>CM051262.1:71460162-72190162 GCA_027921565.1 Artemia sinica
ACACACCTATGAAAGACTAAGAAATCCAACTCAAAAAAGCCCGAAATAGTAATTTACATATCCCAAATCATAAGTTTCAGACAGCATTCACCTACGAAATACTAAGAAACCTTAGCTCAGAAAAGTCTGAAATAACCAACTACTCATCCCAAACTCGAAGTTTCAGACAACAAACACCTATGAGTGACTAAGAATCCTAGCTCTGAAAAGTCTAAAAAGCAAACTACACCTCCCAAATCATAATTTTCTGAAAGGACACACATATGATAGGCTAAGAAATCTAGCTCAGAAAAGTCAAAAATAGCAAATTAACCATCCCAAATCATAGGTTTCAGTCAACACACACCAACGAAAGACTAAGAAACCTAGCTCAGAAAAGTCAAAAATAGCAAACTACTCATCCCAAACTATTGGTTTCAGACAACATTCACCTACGAAATACTAGAAAACCTTAGCTCAGAAAAGCCTGAAATAGCAAACTATACATCCCAAATCATAATTTTCTAACAACACATATCTATGAAAGGCTAAGAAACCTAGCTCAGAAAAGTCGAAAATAGCAAACTACACATCCCAAATCATAGGTTTCAGACACCACACACCTATGAAAGACTAAGAAATCCAACTCAGAAAAGTCAAAAATAGCAAACTACATATCCCATATCATAAGTTTCAGTCACCACACACCTATGAAAGACTAAGAAATCCAACTCAAAAAAGCCCGAAATAGTAATTTACATATCCCAAATCATAAGTTTCAGACAGCATTCACCTACGAAATACTAAGAAACCTTAGCTCAGAAAAGTCTGAAATAGCCAACTACTCATCCCAAACTCGAAGTTTCAGACAACAAACACCTATGAGTGACTAAGAATCCTAGCTCTGAAAAGTCCAAAAAGCAAACTACACCTCCCAAATCATAATTTTCAGAAAGGACACACCTATGAAAGGCTAAGAAATCTAGCTCAGAAAAGTCAAAAATAGCAAATTAACCATCTCAAATCATAGGTTTCAGTCAACACACACCAACGAAAGACTAAGAAACCTAGCTCAGAAAAGTCAAAAATAGCAAACTACTCATCCCAAACTATTGGTTTCAGACAACATTCACCTACGAAATACTAGAAAACTTTAGCTCAGAAAAGCCTGAAATAGCAAACTAAACATCCCAAATCATAATTTTCTATCAACACATATCTATGAAAGGCTAAGAAACCTAGCTCAGAAAAGTCGAAAATAGCATACTACACATCCCAAATCATAGGTTTCAGACACCACACACCTATGAAAGACTAAGAAATCCAACTCAGAAAAGTCAAAAATAGCAAACTACATATCCCAAATCATAAGTTTCAGTCAACACACACCAACGAAAGGCTAAGAAACCTAGCTCATAAAAGCCTGAAAAAGCAAACTACTCATCCCAAACTATTGGTTTCAGACAACATTCACCTAGGAAATACTAGGAAACCTTAGCTCAGAAAAGCCTGAAGTAGCAAACTACACATCCCAAATCATAGGTTTCAGACAACACACATCAACGAACGACGGGGGACCGGGGGAGGACCTTTGGGACCCAGGGAGGACGTTTGGGGATCCGGGGGCCCTTGAGGATTGAGTGGTCTTTTGAGAGCCCGGGGGACCTTTGGGACCGGGGAGGGCCTTTGGGAGCCCAGTGGACCTTTGGGACCGGGGAGAACCTTTGGGGCCCGGGGGACCTTGGAGGCCGGTTGGCCCTTTGGGAGCCCGGGGGACCTTTGAGGACCAGGGGAGGGCCTTTGGGGGTCTGAGGAGGGCGTTTGGGGGATAACGTTTCGAAATTTTTACTTTTTAGTTTACTTTTTGCGGCGCATTCCTGCGGCGCTTTCCTGCGGTGCCTCCCTGCGGCGCATCCCCTGCGGCGCTTTCCTGACCCACGGCGCATCCCTGCGGCACATCCCTGCGGCGCTTTCCTGGCCCACGGCGCATCCCGGCAGCGCTTCTCTGGTCCGGGGGACCTTTGGTGGCCGGGGGAGGGCCTTTAGGGCACAGGGAGGGCCTTTGGGGCACAGGGAGGGCCTTTGGGGGTCCGGAGGTGCAGTTTGGGACCGGTGGAGGGCCTTTGGGACCCTGTTGGTCCTTTGGGAGCTCGATGGGCCTTTGGGGGGCCCGGGGATGGCCTTTGGAGGTCTGGGTGGGCCTTTGGGGGCGCCGGTGGCCCTTTGGGAGCTTGGGGGATCCTTGAGGACCGGGGGCTTCCTTCGGGGTTGGGTTAGAGGACCTCACAACACTGTTCAAATGAAACTTGTGTATTATAACGACCACAGAGTTTCACCATTAAATTCTCTTCTAAAATCTCTTCAAAAATCATCTTTTAAAATGTCTCTAACTCTTTCGCCGAAATAGTTCCATAACCTGTCTAAAACAGTTTCGCCCAAATAATCCCTAAACGTAATTCAGCGTGTTCCTTTTGTTTTTGGCATCTCTGTGCTAATGCATTTCAAATTAATAAGAAACCTGATTCCCGATCTAAAACAATTCATCGCTAAGATTTTTCTTGGAGAAATGTTTCCATGGCCTTTGGCTATTAATATCCTTTTGGTCGAACTCCAAAGAGTTGTTTCCGAGGCAAAGACATTAATGACTTGGATCTATTCCTGGAGAATCGTTTCTATGCGAAAATTTTTAAAGTCTGACAGATGATGTCATTGATTGATTGATCTGTCAAGAAAGGGGAAATTAATTTGTTGTTTCTAAGGGGAATTATTGATTCACGATAGGTGAATTGAGGTCGACAGCACAGGTGTTCCAAATTCCGGGAAAGTCATAACATTTGGGCGAGAGCAACAACAACAAATACTATTTCTGGACACCATGACATTCACGATCGATTACGCAATCAAGTTCTCGGAAATTCACTTCCCCCTCGAGTCCTAGATCAATAACATTGTTCCCGTTAGAATTCAATGCGCATGTGCAACCTTCGCCGCGGAGTTATTACACATAGAAACAGCAAATAAATCGACCTTGGAAAAAGAGGTCATTGACCCCATTACGTAATCATTCTCCCTAGGGAGGCTATGCCCTTATTTGGAGTGCAAAAAAAGTTATAGGTGGCAGCAGGGGTGCCACATGGGAGTATAAGATAGCTTTCTACTTGAGCCCTCTTCCGATATTCTAGGGCCACCGGGTCGGTACAATCATCCCTGAAAAAAAAAAACAACGAACAAAAACAAAACTAACAAATAAACACGCATTTTTTATCTTTCTTCTGGCAAAAAAAAAAAATTCCACATTTTTGCAGATAGGTGCTTGAAACCCGCACAGTAGGATTCTCTGATACGCTGAATCTGATGGGAAATATAAAACCTAACATGGGGTATGTATTTGGGCAAGGTTAGAAAGGTTAGGTTAAGTTGGGTAGGGAATATACTGTTTCCCATTATGGAATATACGGTTTAGGGAATATACTGTTCACCATTATGGCGAAAATGGAACATCAGAAATGGGAATGCTGTATATGTTGAATTAGGCCTGTTTATTCTTTTGATTGCTTTAATTTCGTAGTAAACGGTTCCGGTCCTTTTGATTTTTAGAAATTTATCATGGAAAGAGAAAGTTTCTTCAAAAGTATTTAAAATTTTCTCAAGATCAATTGCCAACTTAACTGAGGTTCCCACTTAAATCGTTGGAGTATGGTTATGTAGTGCTTTCAATGCTTCTTTACTCCCAGTGAATTTTTGTATGAACAGTTCTTATATGAACAATAAGATAAATTAAAGACAGTGGAAACCAGAATAATAAAGAATTCACAATTTTCTTAATTATTATTAACTATTTTAATTTTGTTATTTTAATTACATTTATTTCAGGTACTTACGTGTTATAGCGACCACACTCAAGTTCTTGATCTGTGTAAAACTGGTTTCTCTGTCTGTATTTGCAGATAATTAGCTTAGTCTCAGTGAGATAAACGGTGTGCGTATAACTAAACCACCGTTTAACTAAATCCCAAGCAACTAAGAAACATTCCCAGAAATCAAGAGAGATTCAGTATCAGTTTCGTATTTTTGATGTTTTTCAAAAATTTTTGTCCCCCACCAAAAAATAACCCCCTCCCAAACAAAAGTCATGGATATAGCCCAGGGAATTTTTTATCAAATCCCACCTTCACCCTCCTAGCAACTCTTGTTTAAACCGAAGTGTTCATATCGAACAAATATAAGTTCATATCGAATGGTGTTCTTATAGGCTTTGCGGGCGGATCTTTCCATCGAGAAATTTTTCGTTGGGAAAGGGAATTTTCCATGATTTCCCGACATTATTCAAAATCTTCCAGAAATAAATAAAAAATAGCAAGTAAAGTCAAGAGGTGAAGTAATTATAATAATAATAATTATTCTTCGGGGGGTGCACAAAACCTCCTACTGCCCCCAGGGCAAGGGCTGTAAGTTATGCAAGCTGTACATTGTTCATATTTAAGGTTTTTGTCGAAGGGATAATCATATAGACTTCAGACAGGCCTCATTCGATTGAAACTGAAAGTTCTAGCTCCATTTTCAAAAGTCAAGAGTAATCAGACGGTAGGCAACCCCCTTCCCACGCCTTTTTAAATGCTTTCGATTCAAATTTTGAGTTAGCCATTTTGTTCAAAATCATCCAAATGTCAAACAGCTATGGTTCCAGGTTTGAAACCCCCCTCCTCAGCCCTGGGGAAAGGGCTGTCAGGTGTACTAGAACAAACATTATCACCCGTCAATCCATGCCGCTCTAAAATTGCCAAGCACTTTACTGAAAGCATGGAACAAAACAGTATAAAGAAGAATTTCCTAGATTTTCCAAGAGGTGAGCATTATTCGCATTCTCGTGCGCTTTTCTACGCTGGTGGGAAGCGACGCAACGATTGTAGAACATAAGAGAGAAAACATTGACCGTCAGCTCCAAGAGCTTAGGTTGAGCCGAGCTGATCTTGGTCAAGATCTGGTCGACCAACCATCTGCATTCTGGAAGAATATTTTGCATCTAAAGAATGGTATTGGCAAAAAAAGTTTGCTGATCTGGCGACCTTTATGTTGTACCTCTGTTGTCTTCCTCATTCAAGCGCTGCTACAGAGCGACAGTTCTCTGTCCTGTCGCATATGAACACGAGACTGCGTAACAAGCTGAAAACCGGGACAATTAGCGCAATGATGATGACCAAACAGTTAGTTGGTAAAGCCGCTTCCTGGACTATTCCAAATGATCTACTTGATAGGGCTATCAAATGGAGAGAGGCAGTTTGTAATAAAGAACATACTCATCGTGCTGAACCTGACAGCTCAGACTCTGACACTGAATAGAGCACTGACTTTGATGGGGTGATTATTTCGCTGTGCATTTCCGTAACCATTCTAATGAACAATTTTTGTTAATTGGTTTCTGAGTCCTTAGAAGAAGATTTTGAGATTAAAAGGACATCTGTTTTATGAATTTGTATATTTTCGTTTACCTGTCATCAGAGACACGCTTATTTAAAACAATGATTATATCCAGGGCTTTGATTCAGGAGAATATCAGCCAGTCTGGAGACAGTTTTTACTATAGAAAAGGCCTTACGCCAACAACTATATGTTTTGGCTATATTGATCTAAACTAAAGCTTTTAACAACAGTAAAGTTCAAATGACGTCCAACTCTTTAGAAGGGACAAGGGGGGGGGAGGGTGTTATCCTGAATACTGTTTGTGATAATTCATGTTTCTTTTAAACTCGACAGGGTTTTTTTATTCTTATTCCTGTTCTCTTCTTTTGATGGATAGTGAAATTTCTTCTTATGATTTGTGTATTGTGTCGTAATATCTGACTAAATTTTTTCTCCTCCTTACTGTCTAACAGCCCCCTAAATATTGCCAAAGACCACACTGCCTTTCGAGCATCCAAACAAGAGAAAATAAGGAGGAATTGGGTTATTTCTGGTCTTCATCATTTTCTTCGTTATCTTCTCTTGTTTTAATGCAGCCTTTTACTTTTCTTTGAAAAAACAAATTTTCTAGAAGACTGAACTTGACAAAGTTGTTTTGCGAAAAACCACATCTTTTTATTTTGCCTTCCATTAGCTTGCGAACCTCTGTCAAAGCAACGCAATTTGACATTCTATCCCCTTACATCATAAATTGCGCTATGGGGTGAAACTTACAGAATTTGAAAGAAAATGTGCGAACCAAAAAAACTGACAGTTCCTGCAAGGAATTGCGAATAGATTTCCAGTCTGGTAATTGGAATTTCTGTCAGGTTTGCACATGCGTCTTTAAGGAAAATCCTATGCGTCTGAACTTAAGGTGCAATTACACGATGTGGAAAACCTTGCGGAGGTGATCATACGTTTTTCCATGCGGATTGAACAATATTATTTTCAACTTTAAATTCATGTAGGTCATCGTAGGTCAAAATAGACGTTTCGTTACTACGTTTCGGACCGCACCCAAAGATCCTTAATTGCTAATGAAGATCAATGACTCGCATTTTTTTTCGCATAACTAATGCAACTGTCGAAGAGAAAATGAGTCTCGATGATTGGTTCTTTACTTTTCGACTCAGATTGGTAGCGGTATCGATATAAAATGTCGCTCAGTTGACATTCTCATGACGATATCTTTCTACCATCTATTGAAATTGAACAAGCACTACATTTAATTTACATGTAGCGTTAATGTAAAATCTGTAAATACCTGCAGAACTCATGCAGGGAACACACCGTTAGGTAGCTTGCCTCTCAATTTTCCGTGACGTGTTTCAAACAGTTCGTGGTAACGAACTGTAAGTAAGGAGCGACCCGGCTCAATGGTAACCGAAACTCTAGAAAACGGGTTTTTGATACCAATAGATATATCAAAAGAATCAGATTTCAATGCTGATTTCAAATATATAACTTTCATCAAGTTTAGTGCTACCCATCAAAAGTTACGCGCCTGAGAAAATTTGGCTGGTTTTCAAAAAAAGGGGGAAAGACCCCCTAAAAGTTATAGAACCTTAATGAAAATCACACCATCATATTCAGCGTATCAGAGAATCCTACTGTAGAGGTTTCAAGCTCCTATCTACAAAAATGTGGAATTTTACATTTTTTGCCAGAAGAAAGATCACGGATGCGTGTTTATTTGTTTGTTTGTTTGTTTTGTTTTTTTTCCCCAGGGGTGATCGTATCGACCCAGTGGTCCTAGAATATCGTGGGAGGGCTCATTGGAACGGAAATTAAAAGTTCTAGTGCCATTTTTAAGTGACCAAAAAAAATGGAGGGCAACTAGGCCCCCTCCCACGCTTATTTTTTTCCCAAAGTCACCCGATCAAAATTTTGAGATAGCCATTTTGTTCAGCATGGTCGAAAATATGATAAATATGTCTTTTAGGATGACTTAATCCCCCAAAGTTCCCAGAGGGAGGGCTAAAAGTTATGAACTTTACCCAATGTTAACATATAGTATTGGTTATTGGGAAGTATACAGAATTTTTCAGGAGGTTTTTTTTCTGGTAGTGGGAGGGAAGGGTGGGTCGGCGGTTATGTTGGAGGATCTGTTCATGAAGGAAGTTTTCATGGGGGACGGGAAATTGCCATGAAGGGGGCGCCGGACTTGCCAGCATTATTTATTGGTTATTGGGAAGTATACAACCATTTTCTGGAAGGATTTTTTCTGGAGGGGGGGGGCTAGAGGAGGGGGTTACTCTGGAGAATATTTCCGTGGAGGATGTTTCTTTGGGGTAAGGGACATTTCTAAGAAGGGGGCGCCGGATTTTCAAGCATTATTTAAAAAACGATCAGAAATTAAATAAAGAAAAAAACAAGTTTTTTCAACTGAAATGTAAGAAGGAATCTTATCTGACCAATTTTCTTAAGAACATTACAGCTCAAACCAAAACCATCAACTGTACGGCTACTTGAAAGCTGAGAAATAATGTTAGAAATTTCGGTATCACTGCATGGAAAAAGGAAAAATGACTTTTCTGCTAAGGGAAAACTACTTACTCTGCTGTAGGGTGGATTAGGAACTGAAGGAAGTGAGGTGAAATACGAATTGAAGGCGCTTGCTGAAGAATTTTTGTCCACGAAAGATCCATCAGCTTTCCTGTAGTGACAAGGGGGGGACTGTTTGAGTTTCTTGCGGGAAAGAGCTTCATTAACTACAGTCCAAACCTTTCGCAAATTCCCCTTACACTCATCAATTCGACGCGAAAAATATAGCTTTTTGGCTGCACGTACTGAAGAAGTAAGCACATTTTTATAAAGTTTATACTTCAAAAGATCATCCTGTGTCTTACTTTTACATGCAGCCTTAAACAGAGACGCCTTCATATGTGTAGCATTGATCAGACCTCTAGACATCCATGGACATTTAGGTATGGAATTCCTTGGCCTCTTTCTAAGAGGAAAATGCTTATCCAACAGAGCTCCCATACGACACAAAAATAAACTCGTTGCACAATCAACATCATTAGCTTCAAGAACACTAGACCAATCATTACTCTGAAGACTATGTATTAAATTAGAAATTTCTTTATCTGTGGAAGTTCTAAAAGAAAACTCACCCTGCTCATCCACAACAATCTCAGTTTGAGGCACAAAAAGTGAAACATAAATAGGGAAGTGATCAGAAAGATCAGTGAAAACAAGACCAGAAGTAAACTTCAAATTAGAAGAATGAGAAATGAAAATATTGTCTATTAAAGTGGCAGAATTTCTAGTAGGGTCAACACGAGAAGGAAAAAAAATTGAAGGAAGTAGACCAGCAGAAGAAAGCACATCAAAGAGATGGTCACATTCATCACTTGATCCAATATTTAACATATTACAATTAAAATCTCCCAAAACACAAATACGTTTTTTAGAGAAAGACCCCACACAAGAAAGTTGATCAAGCAAATCACAGAACAAATGTGTTGGAAAAGGAGGGGGCTTATAAAACAAACAAACAGTGTCACATGCAAACTGGCTTTTCAGATCAATAACAAGAGAATAAACTGTCCTACTATTTGACACTACTGATGTAAACAAGGATTCAAGGTCAGACCTTCTTCTAAACTCAATATCAGACTTTATAAATAAAGAAATACCTCCTGAGCACTTTGTAACCATTCTGGGGATATGGACAGCAACATAACCATGCATATCATAGGCTGTAAAATTTTCACCATCAGATAACCATGTTTCTGTTAAACCAATTACATCAAAAGGGCAAGAATTATCAGACCACAAATACGATTTCAGACTATCCCATTTATCTCTTATCCCACGCACATTCAAACAAAATACATTAAAGCTACTATTTAAAGACAGTGAGGGTATAATTTTATCACAATAATCAATGGTAGTGTGATAATTACAGCTAGAATTAACCATAGATTCAAGGAGAGGGTCAAGCGTGTGAGTCTCTTGTTTACCAGCCCTAATTGGTTGATCAAATATAACCGAATTAAGAATAGAAGAATTCAAAAGAAAAGAGAAATCACCCATAATTATCACAAATAATAAATATACACATAGAAATATAAGTGGGATGGCACAAATTATCCAAAGTATTGGACCAAAGTATAATGTGACACCAGTTGCTATTACATGAGCTGCAAGTGTGCTGGACTGACAAAAAAATAATAGAAGTTAGGCTACATGAAGGTGAGAGGATCACAAAAAGCATAATGAGATATCAGTAAAATGAAAGTAGAATCAAAGTATTGGCCCAATTTATAATGTGGGACCAGAAAATTATGTAAGCTGTAACTGACATGAGAAAGAAAGAGAGAAAAAAAAAATATAATAGTAGTCAGCCTACCTGAAGGTGATAGGATCACAGACAAATATAAATGAATATCAATGGAATGACACATATTATTCCAAATATTAGCCCAGAGTATACTATGGGTAGTAAAAAATTATGAGAGCTGCATATATACTGACATGACAAAAATTTGATTGAATTCAGGGTACACAAGGGTGATAGCATCAAAAAATAAGATAAAGAAATATCAATGAGATGGCATATATTATTCAAAATAATGACCAAAAATATAATATGGGACCAGTCAAAATTATGCAAGTTGCATGTGTGCTGACATGAAAAAAATATGATAGAATTCAGTTTACAGGAAGGTGATAGGATCACTAACCCAGATAAGGGAATAATAGTGGCATGGCACATATTCATCAAAATATTGGCCCCAAGTATAATGTGGAACCAGTCAAAATTATATGAGCTGCAATTATGCTGAAATGACAAAAATATGAAAGAAATCAGCCTGCATAAAGGTGATAGGATCACAAACAAACATAAAAAAAAAAATAAATAAATAAATAACAGTGGGATAACATATATGATTCATAATATTTGCCCAAAATGCAATATAGGACCAGTGAAAATTATATGAGCTGCAAATGTGCTGACATGACAAAAACATTATAGAAGCCAAGCTACATGATGGTGAAAGGATCATAAACAAACATAAAGAAAAATCAGTGGGAAGGCACATATTATTATAAGTATTAGCACAAACTATAATGTGTGACCAGTTGATATTATGGGGGTTACAAGTATAATGACACAACAAGAATATAATGTAAATCAGACAACGTGAAGGTGACAGAATCACAAACAAACATAAAGAAATATTAGTGGGAAGGGACATATCGTCCAAACTATTGGCACAAAGTGTAATATGGTACCAGTCTAAATTATGTGAGGACAGTAAAGAATAATAGAGGAATATTTTAAGAACAGCAAGTAAATCCCTACAGAAACAATGCAATATATTATAAGAAAATAAATCTAAATCCATCACTTTAATTTATCTGCATTTGCAGCACATAAATCAATTTCACTCTGATTATTGAACTTAACCACTCTTCCAGATTGGGTTTTATACAGGATATCACCTTTACTGGACCAAACATTACGTAAGCCAAGCTTTGACTTGGCATATGAAAGAAGTTGTAAGCGTGGTTTTGTAAGTGTCTCAGAAAATAGAATCCCTGATCCTTTCAAATCCTTCTTTTGTCTGAGAAGCAGTTGACGAACTCGTAAGTTGCAAAATTCAACAACTATGGGTCTGGGTTTTGCAGATGGTTTGCCAATTCTTTTGGCTGATACAACATCAGACTGAATAATTGGTATGCCAGGAAATTTCCCAGCACATAGTGACAGGAATTGACTTTCAGTGTTTTCAATGGAGGTCTCCTCTTTCACCCCAAAGACAATAATTTGGTTGCTCAAAGCCTGCTGTTCAAAACGGTCATTTAATCTTGCCAGGTTAGACTGGATAGGCTGGAAAGAGTTTTTAAGGTCTATCATGGATGACTCTAAAGTAGCCAATGAAGATTCAACAGAAAATATGCGTCTGTTATAGCTTTCAAGAGTTTTATCCACTAAATTACTAAGATCTAGGTTGAGGCCAGCATACACCTCCTGCTTGATTGCATCCAGCTTATCTGAAGAGATAGTGACATTATGTTGCATGAATGTCTGTTCCTCTTTCATTTTAACCACTGCCTCATCTACCTGGGAAGAGATCTTAGCCAATATAAGGTCATCAAGTAACCCTTTCACTGAAGATTTAAGATTGTCAGGTTGTAGTGAATCTGCTAGCATTTTATGTTTGATTTTTATGCTATTTATGTGGTTAGTGAGCATGAGTAGCTGCTCTGAAACAGATTCTGATCCAGAGAATTGGATTGAGCTGTCAGACCTTAGTTCACGAGGTGGCTTGAGTTGACTTTTCATTTCTTATCTGAAGTAAACAACAAAACAGGACCAGAAATAAGCAGTGGTATAAGACAGTTTGGGTATAAGGCAGGATGTAGTCCACAATGAAGCAACAAATTTCAAATACCAAAGCAGGGGATTGTGAAATTTGAAGAATAGAAAGCAATCAGCAAAAAACATCAAGCATCAACAGTAGCAGTGGCATAAACCCAAGGATTGGTTACTGTAGTCAAATTACAAGTTAAAATTGGTATAGGTCTCACCTGATGAGTCCCCTCTTACACCCCAGGGGTGGGGGCTGCTATGTGTGCCTGCCTTTACCCACTGGTAGGCAGGTAGAACCAGTACTTCAGGAGGCTTAAAGTGTTGCTGGTTATGCCAGAAAACCTCAAATTCTGATCTGATCTGATACCCACGTCTTTTCAATTTTCAAATTTTTCACCAAAAAAAAAGGCATCCATTTAGCAAAGACATCCATTTAGCAAAAGAAAAGTAAAATTTTTATGCAAATAAAAGTGCATTAACTAAAAAACGATCAGAAATTAAATAAAAAAACAAGTTTTTTTAACTGAAAGTAAGGAGCGACATTAAAACTTAAAACGAACAGAAATTATTCCGTATATGAAAGGGGCTGTCCCCTCCTCAACGCCTCGCTCTTTACGCTAAAGTTTGACTCTGTCTCACAACTTTATTTTTTAAAACAATACAAAACTTTAGCGTAAAGAGCGAGGCGTTGAGGAGGGGACAGCCCCTTTCATATAAGGAATAATTACATTTCAACTGAAATATAAGAAGGAATATTAGAACTTAAAACGAACAGAAATTATAACGTATGTGAGGGGGTTCTCCCCCAAGTCAATACCTCGCTCTTTACGCTACAGTTTTTTTTAGTGCTTTCAAAAGAGCTATCTATTCTAATTAAACGGCCTTTGTGATTCAGGGGTTTGGGGCTGTCCCCTCCTCAACGCCTCGCTCTTTACGCTAAAGTTTGACTCTGTCTCACAAATTTATTTTTTAAAACAATAAAAAACTTTAGCGTAAAGAGCGAGGCGTTGAGGAGGGGACAGCCCCTTTCATATACGGAATAATTACATTTCAACTGAAATATAAGAAGGAATATTAGAACTTAAAACGAACAGAAATTATAACGTATGTGAGGGGGTTCTCCCCCAAGTCAATACCTCGCTCTTTACGCTACAGTTTTTTTTAGTGCTTTCAAAAGAGCTATCTATTCTAATTAAACGGCCTTTGTGATTCAGGGTTTGTGAATCAAAATTTTTTTAACTTTTAACGTAAAGAGCGTGGTATTGACTAAGGGGAGAACCCCCTCATATACGTAATAACATATACGTAATAAAAAAAACAATAAAAAAACAAGCGATACGGCTCAATAGTAATCGAAACTTTTAAAAACGGAATTTTGATGTCAATATATGTATCAAAAGAATGCGTTTATAATGCTGATTCTAAATATATAAATTTTATTAAGTTTAGTATTACTCATCAAAGGCTACGAGCCTGAGAAAATTTACTCGATTTTTTAAAGAGGGGGGAAACATCCCCTACAAGTGAAAGAATTTTAATGAAAATCACACCGTCAGATTCAGCGTATCAGAAAACCCTATTACATAGGTTTCAAGCTCATATCTGCAAAAATCTGCAACTTTGTATTTTTTGCCAGAAGAAAAATATACGAATATAGAAGTTAGTTACGTAAGTTAATTTGTAAAGACATCCATTTAGCAAAAGAAAAGTAAAATTTTTATGCAAATAAAAGCTGCATTAACTAAAAAACGATCAGAAATTAAATTAAAAAAAACAAGTTTTTAAAACTGAAAGTAAGGAGCGACATTAAAACTTAAAACGAACAGAAATTATTCCGTATATGATAGGGGCTGTCCCCTCCTCAACGCCTCGCTCTTTACGCTAAAGTTTGACTCTGTCTCACAACTTTATTTTTTAAAACAATAAAAAACTTTAGCGTAAAGAGCGAGGCGTTGAGGAGGGGACAGCCCCTTTCATATACGGAATAATTTCTGTTTGTTTTAAGTTTTAATGTCGCTCCTTACTTTCAGTTTAAAAAACTTGTTTTTTTTAATTTAATTCGGGAAAGAGGCAGATTTTCCCAGGTTTAAGTATCTTTGCTAGTAACATTCTAGCGTTGCTACTTCGGAGTACCAAAAGTTAACTGTAGTAAGAAGGCCTGAACACGCTCTAAAAGTGGTCACAGGTTTTTTGACGAATTTCACAGGTTTTTCGACGAATTTCACATGTTTTTTGGCACTTTTTTCACAGGTTTTGAAAATTCGTAGTGGTAACACTGTTAGTGTGAGAATAGAATTCAAGGAGTGAGAACAGTTTGACAATACTCATTTATTTATTTGTCAAGACATATATTTGCAATAATGAGTGGAATGTTTACAATATTAGAAGTTGATAGTGGAGCTAGTAGCAGTAAC
The DNA here is from genome assembly GCA_027921565.1 of Artemia sinica. Classification (NCBI taxonomy): domain Eukaryota; kingdom Metazoa; phylum Arthropoda; class Branchiopoda; order Anostraca; family Artemiidae; genus Artemia; species Artemia sinica. The sequence continues at coordinate 71,474,323 of CM051262.1, forward strand.
AGTAATGATACAAGAGCACCAAACATTACGGTAGAAATCACAAGAGGATCTCGTCTTTGCCTCGAGTGGAAAAAAGTATATGCAAGATACGTGATATCTTTGAGTAAATTTAAATTGGAGGACCAATTGTGCTTCGCTGCGAAAGTCGATACAGTACATATACACAGACTTCAAAGTGCTTTAAACGCCATAGTGAAGTATATTGAGGACATTAAGTTATATCGGTAGTTGTATATGTGTAATATATTCTTGTTTTAATTATGCTCAGACACACAATAAAATTGTTTTGAAATCGAAAATGTCCCCTTTCTTTTTGTTAGATTTTAAAACACTTTACTCGTTGGGCACTATAATCAATATTATATTCTTCTATCAAAGATGTCTCATTTTGGCATAAGGGGAAGTGTATTTTTTTGGTTCCAGTCTTATTTGAAGGATAGGTTAATTTCTGTTGATCCACTTTTCCGGTCACCCTCGCAAGTGAATTGCGGTGTCCCCCAGGGATCAGTTTTGGGGCCTGTGCTATTTTTGAATTCTGTAAATGATCTTTATTATGTTGTAAAAAAGCAGAAACTTATTAATTGCTGTTGACTTTGTCATCCTAAGCCTTCCCTTGCCCATAGTGGCAACTATAGTTCGCCTTCTTCCGATGTCCTTGTTTGTTTTGCTGATGACAACACACTTGGCACTTTGGGAAACTGCGAATCCGAGCTTCGATTGAATTTGGAAAATTTGTTTGAGAGGGTGATTTTGTGGCTTGATGCTAATTATCTTACTCTGAATTTTTCTAAGTCCAGTTTTTTGATTTTTTCGCGTGTTTCTCAGGTTTATCTCCAGTTATCAGAAATTCACTAGCCAAATGGAATAATTCATAGATCTAAAGACCGATATGTTCGTTTATCGGGCATTCTTGTTGATTAAAACCTATATTTCAAACGTCATATTTATTTTATTAAAATGAAGATATGCAGGAGTCTCGGTATTTTAAGGAAACTTAGACATACTTTTCCAGGATCGATTTTGAAAATCCTTTTTCACTGCTCGGTCCAATCTTACGTTTCTTACTGTCCAATTGTCTGGATGTCAACTTTTCCTTCACTGTTAAAACCACTTTCTAAGGTTTACAATAAAGCTAGAAACCTCATTTAGGAGACTAATCGTTCATTAGTTATACCATTACTTGATCTTGAGTCACTATACATTCTTTCATGTGCATGTTTTACTTTTGCTCAACTTCATGGTGACCTCCCCCGGCCCCTAAGTGTTCCGCTATCTTTTACCTCTGATCAAATAATTATAATCTTCGTAATATGACAAATCATGTTCAAGTTCCATTTACTCCTTGCGTAAGGTCAGATTTTAATCCTCTAATGGCGTGTCATATTGTTTGGAATAAGTTGCCTGAGTCAGCTCAAGGGTGCCACTCATTCGGTTTGTTTAAAAAAATTGTTAAAAATTCTTTGGCTTCGTAGAAGTTATTTTTATTTATGTTTTTATTTTTTATTTATTTTATTTTTTTGAGTCTATTTAATCTAATTAATTATTTTAGTTTATTTATTCTATTTTTTCTATACTTTTCATGTTATCTATATTTTCTTTTCTTCTCCTTCGTATGTGAGTAAGTGATCATTTTAAATTTTCTTTTGTTTTTCATCTCTGAGTAAGCAATTCAAATGTCTTCCCTTTTTGTACAGACCAATGAGCCTTTGGGGGGATAATAACATGTAATATTGCATGTGTATCTAATGAAGAATAAATCTTATCTTATCTTACAGGTCTGAGAGCATATTTTCCACCACAAAGTCGTTCAGACGTGGATTGTCTTCGTAAATGTTGAGAAACTGCTTGCAAGTATAACCGCGACATCTGAACGCGAAATATAGTAGTGCATGAAAACTGCAACTTTTAGTCGTTAGATCCTGCACTCTTCCGATTTTGAATAATAGTTTTCCCACTGTTTTCAATATAATTGTTGATGTGTGGAGTGTAGGATGTATAGGGTAGGCCGAGAGGATAAAAAAATTCAATAGTCTTCATTGTTTGAAAGATGCACAGCCAATGGCCGGTATTCACTGTCAACGGACTGCTATTAACAATAATTAGGGTATTGTTTGCACTTTGAATTTTTCCAAGGAAGTCCGATGGTAGACAGTAGGATCTGTCTTTGGAAATGTAAGGGTCTATATTAAATACATTGATTACTTGACTAATGTTCATGGTGCAAGGTCTAGTAGAATACTGCCTTCGGAAGTGATTTCCCAATAGATTTCAAATTGATTTAACGAGATTTGTGCAATACTCTCAAGTATTGGCTCAGCAAATGTAAACTCTAAACGCACACTCTCCGTTCGTACTATACTCATATCTTGAGTGCCAGACAAGTATAGTACAATGATACCATGTGTTTTAGCGAACATTTCTTCGGTTATACCATTTTCAAATAGTTGTGAATCATGATCTATGGTTTGCATTGTCAACTCATATAATATCCTATAGGATTTATCAAAAGATAGATTGTAGAGTGGGATTCCATTTACTTTGCATGCAAGAGATGAAAGCCCAAACATCTCAAATTTATGTGGGCAGCCAGTCCACGAGCATATTGTGCTAGCGCTTTTTACAAATGCCAATGCTAATTTTGATTGAATTTCGCCATTGATAAAGGATGAGTCGGTGAAGGTTTGCAAGCTTGTGGCAATATGACGTTGATTGGTGATTGTATGAAGAACAAGTAGTTTAATACTGTTTCCACTGGCTCTCAGTTTTTCACTGCCAAAGCAACAGAACTCATAACCTGCTGCTTTCGTACATGTAGTATTGCCGAGGTGAGGGAGAGAGTTACATCAGGATTGGCAGGAGGTTCCTTTCGTAAAATGAGGAGCAAGCGTCAATTTTATATCCACTTTAATATTTGGTGGTAGCCATTGGGGTATATTAAATATCTCAAAATATATTTTTCCAACTAGATGTAATTCACTAGTTGTAGCAATTTTAAGTGCATCTATACTATCTGTATCTGTAATATGTTCATATCCATTGGAGGTGCCTCATAATTCCTTGTATGACTTGGGTGTCATCAACATGAACTGTATATAGCTTGTATAATTTCAGAGATTGTTGATTGTGCTCACCAATAAAGCCCCTACGAGTATCTTAGCCATCCTAGCCCCTACGATTACGGCTCTTTAATATCTTTTCAATTTGATAAATTTCACTACTGTTTCTAAATTTTTGTAGTTCATAATCATAAAAACCACCGAGAATCTCATCATCTTTGGTGTCTTGAAGACGATATGTCGTGGGTTCGGTGTCTAGGATTTTTGACACTTTAAAAAGTTCAGTGGACCATAAAAAATTCCCCTTTTCAAAAATATTGCTGGTTCTATTAATTCGAACAGTGTCGCCAACATTGAATTTCTTCTTCACAATTTTTTTTCACTGGAATATTGTTTAAGAAAAGTGTCAAATGTATTTTCACTGCAATGAACTTTCTGAGGGGTAACACAGGACAGAGATCGATGAGGTCTTTGGTTATATATTTGCATGATTGTATCAAAATCATGAATAAAAGCAGCAGTATTTTTAAGTGTACAATATCTCGAAATTAATAGACGAATCGTTCTTATCAATCATTCAGCCAATGTAGCCTTTATCGGACTGTGACTATGATAGAGCTTTGTAATATATTTCAACAGAACCTCCGGCAAATGTGGATTAACAAATTCGCTACCACGATCACTTTGAGTTTTTCGATAGCAATCTTGTTCAAGAATACCTTCTAGAGCCTGAGCAACTTCAACACCTCTCTTTGATCGCAATGAAATGGCATATGCATAGCGATTAAAGACACTGATGGCCACTAGAATATATTTTTAGGGTGTATTGTGCCGTCTTTGAATTTCGTCTAGAGTTAAAAGATCTGTTTGCATTATATGCAGTGGAAAAATGGCTTTAGTTTGTCGATATTATTTGTCACGAAGCCTGCGATTTCGATGGAGAATGTAACTCGGTTCATTTTCTAGATACACTCTTGCATTTTTCAAATGCAAGAAAGTATCTGCTGGTGACACCGACGTCAGTGGCAACTTTAGAATGTGTTTTGGGGGAAATTAGACTTCCCACTTCACCAATATCTTCATAGAGATGTTTTAAAACTTCATCCATTTTGAAAGCAAACACGTAATGTAATGCCCGCTACCCTTTTGCACACTGGAGGGTGGTGCCTGTGACGATGAGTTGATATCAATACGTCTTCACTTTTGTCTAGCCATCATCATCGTCGTCGGTGTTATAAAATCATTGCTAACGCTACTAGGAGTGCTAGTGTTTTCCAAGATTGATTTAAAATCTTCTTCTTCTTTTTTAAAGGGTGGCGTTGTTAGAGGGCTGACACCTCTACTATATTCCCTTAATTTCTTTAGACTTTTCTTGTTACCAATAAGACTTTTGGGGAAGTTTGATGTATTTAGAAAGCTGTATAGATTATTATCAAATGATAAAAGTCCTTTACGATTTGTAACCATATCACAACTTAAATCAAATAGATTATAACTTTTTGCCTGAATTATAATTCGTTTTCCGGTGCTATCGACTTGAACTTGATGATAATCATCACCACTTTCAAACATTAGATATGTTGATACTCTTTTACTCTGTTTCCGATAGGTGTGTGGCAGTAGGTTTCCAATTAACATCACTGTTGAATTCCATTCCTTCTCCTTTGATTGTGCTGTTGTTGTTGCTGCAGAATCTTGAGGAGATGTTTCCTTTTTGGGGCGCTGGGGATCAGTGACATCGATGGCGGGTCTCTCACGATACAGTCTATGTTTGTCCACACGACGAAGTACATCTTGAAGTAAAACTAGCTTTTTATCATCGGCAATATTTTCATCATTAGTGAACTTACCTAGATTGTCCTCAAAGTGTTCAATTGGTGAAAGGACAAGTTCTATTTGAGTCAATTTGTAGGGTTTAGCCATCTAGAGAAAACTGTTTACAGGTCCTGTGATTATTGGCCGTAATAGTGTAAAAAAGATACCGCCCCCTTGAAGAAGACGTTTTATTTTAAAAATTTTTCATTTCTTTTGCAAGCCAAGGCACGTACAGTGGGACGATGTTACTTTGTCTGTTGTCTAACACCATCTGGCAAGTGTACTTTGCCCTCAGTTAAATTTAAACAAAGTTCAGTTATTAGATTAATAAATTCTTTGTCAACACCATATTTGAGTATGGCCTTCCTGAGTGGGGGTTTTGAAGTGCTTAGAACGGAAAATAAGTGTCTATTTTCGTGTAGTTTCTTCGGTGTCATGATGGCAACAAATAGCCCTTTCTATTGTTCACTGGAAGATATACAATAATTTCTTTGTCGAAAATATCTGTGACTACAAGTAAATCCTCGGGTGTATTCTGATTAAGATCCAAAAGAATGTACCCGTAGGGCTTATTTGTTGCCTAACTGTACGCTGAAAGTAGAAATTTGGGGGCACCTGGATATATTTGTTTATTGAGAGTTATCAGAGAACTTGAATCTTAAACAACTCGATAGATAATATAGTAGGTGCAGTTCAAAGCAAGGGTCCTTATACACTTGCTTTGATGAAACAGATTGTGTAGAACTAGGGATTATGGAAATGTGTTCATGATGTGAGCGAAAAGTAAACAGTTATATCGTTTCCTGTGAGAACTGTTCAATGGATTCAGCTAAATCATCAATAATCAGCCTTTAGTTTGGATCAATACTATTTAAAACATCAAGTCCTCGTATGAATTGTATTGGCATAGATGTAGCAGTGGCAATAGCTTTTATTTGGTCATAGGACTCTTGTCAAATACTATAGCAATAGTAAATTTTCTTTGATTTTTCCAAAAACATTTTATTGCAATTTTTAATTATTTTAGCTAAAAGTACCGTTTTCCCCGACATTGACGGACCACAGAGAAACGATCTGAATGGTGTTTTAAATTGATACATACTGCTGTTGACAGCAGTTGGACTACAACTGACTGTAAACCATACTTGTCTAATGAATAATAATAATATTTTTTCCTAGACTAAAGCAACAGCTGCAGCTATAGCAACAAGAACAACAAAAACATATTTTTTTTATTAGCAACACTTTTTGTATTACAATAATAGTAAAAGATCAGAACAAATAGAACAATTTAATATTTTTCATTTATTGGCAATGACAACAATGACAAAAATAACATGTATTTTAAATACAGCAACAGCAATAGCAACAGCAGCTGCACAGTTGAACACATTTGTAGAATAGGAAAATATAAAACACTATTTACAACATTTAAAAGATGAGAATCTCCCAGAGCTGGGCCGGGCCTCGCCCACCCCTCCGGGGCCAAAGGCTGACCCATCCGACGCCAAAGGCCGGGGCCGAAGGGTGGGACCCCCCACCCCCCAGGGCCGGGCCGGAAGGTGCTGCCCGCTGAGATGGAAAAAAACTCTGTATACAATAGCAGTAGTAAAATTTAAATGATGACGATGACGATGATGATGGCAACGGAAATAGAATGTAGATTATACGGGAAATTGTTGTCCTCCAAAACAAAACCCACCCACCAGGTAGTAGTACTATTTTTGAATTTAAGTTAATTTATCCGGACCGAGTTGTTTTCGATAGTCCATACTTTCAACTCGATCTAAAATACAGTAGTGACCATGGGGGAGTACTTTCACACCATCCTCGAGTACATAACCCTAGTCGGATATGCAAGACATGGCATTTATTTCCACTCTAACAGTATAATTTTTAAATTGTAATGAGCAAATTGGCATTAATTCTGCTCTTGGCACTAAACTACTCTCCACACAGTTTCTGTAGGCACTCATGTCGAAACTATTTTTTAAAAAGTTTGTAGGCACCACTTTGCACGCTTGTTTTACATCCTTATAGTGTGTTTCCACACAGTATACTTTTGGACTGGGGAACACCCCATTGGATATTAAATCGCTCCCCGTCTCCGATTTTAAACATTAATAATTGATTGGGGCCTGACGCTTCACCAACTCGGGGTAGATGCTCTCATTCCAATTCGTGTAATCCATCCGTGAGGTGATTTGCATACCATTTTCCAAATCTTTAAATAAATTCTCGGTTTTAACTTTTAACAATAAAGAATCTATGTCTCCATAGTACACTTGAACTTCCCCCTCCCTTGGCCATTGTACCTTACACACATTGTAAAAGAATGACAAAATGAGTTTCTTGTAAATTTCCAGTACTGAACTTCCTCCCGCAATATTCTTATTCAGAACGACATTTCTCTTTTTTCTGTGTAGGAGAACCATATTCTGGTCTATGACAGTAAATGTTGTGAAATTGGGATCGGCGACGATTCGTGCACATTCTTGGGGCAGGTTACTACGTCACAACGAGATCTGTTTCGTATGCTTTCACACATTTTTCCAAAATCTGAATTTAAAATAAGTTTATGCATTACTTTTTGAACTTTACTTTTTGCCTGTGAACGTTTACTGACAAAAGTGTCAATAAACGTTTTCAAGTAGGGTTTCTGATTGAATTGCAGGGCTCTATGTATCTTTGTAACCCTGACACCATTGGTCACCATCCATCGCAATAGTACATGGTGAACAACAATATTCTGTTTCGGGTCCAGATGTGCAATTAGTTTCTGCTTGTAGGGGGTCCAATGCATGCCCATATCCTCGATCAAAGACAAATTGTATGTACTCAGAGAGTCCTTTGACACCGGTCTGTTTACACACCAAAAAACAAAATCTTTGACAGAGTCGTGAAGTTCCATTGGTATATGACCGTCAATTTAAAAAAAACATCCTTGGGAACCATTTTTCTCGAGAGTGTGAATGTCTGGGAAATCTAAGGCACAAGGATTTTCAACGTAATTTGTAATTGCCACACGGTAAACTATAGTGAGACATTGCCGAGGGGTATAGCGAGTTCATGTCCAGAAAAACAGCATTGGACTTTACACCATCAACAGAGTTCTGCCCAGTTGGATCAGTTGTTAAGACGCGATACCCATGAACACCATATCCCCCCTCATAGATCTTTCTACAAATAAATGTTGATCCACATCGGTGATCAAACCTATTTCTTCATTGCTGGTTCTCAGAATTAAATCCGTCACTAGGTGCGGTGTTGAAAAATACTAGCCAACGTCTAGCCCGAGTTCCGAATAAATTTGGTCTTTGTTCTTGCAGACAATATTTAAAACAGTTAACACATCACTTGCCAAGTACATTCTACAATAATCCTAACCATTTTTTTAGCCCCCCTTAGCCCATACTCTCTTGGCAAATTCTTAGTCTTCGACAGTACATTCACAATCGGTAAGTGAATTATAAAATGCTTCAATGGGGGGGGGGCAAGTTTCTCCTCACTTAACCTTGCGCCAGAGTTGTAATAGTCATATGCATATATGCCTTTACATGTCAGTAAGTAATATATTTCATTGTCGGGAAAGCGCTGTTAAAGCATAGGGAAACTATCAAAATTGTCACTTTTCTGCACTTGAATAAGTTGGCTGAGAGCTCTGGGGAAAAAACTATAAGAATCTAAAAAGCGGATTTTATTCTAACACGTATGCCCATTATCCACTGTTTGCCACTTGAATTCTAAAAGAGACAACTTCTCAGCTGATTTGGGTATAATATTATAGGTAAATGAGTTATCTACTCATGGGCTATCTGCAACCTCCTCCCTGTGCATACGTGCCAAAGTCGGTAAAATAAATTTCAAATCATAATTTGAATTGTGAATGAAAACTGGTATAAAGAACTGCTGGCTCACATTCACATTGCACGATTGATGTGCTACGCCACGAAATTTTCTACACCCTGATGATATTTCCTGCCATAAATGACCATGGTTCCTAACTTTCCCCCTCCCCCCTTAGTCTTTCCCCCCTAGTCCCTTTCCCCTCTTCAAATTCCCCCTTACATACCCAACATATTTTCCTATTTTGATTGGCCAGGTGATCCTCTGCTGATAGAATCATTGGGTAATGTGTATGTCTCAAACGGAAGATTGCCCCATTCGCTGTGACAATTAATTTAGTCAATGCTTTGACCATGTAATTTTCCTCGTCCAAAATCTCAATTATTGCTAAGAGAGGCATAGTGTTACTGCTGTCTCATTGCGCATGGGCGTAAGAAACTGCAATAGCTTGATGTTCTTTGATATGATTTGTATATAGGAGGTCGTTCGCATTTTTGAGTTTGGCCTCCAAGTCCAAACTTATTTTATCACTTTGCGTAAGTGTATTCTGAAAATTTCAAAATCGTAAAATTGCCTGTTCACCACCAACTGTCTCTACCGATTGATAGCCATGTCTTTTGCATGGTAACATGTGACTCTCTAGCTTTAATTCAGTCCAAAATCTAGACAAACACATTGGGCAATAATAACGTACCCCGCAACCCTTCTTACCCTCCCCCAAAACTGTACTTATATCCGCTATTGGGTTGAAATGACCAATTGAATTAGGTTCACTAGGTGGTGTGTACAACAGCCAACCCCAATGTTTCACAGATTCAATCGACGGGGCCCTTACTGGGAATATTACTCCCTTTTTATTAGAACGCACAACCTCTTCAAATTCTGCTTCGTACTGTAGCACTGTAACACCAATCTTTAAATGCACGTTTTCCCGTTCAAAAATATCTATTCCTTTGAGTTTTACAGGAAATTTATCGGTTGAAGAAGTGAAATCTACTCGGGGGAAATCAGACTCTTCTATTCCATGTAGGGCCCGCTGATCCAAATCTCTCTGTAGCTTTATCTCGTAGAGATCGGAAAGCCGATATGAGAAATGCGTGCTTTAAACACTTTTGGCCTGTTTCGAAAGAGATTCGCTGGACACATTTACACCCTTCTAAATCAGGATTATATTTTATAACTATAGACCCTGGCCCTTCCCCTCCCCCTCTTAAAATAAAATCTTTTTTTAAATTCACATATATTCACACTTAAATATTCAACAAATAAAACCATAGAACCACTACCATTCTCATTATAATTGTCCAGATGCGTGACAACATTTTCAACCCATTGCATGAAAACATTCTCATAATTCTCCAAATGAGGGTACAGCACCAAAATTTCAGTGTGCGCATAATGATCGTAGACCTCACCGTGATTTTCATTTAAATAGAATATTTGTAAAACAAGTGAGGCTTTTATAGTGTCTTGCCTTCCCCACAGTTGAATTCGGTGTTCAAGAAGTGCTCGAATCTTCTCCACATATGTATGAATGATATTTATAGGGTCTATTGTAATATTTCCTGCCACAAGTGTATTAAAGGGATCGCCAAAGGTTGCAGTGAAAACGTGTATTGTATTCAGAATTGAATTTGTTTGCTGAAATTTTGGTAGCGGTGGGAATTGTATACCATCACTACCTACTCCCCCTTCCCACTTTGTTCAAAAAGGGGTTTGTGTGTGGAGTGAAATCCCCCAGTTCGCTTAACATATTCTCTAACGTGTTAGGACCATGTGAATCAGTGCAAGCGAATTAATTTTTTTTCAATTAAATTTGATTGAAATGGGGTTATACTCATTAAATCTGCGGGGGAAGAGATCACATTTAACTCACGACTAAAATTATATAAAATTTGTATGGTGTTAGGACTCAGCCAAGGTAAATCGCTCTCTACCATATCTTGTTTTGAGCTAACTTCATTGCTTTGTTCAACTGTGCTAGCGTCTACATCTAAGGAATTATTACCAACACTAAAATATTCTCCTAATAAATTATCTGCCCATTCCGTGTCGTCAATAATGCCAGCAGGTATACAATCTAAATTATCACTATCATCATACCCCTAAAAATTTACCGTACCGCTCGTCGATAGGTGATGTTCCAACGGCGATCTGAATATCACGAAATTGCATTGGCGCTTTAATTGGAACCGTTTCGTCAATGCGATCACATAGTTCATGACTTGTTTCTTCATGTGGGGGAGAAGGTAGTGTGTATAATATGACAATCGTTCTAACCTATAAAGAAAATAGACACTTATCAAAGTGTGTAAATCACCCTATTTAAAAAAAAATGCCGAAAATCGGATTATTAGCGACTATATTTTCAAATCATTTAAAAAAATAGGCATTAAAATAAATACCACTTAGTAGAAATATCTGTGTACTTATAGTACCATTTGATTAGTTCACTGTCCCCCAAACCACTATATACATATCCAGAAAGTTTCAATTTAATTGCCACCCCAGATGGTTTACTGATATATCATATTTACAATCTAAACGGTACATAGTAGGTTCTGATTTTGTTCAACATTCCCTGAAATTTTCATCTTAATACTCTTTATCTGTTTTGGAAAAATACGAGATCTTACTTGGTTTCAAAGGGATATTCTAACCCCTTCAAGCCATCTCCTGAAAAAACTTATTTTCAAAGTGCATAAGCCACCCTATTTTTAAAAAAAAGTCTAAAATTGGATTAACAGTAACCTATATTTTCTAATCATTTAAAAAATAAGCATAAAAATAAATAAAAAACAAAAAACACACTTATTGTAGCAGAAGCAGTAGCAATAACACTATCTGTGTGCGTATGTTGACATTTGGTTAGTTCACTGTCTCCCAAACCACTCTATATATATCCTAAAAGTTTCAATTTAATAGCCACCCCATATGTATTATAGATATATCATATTTACAATCTAAACGGGACATAGTAGGTTCTGTTCTTGTTCAACATTCCCTGAAATTTTCATCTCAATACTCTTTATCTGTTTTGGAAAAATACGAGATCTTACTTGGTTTCAAAGGGATATTCTAACCCCTTCAAGCCATCTCCTGAAAAAACTTATTTTCAAAGTGCATAAGCCACCCTATTTTTAAAAAAAAGTCTAAAATTGGATTAACAGTAACCTATATTTTCTAATCATTTAAAAAATAAGCATAAAAATAAATAAAAAACAAAAAAACACACTTATTGTAGCAGAACCAGTGGCAATAACACTATCTGTGTGCGTATGGTGACATTTGGTTAGTTCACTGTCCCCCAAACCACTCTATATATATCCTAAAAGTTTCAATTTAATAGCCACCCCATATGTATTACTGATATATCATATTTACAATCTAAACGGGACATAGTAGGTTCTGATTTTATTCAACATTCCCTGAAAATTTCATCTTAATACTCTTTATCTGTTTTGGAAAAATCCGGGGTCTTCCTTGGTTTGAAATGGGATAGTCTAACCCCTTCAGGCCATCTCCTGAAAATAGCTTATTTTCAAAGTGTATAAACCACCCTATTTTTTAAAAAAGTCGAAAAAATCAGCTAATTGCTTGTTGTTGAAGTGATTGGTTGTAAACCGGAAATACTTATAGAAATGGTTTTGATCTAGAATTATAGGTTGATGTAATAATTGAAAGGGTAGTATTATCCCATGCCAATTATGATGTGACAGGCACATATCACTTTTCTATTTGATATTATTCAGTTGTCAATAGTGCCAAAAAAGGGAGAATTTGCCGTTGTTGACTGCTAGTCTATTTACAAGAAAGATCTATTTACAAGATAAATTTAAAACTCACATTATTGGCTTTTTGCGAGATCATCATGTCTTTAGTCAATTCGCCTTCTTGCATATTGGTCCTTGTATTGACAGTCTTGGTATTCTTGCCTTGTATATATGACGTCGAGGGTCCGGTGTATTTAATTGCTGAAGGACGTGAGTGATTTCCATCCTCAATCCGGGCCTTTTTGTCAGCGGGAGGGGCATATTCTACAAAATTATCCTTAAAAAAAATTAAATTATAGTTTTTTTTAATCCCATAGTGAAAAAAACTCACACCACCCCCCCTTTTACAAAAGCTCTCCCCATCTTCTTCTATATTAATGCAAAAATTCTACTCTAATGAAAACGAAGTTCAAAAGGGTGAACTGGTTTTAAAAGTTATTACTAGTGTACATCTTGTACGGTTTAAACGAAAGACACTTTGTCATTAAGATTCGGTTATGTTTTTTTTTAATTCAATGATTATTTGTAAAGAATTTTTTTTGTTTTTGGATAATAACGAGTTTATCAAAGTTGAATGTAGCCATTCATGTACTATCGGATATTTGATCTAAAACTGAAATAAATTGAAATAAAGATTTTTTTTTGGTCACTAACCATTATGAGATAGTCAATATGCATTAAAGAAATTATCTTTCTAAATAAAAGAATTAAGTGGGGATAAATTTCATTGTTAGTCTAGGCTAGGCTATAGACTCCCCAATTATAAAACCTTCAAAATTTTATAAACTCTAGAAATATAGGCTTAATAGCACGTTCCCATTATTTAGACCTTTAATTTTAAAAAAAAGGTCGTTAACACACACAGCTTATAGGCCTAAAATGCTAAAATATAATGCAAATGGTAAATTTTTACCAAATCCTATTATTGAATTATGAATAAAGTAAACGTACCGCTCTGCTCTGACGTAACACCCGGCAGTCAATGAGTTTGTGGCTGTGACGTCATCTCGCCCTGTATTTCTAGCTCTGTGATTGGCTTAGAAATAAGGCTTTTACCAGGAACATTAAATCTCGCTCTGAAACTAGAGAAGCCTTCCTACTATCGCTCCTTACTTACAGTTTGTTACCACAAAATGTTTGATTCTTACCAAGGATACAAAAAGATAATAAAAGAAAAAAGAAATAATAGAAAACGATTTGTATGCACACAAAGTGATGTTGGCAATTAGTATATTTGTTCAATGTTATTATGATATTTTAAAGACCTACTTCTTGCTATTGTCGTAGGTTACAAAAGTGTACGTGTCATTTTGAAAGAGATTTAGTCAAGTAACTATTTAGAATTTTTCTTGAATTTCTTGGACGGTAGAACTCGGATTAAAGAAAATGATTCTCACTTAAACCCCACTTTGTATTTCTCAACCATCTCATATCATGGAATTGTAAGGTTTCCAGGATTTTTCTATTTTTAAATTTAAAACCAATGCTTTCAATTATTCGAAACTAGCAGCAACTAATTACGAACTAGTTTGAAAATAACTCGCACAAGTAATGACTAACTCGAGAATTTCTTAGAAACGAAAAGTTATTTATATAAATAAGTTTCACATTTTTGATTTTATTTTTCATTTTATTATTTTCTTTCCTCTCTGAGTTTCATTTGTCATAAAAAAGTTTTGAAGTAAAAGCTTTTAAAAAATAAATATAGAGTGGTATTTCACCTAAAACAAGCAAAAATTAACTACCAAAACGAGCCAAGCTTAAAATGAACAAAACTTACTATTGCTATGGGTGAATGAATAAAACCTAAAAGGAACACAAAATAAATGACAAATCAAGTCAAATTGAAAACGAGCAGAAACTAAAAGTACTAGGATGCCTTAGTACCCGCTAAAGGCCTTATTCATATTTGCACTTTACTGAAAACAATATGTATTTAAATGAAAGACCCACTTACGTAACTTACAAAAGTGTACTGGTGATTTTGAGAAGATTAAATCATTTGGCTTCTATAAAATCCTTAACAGTTAATTTAACACTGGTTTGTTCACCTTTCCATTTTTTAATCCTCAAGACATGCTTTCTTCAAAGGTATAAACACTTACCCACGAAAACCTAGAAGAGTGGGATGTAAAGTCTTATGTTAATCAGTGTAGTGATTTGTCTTGATTGGTGAACAATGGTAATAGGGATCCTTCAACTATAAAAAAGGTGAATAAGGCGAATAGTGCTAATAATGCTAAATTAGAACAACCGTAGATCAAGAATCCTTCTTAAACATTTATCATTCTTGCTCTGAGCGTTTCAGATGACAAGATAGCTATTAGCTAGGAGAACACAACAATCGTTTCTCGGTCCACTCGATTGCAAAAAAGCTGGTCATTATGCTTGGGTCTATTTGGCCAATAGCCTGTTCATACAACTGTGAAGGAACAGATAAGACCCATCATCCAGATGGAAAGACGGGAATAACTTGAAGCAAAGATGAAAAACGTACTTGAGATAGGGAGGTAAACTCTTGACATGAATAGGTCGAATGGATTGATTATTGAGGTGAAAAGTACTCACTCTTATTTTTGGACCAAAGAAGGAAGATTAAAACAAAAAGTTGTTTCAATTTTATCATGAAGACTACTAAAGAAAGTAGGCATGAGATGGCGTTGCAACCAAGTATGTCTACAGGAATTAATGTTCGAGAAGGGAGGGGTATTAAAACTGCAAAAATACAAATGGGGTGGTTATTATGGGGGAAAATGGGGCTAAAACAATATAATTAATTTTTGGGAGGGAGAGGTATTAAAATTGCAAAAATACTAATGGGATGGTTATTATGGGGAAAAATGGGGCTAAATCTACATATTTTTTCTGGAGATGGGATATATCTTCTGGAGTAAAGATCCTCTTTACTTCAGTTATTTGCTTTTTTTATGTTACAAAATGATTATGGCGTGATTTTAAGCTTTCGATGCCACATCTATTAAAAAAGAAGAAGAAAGGTCGTTGCCAGATTTCATAGTAGAAAACTTATGTAGTATTAAAAAACGAAGCTGAGCAATATTTTACTAGATTTTTGAATTATTAGTGCTGGCAAGAAAACGAAATCTTTGATTTTTGTGTGCAATATTGTAATTCTTTCATTTACTTGAATGATGTCTCCATAGCTTAGAACATTCCTGGTTTATACCCTATGTTACCAATATCTTGTCTGTCCTCTTTGAACTGTTTCACCTCTCTTTGCTAAGAACATCTTACTTTATACAAATGGTAATGTCGGTAACTCCCTGCCAATCACTACTTGGGAAAAATCACGTGATATTGTGCAACCGGTAGCTAAGGTGTCTCCGAAAAAAAAGCCTAATCGGAAGCGTCAGTCTGTTCCCAATAGTTGTCCCAGAATTTACATTTTTGTTCCTTTTTATGCTGCTAGACAATCTAGGATTTCTTTTTTTTTAGGTATTGTGTACAGGCAGGTTTTATTAAAAGGTGACAAATTTTATATTTAATAAGTGTGCTATATTTTGTCTGATGGCTGGGGTATCAAGTTTAAACTTTCAGGATGTTCATTTTAAGAGGAGGGGTAAGGGCACAAACAATTTTTTTTCGGACCCTTAAAAAAGGATATACGCTAAAGAATATATGTTTGATTTTCTTTTTCATGACTCTTTGGTTGGTTCTTCAATAAATTTAATTTAATTTATTTTGTTTAATTTCATATTAAATAATCAACTATTCAATTTTATACCAAAGTCTTCGAAGTGATAAGAAAAGTTTCTTAAAAAGCCTAATCGGAAGCGTCAGTCTGTTCCCAATAGTTGTCCCAGAATTTACATTTTTGTTCCTTTTTATGCTGCTAGACAAGCTAGGATTTCTTTTTTTTTTAGGTATTGTGTACAGGCAGGTTTTATTAAAAGGTGACAAATTTTATATTTAATAAGTGTGCTATATTTTGTCTGATGGCTGGGGTATCAAGTTTAAACTTTCAGGATGTTCATTTTAAGAGGAGGGGTAAGGGCACAAACAATTTTTTTTCGGACCCTTAAAAAAGGATATACGCTAAAGAATATATGTTTGATTTTCTTTTTCATGACTCTTTGGTTGGTTCTTCAATAAATTTAATTTAATTTATTTTGTTTAATTTCATATTAAATAAAATCAACTATTCAATTTTATACCAAAGTCTTCGAAGTGATAAGAAAAGTTTCTTAAAAAGTTAAATGGGAATCTGAAGCAGAATTTTTGAAGCAAAATGATTGCAAGTTTTTGAAACAATGAATTAGCCTATCTATGAGACATTTGATGGGGATGTGCTCGAAATGCTCAAATAAATCAGGCAAGTTTAAGGCCCCTTGTTTCTTTACCATAAATATGTCAGCAACTCTATTGGGGAGTTTCTCTGATTACTCTTGCGAAATGAACCGAACAAAAAACAGTTAAAAGACTAGCTTTTCGGATGACTAAACACGGACAAAATGGACAATGGCATTGACAAATCAAATGACTCAAAGGCGGACCTTAAGAGCCTGGGTTTTTACCAGACCTGCTTCCGATTCACTAAGCAAAAAAAAAAACATACTGCTCTAGCATTGTAATAAAGAAATTTATGGACCCGAAGGCAATCAAGTGCCTATAGTCTGAGCTGGGGATGGAAAAAGTTTCCAAAATGCAACGTCCACAGTTTAGCTTGCTGGTGCTTTTAAAGCCTTTTCCAATTTAGAATTGATAAATAGATCAGCTTTTTTCCTCACAGAAAAGATTAAGATTTAAAATAAATCGCTTCTACAACATTTTACACTCTGTATAAACGACGTCCACAAGACTTGATTTTGCACATCAACGCAGTCAATTATCACATACAAAAAAAGAAATTAGGAGCCAAAAACTAAATTTATCATCTACCACCTCAACCTGTACCCATCCCCTGTCGGGCAGATTAAAATAGCCTAAAAATAGGCGTAACGTCGAATATTTTCTCCTGGTATCATATTTGATTTTTTTTTTTGGGGGGGGGGGGCGATTTGGGTTTGATATTCAAGGGGTTGGAGCAGAGCTTCGGTAGAAACCTTAAAAGTATGTGAATTGCTTAGAAAGAATGTACAGAATTTCTCAAGTTGTTTTTTTTTTCTGGGAAGGGGGGGTGTTGTTTGTTTATGAGTCAGAAAGCACCCCTCCCACTCATGCAACGTATTATATAGTTTGATTATAAGGAATAGCATAATTTACTAAAATATTTCCTTTTAAAGGAAATGTTCCTTTTGGGCATAATTCCTTTTCGGAAATGTCATTTGGAATCAAGTCTCATCTACATACACGGTCAAAAAAGTTATATATATATATATATATATATATATATATATATATATATATATATATATATATATATATATATATATATATATATATATATATATATATATATATATATATATATATATATTATATATATATATATATATATATATATATATATATATATATATATATATATATATATATATATATATATATATATATAATATATATATATATATATATATATATATATATATATATATATATATATATATATATATATATATATATATATATATATATATATATATATATATATATATATATAAATATATATATATATATATATATATATATATATATATATATATATATATATATATATCTATATATATATATATATATATATATATATATATATATATATATATATATATATATATATATATATATATATAATATATATATATATATATATATATATATATATATATATATATATATATATATATATATCTATATATATATATATATATATATATATATATATATATATATATATATATATATATATATATATATATATAATATATATATATATATATATATATATATATATATATATATATATATATATATATAAATATATATATATATATATATATATATATATATATATATATATATATATATATATTATATATATATATATATATATATATATATATATATATATATATATATATATATATATATATGTATATATATATATATATATATATATATATATATATATCTATATATATATATATATATATATATATATATATATATATATATATATATATATATATATATATATATATATAACCATGGGCGTAGGCAGCATTAGGCAGCATATTGTCTAGGGGGGGGCGGTCGATAGTGTGATGGGGTTTTATCAACTGCTTTTTCCAAACCATCTGCTTTTTCAGCCATATTTAATGTAAATTTGAAGGTCTAGGGGGGGGGGGGGGTAGCTGCCCCCCTCCCTACGCCCATGTATATAACAAATGAAACTCAGAGAGGAAAGAAAATAACAAAATGAAAAATAAAATAAAAAAAAGGTGAAAAAACGAGGATTCTGTCAGCCAGTGGCGAATCATGAAGAAGAAGAAATAAGCAAATATTTCGACAAGGAACTCCGCCGAGTTGTCCTCAGTGCTAAACAAAAAAGAAAGAAAAGCAAAAAAAAAAAAACAACGAAAATCAAACCTTTCGAAGTTTACTTATCAACGACAGAACAGAAACTAAATAAGAACCAGATTGGAATCAATGTACCAAAATACCAAGATGATTGGGCTATAATATTTTGTTTTGCTATTGCTTTGGCCGGCCTACAAATTCGTTCATCATTTGATGTGCAAATAGGTTCTTTCAAGTTGTACTGGGTGAAAATATTGATTGAGTCCTTCAAAATTAAACTGTCGTAAATTGGGCTTAATGAAATATCCCCAGTATCTCTATTTATTGCTAAATTTTGGTTCATGTATTTTTTTTTATCTCAATTACCGCTTTAAAAGTTGTGGTAGGCCATTTACAGTAGATATTAAGGTTGCCTCGTCAAAAAGAACCAGATGGGTCGGATTTACGGAAATATGCGAAGCCAATGCCGAATCAAAGTTGTCATTGTTATTTTTTAATCTCATATTGAAATTTTGTGCTCATGCAAACGTTCACCTAGTTGTTGATGGGTCTTACCAATGTAAAATTTCCAACATGAACACGGGATTCTGTAGACACCACTACCCAGTACAGGGTCAGTTTTATCCTTTCCTGAGTTGAAAAAATGTTCAACTTTTTGTTCGGTTTTGAAAGAAACAGATAGATTATGTTTTTTTAAAATTTTTCCAAGTTTATCGCCAAGTATCGGGATGTACGGTAAAGTGATGAAAGTTTTTTTCTCAATTGCCGGGGTAACTGAATCAGGGGGGACGAGATCCCTATTTTGTTGTTTTATCTTTTTTAATCGTCTATCTATGATATTTTCAATAAGTTTGATTGGGTAACGTAGAAAATTCAAGGCTAGGAGTAGTTTTTATAATCAAAACATCCAAGAAAGGCAGCTTACCTGAATCTTCGAGTTCCATTGTGAACTGGAGATTCGAATCAAATGAGTTCAAATGTGCCAAAAAATCTTTTAGAGAGTCTTGTCCATGTTCCCAAACAGAAAGGATATCATCAACGAAACGAAACCAGATGGAGTGGTTTATGTGGAAACTATTCAAAGCAGACTGTTCTATGAAACCCATGTAAAAATTTGCCAAATAAGGAGACAAGACAGTGCCCATGGATAAGCCCATGATTTGAAGGAAATTTTTTTTTTCGGAATTTAAAATACGAAAACTTGTTGCAAAGACGAACAAGGGTCATTATTGTATCAATTTCCAAAGTTTTGTAATCCGACCAAGCTGAATGTTCCTCTAATTTTCTTTGTAAGGCCTGCTCACATTTATGGAGATTGCATGGAGTGTACATAAAAACTGCATCAATACTATATATATATACATATATATATATATATATATATATATATATATATATATATATATATATATATATATATATATATATATATATATATATATATATATATATATATATATATATATATATATATATATATATATAATATATATATATATATATATATATATATATATATATATATATATATATATATATATATATATATATATATATATATATATATATATGTATATATATTTATATATACGAGTATATATATATATATATATATATATATATATATATATATATATATATGTATATATATATATATATATATATATATATATATATATATATATATATATATATATATATATATATATATATATATATATATATATATATATGTATGTATATATATATATATATATATATATATATATATATATATATATATATTATATATATATATATATATATATATATCTATATATATATATATATTATATTATATATATATATATATATATATATATATTATATATATATATATATATATATATATATATATATATATATATATTATATATATATATATATATATATATATATATATATATATATATCTATATATATATATATATATATATATATATATATATATATATATATATATATATATATATATATATATATATTATATATATATATATTATATATATATATATATATATATATATATATATATATATATATATCTATATATATATATATATATATATATATATATATATATATATATATATTATATATATATATATATATATATATATATTATATATATATATATATATATATATATATATATATATATATATAACGCTAAGAAGTCAGTAGTATCAAACAGTTCGTGGTAACGAACTGTAAGTAAGGAGCGACCCGGCTCAATGGTAACCGAAACTCTAGAAAACGGGTTTTTGATACCAATAGATATATCAAAAGAATCAGATTTCAATGCTGATTTCAAATATATAACTTTCATCAAGTTTAGTGCTACCCATCAAAAGTTACGCGCCTGAGAAAATTTGGCTGATTTTCAAAAAAAGGGGGAAAGACCCCCTAAAAGTTATAGAACCTTAATGAAAATCACACCATCATATTCAGCGTATCAGAGAACCCTACTGTAGAGGTTTCAAGCTCCTATCTACAAAAATGTGGAATTTTACATTTTTTGCCAGAAGAAAGATCACGGATGCGTGTTTATTTTTTTTTTTTTTTTCCCAGGGGTGATCGTATCGACCCAGTGGTCCTAGAATATCGTTGGAGGGCTCATTGGAACGAAAATTAAAAGTTCTAGTTCCCTTTTTAAGTGACCAAAAAAATGGAGGGCAACTATGCCCCCTCCCACGCTTATTTTTTTCCCAAAGTCACCCGATCAAAATTTTGAGATAGCCATTTTGTTCAGCAGGGTCGAAAATATGATAAATATGTCTTTTAGGATGACTTAATCCCCCGAAGTACCCAGAGGGAGGGCTAAAAGTTATGAACTTTACCCAATGTTAACATATAGTATTGGTTATTCGGAAGTATAGAGAAGTTTTCAGGAGGTTTTTTTTCTGGTAGTGGGAGGGAAGGGTGGGTCAGGGGTTATGTTGGAGGATCTGTTCATGAAGGAAGTTTTCATGGGGGAAGGGAAATTGCCATGAAGGGGGCGCCGGACTTGCCAGCATTATTTATTGGTTATTGGGAAGTATACAACCATTTTCAGGAAGGACTTTTTCTGGAGGGGGGGGGGGCTAGAGGAGGGGGTTACTCTGGAGAATATTTCCGTGGAGGATGTTTCTTTGGGGTAAGGGACATTTCTATGAAGGGGGCGCCGGATTTCCAAGCATTATTTAAAAAAATCGATCAGAAATTAAATAAAAAAAAACAAGTTTTTTCAACTGAAATGTAAGAAGGAATATTAGAACTTAAAACGAACAGAAATTATAACGTATGTGAGGAGGTTCTCCCCCAAGTCAATACCTCGCTCTTTACGCTACAGTTTTTTTTAGTGCTTTCAAAAGAGCTATCTATTCTAATTAAACGGCCTTTGTGATTCAGGGGTTTGTGAATAAAAATTTTTTTTAACTTTTAACGTAAAGAGCGTGGTATTGACTAAGGGGAGAACCCCCTCATATACGTAATAACATATACGTAATAAAAAAAACAATAAAAAAACAAGCGATACGGCTCAATAGTAATCGAAACTTTTAAAAACGGAATTTTGATGTCAATAAATGTTTCAAAAGGATGTGTTTATAATGCCGATTCTAAATATATAAATTTTATTAAGTTTAGTATTACTCATCAAAGGCTACGAGCCTGAGAAAATTTACTCGATTTTTTAAAGAGGGGGGAAACATCCCCTACAAGTGAAAGAATTTTAATGAAAATCGCACCGGCAGATTCAGCGTATCAGAAAACCCTATTACATAGGTTTCAAGCTCATATCTGCAAAAATCTGCAACTTTGTATTTTTTGCCAGAAGAAAAATATACGAATATAGAAGTTAGTTACGTAAGTTAATTTGTAAAGACATCCATTTAGCAAAAGAAAAGTAAAATTTTTATGCAAATAAAAGCTGCATTAACTAAAAAACGATCAGAAGTTAAATAAAAAAAAAAACAAGTTTTTTAAACTGAAAGTAAGGAGCGACATTAAAACTTAAAACGAACAGAAATTATTCCGTATATGAAAGGGGCTGTCCCCTCCTCAACGCCTCGCTCTTTACGCTAAAGTTTGACTCTGTCTCACAACTTTATTTTTTAAAACAATAAAAAAATTTAGCGTAAAGAGCGAGGCGTTGAGGAGGGGACAGCCCCTTTCATATACGGAATAATTTCTGTTCGTTTTAAGTTTTAATGTCGCTCCTTACTTTCAGTTTAAAAAAACTTGTTTTTTTTTTATTTAATTAGTGTTTAGGAGCGAAGGGGACGTTGATTCTGAGGTTGATTCTAATTTTGGAGGAACGAAGTCAGAAGTTAAAGACGAATTTGTTTATTTGGGAATTAAGTTTAGAGCGTTAAAGAAGATTATAGGCATGTAGAAGATTGTAATTTTAAAGGTAATGGTCCAATAAATATGCTTTAGAGAAGTAATTTAGGTCAGCTAGCTAACATAAGGATCCAGAAAAGAGTGTTCCAGACAAAAGTAGGTTCTAGTGTACATTGAGGTTCTGAGGTTTGGGGTTTTTCCAAGGCAGCTAAGTTAGAAGTACTTCAGGTAAGATATTTTAAGAGAATTTTAGGCTTGAAGGATTTATTTAGTTTGGTGGTACTGAAAGGAGTTTTGGTGCTTTTCACTTTAAGGAGTGATAGATTGGTTAGAATGGTAAAATTTTGGCAGAAGATGATTAGACTACCTAGAGTTCGGCTTCTTAAATCAGCTTATTTTTAGAGTTTGAAGGACGGTAGACGTGATTCGTGGCCAAATCTGGTTAAGAAAATACTGAACTTTTGTAGCCTTTCGGAAATGCGGAATGAAAAAAAAAAACGACCCAATGGTTGAAAGTGTGTCAGTATGGAGGAAAGTCCAGCGTAACCTAAATGACCAAGAGATCCAAGAGTGGCAAACTCATAAGGACCATTCTATGTCTTTGAGGTTTTACTTCCAAGCTAAAGAGTATTGGGGAGAGGAGGTTTATTTTAAATTTGGGTGGAATATAGAGGATTTTAAGAATTTGTTGTTGGTAAGAGGGGAAAGTATGGATTTAGATGAGAGAAGCAAATTTTTGGAAAAGTTTAGGCTGCCGGCTGGACCCTACTTTTCCCTATGTGTTAATGTTTGAATGAGAATTTATTTCACTTTGTATCCGATTGTGAAGAGCTGTATGAGTTGTGGAATAAATGTTTTAGAAATTTGTTTGGGTGAATGCTGGTTAATTAAGCGAATGGCTGAAATGAATGCATGTGCTATTTAACAGTTGTGTAAGTTTCTTCGTTTAGGGATTAAACATAAGGAGTCGTGCTTGAGGGGATATATTGTTATGGTTTTGAGGAATTAAATTTTATTATGGTTGCTGTTTGTCGGTTAAAATGTTGGACCTTGGTGTGTTTTTTACTTTGTCTTCTAATTTATACTATTTAAAGCAATATATACATATATATATATATATATATATATATATATATATATATATATATTATATATATATATATATATATATATATATATATATATATATATATATATATATATATATATATATATATATTAGGTGGAGTTATGAGGAGGTCAAATTAAAACAGAGATGGCATGTTTAAGCGTCGCATTATTAAGAGAAACATCATTTTGTATATCCAGGGTCGTATCCAGGATTTTTTTTAGGGGGGGGGGGTACAAAAAGATTGTTTTGGAGGAGGTTACAAAAAGACTTTTAAAAAATGTTACAAAAAAATTGGATGCATGGGGAGCATGAGCAGCTGTGTTGACTCCAGGCAGTGTAGTGCTGCAATAAGCAGTTAATAGTAGAATCAGTAGTTTAATCCGTTTTTTGCCTTATCACTATTTACAAAGTGAAATACCGGAAGTGGTGGAAGAAGGCAGAACACTTTAGGTATCGTCTACCTCTTGGGCCCTTAAGAATGTTGTTGTTTAACTGACTGTATGTAAAATATATAGCCAATGATACTTTACTGTTGACTTATGTCACTTTCAGTAATGATTAATACATTCGAACTCGGGAGTTTTAGCATAATGTTGTTTGCTTTGGTAGTCAACGATTTGGATAGCCTTCTTCGTCCAAAACTTTCACGAGTCATGAAACAAGAGCGTTTCACGAGTAGTTCGAACAGTAAAAAAATGATTAAAGAGCAATATTGTATTATAAATTTATTTTTATTTCGATTTATTCTGTCAGCTCAATCATTCCTAAGAGAATTAATATAAAAACAAAGCTGTTGTTTCAAATGTAAGTAAAGAGTAACATTAATTCTCAAAGTGAATCGAACTTATCCTATAAATACAGAGGTTTACTACCCGCTTTTACCTCCTGCTTTTTGAGTTAAGTAGCTTTATTTATAAGAGTAAGAACCACTTGAGAAAAAAAAATAAATATAAAAAAAAACAGTAAGCTCAATGCTTGGGTTTTTACGCTCCGAATATATAATAATATATAATATATAATATATATGTATATATAGAATATATATAATATATATATATATATATATATATAATATATATATATATATATATATATATATATATATATATATATATATATATATATATATATATATATATATATATATATATATATATATATATATATATATATATATGTATATATATATATATATATATATATATATATATATATATATATATATATATATATATATATATATATATATATATATATATATATATATATATATATATGTATATATATATATATATATATATATATATATAAATATAATATAATATATAGTAATATTCCTAACACAGAATATTGTAACGATGCCTAGATATAGCACGGCTTCATAAAACAAAAAGAAATACATATCACCTAAAATGCTTGAGGGATAACCAAAAACAAACTGTTAAAATAAGGAACTAGAGGGAATCATAAACCGTAGTATTTCAGGCAGGATGCAGTGGGCAAAGCTATAGGCTACTTAAGGAAAGACCAGATCACGTATTTATAATCCGTCTTCTGCTAAATTTACTCTGATTTCAAACACTACAACTATGATACACTGATAAATTTTGTTTTACTGAAAGCATCTTAGAGTGAAACAAGTACAGTCTGCAGATTATTGCAAGTGTGTCATTTACCGATGGCCTTTTAAGATGTCTTGACCGAACATTTTAATATTAAATCGGATACGATTAAATGAGGTCTGTCAATCTCAGGGTACTTTGGTAACTTTTTTTTTTGCCATATTGCTTTTATTTGGGCATTTATTTGTGAATTATTGTGAAAAAGGTCAGATTTTGGCCAGGAGCAATAATTGGGAGACAAGGAGCAATTGCTCCCTCCTCCCTAGATTTTAAGAAATTATTTTTTCTGGGATTTTCATTCAAGAAAATTGAAAAAAGTTGCCCCTCTTTGGTCTAAGAAAATAACCTGTTCAGAAAACAGTTTCGCAGATTGACGCCCCTAAGGGCTGAGAAGGACAGTAGCCTCCCTTAAGTACTGAATAATTTACTTGTATGGACTGTGTCCATCTGCTTCATCTGACACTTCCAATTTAAACATTTTTTCTTTTCTTTTTTTAATGTTTGTTTTGATATCCTTCAGAATTATCCGCTAAAACTTTGTTTTTTACATTGAAGTTTAACTTGTGTATTACAATACTTCGAGAAAGAGGGTCATCTAGGTATATTTACTGTAAAGAAAATTAAAGTTAAGTATTCTAATTGGGAGGGAGGCTGTATCCCAATCAAATTGATTCTATACACTCAAATATAACTTTTTATTATAATAGTTTAGTATTTAAATCTCAATTCCAATTAAGAACTAAGATTTCAGCAATTAGAGGGAAAGCGTCACCCCTTAACACCGTAATTGCACGTACAGCCCAAATATAAGCCAAAAAAAGAGGAGTGCAGGTGTTAAATCCCTCCCTCTACTTATTTGAATTACCTTTCATCGAAAGCTGGAAAATTTTGTGCTAAAAATGCACTGATTGTGGCTTAAAGTATCCTGTCCCTCCTCAGAAGGATTCATTAACCTTTGCTCTAATAGTCCGTTTGCCACTATGCGATATTATGTAACGATCAGCTATACTGGATAAACGGTTTATGTATAGCCGCTTGTTTTATATACGGACTATAATCTTTGCGCCACCGCACGCCAGTATGACCTCTGAAACTAGAAGGTTATTTGAACATAATGCTGATAATTCTAAGTCAACCAGCTATCTAAGAATTTTTGCTTTGTAAGATTTTGGCCCTCTTTGGGAAAAAATTGTTTTTTCTAGCACAAATTCTGAGAAATTTTGAGCAATTATTGACTAAAATCTAACATCTAGCGTCACAAGTTTTTATTTACTAATAAGATAACTTAGAAAATATACTTCAATAAAAAAAAAGAAGAAAATCCGCTCATTTGGAGAGAAACTAAAAAGCCTGTGAAATCCTGCACAGACATTAGTGAGACATGTAATTGTTCAAACCTGCTACGCATAGACCACACTGGGTATTAGTGCACCGAAGGTTACATAAATCGAAATACTACAAACTGGAAACGAAATACTACCCTCTGGTGCTAAAGTGATTTTGTGGGTAGATACAATCATCTATAAAAATTAGAAATAAAATGTCTTTGTCTGAGCCAAGTTAATATTTGTTTAGTGAAGACGTAGATATTCAGGAAAAATGAAGAAAAAATAGGAAAAGTACCATACCTTACCCTTAGTGCCTCATTACCCCTAGCTACGACATACGGCATAGCTATGGCGTATTAAGGGTACGAATGGGAACTGCCTTCTTTGAATGTCTTTGTCTGTTTTTGGACTTTGCGCATAGCAACTATTATTTTCACTGGTTCGAGTAAAACATAGTTGCTTTAAAGGGCATTAAAGGACAATAAAGATATATTGTGAAACCTTAAGACCTACAAAAATACTGTTTTGTGTCAGATGCGAAATGATACTAAAATACTGTCCTGGTATTAATTCTTTTGGAATTGTTTAAAAGGTTCTAAGGGGAAGGCGTCATAACATGTAACCGTCAGGACCACTAACGTCAGGACATTGACAAAATCCGTCATAACATCGAGAAAAAAAATCCTTCGGGACCCCTAAACGTCAGGATATCGACAAATTTAAAAATTTTTTCTTTGTGGGGTTTAAAGGGGGGAGGTACCTAGGTTAGGTTTGGTTACGAATTTAGTATATGCTATGCTTTATGTCCCTGATGTGCAAATATGTAGCCGAAATTTTTTTCTAAACTATTATATATTTATTACTATTATATAAACTTAAAGATTTTTTGTCGATGTCCTGACGTTATGTCGTTTAGTGCTTTTGACGGTTAGATGAAATGGTAGCACCCCGTTCTAAGTCTAAGTTATGGAAGGTCAGTGGAAGTTTCTACTGAACAATTACGGGAAACCTAATCATACTTACATCAACGTCTATTCTCTTTTCTCCATAATCACTTTGAAACCATGTCTTTCAAATTCGTTTTAATGATACTCAAAGTTTTTTCTTAGCTGAATTGAAGACTGCAAAACTCTTGATATAAGAATTTAAAAAGCTGATTTCCAAATTTCTTCGTTGACTTCGTGTGGCTCTTTATATTGGTGTGATGATACTCGGTTGTCTTTGATTAAGGAGAAATGGTCATTTAAAAGCGGATGCTTTCTAATACCCTTGACAAAGATAATGTAAAAATATCACGAAAGGAAGATTTTATTGAAACACCGCGCTCTATTGATTTTTATAGCCTGACATGAAGTTGCCATTAGAAGTCAAACCACACCCTAGTCGAGGTTTTGTAATTAATGGGGTGATGCAGGAAGCCCCCTGGTGTTTAGGTGTGATGGAGTTGTTCCCCTATGAAAAAATTAGCAGGTCATCACTCTAGCCTAGGAATGACTTAGTGAGAAAGGTAAATATTAGGAAGTCCTAGGGAAGTTCCGGTTCAGAAATTGAGGGGAATATTGTTCCCGTCATGAGGTTCATAATCAAAAAATTGGAAGATCGTTTTAAAAGGACCCTTGCACTAGGAATGAAAACAAACAAGTCAATATTATAGCATTATTGAAGATGTATTGTTAATAATGATGATCCTATCACAGAGGGGTTATATTTCTTCGTTATTGCTTGGCGTTCGACCGACAAAAGAAATGTGTAAAGGATTATAGGTTTCTGTAACCTGTATGTGAGAAAGAAATTAAGGAAGTTTTTCTGTTTTAGAAAAATGGTGTGACTTTGTTTCCTTATTCAGCGTTTTTGTCCTTAAAATTAGAGCTTATTTGAAAAAATTAAAAATTAATAAAAATTGGTCGGATCGGATAAGGGCTTCCAATAAGCAAAACTAAAACACTCACAGGACGAAGATATGAAGATCCCTTCTGTTATATACCCTAAGTACAAGAACTTTGGGATCCCCTAATGACCTTGGATCTTAATTCTCAAATGCATAACTAAAACATAGATTCTTACTTTTTATCAAATTCTGTCAAGATTTGACGTTACTTTTGTTAAAAATCTTGTTGACACCCCCTCCCCCTTGTGGCGGTTAGATCATGGGAGTTAACGTTCGGAGCAAGGACAGCCCTATTTTGCCTCTTTTTAATACTATCTAGTATTAAAAGAGTATTAAAATCTATTTAAATCTATTATTAAAATCTAATAGATTAAAATCTATTAAAGTATTAAAATCTTTTTAATACTATCTAGTCTGCCAAAGCAATTTTGCATCTATCACAGAGTATGTATTTTAACCTTATAATTGGATAATTATAATAGATTTCCTATGTGTTCTTCCCATACAAAACCCCTTCCCATAAGTTATAAACCCCCCTTAATAAGTTATGCCCCAGGGCATAACTTACAACGCCTAACCCTGGGCTCTGGTGGGCTGTGTCGACACCGGAGTTTTTTGTTATCAGAACTTTGAACTATTTTAACAAAATCTCTATCTCAAAATTTTTATCTGAACCATTTAGGGCGCGGAGGAGGGAGAGGGGCTAGTTGCCCTTCAATCTCTTTTGACTCTTAAAAAGTGAACAAGAACTTTCAATTTTCAATCAAATGAGCCCTCTCTAAAGTTTATACAAGCATCCCTTCCATAAGAAATAACATGAAGGATTCGGAGAATCCTTAAATTACAACCCTTGCCCTGAGAGCTTTTGGGGAGTTTAATCCTCAAAGACCTAATTTCCAGAACTTAAAACTACGTTTAATAAAATGGCTGTCTTAAAATTTTGATTGGATGTGTTTGGGGAAAAGGTGGGCAAGATAGGGGGGTTAGTTGCCCTCAAATCACTTTCGACTAGTACAAAGGGCACTAGCCCTCGGAATTTCCAATCGAATGAGCCTTTTCTGGAGTTTCTATGACACCACCTTCTATAAAAACCTTATATGCCCCCAGGTCATAACTTAAAACCCTTGCCCTGAGGGTTGTGGGGGATTGTCCTCCTCAAAAACATATTTTCTATCTGGAAATCAACTACGCTGAACAAAATGTCTATCTCAAAATTTTGATTGGATGTGTTTGGGGGAATGATGGGCGTGGGGGGGGAGAATAGTTGCCCTCCAATCACTTTCGACTATTAAAAAGGGCACTAGCCCTTTGAATTTCCAATTGAATGTGCCTGTTTTGAAGTTTCTACGACAGCGCCTTCTATAAAAACCTTATATGCCCCCAGGGCATAACATAAACCCTTGCCCTGAGGGTTGTGGGGGAGTGTCCTCCTCAAAATATATTTTCAATCTGGAAATCACTACGCTGAACAAAAATGGCTATCTCAAAATTTTGATTGGATGTGTTTGGGGGAGTGATGGGCGTAGGGGGGGGGGCTAGTTGCCCTCCAATCACTTTTGACTATCATAAAGGGCACTATCCCTTTGAATTTCCAATCGAATGAGCCTTTTTTTTGAAGTTTCTATGACAACGCCTTCTATAAAAACCTTAGCCTATGTGCCCTCAGGGCATAACTTAAAACCCTTGCCCTTAGGGTTGTGGGGGAGCATCATCCTCAAAAATATATTTTCTATTTGGAAATCAACTACGTTGAACAAAATGGCTATCTCAAAATTTTGATTGGATGTGTTTGGGGGAAGGATGGGCATGGGGGGGGGGGGGCTAGTTGCCCTCCAATCATTTTCGACTATTAAAAAGGGCACTAGCCCCTTAATTTCCAATCGAATGAGCATGTTTTGAATTTTCTACGACAACACCTTCTATAAAAAACCTTATATGCCCCTAGGGCATAACTTAAAACCCTTGCCCTGAGGGTTGTGGGGGAGTGTCCTCCTCAAAAATATATTTTCTATCTGGAAATCAACTACGCTGAACAAAATGGCTATTTCAAAATTTTGATTGGATGTGTTTGGGGAAATGATGGGCGTTGGGGGGGGGAGAGGGGGGCTAGTTACACTCCAATCACTTTCGACTATTAAAAAGGGCACTAGCTCTGTAATTTCCAATCGAATGAGCCTGTTTTGAAGTTTCTGCGACAACGCCTTCTATAAAAACCTTATATGCCCCCAGGGCATAACTTAAAACCCTTGCCCTGAGGGTTGTGGGGGAGTATCCTCCTCAAAAATATATTCTCTATTTTGGAATCAACTACGCTGAACAAATAGGCTATCTCCAAATTTTGATTGGATGTGTTTGGGGGAATGATGGGCGTGGGAGGGGGGGCTAGTTGCCCTCCAATTATTTTTGACTATTAAAAAGGGCATTAGAACTCTTGATTTCCAATCGAATGAGCCCCCTTTGAAGCTTCTACAACGACCCCTTCCATGTGAAGTGCCTCTGGGGAAAAAAAAAATAAATAATAATAAATAATAAAACATTGGAGCCGTATGGCCTTTACTATAGGCAACGCTACAGCGTTGCCTCTGAAAAGGAAAAAAATATATTACCATTTGAAATCGCAAAAAAAAAAACAAAGCATCTGTTAGCATTTGCCAACGCAACATCCTCCACACACATACCCCCAAAAACATTCATTGCGAGGCTGATGATATCCCGCCTCGTCTTTTCATCTTTGTGCCAGCACGCATGTGAATATAATATTTTATGCTATATAGAATATTTATCTGGAAGCTCAAGGAGAGTTAGACAGTCTGAGCATTGAAATGTCCTCTTTAGATATATAGCATCCCCCCGCTTACACAATGACCCCCCCCCGACCCCTTTGTAATATCTGATGCACAATTAAGCACAATTAAACATAATTTTATGAAGAATCAATTTTCAGTCGGTAGAAACTTGGTCCTCTTTGGGGCAAAAACTATAGTTTGGTACCAGAAAATGGAGATAACTTCACTTTTCTGTGGCACAATCTTCTTGGTCACTTGACAAGAGCACTAGAACATTTAATTTCCGGTCGAATAAGCCCTTTCTTTTATCTTCTATGACCATCATTTCGATACGTAAACAATTAAAAACGCGTCCCTGATCTTTCTTCCAGGAAAAAATACAAAATTCCCCATTTTGCAGATAAAGCTTGAAACCTCTGAAGCAGTGTTCTCTGGTATGCTGAATTTAATGGTGTGATTTCATTAAGATCACTTGCCATTTTGGGATGTTTCTCTCCTTTTTTTTAAAAATCAGGCCAGTTTCTTTAGGATTGTGGTTTTGATGGGTAATATTAAACTGAATAAATTTTTATATATTTGGAATCAGTGTAAAACACCAGTTTTCTTAGTATTTGACTGTTATGAAAATTCCTTTTTTTAGAGTTTCGGCTACTATTCGCCTAAGTCGCTCCTCACTTGCAGTTCGTTACCACAAACTGTTTGATCAGAATAAAGATTTGCTTTAGGGTGTCAGAGAATACCTCCACAACCTTGCCAGGTTTTGGATAAAGGCTGTTTAGGGAAACTTACACCAAATATTACTATTTAATTTACTCTTCATTGAAATTCAGTCTCTCCTGTCAGTTTCACGTTGAATAGCTCTATCAGTTGTATGTAAAATTCTGTAATAGTGTTACTCTTAGATTGAATTGTCCGTAAAGAACCCTGTGGAGAGAAAATCGAAGCAGGTTTAAACAACACTCATGCTGTTAAACTAAAACAGAATCATTTACTAAACGAGGCTTGAAGGGATCGAAATTACATTGTCAAACGCACGAGTCAATTTAAGAGGAACTGAAATAGTCGCTCCAATTGTGGTGAGTATTTTCTCAATGTACATCTGGAGGACATCACTTATATAAGGTCATTTTTATTTGCCTGCTCGGGGTAAGTATAAACTGCTAGATGGATCTAGAGCAAAAACTGGAGGAGGGGAGGGGGCAACATGACAAGGGTACAATTAATTAACCAAATTGAAAAAAATATTATAAAAAAAGAGTGAAAAACAGAATGAGGGTGCCAGAAAAAACCTTGGGGGATCGGGGTCCGCTTAGCCCCCTAGATCCGCCAGTGACCACTTATACTACTCATCAAATTGAAATGTTTTGCAACATTGTACATAGCCAATGATTTACAAGGGTGGTCAGAAGTTGTTTGAAGCGCATCTTTATCTGTTGTTTGAAGAAAATATTTGATTAGGTCCAAGTAACCAAAATTATCATTAACCAAACTATTACAACCAAATAGTGTCATACTTTTAGTGTGTTTTTCACCTTAAACGTTCCTTTTTCAATAAAACAACCAAATACAAATTCAGCCAAGACCAATATCTCCAAATTAAAAACATCCCTCGAAAGTAATTTAGGCTCAAACAGCTTAGGCTGAAAAAGCTGTACTTTAATGTTGTTCTATGTTTTGTTTTTTCCATTCA
This sequence comes from Artemia sinica, assembly GCA_027921565.1. NCBI lineage: Eukaryota > Metazoa > Arthropoda > Branchiopoda > Anostraca > Artemiidae > Artemia > Artemia sinica. The sequence goes on from CM051262.1 coordinate 71,508,074, forward strand.
TATTCCTGGGGGCCAGCTTAAAATGTTTTAAGATTGGCTTAGAAAAGATGAAATTTAGTTTCCTGAAACCCCTTTCAATGTAGCTATCCAACCAAAACTATTAGGTTTGAAATTGAAATACGTCAATTTTGCTCAATTGCTCCTTTTATCAATTTGCTCTAATTGAATTTGTGTTTTATATTGAGAAAAACACACTGTTAGTATTAGTATTTGCTTCCTAGCCCTTTCACGAGGTCCTTTTGATTAGATAACCGAATTTGTTGCTAGAATGATCTTGCTGAAAACTTATAGCACAATAAGTTTAGTCACATAGAAAGTGCTCTCGTTCTATTCTGTACACACTTCCTCAAGTCCCTTCCACATAAAGAACTACCAGTGGTAGGCCCTTCTTGGAATAGCCTTAAGGGAGTTCTGAAATTACTTAATTTTATGTTGTCGCCATCTCAGTCCATTACTTTTTTCCAGCAGAAACTCTAGTTTTGAGAAAACTATTAACTGAGAGTAAAAAGTCTCACATTAATAGCGCCATGCTGACATCAGGGAAAACATTATGATGAAGGCAAAGAATCTAAAACTGTAGAAAAGCTTTAAATTACACCTTACAATTTCAGCAGTGCTGCCCCTCGATGGCCCGTAATGGGAGGCGCAAATATTTGTGCTTTTAAAAGCGACTCTAATTTTGAGAAAACTCTTGTATTGCGTGTAAAGGTTTTGAATTTAAAAGCACCATGCTGATATCAGAGAAAGCAAAGAATCTAAAATTATAGAAAAGCTCTAAATTACACTTCACAATTTCAGTAGAACGCTACCCCTGGATGGCCTATGGTGGAAGGCAAAAATACTTACGCTTTTAGCAGTACTTCTAATTGTGAGAATTTCATGGTATTTGGAAGGGCTGGCAATAAAAAGGTCAAAATGGTTTCGGAGAAGAATTTATGGGATAGCTATTCATTCTAAAATTGTAGAAAAATTTTCATGTCTCCTAGGTTCAGCAACATACTGCCAGTTGGTGGCACTAGAATTGGGTGACACAAATCTTTACTATATTGTTACCAGGTCTAATTTTTAGAACACTAATTTCATTATCTAAAAAAATATTATCAGACAGCCAATCAATTTGAAGCTTTATATTCTACGCCACAGTAAAAAAAACAAAAACAAAAAAAAACAAATAAATAAAAAATAAAAAATCTAGGAGGCAGAATGTGGCGCTGAAAAAAAATGAGACTGACAATAAGTTGAAATTGTGTATAGCCATTCCCTTTCAAATTGCAGAGACCCTTTATATTATCAAACAGTTTGTGCTAACGGCCTGTAAGCAGGGAGCGATACGGCTCAATAGTAGCCGAAACTCTAAGAAACAGATTATTGATATCAATAGATACATCAAAAGAATTAAATTTTGATGTTTGTTCAAAATATATAAAATTCATCTAGTTTAATGTTACCCATCAAAAGTACGAGTCTGAGAAAATTTACCAAATTATGAAAAAGGAGGAACACACCCCCAGAAATCAAATGATCTTAATTAAAACCACACCATCAGATTCAGCATCAGCAACTGAAAAGATTTCAGAATCTTATATACACAGATTACGAATTTTACATATTTTGCTAAAAGCAAGATCAAGGATGCATGTTTACTGTTTTTCATTTATTTTTCCCAGGGTTGACCGTCTATCAACTTTAAATTGTAGACATTAAATTTGTTTTTTTTAAAGAAGTTTTTGTAACTGATAGTAAGGAGCAACATTAAAACTCAAACGAACATAAATCATTCCGTGTATGCAGGGGCTGTCCCCTTCCTCAATACCTTGTTCTTTACGTTAAAGTTTTTAGCACTTTTATAATAGCTTCCTATTCTAATTAAACGGCCCTTGTGTTTCAGGAGTCGTTCTTAAAAATTGGGACAAACAGTAGTAGGGAAGCCCTTTCGACTCCGAGATATACATAATTCGGTTATCAAAAGAATGTATCTCCACTAACGGGTCATTGACACCATTTTCAAGGTCGATTTATTTGTTGTTTCTAAGTTTATTGACTCCGGGACGAAGTTTGCACATGCGCATTGAATTCTAACGGGGCAATGTATTGATCGACAAGAGGGAAAGTAGTTTTCTGAGAAATTGATTACATAATCGGCGGTGAATTATTGATTCGCTAACAGGAACAGGATCACGTGTCTCTTTCTAAGTCAATCAGGGAAGTTATGTAAGGTTTCCCATTACATCACAGTTTTCCCTTGAGATTTTGTATATAACGGACAGGCGTTGTGGTTAAACTATCATACAGTTTTAAGACACCATGGATAAAGCATTGAATATTGATGAGCTGGAAACTTTGGCTGCATTGATTTATAATGTGAGTTCTGTTTAGCAAATTTTCTTAGTTTATTTCCAAATAAAATCATTTTACATAGTCCCACTCCTGCAAATTCAAATTCAGGGTATACCCCCCCCCAATACAAATCAACTATATGTGATGTTTATACTCGATAGAAAGCGTAAAATACACTCTGTTTACCATGTAAACCTCCCCCCCTCCCCCCTGTTTACGACTTTAAATCTTTCATTGGAAATAATTGTGTTTTTTGATAAATTTATTCTTTCTGTATCCTATCTAAAAGTTACAGCCAACTTTCTGTCAACCCTTAGGTATACTAACCCCCTTATGACGCTAAACCGCTAAGATTTAAACAGGTGTAATTATTGAACCCTTTAAAGTACATCCGGCATTGCTAAATCCTTATGAATTTAGATAGCAAAGCTTCCACTGAAAAAAATGATACTTTTTCCCGTCAAATTAAAAACAGTTTCACGCAGAAAGAGATTGGTGTTGATTAAGCTTGTAAGGCTACAGACTTTGCGAAGTTCTGTGTTGTATGGAAGAGGGAAACAAGTTATTTCCAAAATTAATGCCTAACAAATATTTTTAGGACATTGTGTAAAAGGGGGGGGGGGGAATCTGTGCAGACATGTACCCCCTTTTGACAAGAAAACTAATGTAGTCATTCCGACACGCAACGCTGAAGTTTAGTGTTTGGTTAGCTTTTAATTATACCATATTTATGGCTGACTATTTTGAGATCTATATTTTAAATCATTGTGTTGGATTTGATGCAGTTGTTGGCTCTAAAGAATAATGTTTTTTTTTAATTATTTTCTAAATGGTAAAAATAGAAACATTGATTTCTATCCTACGGCTACAGACTACTGCTTGTCAAGGTTTATTTTTCACAAGTTGTGTAATAAAAACGTTTGATTTCTAAGCCTAGTATATTTCTCGAAAATTTTTCTTTTTGCTTTGCTGAAAAGGGAGATAAATGCTTTCTAGACAAAATTATGCCTGACAATAAATTCTGGTTAGGAGCGGGGGTACTAATTTTTTCTTCTGTAAAAAGGGGAATCGTTTTTTCATACTAAATGTTTTCTTCTTTTTAAGGACAACTTTGAAGAATGCATGCCTCTCCCTCAAAAGAGAGCTAAGGCTATTGGCACTACTCCAATGCAACACCTGGAGATAGCTGAGCCATCCAGGGCCACGCTTTACCAGCCCCCTGTGTCCTCCATGCAGACAGCAATGGAGGCCCCTGTGTCCTCGTGCAACCCCGGCTGCACGAGCCCGGTATATCGCTGGCCCGGCTGCGAAAAATCGTGATGGACATGATATGATCCATTTGAGCCCCAATCATACAGCAGGGCTTTCAGGACAAGATACAATGCATGGCCCTTCTAGACAAGCCGTAGGCCAAACATCTGCTCCTTCTCATGTAATATCTGAGCTATCAGCTCCCTGTCAAGTGTCAGTGCACTCTCCTCAACTGTCTCCGTCAAGTGCTGAGCCTTCCATGCAAGGTAGAAGGGCTGGCCCCTTCAGGCAAGTCATAGACCAACCAATGGCTCCCTATCGTGTAATGTCCAAGCTTCCAGCTTCCTGTCAAGTGTTTGATCAATTTGGAGACGTGAGTAAATTTTTTTCAATCTAATAAGCTATTTTTTTAGCTGTTAGAGAGCCTTTTTCTCTTTACTTTTGTCTTTTCATTTTTTTCTATTATTCAGGACCAGGTTATAGAAATATCTAAACAAAACTATTTTTTAACCTAATACAAGCTTGTCGAAGACATTAAAATGTTATTTTCGCTATAATATTAATTCCCCTCACCCCACTGTTTTAAATTTCACTGCTCCCTCCCCTCAGAGATCCCTAAATATAATATAATTTTTGCTTGTCAAAGAAACCGCTCTTTTCTAATCTTTCCTATCACCTTATTTTCTCTACCTACTGCAGACATCTTCGCTATTTTTTCAACCTCATAATAATATTTTTCGCTAATTTATAGTTTACTGTTAGAGAGCCTTTTATCTCGCCATCTGAAGCTAATAATGCTATTTTTCACTAGAATAATATAGTTTTCCCCGAGTTTTAAGGGACTTAGAGGTAAGCCTTTTTTTTAACTTATTTTTAGGCCATTAATTTCATCATTTTTCAACACAGTAAAAGCGTGTCAGAGATATTAAAAGACATTTTTCGCTAATTTTTCAACCTGATAAAATACAGCGTTCCCCCTTTGAATTGTTTATCTATTGCATACATTTATCCAGCTGAATTCTCTTAGTGAAGCCAAATAAAAAGGCACTATATTCCGGTCATAATTTACCATAGTAAATAGCAAAATCTTTGTGATATAAACTGCTTTATTAGCGAATGCTTCACCTTGCCTCTTCAAATATTATAAAAACAGCTTTTCTATCGAATGAGTTGTGTATCATGAGAGGCTATGGCCTGAAGGAGATATACTACCAAGTAAAGACCCCGGTTTTTTCAAAGTAGATAGAGTATTAAAATGAAATTTTTTCAGGGGTTGTTTGAACAAAATAAAAACAACTATGTCATCTTTTAGATTGTAAATAACTTATATTAAGTTGGAAATTGGAACTTTCAGAATATATAGAGTAGGGAACAGTGAATTAACCAAATGCTACTATGTGCATACTGCTACTACTACTAAGTGCGTTTTAAATAATACATAAATAATAATCCAATTTTAAAAATAGGGTGATTTAGACACTTTGAAAATAAGCTATTTTCTTTTATGGTTGCATTGGTTCCATATTCACCATCTCCCCCCTGCTCGTCAGTTGGAGAAGAAGACGCACCTGTGGAGTTCTGCAACAATTCACCATGGAATGGTATCATTAACGAAATTCCAGATAATATTGACGATTTGTTAACTGATTTTTTTAATGTAGATAATGGCACAGTTGAGCAGGGGGACTTGAGTAAAAATACTTTGCAGCTTTTAAATGATTTTACCAATGAATTAACGGGGAACCCTCCCCCCACTGATTACAAACTTCCACTTCAAAGTAATGAAATGGCATCGAACAATCCTATTACTGAACAATGTGGGGGAGGGGGGGGGAGTAATTTACAAGAAGGGGAGGATGAGGGTGTCAATACCCAATTTATAACATTTCCTGATTTCAGCTCTCAAATTCAATTTTCAATACAATAGTTCTCTACACTGTGACTTTTGGGGATCCTTTTAATTCGCTTATGGCGGGTAATTTTGTATTTGACCCTATAAAAATTGTCCATGAATATGTAGATAGAATTCGTGCACTGTTAGAAAACCAGATTCAGTTGTGCGAAGGTAGGGATTCAATTAAGGTTTCTATTGTTTTAAAAATATTTTATTTAAATGAAGGTAAAAGCGAGGTTTATCATCATTATGTACATGCCGAGATGCTAGTGGTCTATCCGCATTTAGAAAATTATGAATCAGTTTTTATGGGTTGAATAGACCACATTATTACGCATCTCGAAAATAATAGCGAAAATGGGAGTGGGTCTGTAGTTCTTTTTGTTGAAAATTTAAGCGTTAACATTTGTAAATTTAAAAAACATTTTATTTTAAGAGGGGTTATGGGCCGAGGGCTATTGAATTAAAATATAATCCAGATTTAGAAGGATGTCAGGGCGTTCAACGAATCTGTTTTGAAACAGGCCAAAAATGTTTCATGTACGCTTTCGTAATATCAGCTTTCGAACCACTACGAAATAACGCTACAAAGACAAATTTAAATTATTGGGCCGTGCACGGGAAGGTAGGGTCCGATTTTCACCTGTAGATTTTTCATGTTTAGAGGGAAAATACCCAGTAACGCTCAGGTCCATTGATATTTTTGAAAGGGTCAATGCACATTTAAATATCGGCGTTACTGTGGTTCAATATGAAACTGAATTTGAGGATGGGGTTCGTTCTAAAAAGAACGAACCCCAGTAAGGAGCCCTTCAATTGAATTGGTGAAGTACTGGGTTTGGTTGTTGTACACACCACCTGGTGAACCGAATGCAATTGGCCATTTCAATCCAATTACAGACATCAGTAGAGTTTTGGGGGAGGGTAAGAAAATAGGGACACTTTTCTACTGTCCGACATGCCTGTCTTGATTTCTTAGTGATTTAAAACAACGGAATCATATGAAGCATTGTAGACGGCATGGCTACCAGTCAGTGGAAACGGTTTCAGGTGATAGGGCCATTTTACGTTTTAAAAATTTTCAAAATACCCTCCTCCAAAGCAGTAAAATCTCTTTGGGTTTTGAGGCGAAGCTAGTGAAAGTGAGCGATCCCCGATTTCCGAATCGAATCAAATAAAATCGAGCCATTGCAGTCTCCTACTCCCACGCAAAAAGAGACAGTTCTAACACTATGCAGTTGCTAGAAATAGTTGAAACGTCGGATGAGGGTGAGTGCATCGTCAAGGCACTGACTAAATTTATTGGCACCGCTAATGGAGCTATTTCTCGTTTTAGAAATACACATTACCCAATTTTATTGTCTGCAGAGGATTCTCTCGGGATTAAAAATCAAAAAAAAATGCTGGGTTTGTAAGGGGGAGTTTGAAGAGGGGGCTAAGGGGAAGGGGACTAGGGGTAAAAGAGGGGGAATGGGAAATTCAGAGACCACAATCACTTGTGGCAGGAAATATCATCAGGGGGTAGTAATTTTAGAGGGGTAGCACATCAATCATGCAATGTGAATGTAAGCCAGCAGTTTTTTTATACCGGTTTTCATTCACAACGCAAATTATGATTTAAAATTTATTTTACCGGCTTTGGAACGTATGCACAGGGAGGGAGGGGGAGTAGATAGTCCATGGGTAAAGAATTCATTTACCTATAAAATCATCCCCAAATAAGCAGAGAAGCTAGTGCTTCTCGAGTTGAAATGGCAGGTAGTGATTAACGGACATACGTGCCTGAATAAAATCAGGTTTTTAGATTCTTTTAGTTTTTTCCCCAAGGCATTGAGTCAATTGATTCAAGTGCAGAAAAATGACAATTTTGATAGTTTTACTTTGCTTAAACAGCACTTTCCAGACAGTGAAATGTATGACCTATTGACTTGTAAAGGTGTATATGCATACGACTATTACTTTTTTGGCGCTCGCTTAAGCGAGGGGAAACTACCTCCAATTGAAGCTTTCTATAATTCACTCACCAACAGTGAATGCACTGTCGAGGAATATGAATTTGCCAAGAAGGTCTGGGCTAAGGATAATTGTAAAAATTGGTGGGATTATTGTAGACTGTACTTGGCCAGTGACGTTTTAACTCTGTTAGATATTGTCTGTAAAAACACAGATCAAATCTATTCAGATTTTGGACTAGATATAGGGTATTATTTTTTCACACCACATTTGGTGATGGACTTGATTTTAAAAATTAGTGGGGAAGAAATAGGCTTGATAACTGATGTAGATCAACACCTTTTTGTAGAAAGGTCAATGAGGGGTGGGTATGTTTTTCATGGAGATCGTGTTTTGACAAAAGATCCAAGCGGACAAGACACTGGTGTAAAGTCAAATGCATTTTTCTTGGACTTGAACTCGTTATATCCCTCAGCAATGTCTCACTACTCTTTGCCGTGTGGGAACTATAAATGGCTTGAGAATCCTTGTGAGTTCCCCGACATTAACACCGTCGAGGACAATGGGCCACAAGGATGGTTCTTTGAAATTGATTGTCACATTCCATTTGCGCTTCATGATTCAGTCAGAGATTTTGTTTTCCCCTGTATCAATCGGCCAGTGACCAAGGACACACTGAGTCCATACAATCGATCATTGGTTGAGGATATGTTGATGCATTGGACCCCCTCTAAGCAGAAAATGATTGCAGATCTGGACCCTAAAGAGAATATCGTTGTTCACCATCTGATTTTGCACTGGATGGTGAACAATAGGTTTAAGATCACCAAAATACATAGGGTCCTGCAATTCAATCAAAACCTTATTTAAAGACGTTTATCGATACCTTTGTCGATAAACGCCCTCGGGCAAACAGTAAAGTAGAAAAGGAAATGTACAAGCTCATTCTAAATTCTGCGTTTGGCAAAATGTGTGAAAGCCTACGGAACAGATCTCGTTGTGACGTCTTGACTGACCCCCAAGAGTGTGCACGAATTATTGCAGACCCCAATTTTACATCGTTCACGAGCATAGAGACAAGCATGGTTCTTCTACACAGGAAAAAGAGAAATGTGGTACTGAACAAGAATATAGCAGGAGGTAGTTCAGTACTTAAAATTTCCAAAAAGCTCATATTGTCGTTTTTTTACAGTATGTGTAAGGTACAATGGTCAAGGGAGGGGGAGGTTCAAGTTTACTATGGGGACACAGATTCTCTGCTGTTAAAAGTAAAAACCGGGGATTTTTTGGGAGATTTAGAAAATGGGGAACACATCAGCTCGCGGATGGATTTCACTAACTGGAATCCGTCCCTCTACCCCGAGTTGGTGAAACTTCAGGCCCCCAATAAACTACTCATGTTAAAATCAGAGACGGGGCGTGATTTGATATCCAATGGGTTGTTCCCGGGTACTAAAGTTTATTGCGTTGAAAACCATAACAGGGATGTAAAGCAGGCGTGTAAAGGGGTGCCTACACATTTTGTAAAGAACAATTTCAACATGAGTGTCTACAGAGACTGAGTAGAGAGTAGCCTAGTGCCGAGAGCACAAGTGCTTGCAATTCGCTCTCTACAGTATAAAAATTATACTGTTAGAGAGGAAAAAAATGCAATGTCATGTATATCCGACAAAGTCTTTGTGCTCGAGAATGGTGTATATGTACTCCCCCACGGCCACTATAGAATTTCAGACCGGGTTGAATATGTAGACTATCACAATCAACATGGTCTGGATAAATTGACCTAACCCAACCTTTCATGAATTAACTTAAATGCTCCAACCTAACCCAACCTTTCATGAATTAACTTAAATGCTCCAACCTAACCTTTCATGAATTAACTTAAATGTTCAAACCTAACCAGCAGCATCAGTGACGGCGACTATTGTATAAAGTTTTTCCATAGCGACCCCGGGGGGGGGGGCCGCCCGTGGCCGGCCTTCTGCCCGTGGTTCCCGGAGAGTGGGGGGTCCCGCCCGCGGCCGGCCTTCGGGCCGTGGCTCCCCGGAGGGTGGGGGGTATAAATTCATAGTGTTCAACTGTGCTATTTTAAGTTGTTATTGTTGTACAAATAGTGCTAATGTACAAAAATGTGTGTGCACAAATAGTGTTGGTGTTCTTGCTGCACAAAAAGTGTTTTTTATGACAATAAATGTTGTTGTACATGTAGTGTTGATCTTGTTGAACAAAGGTGTTTTTGGTAATAAATATTGTTCTTGTTGAGCAAAAAAAAAGTGAAAAAAAATGTTGTTGTTAATTAATGTTGTTCTTCTTGAACAGAAAAGTGTTTTTATGTTAATAAATGTTGTTGTTGTTGTTGTTAATAAATATTATTGTTGTTCATGTTGAACAAATAGAGTTTTTGTTCTTCTTGAACAAGTGTTTTTGTTCAATAAATGTTGTTCTTGTTGAACAGAAAAGTGTTTTTATGTCGAATAAATGAATGAAATATTGTTTTTGTTGTTCTTGTTAATGTACTAGATAGATCTATGGGAAAATTATTATTACTGCTTATTCATTGGACAAGTATGGTTTCCAGTTATTTGTAGTCCGACTGTTGTCAACAGCAGTAGCAGCACTATGTATCAATTCAAAACACCATTTAGGTCGTTTCTGCGTGGTCCATCAATGTCGGGGAAAACGACACTTTTAGCTAAAATAATTCAAAATTGTAATAAAATGTTTTTGGAAAAACCAAAGAAAATTTATTATTGCTATAGTATTTAGCAGGAGTCCTACGATCAAATAAAAGCTATTGCCACAACTATACCAATATAATTCATACGGGGACTTGATGTTTTCAATAGTATTCAACCAAACTCGTGGCTGATTATTGATGATTTGGCTGAATCCATTCAACAGTTCTCACGGGAAATGCTACAACTGTTTACCGTTCGCTCTCATCATGAAAATATTTCCATAGACCTAGTTCTACACAATCTGTTTCATCAGAGCAAATGTATGAGAACCCTTGCTTTGAATTGCACCATCTATATTATCTACCGAGCTGTTCGTGATTCTAGCTCACTAATAACTCTCAATAAGCAAATATATCCCGGCGCTCCCAAATTTCTGCTGTCAGCGTACACTCAGGCGACAAATAAGCCCTACGGTTACATTTTGCTAGATCTTAATCAGAGCACACCCGAGGATCAACGTGTAGTCACAGATATTTTCGACAAAGAAATTACTGTATATCTTCCAGTGAACAGTAGAAAAAGCTATTAGTTATCATTATGACACTGAAGAAACTACACGAAAATAGACACTTATTTTCCGTTTTAGGCACTTCAAAACCGCCACTCAGGAAGGCTATACTCAAACATGGTGTTGACAATGATTTCATTAATCTAATATCTGAACTTTGTTTAAATTTAACTGAGGGCAATGTACACTTGTCAGAAGGTATTAGACAACAGACAAAGCAACATCGTTCCACTGTACGTGCTTTAGCTGGCAAAAACAAGGGAAAAAATTTTTTTAAAGAAAACGTCTCCTTCAACTGGGCGGTAGCTTTTTTACACTTTTACTGCCAATCATTGCAGGACTTGTAAACAGTTTTCTCTAGAGAATGGCTAAGCCCTATAAATTGACGCCATTTGAACTTGTCCTCTCGCCCAGGGAAGATTTTGAAGACAACCTAAGCAAATTCATTAATGATGAGAATATTGCCGATGACAAAAAGCTAGTTTTACTTCAAGATGCATTGCGACGTGTGGACAAACATAGACCTTATCGTGAGAGACCTGCCGTCACCGTCACAGATCCCTCTAAACGGGAAAAATCTCCTCAAGATTCAGCAGTGCAATCAAAGGAGAAGGAATTGAATTCCATAGTGTCAACAATTGGAAACCTATTGCCAGTGACCTATCGAGAACAGAGTAAAAGAATATTAATATATCTCATGTTGGAAAGTGGTGGTGACTGTTACACTTGTGGCTGTTACTCAAACACTTGTGGCTGTTAGTCAAAAGTGAAGACGGATTGATTCATCCTCCAGTGTGCAAAAGGGGAGTGGACATTACACTACGTGTTTGCGTTCAAAATGGTTAAAGTTCTGAAGCGTGTCTATGAAAATATTGGTGAAGCGAGAAGTCTAAGTTCCCCCACAACGCTTTCTAAATTTGCCTCTAACATAGATGGCAGCACATTAAAAAAGCAAAAGAGTATATAGAAAATGAACCGAGTTACACACTGCATCGGAATCACAGGCTTCATGGCAAACAATATCGACAAACTAAAGCCTTTTTCCCTCTGCATATAATGCAAACTGATCTTTTAAATTTAGACGCGATTCAACGACGTCAAAATACACCCTACAAATATATTCTAGTGGCAATCAGTGTCTTTAGTCGCTATGCATATGCCATTCCATTGCAATCAAAGAGAGGTGTTGAAAATGCTCATGCTTTAGAAAGTATTCTTGAACAGGATTGCTATAGAAAAATTCAATCTGATCGCGGTAGCGAATTTGTTAATCCTCATTTGCAAAAGGTTCTATTGAAATATAATACAACACTTTATCATAGTCACAGCCCGAACGATAAATCGTTCAGCCTGCATTGGCTGAACGATTGATAAGAACGATTCGTCTATTAATTTCAAGATATTGTACACTGAAAAATACTGCTGCTTTTATTCATGATTTAGATAAAATCATGGGCGGTGGCGATGTCACTGGCTTATACAAGGGGGTTCGCCATCCTATGAGCAGCCGCCCATTGTCTTTTCGGTTTTTGACCAGACTGTACTGCTGTCTGCATGGAGGACACAGGGGGCTGGTAAAGCGTGGCCCTGGATGGCTCAGCTATCTCCAGTTGTTGCATTGGAGTAGCGCCATTAGCCTTAGCTCTCTTTTGAGGGGGAGGCATGCATTTTTCAAAATTGTCCTTAAAAGAAAATTTAGCATGGGAAAACGATTCCCCTTTTTACAGAAGAAAAAGTTAGTAACCCCGCTCCTAACCAAAATTTATTGTCAGGCATAATTTTGTCTAGAAAGTATTTATCTCCCTTTTCAGCAAAGCAAAAAGTAAAAATTTGCTAGAAATATACTAGACTTAGAAATCAAACGTTTTTATTACACAACTTGTGAAAAATAAACCTTGACATTCAGTAGTCTGTAGCCGTAGGATAGAAATCAATGTTCCTATTTTTGCCATTTAGAAAATAATTTTTAAAAAACATTATTCTTTAGAGCCAACAACTGCATCAAATCCAATACAATGATTTAAAATATAGATCTCAAAATAGTCAGCCATAAATATTGTATAATTAAAAGCTAACCAAACACTAAACTTCAGCGTTGCGTGTCGGAATGACCACATTAGTTTTCTTGTCAAAAGGGGGTACATGTCTGCACAGATTCCCCCCTCCCCTTTTACATAATTTCCTAAAAATATTTGTTAGACATTAATTTTGGAAATAGCTCGTTTCCCTCTTCCATACAACATAGAATTTCGCAAGGCCTGTAGCCTTACAAGCTTAATCAACAGCAATCTCTTTCTGTGTGAAACTGTTTTTAATTTGACGGGAAAAAGTATCATTTTTTTCAGCGGAAGCTTTGCTATCCAAATTCATAAGGATTTAGCAAAGCCGGATGTACTTTAAAGGGTTCAATAATTACACCTGTTTAAATCTTAGTGGTGTAGCGTCATAAGGGGGTCAGTATACCTAAGGGTTGACAGAAAGTTGGCTGTCCCTTTTAGATAAGATACAGAAAGAATAAATTTATCAAAAACAGAATTATTTCCAATGAAAGATTTAAAGTCGTAAACAGGGGGGAGGGGGGAGGTTTATATGGTAAATAGAGTGTATTTTACGCTTTCTATCGAGTATAAACATCACATGGAGGTGATTTGTATTGGGGGCGGGGTATACCCTGAATTTGAATTTACAGGAGTGGGACTATGTAAAATGATTTTATTTGGAAATAAACTAAGAAAATTTACTAAACAGAACTCACATTATAAACCAATGTAGCCAAAGTTTCCAACTCATCAATATTCAACGCTTTATCCATGGTGTCTTAAAACTACATGATAGTTTAACCACAACGCATGTCCGTTATAAACAAAATCTCAAGGGCGAATTGTGATGTAAAGGGAAACCTTACATAACTTCCCTGATTGGCTTAGAAAGAGACACGGGATCCTGTTCCTGTTAGCGGATCAATAATTCACCGCCGATTATGTAATCAATTTGTCAGAAAACTACTTTCTATCTTGTCAATCAATACATTGCCCCGTTAGAATTCAATGCGCATGTGCAAACTTCGTCCCGGAGTCAATACACGTAGAAACAACAAATAAATCGATCTTGAAAATGGTGTCAATGACCCGTTAGTGAAGATACATTCTTTTGATAACCGAATTATGTATATCTCGGAGTCGAAAGGGCTTCCCTACTAACAGTCAAACTTTAGCGTAAAGCGCAAGTTATTGAGGTGGGGAGGGGGGTAATTCTTTCATACAAGGAATAATTTCTGTCCGTTTTGACTTTTAATGTTGCTCCTTACTTTCAGTTTAAAAACATTTTTTTTAATCTAATTTCTGATTGTTTTTCAAATGATGCCGGTAATGTGGCTCACCCTCCATGAAAAATTCCATCCCCCACGGAAAATTATTTCATAGATAATTTCTTAAACCATATTGGCCTGACATAACATAAAGAAAGAAAAACGAGCAAAAATGGGGTTTTTAAAGGCCAAATAAAAATACTGAAAAAACACAACAAAGAAAATATTTCGAGAGGACAAACGCCCCTCTTCTTCATCGCGAAACGAAATAATGTATCCAAGGAAAGTACCGAAGAAAAAAAACAAACACGGAAGGTCAATGTGAAAAGAACCAAAAAAAACAAAGAAAAAACCAAAAACTTAAAAAGATGAATAAAATTCAATAAAAGCCAAAAATTATAAGAATTAAAAACAAATACCTATCAACCACAAAAGCGAGTTATTCGCCTATATCCGCGATTTGTACAAAATCCTAAGAATTATGAACTCCCATCGATGGATACTAGCGAACTTTTGAGTGAGAGTTTTGTTTTTGAGTGAATGAATTGTTTTCTTTTCTTTTATTCCTCAGTTGTTCGCTAGTATCCGTTGATTGCAGTTCAAAATTTTTTGGATTTTGTGCAAATCGCGGATATTGGCGAATAGCTCGCTTTAATGGTTGTTAGGTATTTGTTTTTAATTCTTATAATTTTTGGCTTTTACTGAATTTTATTCGTCTTTTAAGTTTTTGTTTTTTCTTTGGTTTTTTGGTTCTTTTCACATTGACTTTCCGCGTTTGTTTTTTGCTGTTTTTTTTTCTTCGGCACTTTCCTTTGATACATTATTTCGTTTCGCGCTGAAGAAGAGAGGCGTTTGTCCTCTCGAAATATTCGCTTTGTTGTGTTTTTTCAATATTTCATTTGGCCTTTAAAAACCCCATTTTTGCTCGTTTTTCTTTCTTTATGAAACTCTTTCATAGAAAGTTCCTCCCAAGTAAAATACAACCCCTCCCCTCCCCTAAAATTCTTTCCTGACAATTCCATTCTCACTGAAAATTCCCACTCCCCAGTAAAATTTCTTGCAATAGATTCAGCCTTAAAAAATTTCCTTAGCATAATTTCATTTGAAAAACACTTTAATTTCTAATTGTTTTTCCGATCACTCCAGAAATCCTTTTTTCCCGGAGAAATTATTTCTCAGAAATCAAAACACGCTGAAAATTTTCCCCAAACAATTCCCGTGGAACATCCACCCATGCAAAATTTAGTTGGCAAAGAGAAAGTAAGACGAATAAAAAGTATTTCTTTTAGAAATTATGTTATATCCCTCCACTGTGAAATTTCCTCTGAAAACTCGCCCGGAAATTTCTCTCCGCACGGAAAATTTTCCTCATTGAACCCCCCTCCCCCAGCACGAAATTCTCCCCCCCCCACAAAAAAATGGTCTGTATACTTCCTAATAACAAATACTATACGTAAACAATGGGCAAATTTTATAACTTAAGTGGGGATCCATGTTATCTCCACAGACATAGTTTTCGGGACTTTTCAACTGTGCTGAACAAAATGTCTGTCTCAAAATGTTGATCGGACGATTTTGTCGGGGGAGGGGATCGCGTGAGAGGTGGGATAGTTACCCTCTTTTTGGTCACTTAAAAGGGGTAGTGGAACTTTTAATTTCCGTTCAAATTAGCTGTATCTTTATGTTCTAGGACCACTGGTTCGATACGATCACCCCTGAAAAAAAAGCAACAAATAAGCACGCATCCCTGATCTTTCTTCTGATTAAATAAAAAATTTTTCTTTTTTAAACTAAAAGTAAGGAGCGACATTAAAACTTAAAACGAACAGAAATTATTCCGTATATGAAAGGGGTTGTCCCCTTCTCAACGCCTCGCTCTTTACGCTAAAGTTTTTTATTGTTTTAAAAAATAAAGTTGTGAGACAGAGTCAAACTTTAGCGTAAAGAGCGAGGCGTTGAGGAGGGGACAGCCCCTCCTCAACGATGAATTATCAATTTGCTCGGTAAGAAAACTAATAGCTTAAAATAGTAAATTATTGTTCAAAGCAACCACCTCTTGCTGCTTTGTACAGCTTCAAACACCTCCATTTGCTGCTGTAGGCATCTTTCTTATTGTCCTAAATTTGAATAGATTTCCAAATAAAAAACATCATTCACTGAGACCTTACGAAGAAATTTCGAGCATTTAATATTAGAAAAATCTCTTACAGCTTTACTCCAGCAGGACAGCTAACGCTAACAAATTGCCTCCCTTCCCTATCATATAATCTTTGACCTCAAACAAGGGATATAATATATTCACACAGATGTTAATATCTCATACATCAACAATTTAATAGTAGGGATAGGTAGGGGGCAAACTTTGAAAAATCCAGGGGTGCTTTTGTGACACTGCTACCGTATTGGGTAAATACAGTACGGAGTCATTTTCATGGTTTAAACTTTCTTTAGCACTATTGGTTGAACAGCAGATGCTAATAACTGTGTCGTTAACCAGCCGTGAAATTAGGTTCGTTTGTTAGGATCCTTCGACCAATTTTATGACCGAATCAAGTCTGGTGGATTACAATTTCACTTTATCAATTGTGATAGATTTCGTACAACTTACTATCACAGTTGGCAATTAATAAGCTCTGCTCGGGTGGCATAAGCTTAAGCCCTCACGTCCAAAACAAAAGGTCGTATCTTACGCTTTGTCTGGAAAAGGACATAGAAAGCAGAGCTTTCACTGTCCGTAAATTTTTGGGGTTGAAATACGGTCCTCCGAAACCTCCCTTAAAATTAACATTCGTAAACACACTAGCACTAACAGAAAACCCAAATCGTTAATCTTGGTTAACGCTAATTTTTGGATGGGGAGGGGGAGGGTTTGCAAAATACAATTTTGTTTTAGGCAAAGTTAGGGAGCCCTAAAAAAATTATGTCTAATGAAAGCATTGATAGAAAGAGAAAAATATGTCGCGTGGGTCTTTGTTTACTGGTCACATTTGCGATACCCATTTGCTTCATAAGAAGTAGTGGATACCAGCCGTTCAACAAAAGCGTTTCAGTACCCACTAGCTTAGAGATAACGTAGCATAATTTTAAGCATAGCTACAAATTAATCCAGAATATTTAACTATGTTATGTAGCTTCTACAAATGTTTTTCTTACTCAAATCTTTGGAAACAGTCGAACTTTCTTAACGACAATTAAAACTGTCTCCGCAACGAGTTCCAAATCCTTATTTTTTCTCTTCTTTAAATTTGTAAAAATCTAAGACATGATGTTTTTTGGACACTGTGATATTCTCATACCAAAAACAATCCTTGTACTAATTATCGCAAGCAGCGTAAAAGCGCTACCTAAGTAAAGAACGATATGGCATCAATGGATTTTTTTTTCAAATACCCATTTCGTATGGAAGGAGTTGTCGTAAAAACTTTGGAGGGGCTCATTCGATTCGAAATTGAAATTTCAGCCCCCTTTCTAAGAGTCAAGCAAGATTGGTAGGCAATCAGCCCTCTTTCCATTCCCTCTTCGGCAAGGGGTGAAAATTATGTCAGTTGTCCATTTTTTAGATTTAGGTTCTGTTACAGGAAAAGGGAGGCATGTTTATACTGTTTCTCCAAGAAGCCAAAGGATATTAAGGCTAAACTTACATTGAATGTTAAGGGCAATGTTGAACTAAATCAAAACAGGATATGTGCATGCAGGTTGTCAAAAGGATGTATTTGCAATATCTAAAAAACAACTGAGGATATTAATCCTGGTTGTGAAAAGGGCGTTTCGTAATATCTCAGGAAAGGCTAAGCGTATTAAGAAACTTTCAGATCATACTGAGAAGATCGTTGGGATGAACCAAGATCATAAGTGTGTTCAGGATGCCTAAGGGGCATATGTTTAGTATCCAAGAAACGACTAAGGGTATTAAGTTGGAACATTCAGGGAACGCTGAAGGGAATGTTGAACTAAATGAAAAGACAGTTTGGGCATCCAGGTTGTCAAAAGAGCGTATCCGCAATACCTGAGGAGGGCTAAGCCTATTAAGTTGCAACTTTCAGGTAGGAGTATTATGTTGAAACTATCAGGGTACATTGAGGGGCATGTTAAACTAAATCAGAAGGCGCTATGTGCATCCAGGTTTTCAGAAGGGTGCACCTGCAATATCTCAGGAATGGGTAAGGATACCAACTTGAAACATTGAGGGAATGTTGAGGAGGGGGGGGCTTGAACTACATCAACAACACTATGTGTATCCTTGTCATCACGAGGACATATCGGCATTGTCTTAGAAACAACTAAGGGTATCTTGTGGTCACAATCAGGTAATACTTTGGGAAATATTGAACTAAATCAAAAGACACTATATGGATCCAGATTGTCGAAACGGTACATGCGTAAAATCTCAAAGATGGCTAAAGGCTTTAAGTTGAAAATTTCTGATAATGTTGAAGGGAATTTTTAACTAAATCAAAGGACTCTATGTGCATTCAGGTTGTCAAAAAGGGATATATCCAATAGGAATAGCAAAGGATATTAAACTAAAACTTGCAGGAAATATTGGGGGGATGTTGAACTAAGTAAACATCCCCTAAAAGTCTTCTATAAGTCTTTTGAACATTGCAAATGAGTGGCATTCTCGACCCGAATTGGGAAGGGTATTCGTATTCCATATCAAATGACACGCAACGTGAGGATTAAAATCAGATGTTACTGTTAGAATATGCGGAATTTGAATGTTCTGAGGACTTAACGGTCTCATTGGCTGTTGAAACTTTCAGGGAATGTAGAGAGAGATATAGAATTAAATCAAAAGCCACCAAGTGCATCAAGATTTGTCAAAATGGCATATCAGCAATACTCAGGAGCAGCTAAGAGCACCAAGCCAAAGATTTCAGGGAAAGTTGAAGGAGAGGGTGAACTAGGCCAACAGAAAACATACCACTCCAAATTGTAAAAAGGGCGTGTCTGCAGTATCTTAGGAATGGGTAAGGTTTAAGTTGGAACTGTCGATAAAATGTTAAAGGGGATGTTGAAGTAAGTCAAAAGACAATATGTACGTCAAAAAGTCGTTTCTTCACTGTCTCAGATATGATTGAAAGTATAAATTAACGGCTGAAGGGACCCAGCTGTAACTTTGAGGGAATAATGGACGAAGAGATCTAGTCGTTTTTAAATTTTAACTTGGGGATGCCGTAAGAAGTTTGTCAAGGACAAAAGGAGTTTTTTTAAAAAATGTGGTTGCATTGATCCTATTTGTGATTTTTTTTTTTTTTTTTTTTTTTTTTTTTTTTTTTTTTTTTTGCTGACCTGAGGGAACCTCAACCGAAAACACATCTTGTTGCATCGATTCTTGACGTTCTAGTTTTATTTTTATTTTTTACAGAGCAAATCAGAACTCTTTTTGCAAAATGAGGTCAAATTGCATTTATTTAACCCAACAAGTATAGTCAAAACAAAATACAACATAATTAGATTCTTATGATGAAATTGTCTATCCAGAAATAAAAAAATAAGAAGTTTTGCAATGAAAAGTAAAGAGGTACAATAAACCGAAGACAAGGAGAAACGAATTCAATAATAATTATAGCTTAGAACGAGCATAAATCACTATCAACAAATAAATAAAAGCCAAAGCGAAAAGAAATTACGATAAATATTCAAGTCGAACTTAAACGAATAGAAATTATTCCATTCAGGAATAGGGCCTCCTAAAGACCAGAGCGTCATTAGTGCTTTAGTCAAAAACAAAATATGTTTTATAGATTTTCTCTTTTATTACGATAATAAAACCAAAATTATAACAAAGCGAGAAATCTCAACAATGAAGAAACAAACGGGAATATGGCCAAAGAAATAAAAGATGGAAAACTCAAACAACGCCGATATTTCGCCTGTATGAAACACAGATTAAATTAGAAAAAGAAAAGTTTTTTCAACTGAAAGTAAGGAGCAACATTAAAACTTAAAAAGAAACGTAAAACGAAACTTAAAATTAAAATTTAAAACGGTCGCTCCTCCTCAATACCTCGCTCTTTACGCTTAAGTTTCTTAGTACTTTTGAAAAAAGCTTTTTATTGTTCTAATTAAACGAACATAGTGCTTTAGGAGTCGTTCTTTAATAGCTGAGACACAATTAAAACTTTAGCGTAAAGAGCGAGATATTAAGGAGGAGCAGCCCCCCTCATATGCGTAATAATTTCTGTTCGTTTTAAGTTTAATGTTGCTCCTTACTTTCAGTTAAAAAAAACTTTTTTTATTTATTTTCTGATCGTTTTTTAAATAATGCAAGGAAATCTGACTACACCTCCACGGAAAAATCCCTCCTCCCCACGGATTTATTCTCTAGACAATTCAATCTTGGTTAAAATATATCCCGGACAATTACCCTTAAAAATCTCCACGCGTAAAATTTAATCGGCAGAGAGAAAGCAAGACATAAGAAGAATTTCGTATAGGAATTCTGGTAAATTCCCACAGTGTAAAATTTCGCCTGAAAAATTCGCTCCCTGGAAATTTCCCTTCCCATTCCCCGTGGAATATTCCACTAGCAGAAAATTCCCCCTTCCCTACCCAAAAAATATATGCATACTTCCCAATAACAAATACAATACGCAAACGATGGGCAATTTTTTAACGTAAAGACCTTTCCCTAGGGGCTGTGGGGTGGTCGTGATATCTCCAAAGGTATATTTATTCGGTCTTTCAACTATTCTCAACAAAATGGCTATCATAAAATTTTGATCGGACAATTTTGAGCAGAAAACGGTCGTGGGAGGGGGCGGAGTTGCCCTCTGACTCTTTGGATATTTAAAAAAAGGCATTAGAACTTTTAATTTCCGTTCAAATGAGCTCTTTACCGATATTCTAAAACCACAGGATCGACACGATCACCCCTGGGAAAAAAAGAAATAAAGACGCATCTGCGATCATTCTTCGGGAAAAAAATAAAAAAGTCCACATTTTTGCAGATAGGAGCTTGAAACCTCCACATTAGGGCTATCTGATACGCTGAATCTGATGGTGTTATTTCCATTAGGATTCTATGACTTAAGAAATGTTTCCCCTTTTTTTCGAAAATCAGGCAAATTTTCTCAGGCTCGTAACCTTTGATGGGTAAGACTAAACTTAATGAAACTCATATATTTGAAATCAACATATAAAGCCGTTTATTTAGACATATTTATTGGTATAAAAATTCGATTTTTTAGAGTTTCGGTTACTATTAATCCGGTTCACTCCTTACTTACAGTTCGTTACCACGAACTGTTTGATAAAACAAAGATAAAACCTAAAATGCACTAAAAACAAATAAAATCCAAATGGAACAACCAATATCAATATCTACAATTGTGGCTACTGTGACTGAGAGTCACAGAAGCTAATAGAGCTGCTTCAATGAGAACACCCTAGAAACTACAGACGAAATATCCGCTTCGGTTTTTATCTTTTTATCTTTTCTGTTTTATCTTTTCTGTTTCTGTTATCTTTTTAGTTTTTTTCTGTTTTATCTTTTCTGTTTCTGTTATCTTTTTAGTTTTTATTTTTTCTGTTTTATCTTTTCTGTTTCTGTTATCTTTTTAGTTTTTATCTTTTCTGTTTTATCTTTTCTGTTTCTGTTATCTTTTTAATTTTATTTTTTCTGTTTTATCTTTTCTGTTTCTGTGATCTTTTTAGTTTTTTTTCTGTTTTATCTTTTCTGTTTTATCTTTTCTGTTTCTGTTATCTTTTTAGTTTTTATCTTTCTGTTTTATCTTTTCCGTTTCTGTTATCTTTTTAGTTTTCATCTTTTCTTTCTACTGGTCGTAGTCCCTCTTTCCTTCATTGCTGAGAATTCTCTCATTGTTGTTTTTGTTAAAGCCCAGTTCGGCTTTTGATCTTTCAAAACCAAAACTGCTGGAACTTTTAGGAATGAATATCATTATACATTAAACTGTCACTCTATATCTATTAGTCCTTTTCAGTATGGCAAATTATTTTATACCAGTTAAAACACACAGGTCGAGATAAAACTTGTTTTCAGCAAAGCGCAAATGACGCTCTGGTCTTTAGAAAGCATATGGGACGTTAGCCCTTCTCCATTTTGTAATAACTTCTTTTCTTTTTAAGTTTGACTTGATTGTTCATTGCAGTTTCTGTTTTTTGGGGGGTTTCATTTATTTATTGATAGTAATTTGTGTTCTTTTTAAGTTTGAATTATTAAGCTTATTCTGCTCATCTTTGGTTTAGTGTAGCCCTTTACTTTTCTTTAAAAACATAATTTTTGTGGAAAAACTTTTTTAATTAGTTTTCCAAAAAAGATGATATATGAACTCGTTGCTACCCTACTGCCCTTAAACCCTGTGTAAAACCTTTTCCTAGCCGAGTGGATTGGTTCGCTGGATTTATGATCCTTTGTCCGAGAGGACGAGGGTTCGAATCCTTGTGTACCCAATTAATTGGTTTGGGACGGGGGTCAGTGGCGTGACTCTGTAAGCTCAGCCAGAGTCAACCCAGCTTTAAATGGGTACCTGGAGAAATCTGGGGAAGGTAAACAGGAAGGGTGTGCGAAAGCACAGGATGGTTGGCCCCCAACTGCACTTCAACAATTGCACTTCTTGGCTGAAGGGCCAAGGAACGGAGATCAGCACCGCCGGTAGGGACTGTAAAGCAAAATGCCGTATTCTTTACCCTTTTTTTTTACCATTCAAATATGGCAGCTAAAAATATTTTCGTCAAGAATAGAGTTAAGAGTTTTCAGGTCTATTTTTCCTTGAACGCTCTTTAGGTAAAGCTTTGAAACGCGCACCGTCCTATTAATTATGTTAACTATTATATGTTGAAAAATAAAACATAATAATATAACAATAAATTTTACTTTAAAATTCTCCTGATCAATGAAGAACCCAAGAAAGCTGAAATAAAAGTCAGCCTATCAATTTACAATGTCGTTTTATTGTGCTTTTTTTTTTTTCAGTGAAATATTTCTGGACATGATTTCAAAACACGTACTGTCATATTAATTCATTTAATGATTGTATTTTTTTTGGAAAAATTGAACCAGCTAAAAAAAATAGCTCCACTAAAGACTCTCAAGATCAACAAAGAACCCAGAGTAATCAGGAAACTGGAATAATCACAAACCAAAGAACTATTTTGCAAAGTCAATTTATGAGGTTTTTTTTTTTTTCATTTTGTGGAATTGGCATTCAAATTCAGTTATGTTATAAATTGAATTGAAGTAGCTAACCTGTACAGTAAACTGAATATTGTGATTTTTTAATTTATTTTAGATAAGATAGATAAGTTTTATTCTTCATTAGATACACATACAATATTACATGTTATTACTCCCCCAAAGGCTCATTGGCCTGTACAAAGGGGGAAGACATATGAATTCCTTACTCAGAGATGAAAAACAAAAGAAATTTTAAAATGATCCCTTACTCGCATATGAAGGAGAAAAAAAGAAAATATAGATAAAATGAAAACTATAGAAAAAATAGAATAAATAAACTAAATTAATTAATAAGATTAAATAGACTCAAAAAAAAAAAAACTTCTACGAAGCCAAAGAATTTCTAACAATTTTTTAAACAAACTGAATGAATGGCACCCTCTAACTGATTCAGGGAACTTATTCCATGCAATATGACACGCCATTAGAGGATTGAAATCTGACCTTATGCAAGGAGTAAATGGAACTTGAACATGATTTGTCATATTACGAAGATTATAATTATTTTGATCAGAGGTAAAAGATAGCGGAGCACTTAGGGGCCAGGGGAGGTTACCATGAAGCTGAGCAAAAGTAAAACATGCACATGAAAGAATGTATAGTGACTCAAGAGCAAGTAATGGTATAACTAATGAACGATTGGTTTCCTGAATGAGGTTTCTAGCTTTACTGTAAATCTAGAGAGTGGCTTTGACAGTGAAGGATAGGTTGACATCCACACAATTGGATAGTAAGAAACGTAAGATTGGATCAAGCAGTGAAAAAGGATTTTCAAAATCGATCCTGGAAAAGTATGTCTAAGTTTCCTTAAAATACCGAGACTCCTGCTTATCTTCATTTTAATAAAATCAATGTGACGCATGAAAGATAGGTTTTCATCAACAAGAATGCCCAAAAAACGAACATATCGGTCTTTAGGTCTATGAATTATTCCATTTGGTTGGTGAATTTCTGATAACTGGGGATAAACCCGAGAAACACGCAAAAAAATAAAAAAAACTGGACTTAGAAAAATTCAGAGTAAGATAATTAGCATCAAGCCACAAAATCACCCTCTCAAACAAATTTTTCAAATTCAATCGAAGCTCGGATTTGCAGTTTCCCAAAGTGCCAAGTGTGCTATCATCAGCAAAACAAACAAGGACATCAGAAGAAGGCGAACTATAGTTGCCACTATAGGCAAGGGAAGGCTTAGGATGATAAAGTCTACAGCAATTAATAAGTTTCTGCTTTTTTACAACATAATAAAATCATTTACATAAATCAAAAATAGCACAGGCCCTAAAACTGATCCCTGGGGGACACCAAAATTCACTTGCGAGAGTGACCGGAAAACTGGATCAACAGAAATTAACCTATCCTTCAAATAAGACTGGAACCAAAAAAATACATTTCCCCTTATGCCAAAATGAGACATCTTTGATAGAAGAATTTCATGGGTTAAGGAATCGAAAGCCTTACGAATATCCAAGAATACAGCAGCCGGAATCAATCCCAAATCTAACGGAGAATGAATAAAATTCAAAAGGGTCATACAGGCATGTTCAGTGGAGTGCTTCATTCGGAAACCAAATTGAAAATCATGAAGAAAATTTTTAGATTTTAAGAAAGTAAGGAGACGAGAAAGCATAGCCTTTTTAAATATTTTACTAAATACTGATAAAATTGAAATTGGTCGATAAATTTCCGGATCATTTCTTGGTCCACCTTTATACAAAACAATAATCCGAGCACGCTTGAGAGCATCCGGAAAAACACCACATTCAAATGAAAGATTAACAAGTTTTGTTAGAGGCAATACTATTGAAGGAAGAATAGATTTAACTACCTTAGTAGGGATAGAATCTGGCCCAGATGAGGACGAGTTTTTCAAGCCATTAACAATTTTAGTAATTTCACTTACTGTTACTGGCTCTAGAAACATAGATTTAACACAAGGTGGCCCGAGGTAAGATCTAAAGTCCGGCTTAGGCCGAGACAAAGTAACTGTAGAAGTAATATTCTTACCAATATTAGCGAAGAATGAGGTGAATGCCTCGTGGACATTAAGCTCACCCTCCACAGCTCCATCACCAATGACCAGACTCATAGGTAAAGAGCTAGATTGAGAACCGGGCTTAAGTACAGAATTTATTACCTTCCAAGTTTTACGAATATCATTGCCACAGGCAACAAAATTATTTAGATAATACAGAGATTTGGCTTTCCTACACAAGGAATTATATATATTCCGGTAGATCTTGAATTGACAAAGACGAATAGCACCTGCTGAAAGTGTAGCACATTTATAAGCTCTCCAGAGATTATTCTTCCTTCTTCAGCTTTTGAGAAGTCCGGATGTCATCCATGGGTTTAGAAGAGCAATCCTT
Source organism: Artemia sinica (assembly GCA_027921565.1). Lineage (NCBI taxonomy): Eukaryota > Metazoa > Arthropoda > Branchiopoda > Anostraca > Artemiidae > Artemia > Artemia sinica. The sequence continues at coordinate 71,533,630 of CM051262.1, forward strand.
TTATACCTATGATTAGAAGGTGGTACTTAACAAATGCTAAGAATAGCCTCTTTTATGGTTCCATGAAAGGACTCAAATAAACACGAAAAATCCTTATCATTATCAAGCAATCTCCATGAATTTTCCGCTAATTTGGACCCAAGAAGAGATAACTCTTTCTCACCAAACCTAACAGAATAGGAATCAAACACCTAAGCCCGGTTACTTTTCCCCTGTTTAAAGCTGAATCGAGAATATATTGGAAAATGATCGGAGATATCACTAACTAAAATTGAGTTTTCCTTCAAACTAAGCGTAGAGAAGGTATTGTCAATTAAAAAAGCTGTAACATTAGTTACTCGTGTGGGGATGGATGTAGATGGTAGAGTTCCTACGGGAAGCATGGTCGAAAGAAAATCAACTGAAGCCAAAGAGTTTGAATCCATCAAATTTATATTAAAGTCACCCATTATGATTAACTGACACGGACGTTTCAGTATTATGTCAAGTATTTCCTCAAGATTTCGAAGAAACAAGGGAACAGCCCCACAAGGAGAACGATAAATATTGCCTATGATTAGATCAATACCATTAGATCTAATTTCTATAAATTGTGACTCAAAAATACCTTCAAAATTCCTTGTTAAGTCATCACACAAGCAATAATGCAAATTGCAAAATATATACATGGCAAGACCTCCTTTAGCCATCTTGCAGCGGTTTATACGTTCCATTTTATAACCATGGATGTCTAATGGCATTTCATTGCCAGAATCCAAAAATGTCTCGCATAAACCGACAACATCAGGCTGTCCATCCGAAACAATTTGTCTCAAATTATCTATTGACGAGGAGAGACCCTGAATATGAAGCTGAAGTGCTGTCAGAGAATAATTTCCTTTGGTAACCTCCTCCCCCCCCCAATCCGAAACATACTTACTATTACAAATAGGGTTTATATTAATCGGATTTTGATTTGCCTGACCCACAGAACTATTTACTATACTAATTACATCAAAAGGATTTGCTTTTCAAAAGGATTTGCTTTTCAGTTGTAATTTCTTTTCAGTACTTTGGTATATTCCTGGTTTTTAATTTTTTTTTTGTCATTTTCATCATTTTTGCTTGCATTGAGAACGCCTTTTTATTTACATGTTCGAAACATTTTCATATATTAATCAGATATTCATTATATTAATAACACTGCTATTATCGTTTAATAATATATAATATTGAAATAATACTTATTATTACGAAATTGTTTACACACGTGAAATAAATTTATTTTTATTCAATTGGTCTAAATTCTCGTTTCCTAGAAAAAAAAATATCTTCTGAGTTTTCGAAAGAAATCAATCCATCGTAATCAGAAATTGTTGACGATTTCTTCTTACAAATTTTTTACACCAACCCCCCCCCCCCCCTCCCCCCTCCCTCACTCTTCTGAAACCCTCTACAGGCTTGACTACCAATTGCATTCAACTTAAAAGGATTGAACAGTGTGACCTTTTGGTCAAAACATTTACAAAGAAAGAAAATCACGATAATAGTCACTATTCAAAACTTCCTCTTCATCTAACCCCAAGGTGTTCAAGGTGTCCAAAATGTCTCATTCCACTTTAAAGGATGCAAGTAGAATAAAAATTTATTTTTTCAACGGCGGTTAAATGAATATTACTTAATACCTGACAAAAGAAGTTTTGTTTTCGCTGACCAGAAAGCAACGGCTTGAGAGGTCCTCGTGTGAAGGATACACCAAGTGTGTGGCCACTCACGCCATATTCATGATAGCACTTAAAAAGAAGTGGCACAAACTTCTGAATGCTCGTCGGTTTTAAGGTGTAATAAAAACTTCAAGCTTTTATGAGGAAAAAAACCGGTTTTAAAAGTATTTAAATTGAAATATCATTGAAACCAATTTTTCTCCATGATTTCACAAATAGCCAGTTAAAAGCTTAATATTAGGGTTTAAAACAGGCTGGGCTAAGGTTTTTGCTAAAGTTTAAGAGTCAAAGTTTTCTCAGGATATGGAACGTCAAAGCTGCAGAGAATCCCGCTTATATCTCCACTTTAAAGAAATTATCCAGAAAACCCACCCACTAAATAAAATCTATCCCTTTTTACACTTACACACACACACACACAAGAAATAAGAACTGAGAATAAGAAACAAGAATAAGAAATAAGAATAACCTGTCATATAAGCCATAAAACAAACTCCAGTTTTAAAAGGAAAGAAAGATTTGTTGCGCAAATCAACACAATATTTAGAGTGGTTGTAGAGGAATTTTGAATCAGATTATGCTGTTATTATTTGGGTAGAAGCTTTTATAAACAAAGCTCTGTCCTGTACTTCTAAACCCAAAGAGAGCTCTTTCTTGTTCCTCTTGGAACGAGTCTAATCTTCTCAATGTCTAAATTTGGAAGGAAAAAAATTCTTACTTTTTGAAAGAAAATATAAAGATGGTTTTTCAAAGAAAAATTCCAGTATTTCTCTCCTCCCTCGGACATGACGCTGGTCTAAACCTGGGAATAAATATTGCTAGTTCGTACCTCTACCAGGGGCGGATCTAGAGCAAATTGTGGGGGGGGGGGCAACCAATAAGCAAAATCTCGGGGGGGGGGGTCCAATGTGACAAGGGTGCCAATAATTGGCCAAATTGACAAATTTATTTTGAAAAGAGTGAAAAAAAAACAAGGAGAGAGGGCACCCAGAAAAAATCTCTACTATAGCGTGGACCAATCTCTACCTGTGACCTCTACTATAGCGTACAAAGATTAAAAGAAGGAATTAATCTTTTCTCGTGGAAAATAATAAGGATAATCAGGTTTCAAGGTTTTAGAATTTCTAATGTATCCACTTTTCTGAAATGAAATGATGCTACTTCTGACGCTTAAAAGCGGATTTTCTCCCTTTTCTAATTTAATTTGACTGTTTATTTTAAAGAAAACCAAAATTTTGAACTTATCTATATGATCTTTTCCCATATATCCCACATCCAAGTGAAAACCTCCGCATTTTAAACCTGAGGAACTAGCTATGGCACGCAAAAAAAAACAACGGCTTTTCATTGCCTCGTTGACAAAAAGGAGTTAACCTTTTCTCGTGGAAAATAATAAGGATAATCAGGTTTCAAGGTTTTAGAATTTCTAATGTATCCACTTTTCTGAAATGAAATGATGCTACTTCTGACGCTTAAAAAGCGGATTTTCTCCCTTTTCTAATTTAATTTGACTGTTTATTTTAAAGAAAACCAAAATTTTGAACTTATCTTTATGATCTTTTCCCATATATCCCACATCCAAGTGAAAACCTCCGCATTTTAAACCTGAGGAACTAGCTATGGCACGCAAAAAAAAACAACGACTTTTCATTGCCTCGTTGACAAGAAGGAATTAACCTTTTCTCGTGGAAAATAATCAGGATAATCAGGTCTCAAGGTTTTAGAAGTTCTAATGTATCCACTTTTCTGAAATTAGATGATTGCTACTTCTGACGTTTAAAAAAGGGATTTTCTCCATTTTCTTATCTAATTTGACGGTTTATTTTATAGAAAACCGAAATTTTGAACTTATCTATATGATCTTCCTACATCCAAGTGAAAACATCCGCATTTTAACCTGAAGAAGTAGTTATGGCATGCAAAAAACAACGGCTTTTCATTGCCTCGTTTTCTCTCACGGTAAGAAGGACCAGTAGATGATGGAATAGTTACTGTCATATGTAATGGAAATGTCTTTTGTATTCGGTTTCATTAGCAGCTTGGTCTTTTCAATGGATGTGTAATCGAGTGTAAGGCCAGTGATAAACTACAGTGGCCTTTTTGACCAAAACAAGATAGCAGTATGTCAAACAACTCCAGAAAAATGGTTTGCAAGCACGTGTCTACTTGGGGAATTTCTGTCCACAAGAACGAACAGACTAAACTGCTGAGAGGTGGAAGACAGGCTTTTGTACCTTAGAGAACACACCGAAGGAAATGGTAAACTACTAGTGTCACTGGCACTGCAGAAGTACAGAGCAGGATAAAAAAAAATCAAAAGAAGTTAAATTAGGTTTAATTGTAATTTATTAAAAACGGGGTGATGACAGCGTAATTTTTATCCTTATCTGAGCTTTACACTAAAATAACAAAAAGAAATTGAAAATTTTTGGATTATTATATTTTTAGAGGCAATTCCAGTTAAATTGTATTCCAGCTCCTTCTTCCTCCCATTGGCTGGATTTAGCCCTGGGCTAAAAAATACAAATTCTTGGTGGATTACAAACTTCAAGCTTCTATCAACCAGTTTAAGTCAAACTGGAGGCAATTCCAGTTGAATTGTATTCCAGCTCCTTCTTCTTCCCATTGGCTGGATTTAGCCCTGGGCTAAAAACTACAAATTCTTGGTTGATAATCAAATAAAAAAAAACAGGTTTTTTAAACTGAAAGTAAGGAGCGACATTAAAACTTAAAACGAACAGAAATTATTCCGTATATGGAAGGGGCTTTCCCATCCTCAACGCCTCGCTCTTTACGCTAAAGTTTTTTATTGTTTTAAAAAATAAAGTTTTGAGACAGAGTCAAACTTTAGCGTAAAGAGCGAGGCGTTGAGGATGGGAAAGCCCCTTCCATATACGGAATAATTTCTGTTCGTTTTAAGTTTTAATGTTGCTCCTTACTTTCAGTTTAAAAAACTTGTTTTTTTTTATTTAATTTTTGAACGTTTTTGAATAAATGCAGGTTTTGATCTTGGCTCACCGTAAATGAATAATTAAAACAAAATTTGCATATTAATATAATTTTATTTGGTTAAATGGCTTTCTCGAAACTTGTTTAATTTTATTTACGAACGTTTTTATTAGTAATAAATATACGTAACTTACGAAATAACTTACGTAACGAACTTCTATATTCATATATTTTTAATATGTATATTAGGGGGTTCTCCCCCTATTCAATACCTTACTCTTTAAGCTAAAGTTCGAATTTTGTTCCAATTCTTTAAAAATGACCGCTTAATCAAAAGGCCGTTAATTAGAATAAATAGCTCTTATGAAAGTACTAAAAAATCTTTGGCTTAAAGAACGAGGTATTGACTTGGGGGAGAACCCCCTCATATACGTAATAATTTCTCTTCATTTTAAGTTCTAATGTTGCTTCTTACTTTCAGTTGAAAAAACTTGTTTTTTTTTAATTTAATTTCTGATCGTATTTTAAATAATGCTTGGAAATCCGCCGCCCCCTTCATAGAAATGTCCCTTACCCCAAAGAAACATCCTCCACGGAAAGATTCTCCCGAGTAACCCCCTCTTTCAGCCCCCCCCCGCCTACCAGAAAAAAATTCTTCCTGAAAATGTCTGTATACTTCCCAATAACCAATACAATATGTAAGCAATGGGCAAAGTTCATAACTTGCAGCCCTTCCCCTGGGAACTGTGGGGGATTAAGTCATCGTAAAAGACATATTTATTAGATTTTCGACTATGCTGAACAAAATGGCTATCTCAAAATTTTGATCGGGTGACTTTGGGAAAAAAATGAGCGTGGGAGGGGGCCTAGTTGCCCTCCATTTTTTTTGGTCACTTAAAAAGGGCACTAGAACTTTTAATTTCCGTTCCAATGAGCCCTCCTACAATGTTCTAGGACCACTGGGTCAATACGATCACCCCTGGGAAAAAAAAAAAAAAAAAAAACAAATAAACACGCACCCGTGATCTTTCTTCTGGCAAAAAATGCAAAATTCCACATTTTTGTAGATAGGAGCTTGAAACCTCTACAGTAGGGTTCTCTGATACACTGAATATGATGGTGTGATTTTCATTAAGTTTCTATAACTTTTAGGGGGCCTTTCCCCCTTTTCTCGAAAATCAGCCAAATTTTCTCAGGCGCGTAACTTTTGATGGGTAAGATTAAACTTGATGAAACTTATATATTTGAAATCAGAATTAAAATCTGATTCTTTTGATGTATCTATTGGTATCAAAATTCCGTTTTTTAGAGTTTCGGTTACCATTGAGCCGGGTCGCTCCTTACTTACAGTTCGTTACCACGAACTGTTTGAAAAAACTGCTTGCTTGTATACATTTGTATAATTTTATTTATTAGATTTTCAGAAGTGCTCCTAGTTTGATTTCCAGGACCCTCTTATCCTAATACCTGGATATAGTCTAGACTAAACGTTTAGTTTGCTGGGGATTTTTTAACCTTAAGCTGCATTACAAAACAACTGTTCATGAGAAATAAGCAATAAAACAGACCTCAAAATATCAAAATTAGCAATCTTAGTGCTTAAGCTAGGGCTAAATCAATCATTGGGGACAAGGGGAGGGGGGCTTGAATGCAAATAAACTGGAAGCTCCTCTGAAAATCCGATTACAGCCCACTTTATGGGCGCAATGGGGTCAAATTCTTGTTATTCGTATTTAATTCAGAAGGAGACATAATCTACACTGTTATGGTAGTCTACGTATGACTGTTACATTAAGATATATATAGTTCTTTGGAACCAGCCTGAATTTTTTTAAAAGCTGGTATATTTTTAGATTTTGACTCTTTTGAATATTTACTGGACTATTGAATATTTCAGCTTACTCTATTAATATTTTTTTATTATTTTAGTTTGCAGATTGGAAATCTACAAAAGAATTGTATTATACGCACAAAACTCTTTTGCTTGTTTTTCAATTCCTTAAATTTTATATTCGGCTTAATTTAAAGCCAGACTGAATTAACACAACTAAAATTTTTCCGTAGCTTTTATGTGATTTTCGTTTTTCGTTTTTCCTTTGTGATTTTGATGGGTAAGGCTAGATGGCGTTACCTGTTTTTTCTCAGAAACGACTTTGATTTTTATTTCAAAGTTTTTCTTACTCTTGGAAACATGGGGCAATACCAGTGGCTTAATTTTGTCAAAATCTTGGGGCGGGGGGGGGGGGGAATTTGGAGCCAATTTTCCTAATTCAAGTGAAAATGACAGTGAAAACTGAAAAATAAGTCATATAATACCATAAAGGAAAAGATATAGGCTACCAAAGAAAACTGACCTGTTTCTCTGGATACTTGAATTATGCAGGCTTATCTTAAATATGACAGGATTTTTTTTACAGAAACTAAATTTCAGCTGGAGGGAGGGCAAACTGAGGTCTGGGGGGAATTGGATCTGGAGGGGACAGTTGCCCCCCTTGACCCATAGCAAATTAGGCCCCTGGGCAATACGCTATTGTACCAGTGGTGTCAATTCATGAAAGTATTTGGAGGAGGTGGAAAAATCCAGAGAGGAATATTTCCCCGCACCCCCCCCCCCAATTTTTCTACACTATTTCATGTTCTCTAGACCCAATCCCAAAAATTTATGGGAATTTTTTTTACAATTTGTGGAAAAAAAATTCCACAATTTCAAAATTATATCTCTAATGTATGTTGAATCTCCTTGTTGAATATCTCGTTGTTGCATATATTGCAATCGAAACTTTTAGGGTTTCGGTTTCTATTGACAAGAATTAATCGTTACCTAGAGTTTGTTACTACGCTCTATTTGATCCAAGGCTATCTTAAATTTGAAGGAGGACTGCAACTCCCTTCTTCAACTCCCATGTTTTTCATTCAAGTTCAAAGTTTTGTTAAATATTCATTAATATTTGCGAGGCTCATGATGCCCCATCCCCAGCTTTTTACCTCTGTGCCGGTAGGCATATGAATAAAATCTCATGTGCTACAAAGAAAAAGACTGTTGCAATGGGAGGGATGCAATCACCCTCATCACCAATAATACAGGCTTAGACTAAAACTATTCCCAAGAATCAAGAGGGACATTCAGGACACCCCTTTTTATATTTGTCTGAAGGTTCATGAAAATATAGACAAATTTGGCATTCAAATGTACTCTTACAGGCATGACCACCACCCCCCTCCGACGCAATGACCCACATCCCCTCCTTCGTAATAGCTAGCGTATGATTATACATTACTGAAGTAATTTACAAAAACAATTAAGTGAATCAACTTAGTTAAATAAAACATTAAAATAAATTTCTGTATTACCCATTTATCTTGTATGCTGGACTACATGACTTTTTGGGGACGAATGTGCCACCGTGCGGAAACACTTCCTCTGTAACTGGGAAGCTCAATATATAGTTGTTCAAACAGTTCGTGGTAACGAACTGTAAGTAAGGAGCGACCCGGCTCAATGGTAACCGAAACTCTAGAACACGGTATTTTGATACAAATAGATACATCAAAAGAATTAGATTTTAATGCTGATTTGAAATATACAAGTTTCATCAAGTTTAGTCCTACCCATCAAAAGTTACGCGCCGGAGAAAATTTGGCTGATTGTCGAAAAAAGGGGGAAAGACCCCCTAAAAGCTATAGAGCCTTAATGAAAATCCCACCATAATATTCAGCGTATCAGAGAACCCTACTGTAGAGGTTTCAAGCTCTTATCTACAAAAATGAGGAATTTTGCATTTTTTGCCAGAAGAAAGATCACGGGTGCGTGTTTATTTGTTTGTTTGTTTGTTTTTCTTTTGCCCAGGGGGATCGTATCGACCCAGTGGTCCTAGAATATCGTGGGAGGGCTCATTGGAATGGAAATTAAAAGTTCTAGTGCCCTTTTTAAGTGACCAAAAAAATGGAGGGCAACTAGGCCCCCTCCCACGCTCATTTTTTTCCCAAATTCACCCGATCAAAATTTTGAGATAGCCACTTTGTTCAGCATGTTCAAAAATATTATAAGTATGTCTTTTAGGATGACTTAATGCCCTGAAGTTCCCGGGGGAAGGGCTGAAAGTTATGAACAAAAGTCATCAAAAGTTAGACGCCTGAGAAAATTTTGCTGATTTTCGAAAAAAGGGGGAAAGACCCCCTAAAAGCTATAGAGCCTTAATGAAAATCACACCATCATATTCCGCGTATTTGAGAACCCTACTGTAGAGTTTCAAGCTCCTATCTACAAAAATGTGGAATTTTGCATTTTTTGCCAGAAGAAAGATCCCGGGTGCGTGTTTATTTGTTTGTTTTCTTTTCCCAGGGGTGATCGTATCGACCCAGTGGTCCTAGAATATTGTGGGAGGGCTCATTGGAATGGAAATTAAAAGTTCTAGTGCCCTTTTTAAGTGACCAAAAAAATGGAAGGCAACTAGGCCCCCTCCTACGCTCATTTTTTCCCAAATTCACCCGATCAAAATTTTGAGATAGCCATTTTGTTCAGCATGTTCGAAAATATTATAAATATGTCTTTTAGGATGACTTAATCCTCCGAAGTTCCCAGGGGGAGGGTTGAAAGTTATGAACTTTACCCAATGTTAACATATAGTATTGGTTAATGGGAAGTATACAGACGTTTTCAGGGGAGATTTTTCCTGGTAGTGGGGGGGTGGGTCGGGGGTTATATGGGAGGATCTTTCCATGAAGGAAGTTTTCATAGGGGAAGGGACATTGCTATGAAGGGGACGCCGGACTTTCCAGCATTATTTAAAAAAAGATCAGAAATTAAATATAAAAAACAAGTTTTTCAACTCCAAAAGCAGCAACATCAAAACTTTAAACGAACAGAAAATATTACATATATGATTGGGTTCACCCCCTAGTCAATACCTCGCTCTTTAAGCCAAAGATTTTTTAGTACTTTCATAAGAGCTATTTATTTTAATTAACGGCCTTTGTGATTAAGCGGTCATTTTTAAAGAATTGGAACAAAATTCGAAATTTCGCTTAAAGAGCAAGGTATTGACTAGGGGGCGAACCCCCTAATATACGTATTAAAAATATATGAATATAGAAGTTCGTTACCTTAGTTAATTCGTAAGTTACGTATATTTATTACTAATAAAAACGTTCTTAAATAAAATTAAACAAGTTTCGAGAAAGCCATTTAACTAAATAAAAGTAAATTAATATGAAAATTTTGTTTTAATTATTCATGTACGGTGAGCCAAGATCAAAACCTGCATTTATTCAAAAACGTTCAAAAATTAAATAAAAAAAACAAGTTTTTTTTAACTGAAAATAAGGAGCGACATTAAAACTTAAAACGAACAGAAATTATTCTGTATATGAAAGGGGCTGTCCCCTCCTCAACGCCTCGCTCTTTACGCTAAAGTTTGACTTTCTCACAACTCTATTTTTTTTTAAACAATGAAAAACTTTAGCGTAAAGAGCGAGGCGTTGAGGAGGGGAAAGCCCCTTTCATATACAGAATAATTTCTGTTCGTTTTAAGTTTTAATGTCGCTCCTTACTTTCAGTTAAAAAAACTTGATTTTTTTATTTAATTCATACTTTGAATGGAATAGCTATCTCAGAATTTTTAACCAGTAGTAACTTGGTCCTCTTTGGGAATTTTTCTTTGAGGCCACAAAATGGTTAAAAACATCACTTCCCGGTGGCAGAATATTTTAGGCCATTTAAAAACGGAACTAGATCTTCTAATTTCCGTCCGAACGATTCCTTGCCCAATCTTCTAGGATAATTGATTTGATACCATCATCCTTGAAAAAAAAAAAAAAAACTAATAAGCGCGCACCCGTGGTCTTTCTTCTGGCAAAAAATGCAAAATTCCACATTTTTATAAGGAGCTTGAAACCTCCATAAAAGAGTTCTCTGACATAATGAATTTGTTGGTTTGATTTTCATCAGAATCGCTTAGCTTTTTGGGGAGTTTTCAGGCAAATTTTTTCAGGCTAGCAGCTGTTGACGGGTAACTTTAAACTTATATATTCAGAATCAGCATGAGAAATTCCGTTCTCTTGATGCATTAATAATTGTCATCAAAATTCCACTTTTTTTGTTAGAGTTTCCGTTACTACTAGATCAAGAAGCCCCTTACTTAAAGTTGATTACCACAAACTGTTTAATCTTAGATCATTTAAAAAATACATGAATGAGAGTTTTATTTTCCGTCGGGGGTATGGAACTAATTGGCTAATGCTTTTCATATTTGTACAGCATCAAAGTCTAAATTCTAGCTCTCATTTACTTATCATTTATATTTTTTTTATTCCTAGAGCCCTTATAATGACACTCGTTTCAAAAATAAATGCCAAAAAAGAGAGAAAAAAACAAAAATTGTAAATTTCATGACAGTTAGAGAATTTTAAAGCCAATATCCTTTTGACACATTTAATTTGAACCAAGGAGAAAAAGAGAGAATGCTGTCCTATACTTCTGTGTCAAAAATTTTGTTTAATTTCATTGGTTCAATTTTTGACGTATTTGTGCAAGTCAGTTAAATAATTTCTTATTTCTGAAAAAAATGGACCCGCCCTTTAAAAACTTGATTAATTAAAGGAAGGGAGTAATAATGGGGAACAACAGATCTAGACAGAAAAGTAAATACATGATGAAATACAAGAAAATAACTCCTCCTGGTTGGTTCTTTTGTGAGAAATATTAAGCCAATAAAATAATGAGAAGTTTTCAGTCACAGTATTTTTCTCACGAAAGCTCTCTCTTTCTCGGTGGTTAATTCTTCTTGATCAATACGATTTTATTTTACTTAAAATTAGTACAGAATTGCATTTCTGGTACCGCCCCGTGCCATTTTAAGCCACTCTTTTTATACCAAATTTCTTTGCTCCAAAACACCATATCTAGTCCACCAAAAAATGAAATCTATCATTAAAATAACACTTCTTATATCAGGTTTATTACATAAATTATCAATTTTGACAAAAGAAAATTACAATAAAATAAGACCTTGGAAACTTAAATCTAAGCTACATAACAACTTCCGCATTAATAAACTATTATATAAGGGCCATATGCCTACAAGTCGTCATTTTCAATACTGAGTAAAAGCTATTCCCTGAACTTTACTTAAAAGCTCCGAGAGTCTTATAAGAATAAAAAAAAAAAAAAAAAAAAAAAAAAAAATCAAGATGCTGACTAGAATAAATTAGTTACTGTTATATTCAAAACAGTATTAACAGTGTTATACAGTGTAACAGTGTTACAGGACAAAACAGTATTAACAATTACCTCCTACTCTAACTCATTTTATGCAATTCATATGAAATATACACAAACGAAAAAAACACTACCTACATCCTTAAAAAATAAGATCGTTCGATGAAAAAGCTAAAAGTGAAAACTGTATACGGAAAGTTAGCTAAGTTCTATGGGAACGCTGCAAAGTAGTTCTGAAATGCAGCGGGGTGAAAATAATCTTTGATCCTTATTTTGAGTTAAAACTAAAGTTGGTGGTTCGATACCCAGATCGCGGCTCTGCGCTTCAAAAGCCCGGTCAGTAACTTGCTAATTTCGGTTCCCATGCAATTTTAAGGTTTCAATCAGACATACTGAAAGGCTAATTTTGGTGCTTATGAAAATCAATAAAGTAATGTAGATAACATGTTCTAGGACCGGTATCGATGGAAAAATTCCTTGCGAAAACTATTGTGCTAGGAAAACACACGTCAGTAATATAGATCAAAGAAAACAGGAAACAAATCATTGTTTGTGTTATACCTCCACCCCCAGCCAGAAGTTTAAACAAAAAAAAACATTTATGTGTACCACAAAATATCCGGAGTCATTCTAGCCGAGAATAAGTGCTGAAAAGGGATTTCATCCCATCCATCAGACCCCAATTCAAAAATTCAAAAATTGCCAGATAGAAAATCTTATTCATTAGGTTTCTTAGGGTAACAGTATTAGCAAGCTGCTATCCCGACTTTAGAAGCCTTTCGGTCTCAAAATTAGATAACTACTTCGCCGACTTTAGACCCCAAAGAGCGCCGGCCCAGCAACCAAAGAACCAATTTTAGTGAGGATTGTTGTTTTGGATTTTGTCTCGTAAATGCACTTAAATATAGCACGATGTTCCAGTATTTTAGTCGTTCTTGCTCGGTTCTTCAAAGGTTAAACAGCAACGACTGAGGTGGCTTGCTTACAGCAAAGAAAAAACAAACCAATGCCGATTTTGAGTTAAAAGTTTGAGTTTAAGTACAAAATGAATGTCTCCAATTAAAACTAATTTCATCCGAGCCTGCTAGAGAATAGTCTACACACTAAATTTTCGTCAGATTTTGACGCCGCATCAATTTTCTAGTGAATATTCAGCAAGCATTTTAAATCTAATTTCACTTAATTTAAATTTTATTATGTATTCACATAAATGTGTACTTTGTTCTAATATTTTATGAGGAAGAATTCAGGTACCACTGTGAACATAATTTTCAAAATATAAATCCTATAATCTAATTTAAAATATAAGCCTACATGTAAGTATATATAGTTTTTCAGTTTGGTGGAGCGATAGAATAAGTAGCCAAAGAAATGGCTTTTTCCACAGCATAAAAAAAAAAAAAATGGAACAATGGGGACTACTGGGCTCTGGAAATGAAGGTTTACAGACTTGAAGAAAATTCAAGGTGGAGGTTTGCTTTTTAAAAATGTCGCCTAGTATAATATTTTGATTCTTATATTTCCTTGGTAAATTCCTCTAAGAAAAAGTCGAAAGCTTCATTGAATACGATTTAAACTATAAGCTCATGAAAATAGGATAAGATTCTTTTCTACAATAGAAAACAAAAAAACTGAAAAGAATAGAAATAGCACAGGGAAACGGCACAAGCATAAGAATTAGTTAAAGAATTAGTGTCACCTTTACCTATCATTTTTTCCCCAAGCATAATTTATATATTTTTTTTCATTAGTGAATTTTTGTTAATAGTAATGATTTTAGGTAGGTCATATTGGTTCGGCTGGAGATATTTGAGAAATCGGTACTTGTTTAGAATCCGGGCTGCACGCGAGAAGTGAAGGTATATTAATGCTAATGAAATAAAACAAAGTATGATAAAATATAATAGTTCAGAAACAAATTTGGGCTATATATTTGCACATTAGGGGGGGGGGGGTAAAGCATAGCATATACTAAATACGTAACCTAACCTAGGTAGCTTTTTTGTCCCTTTAACCCCCAAAAAATAAGTTTAAATCTTTGTCACCAGGTAGCGAAAACCTGTTTTTCATATAGTATCTTTGAGATTTCGACGCGGTCTTTCTCGCGTATTGCCCGAATTCTAAACAAGTACCGAGAAATCTATAGAATGCAATACACGTTGAACTAATTGGCAGGATATACCTTATGAGTTCCAGACCCGAAAATAACTAAAAATATAAATTATGAACTATACACTTTACATTCAAAGCGCCTTTTCACCACCATCTAGGGTGTGCAATACCATTCGAATTATAAGAACTCTGTCCAGACATCACTTGACTTAAATTGACCTGCGAGTGAGACTGCATTGCTGCTAAATCAGCCATATTTAGTCCAAATGGATTCATAGCAATTCCTAAGCTCGTGAAAGCATTTAAACAAACTGCTGCTTGCTGTGGGGTTAATGGAAAGTCAATTTTTTGGGTCGAAGGGGGACAAGGTCGTCCGTCCCTGACTAAAACCGGAACTGCAACCCTTCTTGGAGGTTGAAAACTGTTTGATGACATTTCAGGGTTCAATCCCTTTTCAACCCTTGCTCTTTTTGTTTTGTATCTATGGTTTTGAAACCAAATTTTCACTTGAGTTGGAGTAAGACGTATTATACTTGCAAGGTGTTCTCTTTCGGGTGCAGACAGATACTTTTGCTGTCGAAAACGTCGTTCTAATTCAAAAGTTTGGGCTTTAGAAAACAAAACTCGTCTTTTACGCTTCTTTTGGGCTCCCTCAGTTTTGCCCGAATTTTTATCGTCAGATTCAGTTTCTGAAATATAATCTTTGTCACTTAAACTAAGCACATCAATATTATCCATGTCTGAATCGTGTCTATCGGACTCAGAATGCAAGTCAACATGATGTAGCAGCTCTGACTGAGCCTGAGGGTTAGGTGTATGTGTCGGACTTGGTCTTCCATCCGACGGTGAACGTGATAGCCGTGATGTTACTTCTTGCAGTGCTTGCAGCGAACGAAATTCTAAAAACATAACTGCAATAAATATAAAAACAATGATAAGCTTAGCCGAAAAAAGGCAAAGTTGATGCGAAAAAAACCCATGTTTACCTGAAAAAAAAAAAAAAAAAAAAAAAAAGAAGCTTCGCCTAGTGTTAGCCAGGAAAATCATAAAGCTAACTGTAAATACCTATATCAGCATACTATTTACTTTTCACTTTTGAGTCATTTCTCAATCTTGCTTTATATCGTGTCTTGCTTTTATAGCAATTAGTTTTAATTACAACAATTAGTTTTATTCCAATACATTTAAAAACTTGAACATGCTCTGCGTCTAGCCCTACTATATAATAATCAAATAAAACGGATTAAAAATAAAATAATAAAAATTTTGCATAATTTCTGGTTGTAAAAAGGTAAAATATAGAACTTCAAATGATATACAGATTTTGATAAATAAAATTTAGGCTGTTTTGAATTTTTCTAGTTCTGCTGGGTAGCACTTAACTGCCTGTGAAAGACACAACCTTGCCTTGTTTATCTTTTTCATCATTCCCCCCCCCCCCCTTTGCCAGACTGGGTAACACGATTAGTAAGAATATGATTTTGAATGTAATTAATTTTAGGGCACCTTTGCAAGCCGGATACAGATTCAACAGACTTTCTAGTTCAAAATTACTTATTTATACGAACATGGATTTGTTGAACTGCGTCAATATTCACTAAATTGCAGAAGATATGCATATAGTCAACGAACTGATAAGTGGGTATAACAATAAAGACATCATGAACTAATAAAGTTTAGAAAAAAAATGTATAAACAAGTGTGACTGTTTTATGAAAATTCCGATATGGAAACATGCAGATAATTCTTTTATTAACGCTAATCGTTTTACTGATATTAACACTTATCAAAATATGGCACTAAGGACTTCAAAGTAAAGCGGTAGTAAACTAGCGAGGGAACGCGTCAGGACATCGACACGTCAGGACCACTACCGTCAGGCCATCCACAAAATCCGTCATAACATCGACAAAAAATCCGTCAGAACATCGACACGTCAGGACATCAACAGTCACAATCGCTACCCGTCAGAACATCGACAAGTCAGTTCATCGACAGTCACAATCGCTACCCGTCAGGAACGTCGACAGTCATAGCATCGACACGTCAGCTCATCGACAGTCACAAACGCTACCCGCCAGAACGTCGACAGTCATAGCATCGACACGTCAGGTTATCGACAGTCACAAACGCTACCCGCCAGAACGTGGACAGTCATAACATCAATTTTTTTTCATAACGAAAATCCGTCAGAACCACTAACCGTCAGAACGTCGACAGTCATAACATTAACAAGTCAAAACATCTAAAAAAAATTTCATAACGAAAATCTATAAGAACCACTGACCGTCAGAACGTCGACAGTCATAACATCGAACTTCATAACATCTAAAATTTTAAAACTTTAGTTTTTTGGGGTTTAGGAGGGGGAAGGTACCTAGGTTAGGTTAGATTACGTATTTAATATATGCTATGCTTTACCCCAACTCCCCTGATGTGCAGATATATAGCCGAAATTTGTTTCTGAACTATTATATACTTTTTACTATAATATAAACTTATATTTTTTTTTTCATAACAAAAAACCTGTCAGAACCACTAACCGTCAGAACGTCGACAGTCATATCATCGACACGTCATAACATCTAAAAAATTTTTAGATGTTATGACGTGTCGATGTTATGACTGTCGACGTTCTGACAGGTAGCGACTGTGACAGTCGATGAACTGACGTGTCGATATTACGACTGTAGACGTTCTGACGGGTAGCGATTGTGACTGTCGATGTCCTGACGTGTCGATGTTCTGACGGATTTTCTTTGTCGTCGAAATGACGTTTAGTGCTTGTGACGGTTAGATGAAATGGTAGCACTCCAAATAGCGACACCTTAAGATAACGATTCAATGAGACAAGGCATCATAATGACATGCACGCAGGGACGTAATTTGAGGGTCGGAGTAAAATAATAACCTTGTTTTGTGGGAAATGTTTATGAGTAAACTTTGGCGCAACATGATATATTATCAAGCTTTTAGCCACAGTCTAGTGACTTTAATCATTTGGTAGTGTGAGCAAGGCCGTATCCAGGGAGGAGGGGTTTTGGAGTTTGACCCCCTCCCCAAATGTTTGTCCGACTCGTAAAAACGTAATAAAAACTTTTTATTTGTTTTTAAAGTGTTTTTTCAAAGCCCCCCCCCCCCAAGAAAAAAAATCCTGGATACGCTATTGATTGTGGGGTGCAGTCGGGTATTTCTAATACTGTTAAAATCTTATCTGGCATCTTCAAACCCTTCACATTTTAGGAAAGGGACGCATTTATCGACATCGATGGACTTCAAGGACGAGTCCCATCTTCAGACGGATTCCAAGTCATATTAAAAAGGTCAAATTGCACGTGACATTGTGTGGAGTTAAAATTGTACTGTCAATAGGGCTCTTAAATATACTAGAAAGTGTCGAGAAAATTGAATAAATCGAACTTAACAAACTAAGTTGACAAAAAAATGTGTTAGAATTCGCCCGCTACAAGAAAATAAAAATCATGAAACTTTAGAGAGGAGGCACGTCACCTTTGTGTACTTTATGCATGCATTTGGTGATATATCATATTAGCTACTTAACTACCAGCCATATCGTGTTTCAGTTACAAGCCTTGCTGCATAGTGAGGCACTGCACTATGCAGAACTGTAGCCGAATCGGAGAATTACAAGTAAAATAGAAATCTTGAGGCTTTCGGAAGGAGGCACATCCCCCGTATTTACTTTATGTAAACATTTGGTAACATATCATATTAGCTACTTAACCACCAGCCATGCCTTGGTTCATCGACAAACCTTGCTGCATAGTGAGGCAATGCACTATTCAGAAAGGTACGCAATAACTTACTTCGAGAGAAATTTATTCCACTGTGGTGGCAAGTTCACTGAAGCAGTAAAAACAGCCAAATCACGTGAAATAACAAAAAAAATCATGAAAATTCGGGGGAGAGAGCCTGGAGCTTTCTTTGTATATGGGTTTGGGAACCAATCGTGTTCGTAGGACGGTTCGTAGGACAAGGTGATCACTAAGAGAGGTAGGGTAAATAATGGTTTCTCGAAAACTACTTCCTTTAATATTTAGTAAAACTCTGACTGCAAATCAAAAGAAGTGGAGGGGGGAGGGACTATATACTTTTCTGCCCGAAAGTCTCTAATATCCACAAAAATGACACACTTTTCACCTGTAATGCTTGTGACAAAATTAAACAACTGCTTAATTTAACAACACTTGACAAATAATTTAGCACCTACTTCAGACTAAACCAACTTAAATAATACCATTGTCCAAAATGCGTTTATATTATTTTTACTAATGCTGCTGTAAACTAATCCTAGCCGCAATCCCAAGTTGTAGCACTAGTATCTCAAATACGACCGCGTCCGGAATACGATTTTTTGCCTTATAGAAACTCCTTTTATCATGAGCAGCATCAAATGTTGGGTAAATTTTCAAAGCTACATGTAGCTGCGATAAAGCTGCTGGTTTGTGCTTACTTGATTATTTTTATTTCTGCTTAGGCTAATAGACCAATAAATTTATTCGGTTTCTAACATCATTCAAGGCCGAATCTGAGTGGTCCGAAGCCAGATAGAAGTGAATTACGGAAAAAACTAATGAACTAATTTCAAGAAATAGAAGAATTTATTGTCTCCAGTGCCAGGTGCATCAATTGGAGAGGGTGGCATTTGCTCCCCTATATTTTTTGCCACACCCCTCCCATATTTTGAATTTGTTTGTATCTATATTATATTTTGATAGATTTCGGAAAATTCATTTTGAGCTGCCCCCTACATTTTTGTGTATTGACGCCACTGTCCACTGCGTGAATAATAATAATAAACAAAAAACACTCTGGGTTTCGTACCTTGAGAGTCCATCCATTGCTGTGCAACAATACTCTGTTCTAACTGACTTTTGAAACGAGAGGTCTCAAATGAAACCATGTTTGAGGAATATGCATCCTTCTGTTGAGAGCTAATATTCAATTTAGCTCTGAGCCCTTAAAAAAAATATAAAATAAAATAAGCCCTGTAAATAAAAAGGGAAGGTCAAGCCTGAGCCTATTGCAAACATACAATATCTTCTTTAAGAATGCTAGAAGGATTTTAAACACATTCACGGTTTCAATCAGCTGTTCAGGAGATAAATCAATTCAAGTCTGTAAGATCAACAACAGAGAATTTAAAGAAGAAAGTATATTTTTAGTTTGCTAGTTTTTAATATAACACAATCGCTCACTGACGAAAAAGGTTCATGATTTTTTTTTTTTTTTTTTTTTTTTTTTTGGCGATTGCATTTTAATTGCAGTGTCCTTAAATATATGATGACTTTCTAAGAATAGTATAAGGAAATTAAACAAACTTTCTATGGTAATCAAATATGTAGGTAGCGTTAATCTAAGAATACCTACAAGCTACTTGTCATCCTCATTGTTAAATAGACTTTCCCTCAAAAACTAAAATCAACAACAAGATAAACAAAAAGACGTTCAATTTCATCACCCATAACCAAACTTAACGGGCAGCTTCAATGTCCATCTTGAAAAAAAAAAATTCCGCGAAAAGCTGGACTTACTAGCCTCTAATTGGCAATTCTGGTGTGGTTTAAGCACCTATATATCTTATTGTTATATCTTATGATTAAGACTATATTGTCTTCATATTTTGCAATGAATTTTTTTTCCGTTTATAATTCTGGTAAAAACAAAAACTGGATTTTACTAGTCTTTAATGGGTGATTCCAGGAAGAATTGTAAAACGTAGGTTAAATTTTACCGATTGCTAATCATCCCTATTACTCAACAAACTTCCCCTTAAATGCTCTTGCCAACTTTATGTTAAAAGAAAATGTCTAACCCATCACCTTCAGCCCCACTTAACGGGAGAAGTCGATGTTTGCCTGGAAAACACCTATACATTCTATGATCAAGATTATACTATCTTAAAATTTTGCATTCTAATTCTTAACTTTCAGTTTTTCAATTATTGCCAAAAACAGAAATTGAGTCAAATAGCCTTTAATCGGTAATTTCGGTAAGAACTGCATCACATAGGTTAAATATTACCGAAAACTAATCATCCCTATTACTAAAAAGCTTCCCCTTAAATGCCCACGTCAACTACATGCTCAAAGAAAATGCCCGACTCCATCACCTATAGCCCCACTTAACGGGCAAATTCGATGTTTGCCTTGTAAACGCTTACATATTCTATGATCAAGATTCCATTATCTTGAAATTTTGCATTCCTTTTATTCTTTAAACACAAAAATTGAATTTACTATCTTTTAATCGATGATTCCGTCGGCAAGAATTGCAACACATCGGCTAAAGTTTACCAGATATTAATCATCCCTATTATTAGAAAACTTCGCCTTAAATACCCACGCCGACTACATGTTTACAGAAAATGACCAATCACATCACCCATAGTCCTACTTAAAGGGCAAGTTCGACATAAATTTTATAAAAAAAAACTTATATACTCTGCCATCAGCAGGGGCAGATCCAGGACTTTTTTTTAGGGTGGGGGGCGCAAAATAGGTTGATCCGATAAACCTGCGTTAGGAGCAAGTTTAATTAACATAAAATTGCGTTAATTAAGTAAATTACACTACATTAGAGGACGTTAGGGGGGCACGCACCCCCTCGCCCCCTGGATCCGCCACTGTCCATCAGGATGGTATTGTTTATAAATTTCCTATTCCATTTTTTGAAGTTTTACAATCCAACTAAAAACAAAAATTGGACTTATTAAGCATCAGTCAATGATTCCATCCGTAAGAGATGCATCATATTGGTAAAGTTTATCGATTACTTATCAACCCCATTAGTAAATAAACAGCCCCTTAAATGCCCATGATGACTACTCATTCAAACAAAACTATGTTTCACTATGCTAATAAAAACAAACGGTAAATTTCCTAACCTTCAGTCGATGATTCCGTCGGCAAGAGTTGCTCCACGTCGGTTAACGTTTTTGAAGTTTCAGACCCGCGCGCCGGAAGATCTAAAATGTCTCTCACAGAGAATCCGGACACTTTCTGGCCACCGGCCTTTGAGTCACAAAATCTGGAAAAAAATATGGAATATATATTGTATGCTATATCATAACAACATAATCTGCCATATTTCTGTTACACAGATTTCAGTACCTATATTTGGACATTTCAGTAATTATGTATGTTTTTATATATAATGTGCCTGTTATTTACCTGTGTTATATGTAATATTTTTATAATAGAACTACTACTAGAGCATAGCCTGCATTTTGAATGCAAATCCAGAAGATGCGAAGGCATTTATTTGTTGTTATTTTTTCGAGGGGGAGGAGAATGTACCTCAAGGGGGCGTGAAATAAAAAAAAACAGCAATTTGCATGTAAATATATAAAAGATTACATAAAAAAGCAAAAAATCTAAACATATTTTGGGGGAGTCTGGTCCGAAGTCCCACAAACACGCCTAAAATGACCATAAAAGATTGTCAGGTTGTGAAAAATTGTAGATAGTGCAAAAATCTGGCTAGAAACATAATTATTATAAGGCAAATACGAACAAATCATTTAGTGAGACAAGGCTTTTTCTTCTTACGTAGATACCCTTTGATTATTGCATGATTAAAATGTATGTAATGCTTCATATTTCAGGGTTGGGGGAGTGGGTTTTATATCAAAGCTTGGCGAAAAAATAAGATCCACTTTTTTCGTCTTGTTTCAGTTGCCAAGCAGAGAAGTCAATATAAAAAGTTTGGAGACAATGAGCCTTTGTGGCCTTAGCCTTCACTCAGTTTAGTATAGCCCATTACACTACGAAATATTAATTTTTATTATTATGAACATTCTTCGTTTAACATACTTTCTTCCTAGTTTGAAACTAGGTATGGATATTTTTGTAACAACCGACGAAAATAGGTAATTTTGTATGAGATTTATACGTGAATTATGAAAATTCCTAGTCCCTGAGTCAAGTTCTTTCCACTTCCATCACCAGTTACATTTAATGGCATCAATTCATGGAAATTATGGGGGGGCGGGGGAATATATTTTAAAAATTTGTTGAGGGAACTTATTTTGTTTAGTTCCATTTTTCCAACGAGAATACCAATAGCAAAATACATTTTTCGAACATAAATGATATGTGCGACAGTTACACATACAGTCATGCCTTTCAGTTTCATCGAACAATTATTTCTTCAGGCATGTACCAAAGGATTTTGATAAAACATACAAGAAAGGAAAACATGAATTATATTCAGATATTAATACTATTAGCCATGGCTCTATCCAGCTCCACCCCTAGATAACTCACACCCCCTTCCCTTCTAACCAAAAATACCAACTAAATATTTAATTTAAAAAAGGCTATAATGTGGTTTCTCAACGAGCCGAAGGTTATTGTCTGGTATAGACAGCTTGAAAGACCTGGTATTCGCGATACAAGTTCTCGAGTGTGTTTTATATTTTAGACAATTACTGATATTTTTTTTAGAATCTTTCAAATATAATAAATTGAGAAAGGAATCCGGAATGAGGTTGGCGGTACTTTATCAGACCGTTACTTAGGCTGTAAAGACATTTCTGAAAGTTTGATTCCGCCAGCGCTAAATTTCTCAGTACAAGAAAAGTTATGATCCAAAACAAGGAGTGGCCTTAGGAGCTTGAAACTGGCTTTTGGGCTTAGGTTCATTCCTGAAAGTCTTATTCCGGTAGCTCAACAACTTTCGGAGTTAGCGAAAAACCAATAAACTACAAATCTACCGTTTTGATATTTTCGAATAAATAGTATAATTTGAAAAAGTATGCTACATTTAATTTACGTCAAATTTGCATACATTTCATAAACTGCAAGAACACTTCATTGATAAGGAACTTACGTTTTCCTCGATTTCGTGGAAACCTCATCCCCTTTTCTCTCCATATGATCTGCAATTAGCATCCTAACTTAAAAGAACATGTAGAACTCTTGAGATATTTAAGCGCACTGTTAAGACCAAGGTACTCAGTAACTGAATAGAAACCTAAGTATGGTCCTCAAGATCTCTTCTTGAGGTCTGAGTGGCTAACATCGACCAGCTCTCTGCTGCGAGTGGATAAGCCAGTAACAAGCTAACAGCCAATCAGAATCCAGCTAATGCTTCGAGGATTACTGATACTTTTCCATAACAATAAGCTGATTTCCATTACAGAAGAGCAAATAAGTGATTTATGAGGGCAGAAACTGTTGCTACCGAAGAGGAATTAGGGAAGGATGCAGTTTTTTTTTCTTGATTCAAAACGATTTAGAGAGTATGCTCGAATAGACAGGGCTGGTGGAGAGGTTTGAATGTTTATGCAGAGATTTGGGTAAGAGGGGAATGGCGTTTTAAGCGCTTATCTTATGTAAAACTCTTAAACGATTAATTTTTGGGATTATGGGGGAATGCGTATTTCATTTGAGATTAAAAACGAGAAGGAGACTGCAAGCCCGTTGTCATGAATTTATTTCAGAAGGAGGTGGCGGGGGGAGAATCCAAAGACTAAAAAGATGACAATTATTGTAAATTGTAGAAAAATAAGATTTCTTTGGGCCCGGAGTATCCCACCCTCTGAACGTTCATTGGAGGCTGTGTACTGTGTCAATAATTATAACTGGTTGCTGCAAGTTAGTCCAATAATTTTCAAAGGAGCTAAATTAGATTTATAAGAGCTAAAAGGATTTTAGATTCAGTTAGACATGTTTGTTCAGACAATAGTTAAGAGCACTTTCTACCCTCCAAAATACCATGATTTATAATAATTTTCTAAATGTCCTATGCTATGTATATAAATCACCCTTTTCGCTGCCCTGGCAGATTCTGCTCCTCGAAAACTTGGTCCAGTTGAAATACTGAAATGCTTTGAAGGGATACTTTCTTATTATCAAAAACTCAATGTGTCCGACAACACCAGGTGTGTTGGGATCAATTTACGGCGATTAGTTGGGAGGAGTAAAAGTTCATTTTTCAAGATCAAGGGGGGGGGTCGATTTTGCTGTTTTTCCAATTTGTTCAGTGAAACTACCTAAAAAAAAGTAATTATTTAGTGAAAATACCGAAAAAAGAGATATTTTCAAGATGTAGGCAGGGGGACAAAACAATATTCGGGGGCCAATACTCTCCTCTCAATTGACACAAACTTACCAACAGTTTTCCTTTTATACTTTCTTTCATAGGCGAACTTCGTTTTCATTCCAAACCAGCCTCTTACACATCTAGCTTGGCCCCAGTGGCGTCAATTGAGGGCAGTGGGGCATTTACTTATCCTTAGTTTTGAGAAACAAACTTTTTGGGTGCACTTTCACAGAAAAATGCATCGTTTTGGTATTTTCATAGGAAAACAAAAAAATGGCAACCCTATATTTTGAAAAATTCATTTTACCTAGCATCCCCTCCCCCGCTGTCCTATATTTTCGTGAACTGACGGCACTATGTCAATGCCTGGCAGGTAGCTATTCAGGTTGGAGCTTTAGAGTAGGAACCAGGAGGCTCCTACTCTCCTCGACCTCGGTGAAGCTTTCTCTTATGTTCATATGAATCTATCGACCAAAAAATCATCAACTTTGTTTTGTGTTTCCTCCCATTACAGCCATAATAGATTCCAGCTTTCAATCCTACATTCTGCACACCTCTCATCTTTACGTCCGGGCTGTTGGCACTTTCTCTTTACCTTTCATGTAATATTGTAAACAATGAAATATATATACATATATATATATATATATATATATATATATATATATATATATATATATATATATATATATATAATATATATATATATATATATATATCTATATATATATATATATATATATATATATATATATATATATATATATATATATATATATATATATATATATATATATATATAATATATATATATATATATATATATATATATTATATATATATATATATATATATATATATATATATATATATATATATATATATATATATGTATATATATATATATATATATATATATATATATATATATATATATATATATATATATATATATATATATATATATATATATATATATATGTATATATATATATATATATATATATATATATATATATATATATATATATATATATATATATATATATATATATATATACATATATATACATATATATATATATATATATATATATATATATATATATATATATATATATATATATATTATATATATATATATATATATACATATATATATATATATATATATATATATATATATATATATATATATATATATATATATATATATATATATATATATATATATTTATCCTCCTGGGACCTGATGTCCAACCGGTTGCATATTCGTTTACGAATTTTTATCGTTCAACCTACTGCAAATCCGGACTTAAAGATTGTCTCCTTTTATGCAAGAGGCGTTTGCAGCCATCTCTGATTTTTTTCAGTCCAGTAACAGTAATGGAGGCCGAACCAGGAGCAAGTGAAATAAAGAAAATAAAATTACGAAAAAGGTCAAAAGGTAAGAAATTAGATAAAAAATATAAAGAGATAGGCTAGACAATATAAAAAAATCAGGCGATAAATTCTAAGACCAGAGTATTGTCAGGTTTGATTTTCAACGCATTTACTGTTATTGCTGCCATCTGACAGAAGGACTTTCAGTCTTGTACAATGGGTTGTACATTCGGTCTTACCTTAGAAGTCCAACGGGTTGGAAGATTGTATTTTTGGAGCTAAGTTTTTTTCTGGTTAGGCCTAACATTTTTTTTTCTTCAGTGAGGCTATTTAAATGGAGTTGACGTATGTCTAAGGTTTCCTACTGTGAGGTATAAAGCGCCAACAGTTCCTTTCTTTTGCAATATCCTTGGGAAAAGCCTTGTCCTTGGTTGAAAACATCGATATCAGCGACATGGAAGATAGCGGAGACGAAACCAACCCTGAGTAGTGTTTACCCGGCAACACATGTGCAACAGATGCAGACTAAGTGGCCTCTGATAGTGAAGAAGAGTCTCAAGGCTTTCTTAATCGGGCTAATCTCAATGACTTCTCAGTCCTATTTGACGAAAAAGAGGACAATATTCCACTAGCGCATTATATTCCAGCATTCAAAACTCATTCCGTACCAGCAAGTCGCTCAGGAAAAAGAACTTCGCTGCCCCAACAAAATGTGGACCAGTTCAGATACCTTGAACGAGCGTCATTCATACCTTCCCTTATACTCAGATCAAGTCAACGGGAAAGCTGGAAGCCACATGAATACTTTTTGAAGTACTTTCCTGGCTCATTTTTTGAGACAATGGCTTTCGCAAGGAATTGTCATTACCAGAAGGCCACAAACAAATCTTTGTTCGCTAGTGTCTCCGAACTGGCGGTATTCTTTGGCATTTCAATCGTCATGAGTTATCTGAAGTTTCCTCGTCTTCAAATGTTTTGGAGCAAGAAATTTTGAGTCCCTATCTTCTGCGAGAAAATGCCTCGAGATCGGTTTTTCAAGCTTAGACAGAATGTGAAGTTCCTTTTTTATGACGAGGTTGACGAGGATACCAAAAGAAATAACCGTCTTTGGAAAGTGCATCCCTTGCTGAATTTGGTGCGAGTTGAGTGTCGTTGAAGATCTGATATGTAGCTGAAGATCTTCGGCGATCAACCGAGGGTAACTTCAGCGAATTTGAAGACGATAATGATGAAGATAAACAAGAGCAGTCGGCTAAAAGAAGAAAAAGATGCCCTTTGCCATCCGGACCGGAGAAGAAATCGAATGCAAAGCATCTATATCGCTACGACGCGACGCTGAGGAATTCGGCTCGATGCCGGATGCCTGGATGCAAAATGCGAACGAAAGTGTTCTGCGAAGCGTGTCAGGTCTATCTTTGCTTTCAGGTTGGCAAGCAAGTCGGAGAATGTTTTTCAGATTTCCATAAATGATAAAGGATGTTTTTGTGTGTTATTGATCGTATGTTTTCTCATGGCATTTTGTAACTTGTGTTTGAAAATTACATGAAGTTGAGTCCCAATGTCCAACGGGTTGTACATCCCCCCCCGGACCCTCAGAACGTTAAAAAATTAAAACTTTCATTCCATCGTCTTGTGCTATTTTTTTTATCGATAAATTCCAAATTTCATATTCGCCCCTACTCAGGAACATACCCAGGACTCAGGAGGATATATATATATATATATATATATATATATATATATATATATATATATATATATATATATATATATATATATATATATATATATATATATATATATATATATATATATATATATATATATATATATATATATATATATTATATATATATATAAATATTTATAAAAAATGAAACTGTAGCTCATCACAATGAAGAAGGTTTAACATAAGGAAATGAAACGTGTATGCTAATGAATTAATGAATTAAATGAATGAATTAATTTAATTTAAATGAATTAAAATCTTAGGCCACGCTACCTTTCCATTTTAGAAAAAAAAACGAAATGAAAAAATAGAAAGCGGGTATAATACTTCAAATACGACAGTGGAAAATAATAAACAAGTTTTTTTTACTAATAATAATAAAATTCCATTATTTTTATAAGTAATGGGACTTTTATCATTATTAGCGAAAAAAGGATTTTAGTTTGTTGATGTTTTCTTCTGTCTTATTTGAAATATTATCCTTATTTTTCTACATTTTGATTTCGTTTCACTTGCGAATGAATTCACTAAAATTTACTGGATTTTTCTAATTCAGAAAAGAATAAAAAATGAATGGACTGCATGACCCATCCCGGGGCCTAAGAGTTTAACCCCCCCCCCCCTCCATAAAAAATCATCCGACTCGAAAAATGTAACAAAATGCATAAACAAAAATTTTCAAAGCGTTTTTTAAAGTTTTTGGACCTCCCCAATCCCCCCCCTCTGAACAAAATCATGGATACGCCCTTGATCGAATGAGATTTATTAGATAGAATTCACAAGCGTCAGGCAGATTATGCTTTTGCCTGCTTTATACGGTGCTAGTTTTACGGTTCTAAACCCTACGCTTTCTAAGAGCTAGAATATAATTTGTACTTTACTGAAAAAAAATTCAAATGAATTTAGTGAAAAAATAAGCATTGTCAGTTTAATATATATTTGCTGATATTTATTCCTTATAATCTTAATTAATTTTTGATTACTTAAAGATATAAAAGTGAAAACATTTAAAAGAATTTTCTCAGTAAAGTACAAATTATATTCTAGCTTTTAGAAAGCACAGGGTTTAGAACCCTACTCAGGTTAATTTCTGCTCGTTTTGAGTTTGACTAATTTTAATTTCTGTTTGTTTTGGGTTTCATTTATTTATTGATACTTATTTGTAGTAGTTATATGCTTTGTAGATTATTTGATTCTATTTTTGTTCATTTTTGGTTTAATTGAGTTCTTCACTTTTTTTTGAAAAACTTATTTTGTGAAAAAGTTTTTTTTTATTATTTTCTGTTCGTTTTATATTGACATAGTCTTTTTCAGGAGAAAGACTGAGCCTCTTCTGAAGTTAAACAACCATCCCTTGCTTGAAAACCTTTAATACCCCCTGGGCATAACTTACAACCCTTGCCCCCAATCTCTGGGGTTTGTTTCAACCCCAAAAGCCTTGTTATATGATATTTAGACTAGTTTGAAAATAATGACTATCTCAAAATTTCTATTCGACGTATTTCGGGACAATATGACGTGTGTGTAGGAGGGAGAGGGTAGCTGCCCTCTGATCAGACTGACTCTTAAAAAGAGCACTAGAGCGTCTGATTACCAATCCAATGAGCCCCCTTTGAAGTTTATATGACCACACTTTTTATAAAAAGCCTATATGTCCCCAGGGCAAAACTTACAACCCTTGCCCTGAGAGCTGGAGGGACTTGTTATCCTCAAAGGTATAATTTCCAGACCTTTCTGATAGGCTAAAAAAATGGCTACATCGAAATTTTGATTGGAAGTGTTTGGGGAAATGATAGGCGTGGAGGGAGAAATTTGCCCTCTGATCACTTTTCAGCAATAAAAAATGCACTAGTCCTCTCAATTTCCAATCGAATGAGCCTGTTTTGAAGCTTCTACGACAAAACTTTCTATAAAAACGTTATGAGGGCTATTGGGGGAGGGTTGTCACCCTCAAAGACATAATTTCCAGACCTTTCAACTACGTTGACTAAAATATCTATATCAAAATGTTGATCGGACATTTTTGGGGAAATGATGGGAATGGGGCAATTCTCCCTCTGATTAATTTCGACTATTTAAAAGGGCAATAGCCCTCTCAATTTCCAATCGAAACTGCCCTTATTGAATTCTTACGGCAAAACTTTCTATATGACATTATATGCCTCCAGGGCATAGATTACAACCTTAACCCCTTAGGGCTGTGGGGGGTTGTCATACTCCAAAACATAATTTCAGGACCCTACAACTACGTTCAACAAAATCGCTATATCAAAATATTGATCAGAAGTGTTTGGGGAAATGATGGGTATGGGGGGGGGCATTCACCCTCATATCGCTTTTGACTATTAAGAAGGGCACTAGCCCTCTCAATTCCCAATTGAATGAGTCCTTTTTGAAGTTTCTACGACAACGCTAGCAATGACCTAAATTCTAGAACTTTCAACTACGTTGAACAAAATGTCTATCTCAAAATTTTGAGTGGATGTATTTGGGGAAATGGTGGGCGTGAGAGGGGCGTTAATTGCCTTCCAATCACTTTAGGCTATTAAATAGGGCACTAGCGCTTTCAATCTCGAAACGAATGAGCCCTTTTGGAAGTTTCTACGACAACACTTTCTATAAAACCTTATATGCCCCCAGGGCCTAACGTACAACCCTTTTGCTGAGGGCTGTGTGTCATCCTCAAAGACATAATTCCGGACTTTTCAACTACGTTGAACAAAATGGCTATCTCAAGATTTTTATTGGATGTTTTTGGGGAAATGGTGGGCGTGGGAGGGGTGTTAGTTTTCCTCCAATCACTTTTGACTATTAAATTAAAATTTTTGACTATTAAATTTCGAATCGAATGAGCCTTTTCTGATATTTCTACGACGAATCTTTCTATAAAACCTTAAATGCCCCCCGGGGCATAATCCAAAAACCCTTACACAGAGGGTTGTGGGAGGGGTGGGTTATCATCCTCAAAGACCTAATTTCCAAAACTTTCAACTACGTTGAACAAAATGGATATCTCAAAATTTTGATAGGATGTGTTGGGGGAAATGGTGGGCGTGAGAGGAGGGGGTTAGTTGCCCTTCATTCACAAACGACTATTAAACAGGGCACTAGCCCTTTCAATTTCCAATGGAATGAGCCCTTTTTGAAGTTTTTACAACATCACTATATATAAAAGCCTTTTTGCCCCGAGGGCATAAATTACAACCCTTGCCCTGAGCGCTTTGATGGGGTTATCATCCTCAAAGACCTAATTTCCAAGACTTTCAACTACGTTGAACAAAATGGCTATCCAAAAATTTTGACTGGATGTGTTTGGGGAAATGTTGGGTGTGAGAGGGGGGTTAGTTGCCCTCCAATCTTTTTCGACTATTAAAAAGGGCACTAGCCCTTTCAATTTCCAATCGAATGAGCCCTTTTCGAAGTTTTTACAACCTAAAAAAACCTTATATGCCCCCAGGGCATAAATTACAACCCTTGCCCTGGTGGCTCCGGGGGGTTATCATCCTCAAAGACCTAATTTCTAAAACTTTTAACTAGGTTGACCAAAATGGCTATCAAAAATTTTTATTGGATGTGTTGGGGAAAAGGTGGGCGTGAGAGGGAGGTTAGTTGCCCTCCAATCACTTTCGACAATCAAAAAGGGCACTAGCCCTTTGAATTTCAAATCGAATGGGCCCATTTTCAAGTTTTTTCGACACTGATTTGAATAAAAACCTTATATGCCCCCAGGGCACAACTTACAACCCTTGCCCTGAGCGCATTGATGGGGTTAGCATCCTCAAAGACCTAATTTCCAAGACTTTCAACTACGTTGAACAAAATGGCTATCCAAAAATTTTGACTGGATGTGTTTGGGGAAATGTTGGGTGTGAGAGGAGGGTTAGTTGCCCTCCAATCTTTTTCGACTATTAAAAAGGGCACTAGCCCTTTCAATTTCCAATCGAATGAGCCCTTTTCGAAGTTTTTACAACCTATAAAAACCTTATATGCCCCCAGGGCATAAATTACAACCCTTGCCCTGGTGGCTCCGGGGGGTTATCATCCTCAAAGACCTAATTTCTAAAACTTTTAACTAGGTTGAACAAAATGGCTATCAAAAATTTTTATTGGATGTGTTTGGGGAGAAGGTGGGCGTGAGAGGGAGGTTAGTTGCCCTCCAATCACTTTCGACAATCAAAAAGGGCACTAGCCCTTTGAATTTCAAATCGAATGGGCCCATTTTCAAGTTTTTTCGACACTGATTTGAATAAAAACCTTATATACCCCCAGGGCATAACTTACAACCCTTGCCCTGAGGGCTGTGGGGGAGTGTCATCCTCAAAGCTATAATCTCTGGACCTTTCAACTATTTTGAACGAAATGGGTATCTAAAAATTTTGATTGGATGTGTTTGGATAAATGGTGGGCGTGGAAGGAGTAGAAATGACCCTATAACTCCGACCAGAACACCATATATGGGCATAGAGTCCCTTTGGGAGATGGATTTCTGAGAAATTGATTGCGTAATCAAAGGGGAAGTGAATTTCCGAGAACTTGATTGCGTAATCGATCGTGAATGTCAAGGTGTCCAGGAATTTGGAACACCTGTGCTGTCGACCTCAATTCCCCTTTCGTGAATCAATAATTCCCCTTAGAAACAACAAATTAATTCCCCTTTCTTGACAGATCAATCAACCAATGACATCATCTGTCTGACCTTAAAAATTTTCGCCTAGAAACGATTCTCCAGGAATAGATCCAAGTCATTAATGTCTTTGCCTCGGAAACAACTCTACTGGTCGAACTCCAAAAGATATTAATAACCAAACGCCATGGAAACAATTCTCAAAGAAACATCTTAGCGATGAATTGTTTTAGCGCGGGAATCAGGTTTCTTAGTAATTTGAAAATGCGTCAGCGCAGAGATGCCAAAAACAAAAGGAACACGCTGAAATTACGTTTAGGGATTATTTGGGCGAAACCGTTTTAGACATTTTATGGAATTATTTCGGCGAAACAGTTAGAGACATTTTAAAAGATGATTTAAAAGATGATTTTAGAAGAGGATTTGAGGGTGAAACTCTGTGGTCGTTATAATACACAAGTTCAGATTTGAACAGTGATGTGAGGTCCCCTACCACAACCCCAAAGGGTTCCGATCACCCCACCCCAACCCCGAAGGAAGCCACCGGTCCTCAAAGGTTCTCCGGGCTCCCAAAGGGCCCCCGGCGACCCAAAGACTCCTGAGCCCCCATTTTAATACTTTTTTAAGGCTTTATTATATCTTTTCAGAACAAATTATTATTTTAGGGAATTATTTCGGCGAAACAGTTAGAGACATTTTAAAAGATGATTTTTGAAGAGATTTTAGAAGAGGATTTGAGGGTGAAACTCTGTGGTCGTTATAATACACAAGTTCCATTTGAACAGTGTCGTGAGGTCCTCTACCCCAACCCCAAAGGGTTTCGATCCCCCTACCCCAACCCCGAAGGAAGCCCCCGGTCCTCAAGGATCCCCCAAGCTCCCAAAGGACCACCCGGCCCTCAAGGGACCCCCCCCAGACCCTCAAAGGCCCTCCCCGGGCCCCGTCTTTCGTTGATGTGTGTTGTCTGAAACCTATGATTTGGGGTGTATGGGTTGCTATTTTTGACTTTTCTGAGTTGGATTTCTTAGTCTTTCATAGGTATGTGTTGTCTGAAACCTATGATTTGGGATGGGTGGTTTGCTATTTTTGACTTTTCTGAGCTGGATTTCTTAGCCTTTCATAGGTGTGTGTTGTCAGAAAATTATGATTTGGGATGTATAGTTTGCTATTTGGACTTTTCAGAGCTAGGATTCTTAGTCTCTCATAGGCGTTTGCTGTCTGAAACCTATAGTTTGGGATGAGTAGTTTGCTATTTCAGACTTTTATGAGCTAGGGTTTCCTAGTATTTCATAGGTGAATGTTGTCAGAAAATTATGATTTGGGATATGTAAATTACTATTTCGGGCTTTTCTGAGCTAGATTTCTTAGTCCCTCATAGGTGTTTGTTGTCTGAAACCTATAGTTTGGGATGAGTAGTTTGCTATTTTTGACTTTTCTGAGCTAGGTTTCTTAGCCTTTCATAGGTGTGTGTTGTCAGAAACTTATGATTTGGGATATGTAAATTACTATTTTTGACTTTTCTGAGCTAGATTTCTTAGCCTTTCATAGGTGTTTGTTGTCTGAAACCTATAGTTTGGGATGAGTAGTTTGCTTTTGGACTTTTCAGAGCTGGATTTCTTAGCCTTTCGTAGGTGTGTGTTGACTGAAACTTATGATTTGGGATTTGTAAATTACTATTTCGGGCTTTTCTAAGCTAGATTTCTTAGTCTTTCGTTGGTGTGTGTTGTCTGAAACCTATGATTTGGGATTTGTAGTTTGCTTTTTGGACTTTTCAGAGCTAGGATTCTTAGTCCCTCATAGGTGTTTGTTGTCTGAAACCTATAGTTTGGGATGAGTAGTTTGCTATTTCAGGCTTTTCTGAGCTAAGGTTTCTTAGTATTTCGTAGGTGTGTGTTGTCTGAAACTTATGATTTGAGGTGTGTAATTTGCTATTTCAGGCTTTTCTGAGCTAAGGTTTCATAGTATTTCGTAGGTGAATGTTGTCTGAAACTTATGATTTGGGATATGTAAATTACTATTTCGGGCTTTTCTAAGCTAGATTTCTTAGTCTTTCGTTGGTGTGTGTTGACTGAAACCTATGATTTGGGATATAAGGTTCTTAGTATTTCGTTGGTGTGTGTTGTCTGAAACCTATGATTTGGGATTTGTAGTTTGCTTTTTGGACTTTTCAGAGCTAGGATTCATAGTCCCTCATAGGTGTTTGTTGTCTGAAACCTATAGTTTGGGATGAGTAGTTTGCTATTTCAGGCTTTTCTGAGCTAAGGTTTCTTAGTATTTCGTTGGTGTGTGTTGTCTGAAACTTATGATCTGAGGTGTGTAATTTGCTATTTCAGGCTTTTCTTAGCTAAGGTTTCATAGTATTTCGTAGGTGAATGTTGTCTGAAACTTATGAGTTGGGATATGTAAATTACTATTTCGGGCTTTTCTAAGCTAGATTTCTTAGTCTTTCGTTGGTGTGTCTTGTCTGAAACCAATGATTTGGGATGGGTGGGTTGCTATTTTTGACTTTTCTGAGCTGGATTTCTTAGCCTTTCATAGGTGTGTGTTGTCTGAAACCTATGATTTGGGATGGTTAATTTGCTATTTTTGACTTTTCTGAGCTAGGTTTCTTAGCCTTTCATAGGTGTGTGCTGTCAGAAAATTATGATTTGGGATTTGTAGTTTGCTTTTTAGACTTTTCAGAGCTAGGATTCTTAGTCCCTCGTAGGTGTTTGTTGTCTAAAACCTATAGTTTGGGATGAATAGTTTGCTATTTCAGGCTTTTCTGAGCTGAGGTTTCTTAGTATTTCATAGGTGTGTGTTGTCTGAAACTTATGATTTGAGGTATGTAATTTGCTATTTCCGACTTTTCATAACCAGATTTCTTAGTCTTTCGTAGGTGTGTGGTGTCTGAAACCTATGATTTGGGACGTGTGGGTTGCTATTTTTTACTTTTCTGAGCTGGATTTCTTAGCCTTTCGTAGGTGTGTGTTGACTGAAACCTATGATTTGGGAATGAGTGGTTTGCTATTTTTGACTTTTCTGAGCTAGATTTCTTAGCATTTCATAGGTGTGTGCTTTCAGAAAATTATGATTTGGGAGGTGTAGTTTGCTTTTTGGACTTTTCAGAGCTAGGATTCTTAGTCCCTCATAGGTGTTTGTTGTCTGAAACTTCTAGTTTGGGATGAGTAGTTGGCTATTTCAGGCTTTTCTGAGCTAAGGTTTCTTAGCCTTTCATAGGTGTGTGTTGTCAGAAAATTATGATTTGGGATATGTAAATTACTATTTCGGGCTTTTCTGAGTTGGATTTCTTAGTCTTTCATAGGTGTGTGTTGTCTGAAACCTATGATTTGGGATGGGTGGTTTGCTATTTTTGACTTTTCTGAGCTGGATTTCTTACCCTTTCATAGGTGTGTGTTGTCAGAAAATTATGATTTGGGATATGTAAATTACTATTTCGGGCTTTTCTAAGCTAGATTTCTTAGTCTTTCGTTGGTGTGTGTTGTCTGAAACCTATAGTTTGGGATGGGTGAATTGCTATTTCAGGCTTTTATGAGCTAGGTTTCCTAGTATTTCGTAGGTGAGTGTTGTCTGAAACTTATGATTTGGGATGGTTAATTTGCTATTACCGGCTTTTATTAGCTAGGTTTCTTAGCCTTTCATAGGTGTGTGTTGTCAGAAAATTATGATTTGGGGTGTGTAGTTTGCTATTTGGACTTTTCAGAGCTAGGATTCTTAGTCCATCATAGGTGTTTGTTGTCTGAAACCTATAGTTTGGGATGAGTAGTTTGCTATTTCAGGCTTTTATGAGCTAGGTTTCTTAGCCTTTCGTAGGTGTGTGTTGACTGAAACTTATGATTTGGGATATGTAAATTACTATTTCGGGCTTTTCTAAGCTAGATTTCTTAGTCTTTCGTAGGTGTTTGGTGTCTGAAACCTATGATTTGGAATGTGTGGGTTGCTATTTTTTGACTTTTCTGAGCTGGATTTCTTAGCCTTTCGTAGGTGTGTGTTGACTGAAACCTATGATTTGGGAATGAGTGGTTTGCTATTTTTGACTTTTCTGAGCTAGATTTCTTAGCCTTTCATAGGTGTGTGTTGTCAGAAAATTATGATTTGGGATGTGTAGTTTGCTTTTTGGACTTTTCAGAGCTATGATTCTTAGTCTCTCATAGGCGTTTGTTGTCTGAAACTTCTAGTTTGGGATGAATAGTTTGCTATTTCAGGCTTTTCTGATCTAAGGTTTCCTAGTATTTCGTAGGTGAATGTTGTCTGAAACTTATGATTTGGGATATGTAAATTACTATTTCGGGCTTTTCTAAGCTAGATTTCTTAGTCTTTGTTGGTGTGTGTTGTCTGAAACTTATGATTTGGGATGGGTGGATTGCTATTTTTGACTTTTCTGAGCTGGATTTCTTAGCCTTTCATAGGTGTGTGTTGTCTGAAACCTATGATTTGGGATGGTTAATTTGCTATTTTTGACTTTTCTGAGCTAGGTTTCTTAGCCATTCATAGGTGTGTGCCGTCAGAAAATTATGATTTGGGATTTGTAGTTTGCTTTTTGGACTTTTCAGAGCTAGGATTCATAGTCCCTCATAGGTGTTTGTTGTCTGAAACCTATAGTTTGGGATGAGTAGTTTGCTATTTCAGGCTTTTCTGAGCTAAGGTTCTTAGTATTTCGTAGGTGTGTGTTGTCTGAAACTTATGAATTGAGTGTGTAATTTGCTATTTCCGACTTTTCATAGCCAGATTCTTAGTCTTTCGTAGGTGTGTTGTCTGAAACTATGATTTGGGTGTGTGGGTTGCTATTTTTTTACTTTTCTGAGCTGGATTTCTTAGCCTTTCGTAGGGGTGTGTTGACTGAAACCTATGATTTGGGATGAGTGGTTTACTATTTTTGACTTTTCTGAGCTAGATTTCGTAGCCTTTCATAGGTGTGTGCTTTCAGAAAATTATGATTTGGGAGGTGTAGTTTGCTTTTTGGACTTTTCAGAGCTAGGATTCTTAGTCCATCATAGGTGTTTGTTGTCTGACACTTCTAGTTTAGGATGAGTAGTTGACTATTTCAGGCTTTTCTGAGCTAAGGTTTCTTAGTATTTCGTAGGTGAATGTTGTCTGAAACTTATGATTTGGGATATGTAAATTACTATTTCAGGCTTTTCTAAGCTAGATTTCTTGTCTTTCGTTGGTGTGTGTTGTCTGAAACCTATGATTTGGGATGTGTGGGTTGCTATTTTTTGACTTTTCTGAGCTGGATTTCTTAGCCGTTCATAGGTGTGTGTTGACTGAAACCTATGATTTGGGATGAGTGGTTTGCTATTTTTGACTTTTCTGAGCTAGATTTCTTAGCCTTTCATAGGTGTGTGCTGTCAGAAAATTATGATTTGGGATTTGTAGTTTGCTATTTGGACTTTTCAGAGCTAGGATTCTTAGTCCCTCATAGGTGTTTATTGTCTGAAACCTACAGTTTGGGATGAGTAGTTGGCTATTTCAGGCTTTTCTGAGCTAAGGTTTCTTAGTATTTCGTAGGTGTGTGTTGTCTGAAACTTATGATTTGAGGTGTGTAATTTGCTATTTCCGACATGATCAATTCTATTTCCCCAAAATAATATAAAAAGTTTCCACTTCAGTTCAGATTTTTCTCAAAGAGATGAAAAAATTTAAAATACTGTTCCAAATTTTTCAAAGAAGATAGAAAAGTTCAAGTTCTCTTCTGAATTTTACCAAAGAACACAATTCAATTCTAA
Source organism: Artemia sinica (assembly GCA_027921565.1). Classification (NCBI taxonomy): domain Eukaryota; kingdom Metazoa; phylum Arthropoda; class Branchiopoda; order Anostraca; family Artemiidae; genus Artemia; species Artemia sinica. Next base: position 71,571,140 of record CM051262.1, read on the forward strand.
TTTCTCCAGAGAAAATAAAAAGCTTCCACTTCAGTTTTAAGTTCACCAAGACATAAAAAATTTAAAGTTTAGTTCAAATTTTTCCGTAGAAGATAGGAAAAGTTATACTATGATTTGTGATTATTTTCCATGAAGATAAAAAGTCGGAAATAGCAAATTACATACCTCAAATCATAAGTTTCAGACAACACACACCTATGAAATACTAAGAAACCTTAGCTCAGAAAATCCTGAAATAGCAAACTACTCATCCCAAACTATAGGTTTCAGACAACAAACACCTATGAGGGACTATGAATCCTAGCTCTGAAAAGTCCAAAAAGCAAACTACACATCCCAAATCATAATTTTCTGACAGCACACACCTATGAAAGGCTAAGAAACCTAGCTCAGAAAAGTCAAAAATAGCAAATTAACCATCCCAAATCATAGGTTTCAGACAACACACACCTATGAAAGGCTAAGAAATCCAGCTCAGAAAAGTCAAAAATAGCAACCCACCCATCCCAAATCATTGGTTTCAGACAACACACACCAACGAAAGACTAAGAAATCTAGCTTAGAAAAGCCCGAAATAGTAATTTACATATCCCAAATCATAAGTTTCAGACAACATTCACCTACGAAATACTATGAAACCTTAGCTCAGAAAAGCCTGAAATAGCAAATTACACACCTCAAATCATAAGTTTCAGACAACACACACCTACGAAATACTAAGAAACCTTAGCTCAGAAAAGCCTGAAATAGCAAACTACTCATCCCAAACTATAGGTTTCAGACAACAAACACCTATGAGGGACTATGAATCCTAGCTCTGAAAAGTCCAAAAAGCAAACTACAAATCCCAAATCATAGGTTTCAGACAACACACACCAACGAAAGACTAAGAACCTTATATCCCAAATCATAGGTTTCAGTCAACACACACCAACGAAAGACTAAGAAATCTAGCTTAGAAAAGCCCGAAATAGTAATTTACATATCCCAAATCATAAGTTTCAGACAACATTCACCTACGAAATACTATGAAACCTTAGCTCAGAAAAGCCTGAAATAGCAAATTACACACCTCAAATCATAAGTTTCAGACAACACACACCTACGAAATACTAAGAAACCTTAGCTCAGAAAAGCCTGAAATAGCAAACTACTCATCCCAAACTATAGGTTTCAGACAACAAACACCTATGAGGGACTAAGAATCCTAGCTCTGAAAAGTCCAAAAAGCAAACTACAAATCCCAAATCATAGGTTTCAGACAACACACACCAACGAAAGACTAAGAAATCTAGCTTAGAAAAGCCCGAAATAGTAATTTACAAATCCCAAATCATAAGTTTCAGTCAACACACACCTACGAAAGGCTAAGAAATCCAGCTCTGAAAAGTCCAAAAGCAAACTACTCATCCCAAACTATAGGTTTCAGACAACAAACACCTATGAAAGGCTAAGAAATCTAGCTCAGAAAAGTCAAAAATAGTAATTTACATATCCCAAATCATAAGTTTCTGACAACACACACCTATGAAAGGCTAAGAAACCTAGCTCAGAAAAGTCAAAAATAGCAAACTACTCATCCCAAACTATAGGTTTCAGACAACAAACACCTATGAGGGACTAAGAAATCTAGCTCAGAAAAGCCCGAAATAGTAATTTACATATCCCAAATCATAATTTTCTGACAACATTCACCTATGAAATACTAGGAAACCCTAGCTCACAAAAGTCTGAAATTGCAAATTCATCCCAAACTATAGGTTTCAGACAGCAAATGCCGATGAGAGACTAAGAATCCTAGCTCTGAAAAGTCCAAATAGCAAACTATACATCCCAAATCATAATTTTCTGACAACACACACCTATGAAAGGCTAAGAAATCCAGCTCAGAAAAGTCAAAAATAGCAAACCACCCATCCCAAATCATAGGTTTCAGACAACACATACCTATGAAAGACTAAGAAATCCAACTCAGAAAAGTCAAAAATAGCAACCCATACACCCCAAATCATAGGTTTCAGACAACACACATCAACGAAAGACGGGGCCCGGGGAGGGCCTTTGAGGGTCTGGGGGGCCTTGAGGGCCGGGTGGTCCTTTGGGAGCTTGGGGGACCTTTGAGGACCGGGGGGCTTCCTTCGGGGTTGGGGTAGGGGGATCGGAACCCTTTGGGGTTGGGGTAGAGGACCTCACGACACTGTTCAAATGGAACTTGTGTATTATAACGACCACAGAGTTTCACCCTCAAATCCTCTTCTAAAATCATCTTTTAAAATCATCTTTTAAAATGTCTCTAACTGTTTCGCCGAAATAATTCCCTAAAATAATAATTTGTTCTGAAAAGATATAATAAAGCCTTAAAAAAGTATTAAAATGGGGGCTCAGGAGCTTTGGGTCGCCGGGGGCCCTTTGGGAGCCCGGAGAACCTTTGAGGACCGGTGGCTTCCTTCGGGGTTGGGGTGGGGGGATCGGAACCCTTTGGGGTTGTGGTAGGGGACCTCACATCACTGTTCAAATGGAACTTGTGTATTATAACGACCACAGAGTTTCACCCTCAAATCCTCTTCTAAAATCATCTTTTAAATCATCTTTTAAAATGTCTCTAACTGTTTCGCCGAAATAATTCCATAAAATGTCTAAAACGGTTTCGCCCAAATAATCCCTAAACGTAATTTCAGCGTGTTCCTTTTGTTTTTGGCATCTCTGCGCTGACACATTTCAAATTACTAAGAAACCTGATTCCCGCGCTAAAACAATTCATCGCTAAGATGTTTCTTTGAGAATTGTTTCCATGGCGTTTGGTTATTAATATCTTTTGGAGTTCGACCAGTAGAGTTGTTTCCGAGGCAAAGACATTAATGACTTAGATCTATTCCTGGAGAATCGTTTCTAGGCGAAAATTTTTAAGGTCAGACAGATGATGTCATTGGTTGATTGATCTGTCAAGAAAGGGGAATTAATTTGTTGTTTCTAAGGGGAATTATTGATTCACGAAAGGGGAATTGAGGTCGACAGCACAGGTGTTCCAAATTCCTGGACACCTTGACATTCACGATCGATTACGCAATCAAGTTCTCGGAAATTCACTTCCCCTTTGATTACGCAATCAATTTCTCAGAAATCCATCTCCCCTAGGGACTCTATGCCCATATATGGTGTTCTCGTCGGAGTTATAGGGTCATTTCTACTGGAAGGAGTGTTAGTTGCCGTCCAAACACTTTCGACTATTAAAAGAGGCACTAGCCCTTTCAATTTCCAGTCGAATGAGCCATTTTTGAAATTTCTACGACGATGCTTTTTTATAAAAACATTATATGCTCCAAGGGCATAACTTAAAACCCTAGCCCTGAGGGCTGTATGGAGGGTGGGTTTTCATCCTCAAAGACCCAATTTCCAGAACTTGCAAATACGTTGAGAAAAATGGTCATCTCAAAATTTTGATTGGATGTGTTTGGGGAAATGGTGGACGTGAGAGGGGGTTAGCTGCCCTACAATCACTTTTGACTATTAAAATGGGCACTAGCCCTTTGATTTTCCAATCGAATGAGCCCTTTTTGAATTTTTACGACAAAACTTTCTATAAGAACCTTATACGTTCCAGGGCATAAATTACAACCCTTGCCTTGAGGGCTCTGGGGGAGCTTCCTCCTCAAAAACGTAATTCCTGAAAATCAACTACGCTGAACAAAATGGCTATCTCAAAATTTTGATTGAATGTCTTTGGGGAAATGGTGGGCGTGGAAGGGGCGTTAGTTGCCTTCCAATCACTTTCGACTATTAAAAAGGGCACAAGCCAGTCCAATTTCCAATCGAATGAGCCCTTTTCAAACTTTCTACGACAACTCCTTTGATAAAAAGTACCCTGGTCTAGAACAAAAAAAAATAAAAAAATAAAAAAAGAATACATTGTGCCAGCATCGTTCTTTTCTTAACATAATTTGCACTTTACGGAAAAAATATAAATGTTTTTACTTTTATAACATTTTGATTACTAAATATCAGTACATGTATATTAAACTGACAATGCACATTCATTTGTATTTTTTTCAGTAAAGTGCAAATTATGTTCTGGCCTTGGGAAGGCATAGGGGTTTTGAGCCCAACTTATGTTAATTTCTGCTCGTTTTGAGTTTGACTCGGTTATTTATTGTAATTTCTGATCGTTTTTTTGTTGACATAGTCTTTTCAGGGAAAAAGAAAATAATACTTTAAATCTTTTCGTTTTTTAAGACTTCATGATTTGGCCTGCTATTTGTATGCTGGAGAAACATTTTCAACAATTTTTAACAACATACAACCGTTTCAAAATCTGGACACAAATAGTAGTGTTTAATTTCGTTTCATACCTCCTCTAGTTGACCTGAAATGGAAAACTTCATACCATTCGCAAAAAAATCTGTTTACTTTCTTTGATAGCTTGGATACACTTACGCTATTTTGACTTGGTTAAGTTTTAAGAGCAGAACTAGCCCCGAAAGTTTGAACATAATACCCCCAGTCGCTCTTGGGATACTGCTGAGACGCCTTATTCGGATTAGCATTAACATAATGCATTTTGATTTTATCTTAAGGCAACATTTAGTTTTTAAACATAAAGACCAATGGAAAGGTGGACGTGGGAGGAGGATTAGTTGCCCTACAATCACTTTCGACTATTAAAAAGGGCACAAGCCAGTCCAATTTTCAATCGAATGAGCCCTTTTCGAAGTTCCTACGACAACTGCTTCGATGCGAAGTGCCCTGGTCTAAACTGCAAAAAAAAAAAAAAAAAAAAAAAACAAAAAAAAAAAATCATACATTATACCCACATAGATCTTTACAATAGAAATTTCAAGCCTTCAAATCACTTTCGACTATTAAAAATGGCACTAGGCCTTTCGATTTCTCATCGAATGAGCCCTTTTTGAGTTTCTACAAACACTTTTTATAAACAGCACTTCTTATAAACACATTACATGCCCCCAGGGCATAAGTTACAACCCTTACCCTAAGGGCTGTTGAGGGTGGTTGTCATCCTTTAAGACATAATTTCCAGAACTTCCAACTACATTGAACAAAATGGATATCTCCAAAATGGAAATTTCTACAACAACTTTCTATATAAACCTTATATGCCCCAGGGCATAGCTTACAACCCTTGCACCTAGGGCTCTGAGGGGGTTATCATCCAAAAAGACCTAATTTCCAGAACTTTCGACTACGTTGAACAAAATGGATATCTCAAAATTTTGATTGGATGTGATTGGGGAAATGGTGGGCATGAGAGGGGGGTTAGTTGCCCTTTAATCACTTTCGAATGCTGACTAGCCCTTTCAATTTCCAATTGAATGAGCCCTTTTTGATGTTTTTACAACATCGCTTTCTATAAAACCCTTACATGCCCCAGGGTATAACTTTCAACCCTTGCCGGGAGGGTTGTGGGGGGGGGGGGTTGTAATCCTTAAAGACCTAATTTTCAAAATTTTCAACCACGTTGAATAAAATGGCTATCTAAAAATTTTGATTGGATGTGTTTGGGGAAAAGGTGGGCGTGAGAGGGGATTAGTTGCCCTCAAATCACTGTCGACTAATAAAAGGGCACTAGCCCTTTGAATTTCCAATCGAAAGAGCTCTTTTTCTAGTTTCTACGACAAAAATTTCAGTAAAAACTTATAAGCCCCAAAGGCATAGCTTATAACCCTTGCCCTAAAGACTGTGGTGGAGTGTCCTGCTCAAAGGTATAATTTCGTGAACTTTAAACTGCGTGGGACAAAATGGCTATCTCACAATTTTGATTGGATGTTTTTGGGGAAATGGTGGCTGTGGAAGAGGGGTTGGTTGCCATCCAATCACTTTCGACTATTAAAAAGGGCACTAGCCATTTCAATTTCCAATCGAATGATTCCCTTTTGAAGTTTTTACGACAACGCGTTCTATAAAAACTTTATATGCTCCCAAGGCATAACTTACTACCCTTGCCCTGAGGGCCGCAGGGGAGTTTCCTTCTCAAAACATAATTTCTATCTGGAAATCAACTACGCTGAACAAATTGGCTATCTAAAAATTTTGATTGGATGTGTTTTGGGATAAGATGGGCCTGAGAGGGGGGTTAGTTGCCCTCAAATCACTTTCGACTATTAAAAAGGGCACTAGACCTTTGAATTTCCAATCGAATGAGCCCTTTTTCAAGTTTCTACGGCAACTATTTTAATAAAAACTTATATGACCCCAGGGCATAACTAACCCTTGCCCTGAAGACCTTGGGGGGAGTGTCCTGCTCAAATGTATAATTTCCGGATCTTTAAACTGCTTGGAACAAAACGGCTATCTCAAAGTTTTGAATGGATGTGTTTTGAGAAATGGTGGGCGTGGAAGGGGTGTTAGTTTCCTTCCAATCACTTTCGACTATTAAAAACGGCACTAGCCATTTCAATTTCCAATCGAATGAGCCCTTTTTGCAGTTTCAACGACAATGCGTTCTATCAAAACTTTATATGCCCCTAGGGCATAACTTACAACCCTTTCCCTGAGGGCTGTGGGGGGGGGGTTGTCATCCTCAGGGGTGTTAGTCGCCTTCCAATCACTTTCGACTATTAAAAAGGGCACAAGCCACTCCAATTTCCTATTGACTGAGCCCTTTTCGAAGTTTCTACGACAACTTCTTCGATACGAAGTGCCCCGCTGTAAAAAAAAAAAATAATAAATAATACATTGTACCAACATCGTTCTTATATACCCCCAGGGTATAAGTTAAAACCCTTGCCCTGAGGGTTGTGGGGGAGTGTCCTCCTCAAAATATATTTTCTACCTGGAAATCAACTACGCATAACAAAATGGCTATCTCAAAAGTTTGATTGGATGGGTTTGGGGAATGATGGGCGTGAGAGGGGGGTTAGTTGCCCTCCAATCACTTTTGACTATTAAAAACGGCAAAAGCCACTCCAATTTCCAATTGAATGAGTCCTTTTCGAAGTTTCTTCGACAACTCCTTCGATACGAAGTGCCCTGGTATGGAAAACCAAAAACAAAACAAAAATAAATAATACATTGTGCCAACATCGCTCTTTACTTAGGCAGCGCGATTGCGCTGCCTATGATTTGAAACATTCTTTTCAATTAACGCCTCAAAGGAATCTAATATATAAGGAATCCGAATATATAAAAAATTCGTCAAGTTTGGAATTAAATATGAAAATTATTAGGATCATGGAATTTGCATCATTGTAACAAAATGATGAGAACACCCGGTAGCGATGTTGATGGGAATTGCATCATCAACTGAAAATCTACTGAAAATTACAACAGTAGGGTGATTTCAGGGAGGCACATAAGCAAGATTAAAAAAAATTAAGGGGGTGGGGTCAATAATTCTAAAGTAAATCTAAGCGATGACTTAAATATCAAGTCTTCAGAAATTCACTGAAATTTAGGGTTTTGTGGGAGGACCCGGGTTAATTTCAAATTTTAAGGTCACTCCTATCAGAGAATTGCGGTGGTGTCCTCATTTGTTTACCGACACAACAGAGGTTACCATATGGTGAGACTGAAGCCCTCTCATTCACAGGGGAAGTCTTGTTCATTTCAAGAATTCACGTCACTCTTTAGTGAAGAAAAATTTGCTTGTGTCGGGCTAAAGCAACATGTCTCCCTTTTCTGGACAAAACAGAAGGATTCATATGAGGGGTCAGAACCCCCTCGTTTTTGGTTAATTTCTGTTCATTACAGGTTTTCACATCCATCTTTATTTTCGTTTGAACAAAACTTTTTCAGCTAAGGTCGATGCGTCTCCTATTGTTTTTGGGGGCAGAATAAAAGGAATTATGTGAGGGGGAAGATGCCCCTTAAGTTTTAGGGTGTATTCTAAGTTTTAAGGTTACTCCTACTCTCACGAGGAACATTATTTATGCTTTAATATTTTCATGGAAAACTTTTTTGTATTTTCATTGAAACATAACGAACTACAAAATTAATCCTCCTATATTTGAAAAATACATTCCCCCCTCCCCTACATTTCCGTCAGTCGGTGCCTCCGCACGGACAATTTTGCGCGAATGCATCGTAATATAGATAATCAATATCTGCTGATCCTCATTCAAATGCTGGTTTTGCTATTTATTTACTTATTCATAAGAAAAATCGGTCCAAAGCATATTAGCATACATAGTTTTAAATGTCTAAATCTGTTGATCTTGTACCTAGAATCTAATAGTTCAAGGGATACCATAAATAATCAAATTATGACAATTGAAACGTTAGACAAGTGGAGGCCTTATTTAGGTTTTAATCTGAGTTTAGCTCGACCTGGGTACAACCCGAGATCTCCCAATGGATATATCAACCTTGTTGAAACCCTTTACAATAAAAGCTACTCCGCCAGACAGCTTGGCACCAAAAGGCTACCTAATGACTGTTAAAGGGTATTCAATCTGGGTAGGCTAAGCATACCCTTTCGTTTTGTCTGAGATAAAATATGCTAGACAGCTTGTCGCCGACTTTACCGGATTATTTAAATATTTAAACCCGGAGAGATTTCAAAACCCTTAGAGAATATACTGATAAGAATTGAAAACCTTTGTAATATCTTACAAAGCATCCAAGCAGAAATGTACACAACAATTTTGTTCATGGGGAGGGGCAATTTGTTAAACCTACCAAAAACATTCACATTATATAAAATGAAGGGGCGATTTGTGAGGCTTGTACCCTCGTCGGGGGCCGCTGAGCCCAGAAAACCACTTGGAGCTGCTGAACCCATTGCGCTCGTACTAATTCCCAGACACTTCCACAAGAATTCATGACAAAAAGACTAAATGGAAACAAAAAAATGAGCACTTCGTTGGAGGGTGGTTTCTACGGTAACTGATGGTGCTAATGCAGAATATTGGAATGCTCCGGCTCGCAACCATACAGAACAAGTAAATTTTTGCCTAAGAGAGTTTGCGTAAACTGTTCAAAAGCAGTTGAATATTAAATTAAGCGTCTAAGATTTGACAATGTAGAAGATGGTTGGAATAGAATTAGGAAAATAGTTTGTGAATTAGCAGATGGTGCATAAGCGAGGAAGGTTAGAAACGCAGCTTAGAATATTAGTGAAAATGCTTTAAATTTAGTAGAAAAGCGGAGCAGGTATGAGGTATGTGAGTGATTTACCATACGAAAATAAGAGGCATGTAAGCAAAATAAAGAAAGCATTTAAGTATGAAGTAACAAGATATCACACTGCAGCGTTATGAAAAAAACATATTGTATTGGCATGTTAAAAAACATTTTAATGGAATAGTCAATTTGAACTTGTTCCTGTTAAAGATTGGAACGGGACTATAATCAAGGAGGCACACTTGTGCCTCTATAAAGAGGCGACCCACCACAATGTTAAGCGATTTCAGGTCCTAGAGGTCGCAGAGAGACGGCGGTAATTGCATTTTGTAGCCCAAGCTCAAACTAAGAAACTTGCAAAATTTCATCCTCCTCCGACTTTATCTTCATGGGGTAAACTGGGCCGGAAGTTTGGACCCTCCACCACAGCCCCCCTTTAACGTTGTCCTATTGGGCTGAAATTTAGAGGTTAAGCTTTCCTAGGGCCCGGGAGCTTATCCTCGAAATTTCAGCTCAATCCGATCACTCCTTCCCTGTTTTCAAAAAACCAAATATAGCCACTTAAAATTCATCTCTTTTTTTTTTTGTTAGCCACGCCTACAGGCCACAGTTGGCAACGGATCCGGTTGAATGAGGACTCATTCGAAGCAGAATTCGACCTGTTAGGGCCTTTTGATATTTTCAGACCGAAAAAATTATCCCCAGAATTACATTTACGAAAAACCTCGTGTTCCTATATTAGCCCATGTTAATTTTTCCCTCCACAACCCCCCTTTAACGTTGTCTGATCGGGCTGAAATTTAGAGGATAAGCTTTCCTGGGCCTGGGAGCTTATCGTCGAATTTCAGCTCAATCTGATCACTCCTTCCCTGTTTTCCAAAAACCACATATCAAGTTTTTTGGGAATTTGCTTGCGTCGAAAATACCTTCTATTTGCTAAACAACAATTACTATTGTGTTTGTATAGTCCAGCGGCTGAGACTTCAGACTTTCACGCGGAAAATTCGGGTTCGATTCACCATCAGAGCAACTTTTTTATATACTTTGAAAAGAAACTCAGTTTCTTTTTAAATTATTTGAAAAAAATTACGTTTTCTAAAGAGTTAAAGAGGCTGAGTTACAAGGTCGACCCTTAAAACGTACAGGGATTAGGAGGCACAGTTGGGGGGCTGTTAAAGAGGCTGAGTCACAAGTTCGAACCTTAAAACGTACAGGGATTAGGAGGCACCCTGTACGACGTGATTTGAGTATTCAGGAATTAAAAGCCTTAACACAAGAATGTTCAAGAGCGGGGGGTTTGGGGGGCGGAAGCCCCCCAACTTTAACTCCTGACACGATCAGCTAACAGTTAGTCAAGCAATAATAAGTAATAAACTGTACAAAAACGTGCAGAAATTATTTGAAAAAAACTACGTTTTCTAAAGAGTTAAAGAGGCTGAGTTACAAGGTCGAACCTTAAAACGTACAGGGATTAGGAGGCACAGTTGGGGGGCTACCACCCCCAAACCCCCCGCTTTCGCAGCCTTTAAATATAAAAAAAAAATTCTTTAAACTGAAAGTAAGGAGCGACATTAAAACTTAAAAGAACAGAAATTATTCCGTATATGAAAGAGGCTGTGCCCTCCTCAACGCCTCGCTCTTTACGCTAAAGTTTTTATTGTTTAAAAAAAGAGTTGTGAGAAAGTCAAACTTTAGCGTAAAGAGCGAGGCGTTGAGGAGGGCACAGCCTCTTTCATATACGGAATAATTTCTGTTCTTTTTAAGTTTTAATGTCGCTCCTTACTTTCAGTTTAAAGAATTTTTTTTTATATTTAAAGGCTGCGAAAGCGGGGGGTTTGGGGGTGGTAGCCCCCAACTGTGCCTCCTAATCCCTGTACGTTTTAAGGTTCGACCTTGTAACTCAGCCTCTTTAACTCTTTAGAAAACGTAGTTTTTTTCAAATAATCAGCGATAAGGAAAGAGTTAAAGAAAGATGAGCAGAACATTTTGAGAATGTGCTAAACCGTAATGAAATTACAGGAAACGGTAAAGAAAAGAATGAAAAAGTCTGTGACACTTTGGAAGGGAAGGAAGATTTGTTTTGTGAGAAGAATTAGAAACAGTGCTAAAATGGTAAAAAAAAAAAATCATAAGGCCCTGGGTGCATGGGCGTACATAGCTTCTTGTCTAGGGGGGGGGGGGGGGTAGCCGATTCTCTGATGAAGGGTAGGGGGTGAACTGAAGTTACATTGGGAGTACACAAAACCTTACATTGCCATCAAGTTCTGTCATACCTATGAAATCTTTATTAATATGTAATCACCAAAAAATCATAAATCCTCAATAAGCTTCAGCATTAATCTTCTTGGATTAGAGTTAAAAATTCCAAGACATTATAGATAATTGCTTCTTGTTTGACTTTTATTCCGTCATTATAGCTGTTTATTTCCAGTTTTTTCAACTATCTACCTTTTATAAACTAGTTTTTTTTAGCCATCTGCCTTTTTTCAACTGCTTTTTCAACCATTTGCTTTTTAAACCATCTACTTTTTCAGCCATATCTAGTGTAAATTTGTAACCTAATTTGTAACCCTGTTTGGGAAAGTAGCGATTTTAGGAAAACTTTGATGAGACCCCTCTATAGAAAAGGTGCTAAGAGTAAGTGTGGTAATTAAAAGAAATCAGTCTGGTTTCTTTAGAAAGCACATTACTTAGTATGATGATACTTTTCGACTGAGAGTCATAGAATTACAGAAAAAGATATAGAAAAAGTGTGTGACACTTTGGATGTGAAGGAAGATTTGTTTTGTGAGGAAAAATTGGTGACAGTACCAAAAGGTAAAAATAAAAGGCCCCAGGTGTTGATAGTGGGATAAATAGTCCTTTTTAATATAGCGGTTATGAAGTTAGAGATAAATTACTGAAGACTACGCATATGATTCTTGAAAAAGGGAAAGCACCCAGTGATTTTATGATCTATCAGATCTATTATGATCGGCTGATGTTGCGACGGTAGAATGTTTACCGCCCAGTGAGTGTGTGCAAGAGTATCAACGGTAAAAAACGCTCGGTAAATTAAACGGTAAATTAAAAAAAAAACGCTCTGTAAATTAAACGGCCTTTTTAATGAGCATTTGTCAAACGCTCAGTAAAAAAACTCCAAGTTTTTTTCGGGCCCGAGATATACAAAATTGAGCCGTCATCAACGGATGGAAGTTATTCGCTAGTATCCGTCGATGGCGGTTCAATTTTGAATTGATTTGTAAATCACGGATATTGGTGAATGACTCACTTTTATTGTTGTTAGGTATTTGGTTTTAATTCTTACAATTTTTTGGCTTTTATTGAATTTTATTCATCTTTTAAATTTTTTGGTTTTTTTTTCATTGTTTTTTTTTCGCATTCACATAGACTTTCCACGTTTTATTTGTTGGTTTTTTTTCGGCACTGTCATTGCTTATATTTTTTAGTTTCGCACTGAAGAAGAGAGGCGTTTGTCCCCTCGAAATATTTGCTTTGATGTGTTTGTCAGTATTTTCATTTGGCCTTAAAAAACACCATTTTTGCTCGTTTGTCTTTCTTTATGTTGACTCTGTTAATTTTTTTATTTTAATTTATGTTCGTCTTGGGTTTCATTTATTTATTGATATTGATTTGTGGTATTTGAATGCTTGGTAGATTAATTGATTCTATTTCTGTTCTGGAGTTCTTTACTTTATTTGAAAAGCTTATTTTGTGGAAAAGTTTTTTTTTTTAATTAATTTCTGTTCGTTTTATAGTCTTTTTACATAGTTTTTTTCAGGAAAAAAGAAAATAATAATTTAAATCTTTTCGGTTTTCCTTTAAGAATTTCCTTTAAGAATCATGACACAAACAGTAGTGTTTAATTTAGTCATATACATCCTCTAGTTGACCTGATAAATAAAAGTTAATACTATTCCCAAAAAACTATATTTATGCTCTTTCACAGCCTGGATACGCTTACACTATTTTGATTTAGTAAAATTTTAAGTGCAGAGGCAGTAATAGAAGTAGCCCCGAAAATATGAACTTAATACCCTCAGTCATTCTTGGTATATTGCTGAAATGTCTTATTGACAACCAGCATACAAACAGTGTGTTCTGATTTAACTTTAAAGCAGCATTTAGTTTTTAAGAATAATGGGTAAATTACATAACTGGGGGGGGGGGGACCTACCAAATAACCCTACCGTTCAGCTATGCTGAACGAGATGGATGTCTTAGAATTTTGGTAGGAAACGTCTGGAAAATTATGAACTAAAGAGAAGAGCTGATTGCCCTCTAATCATTTCTGACTCTTAAAAAGGGCACTATAACTTTTGATTTTTAATCAAATTAACTCCTTTAAAATATCAATGATACTACTAGCTATGATAGAGAGTTGCTGCCTATGTCCTTATTTGCCCTATAGTGCTCATATGCCCTTTTAATACCTGCATGCATATAGGTTTTTCGTTTAATTGAAACTATTCCTAAACGTTCCCTAAAAGTTTCAGCTTAATGCCACTAGTGTCATTAGTTATAGTAACCGTAAAAGCAGCATTTTATGAATACACACACTGTCTTCTGCCTAGCTTAATCCACAACCTATGAACAAAATGGCTATTTCAAAATTTTGATTGAAAGTGTTTGGTGAAATAATGGGCTTGGGGGTCATTTGCCCTCTGATCACTTTCGACTAATAAAAAAGGCACTAGTCCTCTCAATTTCCAGTCGATGAGCCCTTTTTGAAGCTTCTACGACAGCACTTGCCATAAAAACCTTATATGCCCCAAGGGAATAACTTACAACCCTTGTCCTGAAGGCTATGGGGGTTGTCATCCTCAAAGACGTAATTTCCAGACCTTTCAACTACGTTGAACAAAATGACCATATAAAAATGTTGATAGGAAGTGTTTTGGGAAATTATGAGCGTGGGGGGGGGGGGGTTCTCCTTCCGGTTACTTTCTACTTTTAAAGCGCAATAGCCCTCTCAATTTCCAATCAAATGAGCCATTTGTTAAGTTTTTACGGAAACTCTTTCTATAAAAACCTTATATATCCCCAGGGCATAATTTATAACCTTAGCCATCAGGGCGTGAGGGGGTTGTCATCCTCAAAGACGTAATTTCCAGACCTTTCAACTATGTTGAACAAAATGGTCAAATTATGAGCGTGGGGGGGTTCTCCCTCCGATTCCTTTGACTATTAAAAGGCAATAGTCCTCTCAATTTCCAATTGAATGAGCCCTTTTTAAAGTTTTTACGACAACCCTTTTTATAAAAGCCTTATATACCCCTAGGGCATAACTTATAAATTTAGCCCTGAGGGCATGAGGGGTGTTGTCATACTCAAAGACCTAATTTCTGGACCCTTCAACTACTTTCAACACAATCGCTATATCAAAATGTTGATCGGAAGTGTTTGGGGAAATGATGGGCGTGGGGGTGGTATTTGCCCTCCGATCGCTTTTGACTATTAATAAGGGCACTAGCCCTCTCAATGCCCAATTGAATGGACCCTTTTTGAAGTTTCTACGACAACACTTTCTATAAAAACCTCATATACCCCCAGGGCATAACATAACTTACAACCTTTGCCCTAGGGGCTTTGGGGGTTTGTCATCTTCAAAGACATAATTTTCCAGACCTTTCAACTACGTTGAACAAAATGGCTATCTCAAAATTTTGATTGGATGTGATTGAGGAAATAGGGGCGTGAGAGGGGGATTAGTTGCCCAGTAATCACTTTCGACTATTAAAAAGGGCACTAGCCCTTTCATTTCCAATCTAATGAGCCCTTTTTGAAGTTTCCACGACAGTGCTTTATGTAAAAACCTTATATGCCCCCAGGGCCAAAATTACAACCTTTGCCCTGAGGGCTGTGGGCGGGGGGGGGGGGGTGCTGTCATCCTCAAAGACCGAAATTCCAGAAATTTCAACTACTTCGAAAAAAATGGCTATCTCAAAATTTTGATTAAATGTGTTTGGGGAAATGGGGGCCGTGGGAGGGGGGCTCGTTGCCCTCCAATCACTTTCGACAATTAAAAAGAACAGTAGCCCTTTTAATTTTCAATGGAATTAGCACTTTTCGAAGTTTCTACGACAACTCCTTCGATACAAAGTGTCCTGGTCTAAACAAACAAAAAAAAAGAATATTATTTTGTTCCAACAGCCTTCTTTACTTAGGCGGCGCTTTTGCTCTGCCTATGATAAAAAGACGCTATATACATCCAGGTTGTCAAGAGGGCGCATCTGTAATGTCTCAGGAATGGCTAAAGTATTAAGCTGAAAATTTTCAGGAATGTTGAGGTGGGTATTGAACAAAATCAAGAGACACTATCATTATTTTCACAAGGATTATGTGCATTATATCAAGTGCGGCTGAGGGTATAATTTAACGGTTTCAGGGACACAACTGAAACCTTGGGATGATGTTGGACGCAAAAAAAAAAATAAATTTCAATTAAAGTTTCAGAACCAAAGGAACCTCAATCGGAAACAAATCTGGTTGCAGGAATTCTCGGAGATGTGTTTTATTCTTATTTTTCAAACAGCCAATCAAAACTCTGTTTGATGAATGAGCTTAATATGTATTTTTTAAAACAAACAAACAGTTAAATCAAATATCAGAATACCATTCTTGTGGTAAAAGTGATCAATTAATATTCATCTAGATTCAAGGTTGTAACGCTGGAAGGATGGAATCCAGGATGGCAAAATTTTCCTCAAAATTTAATTAGCAAACCAAAATCTTAAGCATAAAATCTGATTTTTTAAAATATAGTTTTACTAACCATTGAAAAAAAGTCAGTTAAAAACGAAGAAAAATTAATTTTAAAATCTTTTTCCATAAAAGAAGGTTTTCAAGGAAAAGTAAAGAGCTAAATTATACCAAAGACGACCAATATAAAGTCAAATAATATTTAAACTCAAAACTAACAGAAATCACTATCAATGAACAAAAGAGATCCAAAACAACAAGAAATTGAAGTAAATAATCAATTAAACTTAAAATGGTCGTTCGTTGTGGGTCTCCTTTACTCACTGATATTGATTTCTGCTAGTTTCAAATTTGAAATGTTATTTGACTTTATATATTCTAGTCTTTGGTTTAATTTAGCGCTGTTATTTGAAAAAACTTCTTTTGGGGAATTTTTTGTTCAAGTTAATATTAGTAAAGATGGTGAATGCAGTAAAGAGGTAAAAGTATAAAAGCCAAGGTGCAGGCTGTAAGCCAAGCCATGGTCAGGGTTCGCAGTTGAAAAAGTTTGGAAGAATACGAAGATATGTTTGCGAAATAAGTTTAGAATATTGGAAGCCAAGGTAATGACAGTGGTCAAGTGTGGTTCTGAAAAAACGGGCGCTTCGAAAGGTCGAGGAGGATCTGTTCCAAGTTTTCCGGACGAATTGTCGAAGGATGGTTTTAGGTGTCCGTTTGACTGATCGCCCGCAAAACAGTAAGGTGTAGGAAAATTGAGGTTTGGTCCCACTTTCTATGGTTATAATAAAAGGCTAAGTTTTTTAGCCCAAGTTTCATGGATAAGAGATTTCTAAATATTGTGCTTTCTGGACATCATTCAGGAGGCATACAAAAAGCGATTTGTCTCCAAACGGGGTACGGAAAGATATCATAAGAAAGCATTTAAAGGAAATTGAAGCTTTGCGGGAGGTGGGTAAAGAGTGAAGGTTATAGCAGATTGAAGAGGAGGACGAGAGATAAGTAATAATAGTAGTAGTATATGATTATCCTTTTAAGCGGGGTCTCCTCTTTTTAAGGGAAGTTTCCTTTTGCTAAAAACTTTAAATGATAAATTTAAAATTTCAACATTTGGAATCGACCCAAAGTGTTTTTATGCATGTATTGGGTTCAAAATTTAGTTTTTAGATTTTCAGTTTCATTGAATAAGGTCACTGTTTATTTATAGTTCGTTATATAATGAACTGTTTCAAAGAATTAACAATTTTTAGGGGTATATTGTCGTGCTGAGTTGATTTTAGACCAGGCACGAACGTAGGAACTTATTTTTGCCAACGTGCTACATGGGATATAATCCCAACAGCCTTGTGAGGGCGCTGATGTACTTTTGTTCTGGTAAGTCTTAAGCTCCTTTCGTCTTAAAACCATTCAAAAAGGTTGCTACTTTGTTACTTTGAGATTAAATACAAGTAATTTGGTTTTATGTCTTTCATAGAGGAATAAGAATAATTGGCATGCGTGCTAGAGCACTACTTGAAGAAGATTCTAGATAAGCAGATTAAAATGATAAATCTGTTGCTTTATCCTTATATTATAAAAGAAAAAATGTGTCACGCTGGTTCCAATGGCAAAGATAAAATTCATAAAGACGACTTTTGAAACAGAATGCCATAAAAAAATAGAATAAAAAACATAATGGAATGTATACTCCAATGGCCAAATTTACCATAGTAAGTTAGATTAGTCTTTAATCAAAGAATTAGGAGTCAAGCTGCTGCAACCATCCATACTATTATGGGAAAATTTCATGCCGTATTGTACAATATTCGGAAGGCCGTGACATTTTATGATACTGAAATAGATCAACATATGGAAATGTTGTGCTAAAAAACTTAACGGAAAAATAATTTTATCTGTAGATGAAATAAAGTAAAAAATCATGTTTTCTATCTTCAATCAGACATGTCAATGGAGGTGGAAAGTGCGAGTGCCCTCTACCGTATCTGGCCCCCTTCGCCAGTGTATATAACAGGTGATAATAAAGTTAAAGTTAGAGGATTTTGTTATATTTATAGCAATGTTTCCATCGCAAAAAATAAATCAGATAATCTTCCACGTCCTAACAGAATTTCCACTTGCCTGATGTAATTCCGTTTTAGATCAGCTATAGCTGATCTAAAACTAGAAATATACTAAAACTACAGCTATGGCAATTGTTGTCATCCTACTGCATTAAAGTATTGCTAAAATTACTCTCAAAAATACAAAATGTATATAAATACAAAATGTGACAAGAAATTTATCCTAATACAACTACTACTGATATTGCTACTCAAATTGTTGTAGGAAACTTTTCCCGCTGAAGCTCTAACATATCTCGAACACTAATATTTGGTACAGATCGAGGCTTATAAACTATAACATAACATTTACCGGAGTGGGGTGTAATTTCCAGCACAAAATCACAAACAACAGCTCAAACGCTGGCAACATGACACATATCCAGCGTTGCCAACACGGTGCATTTGTACGAAATTAACAATGAGTAGGTGAATTAACACGAGCAGAAATTAACATGAGTAGGGCTCAAAACCCTTATGCCTTCCCAAGGCCAGAATATAATTTGCACTTTACTGAAAAAAATAAATGTTTTTACTTTCATAACTTTAATAAATCAAATAATATTAAAATTTTGATTACTAAATATCAGTATATGTATATTAAACTGACAATGCACATTCATTTGTATTTTTTTAGCTAAGTGCAAATTATGTTCTGGCCTTGGGAAGGCATAGGGGTTTTGAGCCCTACTCATGTTAGTTTCTGCTCGTTTTGAGTTGACTCGGTTATTTATTGTAATTTCTGTTCGTTTTTGGGTTTCATTTATTTATCGATGCTGATTTGTGGTAGTTTCACTCTTGATGGATTAGTTTATTTTATTTTTGCTCATTTTAGGTTTAATGGAGCTCTTTACTTTTCTTTGAAAAACTTATTTTGTGGAAATTTTTTTTTTAATTAATTTCTGTTCGTTTTATATGGACATAGTCTTTTCAGGGAAATAGAAAATAATACTTTAAATCTTTTCGTTTTTAAGACTTTTAGATTTGCCTGCTATTTGTATGCTGGAGAGAAAATTTCAGCAATTTTTAACAACATACATCCTTTTAAAAATCTGGACACAAATAGTAGTGTTTAATTTAGTTTCATACCTCCTCTAATTGACCTGAAATAGAAAAGTTGATACCATTCGCAAAAAAATCTGTTTACTTTCTTTGATAACTTGGATACACTTACGCTATTTTAATTTGGCTAAATTATAAGAGCAGAAGTAGCCCTGAAAAGTTTGAACATAATACCCTCAGTCGTTCTTGGGATACTGCTGAGATGCCTTATTGGGAATTAGCATTAACATTGTGCATATTGATTTAATCTAAACGCAACATTTATTTTTTAAACATACTGGGCGAATGGAAGGGTGGGCATGGGAGGGGGACAAGTTGCCCTCCAATCCCTTTCGACTATTAAAAAGGGCATTAACCCTTTTCTGTTTTAATAGAATGAGCCCTTTTCGAAGTTCCTACGAAAATTCCTTTGATACGAAGTGCCCTGGTCTAAAAAAAAATAATACATTGTACCCACATCGATCTTTACTATAAAAATGTCAAGCCTTCTAATCATTTTAGACTATTAAAAAGGGCACTAGCCCTTTCAAGTTTCAATCAAATGAGCCCTTTTTTGAGTTTCTACGAGAATGCTTTCTATAAATACCTTATATACCCCCAGGGCATAAATTACAACCCTTGCCCTGGGGGCTTTGAGGGGGTTGTCATCATCAAAGACCTAATTTCCAGAACTTGCAACTACGTTAAACAAAATGGCTATCTCAAAATTTTTCTTGGGTGTGTTTGGGGAAATGATGGGTGTGAGAGGGGCGTCAGGTGCTCTCCAATCTATTTCAACTATTAAAAAAGGCACTAGCCCTTTCAATTTCCAATCGAATTAGCCCTTTTTAAGTTTCTATGACAATACTTTCAATAAAAACCTTATATGCCTCCAGGGAATAACTTACAACCCTTGCCCTGAGGGCTTGGGAGGGGGGGGGGGGTGTCATCCTCAAAGACATAACTTCAGAACTTTCAACGACGTTGAAGGACATTGCTATCTCAAAATTTTGATTGGATGTGTTTGGGGTTGGAGTTGCCCTCCAATCACTTCCGACTATTAAAAAGGGCACTAGCCCTTTCAATTTCCAATTAAATGAGATCTTTTTGATATTTCTACGACAACACTTTCTTTAAAAACCTTATATGCCCCAGGGCATAACTTACAACTCTTTTCCTGAGGGCTGTGAGGGGGTTGTCACCCTCAAAGACATATGTTTCGAACCGTTCAAGTACGTCGAACAAAATGGCTATCTCAAAATTTTGATTGGATGTGTTAGGGGAAATGGTGGGCGTGAGAGGAACTTTACTTGCGCTCAAACCACTTTCTATTATTAAAAAGGGCACTAGCCGTTTCAATTTCCAATCAAATGATTCCTTTTTGAAGTTTATACGACACCGCTTTCTATAAAAAAAAAACCTTATATGCCCCGAAGGCATAATTACAACCCTTGCCCTGAGGGCTGTGGGGGGAGTGTCATCCTCAAAAACATAATTCCCGGACTTTTTAACTACGTCAAACAAAATGGCTATCTCAAAATTTTGATTGGATGTGTTTGTGGAAATGGTGTGTGTGAGAGGGGTGTTAATTATCCTCCAATCTTTTTCGACTATTAAAAAGGGGGTTATCATCCTCAAAGACCTGATTTCTAAAACTTTTTACTGCATTGAACAAAATGGCCATCTAAAAATTTTGATTGGATTCGTTTGGGAAATGGTGGGCGTGAGAGGGAGGTTAGTTGCCCTCAAATCCCTTTCGACTATTAAAAAGGGCACTAGCCCTTTGAACTTCCAGTCGAATGAGCCCTTTTTCAAGTTTGTACGACAAAGCTTTCAATAAAAACCTTATATGCCTCCAGGGCATAACTTACAACCCTTACCCTGAGGGCTGTGGGGAGAGTGTAACCCTCAAATATATAATTTCTGTACCTTTCAACTACTTTGAACAAAATGGCTATCTCAAAATTTGGATTAGATGTGTTTGGATAAATGGTGGACGTGGAAGGGGCGTTAGTTGCCTTCCAATCACTTTTGACTATTAAAAAGGGCACTAGCCATTTCAATTTCCAATCAAATTAGCCCTTTTTGAAGTTTCTACGATAACACTTTCTATAAAAAACCTTATTTGCCCCCAGGGCACAACTTACAACCCTTGCCCTAAGGGCTGTGGGGGGGATGCTATGCTCAAAGACCTAATTTCCAGAACTTTCACCTACGTTGAACAAAATGGCTATCTCAAAATTTTGATTGGATGTGTTTTGGGAAAAGGTGGACGTGAGAGGGCGGTTAGTTGCCATCCAATCACTTTCGACTATTAAAAAGGGCACTAGCCCTTTGAATTTCCAATCGAATGAGCCTTTTTGGAAGTTTCTACGACAACGCTTTCTGTAAAAACTTTATATGCCCCCAGGGCATAACTTACAACCATTGACCTGAGGGCTGTGGGTGAGTGTCCTCCTCAAAAACATAATTCCTATCTGAAAATCAACTACGCTGAACAAAATTGCTATCTCAAAATTTGATTGGATGTGTTTGTGGAAATGGTGGGTGTGAGAGGGGTGTTAATTATCCTCCAATCACTTTCGACTATTAAAAAGGGCACAAGCCCTTCTAATTTCTAAACTAATGAGCCCTTTTTGAAGTTTCTACACCATCACTATCTATAAAAAACCTTATATGCCCCCAAGGCTTAGCTTACAGTCTTTGCCAAGAGGGCTCTGAGGGGGTTATCATCCTCAAAGACCTAATTTCTAAAACTTTTAACTACATTGAACAAAATGGCTATCTAAAAATTTTGATTGGATTTGTTTTCGAAAAGGTGGGCGTGAGAGGGGGGTTAGTTGCCTTCAAATCACTTTCGGCTATTAAAAAGGGCACTAGCCGTTTCAATTTCCAATCAAATGATTCCTTTTTGAAGTTTCTACGACACCGCTTTCTGTAAAAACCTTATATGCCCCCAGGGCATAATTACAACTCTTGCCCTGAGGGCTGTGGGGGGGAGTGTCATCCTCAAAACATAATTTCTGGACTTTTTAACTACGTCGAAAAAAATGGCTATCTCAAAATTTTGATTGGATGTGTTTGTGGGAATGGTGGATGTGAGAGGAGTGTTAATTATCCTCCAATCACTTTCGGCTATTAAAAAGGGCACAAACCCTTCTAATTTCCAATCGAATGAGCCCTTTTTGAAGTTTTTACAACATCACTATCTATAAAAAACCTTATATGCCCCCAGGGCATAACTTACAGCCTTTGCCAAGAGGGTTTCTGAGGGGGGTATCATCCTCCAAGACCGAATTTCTAAAACTTATTACTGCATTGAACAGAATGGCCGTCAAAAATTTTGATTGGATTTGTTTGGGAAATGGTGGGCGTGAGAGGGGGGTTAGTTGCCCTCAAATCACTTTTGACTATTGAAAAGGGCACTAGCCCTTTGAATTTCCAATCGAATGAGCCCTTTTTCAAGTTTCTACGACAAAGCTTTCAATAAAAACCTTATATGCCCCCAGGGCATAAGTTTCAACCCTTACCCTGAGGGCTATGGGGGGAGTGTCATCCTCAAAGATATAATTTCTGGACCTTTCAACTACTTTGAACAAAATGACTATCTCAAAATTTTGATTGTATGTCTTCGGATAAATGGTGGACGTGGAAGGGGTGTTAGTTGCCTTCCAATCACTTCCAACTATTAAAAAGGGCACTAGCCATTTCAATGTCCAATCAAATTAGCCCTTTTTGAAGTTTCTACGACAACATTTTCTATAAAAAAAAAACCTTATTTGCCCCCAGGGCATAACTTACAACCCTTGCCCTGAGGGCTGTGGGGGGGGGGGGGAGGTTGTCATCCTCAAAGAACTAATTTCCAGAACTTTCGCCTACGTTGAACAAAATGGCTATCTCAAAATTTTGATTTGATTTGTTTGGGGAAAAGGTGGGCGTGAGAGGGCGGTTAGTTGCCCTCCAATCACTTTCGACTATTAAAAAGGGCACTAACCCTTTGAATTTCCAATCGAATGAGGCTTTTTTGAAGTTTCTACGACAACGCTTTCTGTAAAAACTTTATATGCCCTCAGGGCATAGCTTACAACCCTTGACCTGAGGGCTGTGGGTGAGTGTCCCCCCTCAAAAACATAATTTCTATCTGGAAACAAAATCGCTATCTCAAAATTGTGATTGGATGTGTTTGTGGAAATGGTGGGTGTGAGAGGGGTGTTAATTATCCTCTAGTGCACTTTTTAAGTGACCAAAAAATGGAGGGCAACTAGGTCCCCTCTCAGCTTCTTTTTTTTCCCAAAGTCACCTGATCAAAATTTTGAGATAGCCACTTTGTTCAGCATGGTCGAAAAATACAATAAATATGTCTTTGAGGATGATTTAATCCCCCACAGTCCCCGGGGGAAGGTCTGCAAGTTATGAACTTTGCCCAACGTTTACATATAGTATTGGTTATTGCGAAGTATACAGAAGTTTTCAGGGAGATTTTTTTCTGGTAGTTGTGGGGGGGGGTCGGTGGTTACGTGGGAGAATCTTTCCATGGAGGAAGTTTTCATGGGGGAAAGGACATTGCTATGAAGGGGATGCCGGATTTCCCAGCATCATTTAAAAAAAAGATCAGAAATTAAATAAAAAAAATTCAACTTAAAGTAAGGAGCAGCATCAAAACTTAAAACGAACAGAAATTATTGCGTATATGATCGGGTTCTCCCCCTAGTCATAACCTCGCTCTTTACGCTAAAGTTTTTTTTTTACTTTTATCAGAGCTTTTTATTCTAATTAAAGGCTTTGTGATTAAGGGGTCATTCTTAAAGAACTGGAACAAAACTTGAACTTTAGCACAGATCAAAATTTCGATAAAGCCATTTAGTAAAAAAAAAAAGTAAAAGTTAGCCAAAAAAAAAAATAATATGCAAATTTTGTTTAAATTATTCATGTACGGTGAGCCAAAATCAAAGCTTCACTAGTTCATAAACACTCAGAAATTAAATTAAAAAAAGCAAGTTTTTTTAACTTAAAGTAAGGAGCGACATTAAAACTAAAAACGGACAGGAATTATTCCGCATATGAAAGGGGCTGTCCCCTCCTCAACGCCTCGCTCCTTATGCTAAAGTTTACTCTGTCTCACAACTTTATTAAAAAAAAAAAAAACTTTGGAAAGTTTAGAGTTTCAGTGTCTATTTGTAAGTTTCTATTTGTATTTCTATTATACAAGTAAGAGCAGTTCGTTACGATGATTAGTTGAATGCTACGGTATATTTTATCGTTCAGTGATATTTAGATTAAGGATATTTAGGTTATTCAGACGAACTATTGGCGATGCATTTTTCTTTTCTAAATGCATCTGGCCTATATCCCTGTTTCATTCTCACATTGCTTTTCTGATTTTTTTTTCATCTTCTATCATTTCACTTTTAGATTTTTATTATTTAGTTTTTTTTTGTTGGAAAAATGTAGCTTCGAAAAAATTAGCAGTAACGTTGAACTTGGTATCAACCAAACAATAAAAACCTTAACGAACGTGTCCGCTACACTTAAGCTCTCATGTCTGACCATAATGCAGTTTAATAGCAAGAGTATTTATTAGCTGACCACTTTCCTTAAGTTAATCTGAGACATGTCTGAGAAGGCACGAATGGGCCTATCACAAATTCGGATAGTTTTCTCAATTGATCAAGGGAGAACACCATTTCTAATCCTTATTGAATGTAGTCGAAGTTTTGTGATCTAAAACCCTTTGAATGCTGACACCGATTTAATCCGAAGTATTTCACTATAATCATAATTAATGCCTTCCGCTCTTAAAGCCTCATATTAAGAGCCTCTTAGCTAAGGGGATGGTAACTCCGTAGGATGACTTTGAAAATAAATTGTTTTCTTGAAAGATTATTATTTAATGTCAAATTTTAAACTGCATCACGCATAAGCAGCTCGGATTATTCATATGTCAGTATTTGAAGTCATTTTTATTTTCATCGTGAAATCTAATTTGGGTTTTGCCATCTATGTTCCATTAAAGAAAAATATACTGCAAATAGTCTACATAGTTTTAATGCACATTTTAATGCAGATGACATGTTTCAAACAGATTTTCCAGATGTGAAAATCTTTTTTAGTCTTTTTAACGAAATAAGCATAAGTACATACAGATCTGATCCTTAGCTAAACTTTTGATTAGATTATATTTATTGATATTATATCATATATACATTTATATACATTAAATCTTATGCCTATTTTAAGCATGCAGGTGTCATTAAATTTAATTTTAGAAATCAAAAGTCACCAAAAGAGGAATATTTGTACAATTCTTGAAAAAAAGGTTTAAATATTCCTTAAAGGGGTACAATCTTTATGCAACTCCAACGATGCAGTTTTTATTTCGATCCAACGCCATTTTCGAGGGTTCCAGGTTTTCAGACTACTTTTCAAAATTCCTATCAATTTCTTTTCGCAATTAACTTTTATAATTATGATCAAAGGAAATAACAGTTATTATTCCTGAATCAGCTTCAACTGGTAATTCTTCCTTAGCTGCAGTTGATTTTTTTCAAAAAAACGTTTTTACATTTTCGGTTACTATGACCTAGGGTTAGTTTTTTAATAGGTCGCATCTGATACAGCAGCCATGATTATGCAATGAAATTCAAAGTGTCTGAGACCTCCAAAGCTACAACAAACAAAAGTTTTCATTTTTCCCGAAAAGAAGGTTACAGATGCCTGTTTTTTTCCTTTTTCTTAGTCCTTTGAAACTGGGTGCTATACATCTATGCTTTTGATGCCTAGTTTCGTTTGGAGCGAAAATAAGGAGTCTGTATAAATTCTTTGGTCTTTTTCCGCAACAGAAATAAGTCTTCTTAAACCATCTTCGGAAAGAATAGTAGTTTCGTCAGCTCTAGCAAGAAAGTTCCAACTATTACACAGAAAAAGAAGCAAAATCGGCCGTTTCTTAAGATTTCCATGCAGTAGTTAAATATACGTTTGAAATAGTCAAATTTATTGCTTACAATTCATATATTACATTCTAAATGTTAAATAACCTCAGAAGACATACTAGCACGCGGAGGCATATTTCTCCCTAAAAAATTAACCATCATTATAGACCGTTTATTCAGTAAAGTAACAATCATGAGAAAAGTCAACTTGTGCACCAGCTGCTAGAACGGAGGTCGGTGAATTTTTATGAGAGGAGGGGATACCTAACGCCTCAAAGATAAATTTTTAGGCATATTTCTTCAAGCTTTCCATGAGAGATATTTCAAACAAATACTAACGGAGGATACAGCCTCTGAATTTACAAGGAATATAGCTGGCCAAAGTGAGGAAAAAAGGAGCTTAGGGGGCCCGAGGCCCCTTTTATTGCAGAACAATAGTTTTAATAGGAAAAAGTAAATGTTTAACTACAAAGCAACGTGATAAAAAGTTGAACTTCAGAGTAAAAAGTGAGGATTTGGTCCCTTATGAATCAAGAAAATTCCTTTTTATTTCTAACATCAGATCCATCTTGAAGAGCCCTTTTCCTTGAAGCGTGAGTAGATCGCGAGAATTGAGATGCTAGTAACCCTCCTCATGCTTAGAATAGCCTGAAACGGCACTAAATTAAAAGATTAGTTTTCCTTTAGAACAAAAGTTAACATTATCCTGCATATGAGGCGGGCTGTGCGCTGTGCCCCTCAAAACCCCACTCTTTAGGGAGAAGTTTGGCTTGTTTTCCTGATACTTAAGAGAACAAATGCTCTAACACAAGGATAATGGGGGTAGGGGTGAAAGGTATTTTTCACAATGTCTTGAGAACAAAGGGGCTTTATTTGAATTAGAGTTTGAGCTCAGCAAATCGAAACGAGGCTTATCTACATTTACCTTATACAATAGAATTTTCAATTCAACTCAAAAAAAGCTTTCAGTTATACACTAATAAACCTTGGAGACTTCCCAGAAATTTAGGAGGAGGGGCAAAATATATTTTTCAAAATCAAGGAGGGAGGCAAATACGTCGTTTTTAAAACAATTTTACGAGGAAAAATATAAAAGAAATCAATTCAAATTTGTTGAAGGCAATTAATGAATTTACCCCTTAAAATTACTAAATGGTTGTGTTTGGTGTAGGCTACGCAAAAAAAAAACTTTTCAGTTTTGCACTAATAAATCTTGGATAATTCCGAGAAATTTAGAGAGGGAAAAAATGTATTTTTCAAAATCTAGGAGGGAGGCAAATATATCGTTTTTAAAACAATTTTACGAGGAAAATATAAAATTAGGTTTTTTACAATGAAAATACCCCCTCCCCCCCCCCCCAAAAAAAAAAAACACACACGCACACACACAGCGTGTTTTGTTTTTTTTTAATCTAATAAGGATGGAAATTTAGGAGGAATATACAACTTCTACCTCTTTCAACTGACGCCACTGCTTGGAGGCTATGATATTTTGGGAGTCATAGTTAGGGAGCTAGGGGGACCACCTTTTAGAATATGGGATACTTCCCGTTGGTTTTACATTTTAATGTCACACTTTACTTTCATTGATAATTTTTTTTAATACTAAGCAATCGACCAAGGATAATAATAAACATGTCTGCTATAATAAACAAGGATACATTATAAACAGACTGCTTCGTTAAGAAATTACCAGGTCGACAGCTGACAGAGAATACGGCTTTGTCGATAGAGTACGCCTTTTTGTAGCATGGAAAGACCTATAACCACCCAACCATTTACTTGCTTGTGATCATTCCTATAGCAAGTAAAAACACAAAGTAAGTAAATCACATGTCACTGTCACGCCCCTCCCCCGTAAAATCTCGGTATTTTGCAATCTTCCCCATAATATCATGTACTGTTCATAGAATGCACTTACTGTTGTCGAAAATAAATTTGTACGTGCCTGATTCCCAGTAACCAAGTGACCCCATAAAGAAATATATATGAATGATAATATGTCGGTTTGTATGAAAGAACACCGCTGAATTATTTCTCACTTTTATCTATGATTGATTGAATATGCTATTCATGCTTGAAAAAAGCCACCCATGGTAGAAATTACTTGGTAGATTGTCCAGCAATAGTGTTGCGGCAAATTCGTTTTGAATAGAAACCCTGGGTATGGCTTCTGTTTAGTCGTTTGATGGATTGTAAAGTGACGTGAATAGGGAGTGATAGGTAAAATTTGCTTTTTATTGGGCCCCCTAACTAGATGAATGTACTTTCTACATCTGCGGTTAGAAGTTGTGATGGAAGTGCTATTTCATCTACACCAAAAATAGAAGACTTACGTGTTGCTCTGTCTATAGCTTCTAATTGAGTATCTGGTGTTGTAATTTCCTAGAGAGCAAGAAAAAAAGCCTTGTGCTGTGTAGAAAAGTAAAAATAATCATTTTTTTTATCACCACTCTACTATTACATCTTATTTAAATAGAAGGTCAAACGATTTTGGAATATTATTTATAATGGCCAAACTCACACCGAAATTTATTTCCGAAATTGATACAAAATTTGACATTACCGCCGCCAAGTCTACCCTTAGAACAGTGACGGCTATACTTTTACAATCAGTTTTTGATCAATACATCAGGTGTAAACAAGAGCCATATAAATACCCTAAGGAAGTTTTAATAATTAAAACATAAAAAGTGATTAAGCCTGCTTTAAAAATTAAATGAGCTACGCTTCGTAAATACAACAAATATTGAGATAGTACAGGTTGGCTCAACAAGCAGAAATCAATACTTTATTCAAATCCCTGTCCTCTTATGTCACTAATACAGATTATAAAGTTTTAAAGCCTATTGTGTCATTTAAACTTAAATGAAAAAAATGAATTTCATAAACACGTTTTAAGTTTTTAATTTGAAAACAAAATACTGTAAAATAAAATCTTAAACTGCTGATTTTTCAAGGAATTAATATAATTGGTACTTGTATGTTATACACCCTACCGCTCAAGTTGTTCATTCATTGACGCATTATAGAACCGTTTTTTTTTTTGTTAATTTCTTTCAATTTAGTGGGAGACAAGACAAAGATAAGTGACAGAATAGATAGAAAATATATAATTATTTGCAAATTAGGGGGGAGGGGGTAAAATGTCGGACAGTGTGAAGTTAGAAAACCATTCTTACTACATAATATGCAGAATAGTTGTACCTAACACATTATGCATGCAGACCCGCTATACTTTACCCCCACCCCCTAATGTGCAAATACATAGCTCAAATTTGTTTATATTTTCATCTTACCTTGGTATATTTCATTGGCATTGAATGTCAGAGAAACATATTAGAAGAACATTAGGTAGGGCGTATATCATACAAGTACCATATAATTATATACTAAATATTCAGTTACCTTCACTAGTTCTTTCCAGTCATCTTGATTAATATAGTGAATTGTTTTTTTTATTTTTCGTTGATATTTTGAAAAATTTAGTCCATTGTTCAAAACACGTGCAGTTTTTAATAAAACGCAAGTGACACAATAGGCTTTAGATCTTTAACAGTTAAAGAAGGGGCGGTAGCCAAACTTATGTTTGTAGTATTTTTTTTCGTAAAACGTTAGACTTGAGAATACAGTTTAATGTTTACTCCTTTTAGGGTTTCCTTATTCATCTACATCAGTATCTGTTATCTTTGTGTTTAATATTATTGTTTATTTTAATTACTATTCATTTTGTGCTTCACTTGATGGTAATTTCTGGTTGTTTTAAGTTATAATTTTTACATGCATTCATTTCTGCTCCTCTTAAGCTTAATGTAGCTCTTTATTTTTCTTTGAAAAACCCATCTGTTGGTTAGTTTCTTTTTTATTTTCTTAAGAAGAAGAAAGAGGTAAAACCAAGGAAGGAATCTGAAATTCAGTACATGACTGACTTTCACATAATAAATTCTGATCTTTTGAGCAGGATTTCTCAAGTTCTTAAGAATGCTATACCTGAATCCCCTTTGGGACTCTTAGAGATTTTGTGAAGATAGCCATGCGTGGGAAATAAAGGCTCATAATCACATTTCAGTTATCAATAATTAACAATCTATGTCAAATTTCACCTAGATACGTTAAAGACGCATACACTTTGCAAAAATGCATTTACAGACAAGGGTTTAGCAATTATGCGGTAAATCGTCCATTCTCTTCGGATGCCGTTTGGAAGAGTGACTTTTGTTGGGAGGGGGAGGAATCACATAAATTGCAGAAAAAAGCCAACTAGAATATGCAATATTTAGTAAATGCTGCATTGGTAAAGACGTCTAAACTATTTGAGCCTCCCTCCAAAATGATTTTAACCCCGTCAGAAATGGAGATCTAGCTTAACTACTAGTGGTAGTTCTTCGGAGCACTGCAAGGTGTACATGGGTTTTACGATCTCCGAAGACAAGCAAATTAAGTGTTTTCTGTTTGCGAAGCCCATAATTAATTTTAGAGCAACACAGCAATAGAACATGATTAAAAATGCATATAGTATTTGTGTTGTAAAGTGTTTCAAACCAATATATAAGAAGCTAAGCAATGGGAAGCCAGAATTTCTTTTTAATGTTCGTCTGCCATAATTTGAAAGCCTTTTAAAAGGTGCACATTCACCACTTCCAATTGCGACTGGAATTCCGCATAAAATTATTACTGATCTGAAGTCTGCGCAGAAATACGTGGATTTTGCTTAAAAAGCTTTTTGAAAAATGTGCCAATAAAAGCAGTGGTGTCAGTTCACAAATTTAGGGGAAGGGAGCAAGGCCATATCCAAGAAGCTTAGGGAGTTAGACTTCCCCCCCCCCCGAAATGTTTGTTCGACTCATAAAAACGTGACAGAAATGCATATAAAACAAATTTTTGATACGTTTCTTGAAGTTTTTGTACCCCCACCCCTGAAAGAATACCCTCCCCCCTAAAAAAAAATCCTGGATACATCCCTGGAGAGGAGACAAAATTTATTTTTAAAAATCTAGGTGGGGATTCTTGGCGTTTTTTTCAACTTTTTCAATGAAAATTCCTTTAAAGGAATATTTTTTCAAGGTCTAGGGGGATGGGGGCAAAAACTTGGGGAAAATGGTGTCAATTCATGAAATTTAGGGTGTAAGATTTATTTTTCAGAATCTGGGAAGGGCAAACCTGTCCTTTTTTATTTTTTTTCACTGATAATACCGCCAAAAAAGAATTTTTCAAAATATGGAGGGAGGGGGAAAAATGTAAGGGAGAAGGTACATACCTCACCCTACCCCCAATTGACGCCACTGATCAAACACTATAAGCATTCCAACCTTGAAGTAAACTGGATCTCCACTGCCAAGAGCCTGGGAAAGTGTTGCTGCAAAAATGACCCATGGGTCAATGGGTACAGACCAAAACTTTAGTAGTACTGTGACGTGTATCGAATTAAAATTAAACTACTGCATATGCCACACTCAGGATAACTTTAAAAATCACCACAGGAAATTAGTTCATGGCGATATAAGAAAAGTTTTGAATTTAAACTCTTAACTACAATATGAGATCTGAGCAATTCTAGCCTCATAGAAAGCCTCTGACCCGCAAGAAAAAAAAATCATGATAGCTTTATTGTTTAATCACTCCAGGGTACATTAAAAAGTTTGAGAATTATAACATTACAGACAATATTCACACCTCGCCCCATAATGAAAAGCAATAACCTGAAATTTAAATGAATAAAAAATTGACTTTTAGTTTACAGGGAACATTCAATCCGCGGAAAGCAAATTTCCAAAGAGATACAAAATTTTGGGTTGGGTTAGTGAAGAGATGATATAAATTTCTATAAGTATTTGACGTGATTCGATGCTATTAAAGTTTTTCTTCGAAGCAAGGACGTTATAGTTACGCTAAATGTAGCGTATTTGCCAAATAAAAATGTAAAAATAGAAAATCACCGATAAAATCTTATTTTAAAAGAACTAGTGTGAACTCCAATTTTTTCGAGATCGGGACCTGGCTATCTGCGTTGAAAAAAAAGAATCCAAAAAAGATATAACCTCTGTTACGTCAAAGAAAACTGACGCGGGATTATCCTCTATCTTAAATTCTCGCATATCTAATTCCATGTCTTATGCCCGATATTATCTGGCATATAGAGGTTTATTCTCAGAACTAAAATAGTTCTGGTCTATTTAGACGCTACTCAGAAGGACAGGGGAAAGTTTTCGCAGCAACATTTTTTGAAATTGCAAAATCCTAAGTTTATTTTCGTTTTTTTTCAACTGAAAGCAAGGCGCAACATTAAAACTAATAACGAACAGAAATTGTTCCGTATATGAGGGGGATACCCCCTCCTTGATACCCTGCTGTTCATGCTAAATTTTTTAGAGCTTTTAAAAAGGTTCTCATTCTAACTAGACGGCTATTGGGTTTCAGGAGTCATTCTTAAAAAAATGGGAGAAACAATCAAACTTTAGCGTAAAGAGCAAGGTATGAAGGAGGGAGGCAACCCCCTCAAATACGAAACAACTTCTGTTCGATTTGAGTTTTATTGTTGTTCCTTACTTTCAGTTGAAAAAAATGTTTTTTTTTTTATTTAATTTCTGATCTTTTTCAAATAGTGCCGGTAAATCTGGCTCAGCCTCCATGAAAAATTCCTTCTTCTTACGCGAACTCTTCCGTGGAAAGTTCCTCCCACATAAAATACCCTCCCCTCCGTAAAATTCTCTCCGGACAATTTCATCCTCGCTGAAAATCTTTCCCTCCCGTAAAATTGCTTGCGGACAATATCTCTTGAAAAATTCCCCTTAGCATGCTTTTATATGAAAAATACTTTAACTTTTTAATCATTTTTCCAACCACTCCGAAAATCCCTCCTTCTGCGGAAAATATTAACAGAACCCCCCCCCCCCCCCTCGCAGGAAGTTCCCTTCGTGGGAAGTTCCCCCATGGAAAATTTATCCTGCAGAAAATTCTCCCATGGAGAATTCATCCTGCGGAAAATACCCCTCCCTCCCCCCCACTAAAACATTCCCAGACAATTCCAAACCCGTTGAAAATATCTCCCGGACACCCCCACATGCAAAATTGAATCTAAAAAAAAGAAAACAAATAAAATAATTTTATATAGGAATTCTGTCAAATCTCCCCCCCCCCCGTGTAAAATTTTCTCTGGAAAGTTCACCCGCAGGAACTTTCCTCCCCAAGGAAAATTCTCCCCTTGGAAACCCACTCCCAGCATAAAATTATCCACCCCCCTTAAAAAATGTCTGTATTCCTCCCAATAACAAAAACTCTGCGTAAACAATGGGTAAATTTCAAAACTTGTATTCCTTTCCCCAGGGGCTGTGGGGAGTCATGTTATCCCCAAAGGCGTAGTTATTGGATCTTTTAATTATGCTGAACAAAATGCGTATCTTAAAATTTTGATCGGAAGATTTTGGAGAAAAAAGGAGCTTGGGAGGGGGGCTAGATGCCCTCCAATCTTTTCGGTCACTTAAAAAAGGCACTAGATCACCCCTGGAAAAAAAAACAGAACAAATATGCATCCGTGATTATTCTTCTGGCAAAAAAAATGCAAAATTCCAAATTTTTGCTGGTGGGAGCTAGAAACTTCTACAGTAGGATTTTCTGATACGCTGAATCTGACAGTGCAATTTTCATTAAGATTCTTTGACCTTTTGGGGGTGTTTCTCCCCTTTTTCAAAAACCAGGTAGTTTTTCTCATGCTCGTAGCATTTAATGGGTAACACTAAACTTAATGATTCTTATACATTTGAATCTTTATATATCTATTGATACCAAAATTCCGTATTCCATTTTCTTTCCCCCTGCACAAACTCGTCCTAGAAACTTCAGAAATAAGCTGTGTTTGAACATTCTTTTTAAGCATGAAATATCAGGGCTGTCAGAACATCCGTCCAAAATAAAAAAGAATTAGATAAACGAAAATTAATTTCAAATTGTCACAACCTTGTACAGTGGCAACCATCTTGGATCGATTTTCGACCCCCTGAAAACAAGCTATTTGTCTCTATTTTACTAATGAATATGCCAAGAATACTATTTCTAATCATCTTCCGTACAGCCTTGAACTCGAAACTAAAAAAATGTATAATATCTGAAACCAGAAATGCATTATTTTTTATGCAGATCCTACCCAGTCAAGGACATATGTAGGGGGTTCTTCCGTTGATTTTGAATTGAAGTTATCAAGTATTTTGCAGTAGGTTGCATCAAGACATGGCTAGTTGTAGACAGAGAAAAGCCAAGACAGATAGTTCAAGTAAATCATCTTCCGTACAGCCTTGAACTCAAAACTCAAAAAATGTATAAAATCTGAAACCAGAAACGCATTATTTTTATGCAGATACTACTCATTCAAGGACATATGTAGGGGGTTCTCCAGGCCAAACAACTTTAAATTTACGAACAAATAAACGTTCAAATGGGGATAAGTTCCCATTATTTGCTCGTCATAGAAGGGCAGTGTAGTCTGGGAAAAGGATATCTAGTTTAAGGTATTACGTTGAAAACATTCTAAATTTCCAAATTTATGCTCTTTCCCACTCTTTTTCACTATATTTTTTTTACCCCCCCCCCCCCAATAATTTCCAGTGTGTCATGCCTGTTCTCATTAATAATTTATGTCATAAAGCCGACAAAGTTATTACTTATTACTTCTTAAGCTTTGCCAACATATTCATGTGAAAAAAAAGAAAAGTCACAAAAAAGGTATCTTACCTAAAGAAAACCCAAGACTTTTAAAAGAACTTTATAGACATCAAATAATAAGGGTTTTTAGTAAATAGTAGAAGGCACAAAACATCTTTAATTCCAATGGTTCAAGATGTCACTTTAGACAGATCAACTGGTTTTAATCTCCATAATAAGAGAAGCGACCGATTTTGATATCGTAATGTCGACTTAACGAGAAGAAGTGTAAGATATTCCTGGGACAGGCCATTAGGTGTGTATATCAAACGCTATGCATACAAGATGTTGAGGTGATTATGCGTAATTGAATTGCAAATATTCAGATTGTAATTTAAATTTTGTGTATGGTCGTCTGTGGTATTAGACTTTGAAGATGACAGTCTGTTTACTTAAACTTTAGACCTTTTTTTGTTCTTTAAGGCACTCGGAAAACTCATTTCGATACTTGGTGTCAGCACTTTTCAGTATATCGATTACTTGCCATGAGAAGGATGTAAATAATTTCTGAAAGTCCCATAAAACTTTAAAAAGCTGTTTTTCTTTAATGAGTTTTCACAAAGAAAATGAATAAGGAAATACAGTAAAATTCTAGTTTAGGGGATTTTTGCTATCTTGGAGAGAAGTTGAGCTAGGTGAATGCAACTCCCTGGAGTACATTCAGAGCCCTAATTGTATCCTGGGAAAACATTTTGAAGTACTTTTCTCCACTCCTTCTCTCTCCGCAGGGCAATGGCCTTTGATTGCCTTAGACGATCTTTATGTTAAAAAAGTAAGACCATGCAACATAGATGTTGTGCTCAAATGAGGCACAAGAAAAGAGCATCGAGTATGTTTTTGCTCAGTCCTGATTCGTACGGTTAAAAATCTATAGATCCATTTGTTAAACTTAGGAAAAACCTCTGTATGGCTTAAAATTCTTCTGAAATAACAGAAGTTGTGTTTTCCAAAACTAAAGCCAATGAAAAATATACTGAAAACTTAAACTTAAGGCAGAACTTTTTTCTGTCAGAATTCAGACGGATCTGTCATGTAATAATTTTCTAAGCCTAGAAAAAATAAAAGGGTGGACAGAGTAACTTAGCAATACCTCCCCAGGCCCATTCACCTAAATCAACTAATTTCCACGATAGCAAGTAGCCCCTAAATGAGAATTTTACCGTAAGTACATTTATAATTTTCGTCATCAGGCACTTTCACATGGTAGAGAATTTGGTCCCTTCCTTCTCCCCCTGTCGAGGAGACCATATGTAAATAAATATATTAAAGTTAACCTATTTCTAAGGGTTATTGACAAACTGGGGTCTCCCGGACTCCCTCGAAATATATTACTGTGAATATTTACCATTATTTAATACTACTGCGTTTGTAATTTTTTTTTTTTTTTTTTTTTTTTTTTTTTTTTTTTTTTTTTTTTATTATTATTTCTTGTCTGTACCTGAAAAGCAGCAATAGATAATATTCAAAGATTTTCCGGAAATTTCTTGTTCATCCTAATAATGCGTGCAGAGGAGAAAAATCGACAATGTCCTACTTCTGAAAGTAAACTTCTTAGGGATCATGTAGTGGCAACATTCTTAGGGTCTCTTCTAGGTTTCCAAGAGAAGGGGTTGGACAAACATCATCCAAAATGAGGAGAAGTAAGAACTTGTGTTTTATCTATTTATTTTCGGTGTCCAGATACAATCCGACCTCTTTCATCGGGAGGGGGAAACGCACTAAAGCATTTTAAAGGGTTCTTCTACCAGAATAGGGCTGTTGGAACAAAACTTGATGGAAAATAAGCATAAGGGCAGAGTATGTGTCTTTTAAAGAGTATATATTCAAAAGAGGCCTCTAGGTGGGGAAGGGGGTCTTTATTACCTTATCTACCATCGCAATTTCCACTAGAATGGGTTGTTGAATCTCTAGAAAATTTATTAATAAGTTCAAATTTGTGTCCCAATTGCGTTATTTTATGGTAATGGACTGATCCTGCCTACGTGGGGAATGGGCAAGATACACATTTTTTTTTTTTTTAATCAGGACATCTTCCAGAGCAGGCTGTTCGATATCAACCAAACTACGCGGAAAGTTAGAGTTAATTCTAACGTTCGGCATTTCCAGGATCTGGACCAAATCTAGCCTTTTCAGGTGGAACGTCTGACCGCATCTTAGCCTATCGCTAGATCCAGCTAACGAGTAATGACAGTTAGTTTCATAGCTGTGTCTTCTGAGGTCCAGGACTAACTTAAGCTATATAGGGAAGAGACATCCTTAAATTCTAGTCATGATGATGTGTACCCGAAGGGTCGTCAGAACTCTGCCAATACCCTAGCTAAGCTTTTTCAGAGTTTAGGAGTGATCTGGGTTCCTTTGCAAAGAAGAGCGGTGGTTCTTGAATCATCGTTATAAGCAAAGCTGCAAGAAGAAAGTATCAAATTCAAATGAAACTTGGTCAGAAGTAAAAGCTAGGCTCGGAGTTTTATAATGGGTTTGTGCCTCATCTAACCTATTTTGTGGAGGGAGGGGGATTAGTGGTGTCTTAAATTCATATTATTTCAGCCTAAGTATCAGATAGCCTGGCGACAGTCATCAGCCTTAGTCGTGGTTTGGATGACCTTGCTCGATTGTACCTGTGAGAAAAGCTACATTCTTGTCATCAACATCCAGCACAAGGGCTTATCAGATTTCAATGCTCTATGGTAAAGATTATTGGTTAGTGTTTTAGGTTCGTACTTAGAAGCAAGTGTCAATTAATGTTTTAGACCTTGATACATTTTTAGTGAAGATATGTCTTCACATCCTATGGTGACCGTTTTACAGACGTTCTATAATCTTAGGAAACTCTCTAAAGTTGTCAAACAGTCAATAGAAACAGAAATTTTGTCGAGAAGCTTTGTGACCTAAAGGATCGCAAAAATTAGTCTTCAGTCCGTCCGTTTTATCGTTGCTCCGTACTTTGATTACTAGTTTGGTTCTTGTGATATGCTCTGTTGGGGCAGATATAGCCTAATCTAGAGGCTCAAGGGTATATTTGATTGGGGGCTCACCTCTGACTCCCGATTACAAACAAAGGATGTATAATGAAACACACATGCGTTGTTGTCTCCGTACCAAATTTGAAGCTGCAAAAGCATGACTCGCGGTTCGCAGTTGCTGTGACACTTCGAGGGGTCTTGTAACCGGGGCTCATGGTTTCCACGGATCATATTTCTTTGCCCTCCAATCGTAGAGAAGGAAGATTAAAAGGGACTGGACAAATCAAACAGTTCGTGGTAACGAACTGTACGTAAGGAACGACCCGGCTCAATGGTGACCGAAACTCTAAAAAACGTAATTTTGATACCAATAGATGCATCAAAATAATTTCATTTTTATACTGATTTCAAATATATACGTTTCATCAAGTTTCGTCTTACCCATAAAAATTTACGAGCCTGAGAAAATTTGCCTTATTTATGAAAAAAGGGGGAAACGCCCTAAAAGACATAGAATGTTAATGAAAACCACATCATCAGATTCAGCGTATCAGAGAACCTTACTGTAGAGGTTTCAAGCTCCTATCTGTAAAATGTGGAATTTTGTTGATTTTTGCCAGAAGAAAGATCACGGATGCGTCTTTTTTTTTCCAGGGGTGATCGTATCGACCCAGTGGTCCTAGAATGGCACAAAAGGGCTCATTCGAATGGAAATTAAAAGTTCTAGTGCTATTTTTAAGCGACCCAAAAATTTAAGGACAACTAGGCCCTCCCACCCTCATTTTTTTCCAATGTCATCCGATCAAAATTTTGAGATAGCCATTTTGTTCTGCATGGTCGAAAAATACAATGACTATGTCTTCGAGGATGATTTAATCCCCCACAGTCACCGGGGAAAGGTCTGAAATTTGCGAACTTTTGCCCCATTTTTACATATAGTATTGGTTATTGCGGAGTATACAGAAGTTGTCAGGGGAGATTTTTATGGTAGTTGGGGGGGATCTCGGAGGTTACGTGGGAGGATCTTTACATGGAGGGAGTTTTCATGGGGGAAGGGACATTGCTATGAAGGGGCCGCCGGATTTTCCAGCATTATTAAAAAAGATCAGAAATTAAATAAAGAAAAACAATTTTTTCAACTGAAAGTAAGGAGCAACATTAAAACATAAAACGAACAGAAATTATTATGTATATTAGGGGTTCACCCCCTCGTCAATACTTCATTCTTTACGCTAAAGTTTTTTTTTAATACTTTCAAAAGCCTTTGTGATTCAGGGGTCATTCTTAAAGAATTGGAACAAAATTCGAACTTTAGCGTAAGAGTGAGGTATTGACGAGGGGCGAACCCTGTCATATACGGAATAATTTCTGTTAGTTTTAAGTTTTAATGTTGCTCCTTACTTTAAGTTGAAAAAACTTGTTTTTTAAAATTTAATATAAGAAAGAATGAAGCATAAAATATAGTTGGACATTCATACCTTTGCGCATGCAGGAAGGTAGAGCTTTGGGCCCACCCTTCTCCTCAAAACCTCAATATTATTGTGATATATATTTTTTGGTGTAAATATACTATTCAATATATATTTTATGCAGGTATTATATAGATTCTACATTAACATTTAATGTGGATGATTCAGTGTAGATATAGATTATTCTATATAGAGTTTTGTATAGATAAAGTGTAGACATTTTCTATAATTAATTCAAAATACTTTTTCCACAAAACAAGTTTTTCAAAGAAAAATAAAGAGCTCCATTAAGAAAAAATTAGGCAGAAATAAAGTCAAATAATCTTATCACCCCCATACCTTCTCGAGACCCAGAACATAATTTGCGCTTTACTGGAAAACAAAATACGTTTCAAATGTTTTATTTTTTTGCTTTCACAAATAAAAAAAAAAACATCAAAACTTTAAGGAATAAATATTCAGTATAAGTCAATTAAACTGACAATCCATGTTCATTTGTTTTGTTTTTTGTTGTTGTTTTTTTTTTCTTTAAACGCAAATTGTTTTCTGGTCTTCAGATGGCACGGGGGTTATTAGCCGTACTGATGTTAATTTTGGCTCGTTTTGTGTTTGACTCGGCTATTCCTTGTAATTTCAGTTTGTTTTGAGTTTCTTTTATTTATTGATAGTGATTTGTGGTAGTTTTACGCTTGGAAGATTATTTGACTTTATTTCTGCTCATTTTTGGCTTAATGGAGTTCTTTACTTTTCTTTGAAAAACTTGCTTTGTGGGAAAAGTTTTTTAAACTAATTTCTGTTCGTTTTTTTTTTTTTTTTATTAATATAGTCTCTTTCATAGGACATATCAGCAATGTCATAGCAGCGGCTAATTGCATTAAGTTGAAACTCCTCGGACTTGATGAGAGGGATGTTCTACTGATCAAAAAACAATATGTTAATGCTACTGCTGCCAGTAGTACTACCGCTATTCAATACTATTACTATTAATATCAATATTACTATTGTGACTGCTATTACAACTATGCCTAAGAGTATGAAGATGAAATTTTCAAGAAATTTTGAGAGAGGAAGGTGACACAACATGCCTTCTGTATGCAGGTTGTCAAAAGGGTGTAACAGCAATATCTTAGGAACAGTTTTGTGTGTGAAGTTGAAACTAACAGGGCTTGTTGTGAGGGATGTTGAACTAACCACAAGAAAATATTTTCATACTAATGCTACTGCTTCTACTCGAACAACTATTACTGTTACTATTATTACTACTTCTATTACTACTAATATCGCCAAACCTTGGGCTGCTACAATTAATTCTACTGCTACTACTACTACTACTGCTTTTAAGACTAAGGATATTAAGGTGAAATATTTGTGATATATAGAAACTGTATGAAACTAATTCGAAACACGCTACGCCCACACAGGTTGTCAAACGGACGCATCAGAAATGCTTCAGGAACAGTTGATGGTATTAAGCTGAAACTTTCAGCGTGTGTTGGGAGGGATGTTGAAGAAACCAAAGGTGCGATGGGCATACTGCTACTAATGCTGCTATGATTACTGCTACTTTGCTGCTAAGGGTATTAAGGGGAAGTTTTAAGGAATATTTAGGCGGATGTTGTACTAAGTCAAAACGAACTATGAGTATGTGGACTTTCAAAAAGGTGAAAAAGCAATATCTGAAGAACAACTTAAACTATTAAGTTAGACCTTTAAAGGTAAGCTGTGGGGATTTTTAGCTAGCCAGAAGGTACTATTTGCATAATTTTAATACTGCCACTACAGTTGCTGTAACTAATGATGCTAAGGGTATTAAGTTGAAACTTTTAGGGAAAGTTTAGAAGTTTCAATTAAACGAAAAAACTGTATGCATGTAGGTTTTCAAAAAGGGCATATAAGTAATATCATAGGCAGAACAACTCTGTAATAGCTAGAAATATCATTGAAACTTTAAAGGAGGTAATTCGCTTCAAAATTAAAAATTTGTGTGCCCTTTTTAAGAGTAAAAAGAGATTGGAGGGCAAATTTTTAATTTTGAAGCGAATTTGCCCTGGAGGCTCTGGGGGGTTTGTCATCCTTAAATACATAATTTCCAGAACTTTCAACTACGTTGAACAAAATTGCTATCTCTAAGCTTTGATTGAATGTGTTTGGGGAAATGGTGGGCGTGGGAGGAGGGGTCAATTACTCTTCACTCACTTTCAACTATTAAAAAGGGCAATTTCAATTTCCAAACAAATGAGCCCTTTTTGAAATTTCTACAACAACCTTCAATGTAAACCTTGTATGCTCCCAGAGCATAACTTACATCCCTTGCACTGAGGGCTCTAGTGGGGTTACCATCCAAAAAGACCTAATTTCCAGAACTTTCGACTACGTTGAACAAAATGGATATCTCAAAATTTTGATTGGATGTGTTTGGGGAAATGGTGGGCGTAAGAGGGGGGTTAGTTGCCCTTCAATCACTTTAGACTATTAAAAGGGCACTAGTCCTTTTAATTTCCAATTGAATGAGCCCTTTTTGCTGTTTTTACAACATCGCTTTCTATAAAAACCTTACATGACCCCGGGCATAACTTACAACCCTTGCCCTCCGGGTTGTAGGGGGAGGGGTTGTCATCATTAAAGACCTAATTTCCAAAACTTTCAACTGCGTTGAATAAAATGGCTATCTAAAAATTTTGATTGCATATGTTTGGGGAAAAGAAGGACGTGAGAAGGGGGGATAGTTGCCCTCGAATCACTTTCAACTATTAAAAAGGGTACTAGCCTTTTGAATTTCCAATATAATGAGCTCTTTTTCAAAATAAAAGCCTTAAATGCCCCAGGGCATAACTCATAACCCTTGCCATGAAGACTGTGGGGGGGGTGTCTTGCTTAAAGGTATAATTTCTTGAACTTTAAACTGAGTGAAAAAAATGGCTATTTAAAAATTTTGATTGGATAGGTTTGGGGAAAAGGTGGGCGTGAGAGGGGGATTAGTCGCCCACAAATCATTTTTGACTTTTAAAAAGGGCACCAGCCCTTTGAATTTGAGCCCTTTTTCAAGTTTTTACGACAAAGATTTTAATAAAAACCTTATATGCCCCCAGGACATAACTCATAACCCTTGCCCTGAAGAATTTTGGGGGAGCTTCCTGCTCAAAGGTATAATTTCCTGAGCTTTCAACTGCTTGGAACAAAATGGATATCTCAAAATTTTGATTGGATATGTTTGGGGAAATGATGGGCATGGAAGGGTTGTTAGTTGCCTTCCAATCACTTTCGACTATTAAAAAGGGCACTATCCATTGCAATTTCCTATCGAATGAGCCCTTTTTGAAGTTCCTACGACAACGCGTTCTATAAACACATTATATGCCCCCAGGGAATAACTTATAACCCTTGCCTTGAGGGCTGTGGGGGAGAGTCCTCCTCAAAAACATAATTTCTATCTGGATATCCAAAAATGTTGATTGGATGTGTTTGTGGAAACGGTGGGCGTGAGAGTGGGGTTAGTTGCCCTAAATTCACTTTTGACCATTAAAAAGGGCACTAGAACTTATAATTTCCAATCTAATGAGCCCTTTTTGAAGTTCTTCTACGACCAAAATTTCAATAAAAACTTATATTCCCCCAGGGTATAACTTATAACCCTTGCCCTGAAGACTCTGGGGGGAGTGTCCTGCTCAAAGGTATAATTTCCTGAACTTTAAACTGCGTGGAACAAAATGGCTATCTCAAAATTTTGATTGGATGTGTTTGGGGAAATGGTGGGCGTGGAAGGGACGTTAGTTGCCTTCCAATTACTTTCGACTATTAAAAAGGGCACTAGCCATTTCAATTTTCAATCGAATGAGCCCTATTTGAAGTTTCTACGACAACGCGTTCTATAAAAACCTTCTATGCCCCCAGGGCATAACTTACAACCCTTGCCCTGGGGGCTTTGGGGGGTTGTCATCCTCAAAGACCTAATTTCCAGAAATTAAAACTACGTTGAATAAAATGGCTATCGAAAAATGTTGATTGGAAGTGTTTGGGGAAAAGGTGGGCGTGAAAGGGGGTTAGTTGCCCTCCAATCACTTTCAACCATTAAAAAGGGCACTAGCCCTTTGAATTTCCAATCGAATGACCTTTTCTTAAAGTTTCTACGACAACGCCTTCATATGCCCCCAGGGCATAACTTACAACCCTTACCCTGAAGGCTGTGGGGGAGTTTCCTTTTCAAAAACATAATTTATATCTGGAAATCAACTACGCTGAACAAAATGTTTATCCCAAAATTTTGATTGGATGTGTGTCGGGAAATGGTGGGCGTGGAAAGGGTATTAGTTGCTTTCCAATCAATTTTGACTATTAAAAAAGGTATACGCATTTCCAGGTGAATGAGCCTTTTTCGAAGTTTCTACGACAACTTCTTCGATGCGAAGTACCGTGCTCTAAAGGAAAATAATAATAAATAATACATTTTGCCGACATCGTTCTTATATGCCCTCAGGGTATAACTTAAAACCCTTGCCCCGAGGGTTGTGGGGGAGTGTCCTCCTTAAAAACATATTTTCTATCTGGAAATCAACTACGGTGAAGAAATTGGCTATCTCAAAATTTTGATTGGATGTTTTTGGGGGAATGATGGGCATGGGGGGGGGGCTAGCTGCCCTCCAATCACTTTCGACCATTAAAAAGGGCACTAGCCCTTTAAATTTCCAATCGAGTAGACAGACAGTGGGATTTTCAAACACCCGCCCAGACACACAAGCAAAACGAGTGAGAGTCATATACAAATACATAGATTCAAACATACAAACCGAGAAAGACATGCACTGTCTTTGTCGGTTTGTATGTCTAAAGTGCCTGTCTTTCTCTGTTTGTATGTCTGAATCTATTTATTTGTATTTGTCTCTCACTCTTTTTGACTGTGTATACCTGCACTGGAACTGCAAAAAGTTGGGTTGATTTAGGTTCACTTAGAGTGGCGCGCCACTCTAAGTGAACCTAAATTAACCCAACGTTTGCTTATCCCCGTGCCTGTCTTTCTCGGTTTGTATGTCTGAATCTATGTATTTGTATGAGTCTCTCATTCCTTTTGCTTGTGTGTTTGGGCGGGCGTTTGCTTGTCCCACTGCCTGTCTTTCTCGGTTTGTATGTCTGAATCTATGTATTTGCATATATCTCTCACTCTCTTTGACTATGTGTCTGGACGGGTGTTTGTTTATCCCGGTGAATTTCTTTCTCCCAGCGCCTGTCTTACTCGGTTTGTATGTCTGAATCTATGTATTTGTATGTGTCTCTCACTCATTTTGCATGTGTGTTTGGTCGGGTGTTTGCTTGTCCCACTGCCTGTCTTTCTCGGTTTGTATGTCTGAATCTATGTATTTGTATGTGTCTCTCACTCTTTTTGTCTATTTGTCTGGGTTGGTGTTTGCAAGTCCCAGTGTTTGTCTTTGATGGTTTGTATATCTGAAGTACATGTCTTTCTCGGTTTGTATGTTTGAATCTATGTGTTTGTATGTGTCTCTCACTCTTTTTACTTGTGTGTCTGGACGGGTGTTTGCATATCCCACTGTCTTTGTTGGTTTGTATGTCTAAAGTGCCTGTCTTTCTCTGTTTGTATGTCTGAATCTATGTATTTGTATTTGTCTCTCACTCTCTTTGACTGTGTGTCTGGGCGGGTGTTTGCTTATTCCAGTGCATGTCTTTCTCTTTTTTATGTCTGATCTATGTATTTGTATGTGTTTCTCACTTTCTTTGTCTGTGTGTGTCTGGGCAGGTGTTTGCCCATCCCAGTGCCCGTCGTTCTCGGTTTGTAGGTCTGAATCTATGTATTTGTATGTGTCTCTCACTCTTTTTTTATGTGTTTTTGGGTAGGTGTTTGCTTGCCCCACTTCCTCTCTTTCTCAGTTTGTATGTCTGA
This sequence comes from Artemia sinica, assembly GCA_027921565.1. NCBI lineage: Eukaryota > Metazoa > Arthropoda > Branchiopoda > Anostraca > Artemiidae > Artemia > Artemia sinica. The sequence continues at coordinate 71,615,996 of CM051262.1, forward strand.
ATTTATGTATTTGTATGTGTTTCACACTCTCTTGGTCTGTTTGTCTGGGTTGGTGTTGGCAAGTCCCAGTGTTTGTCTTTGTTGATTTGTATGTCTGAAGTCTCTGTCTTTCTCAGTTCGTACGTGTGAATCTATGTATTTGTATGTGTCTCTCACTCTTTTTGCTTGGGTGTCTGGGCGGTTGTTTGCTTATTCCAGTGCATGTCTTTCTCAGTTTGTGTGTTTGAATTTATGTGTTTGTATATGTCTCACACTCTTTTTGATTGTGTGTCTGGGTTGGTGTTTGCAAGTCCCAGTGTTTGTCTCTGTTGGTTTGTATGTCTAAAGTGCCTGTCTTTCTCTGTTTGAATGTCTGAATCTATGTATTTGTATTTGTCTCTCACTCTCTTTGACTGTGTGTCTGGGCAGGTGTTTGCTTATTCCAGTGCATGTCTTTCTCGGTTTGTATGTCTGAATCTATGTATTTGTATGTGTCTCTCACTCTCTTTGTCTGTGTGTGTCTGGGCAGGTGTTTGCTTATCACAGTGCCTCTCTCTCTCTCTCGGTTTGTATGTCCGAATTTATGTACAGAATGGAAGGCCAAGTAGCCCCACCGTTTTTGTACCTCTTATTGTATTTACCAGTTTTTGCTATGTCAGTTTGTTGCGCCAGTAAGAAAAATATCAAACCTGATCGGCCTGTTGCATGAAATTAAATTAACTGAATGTAAAGAGCAATATTAAAACTTAAAACGAACAGAAATTATTCCGTATATGAAAGCGGCTGTCCCCTCCTCAACCCCTGCGTCCCTGCGCTGTCACACTTAAAATTCCCAGGAGACCATTTCCCGCGTTAAACATATTCAAACTGTCTTGTATCTCGTTTGAATTTCTGAAAAAATCTAAGGTGTTCCTAGTTACACTATTAAGGTTTCGAAAGAATATTAATTTATATCTGACACTAAAGACCAGAGAAGCCATATTTTAAGATAGAATATTAATTTATCTCTGACACTAAAGTAGAGAAGCCATATTGTTTCTTAATCCCCTCATGATACATTAGAATTCCCCGTCAGATTTCCTTTATTGTCGATTATATAAATCAATTTCCTAGAAATATAGACTTCTGTCTACATCCAAGAAACATTAAACAGTTTGACCAACAATCAGAATCATGGCTGAATTGCGATGTAAGAGAAACCTTACGTATGTCCATTGACCTAGAAAGAGACACTTGATCCTGTCCCGTTAGAGTCGATTATCCACCAGTTGTTGTTGAACTTATGTCTACATCTAAGAAACAACAAACAAATTGACCAACACTCATAACCATCAAACAACCATCAACAAACAGAACAGAAACAACAATAAAACCATCAAACCATGAAAAAAACATCAAATAACCATCAAACAGAACAGAACTATGAAACCATCCATCAAATAACCATCAACAAACAGAACAGAAACATGAATAAATTAGGTACTCTCACGAGTAATACCTGGTTTCCTACTGAAGCCACTCCAATTTTCAATTGAATGAGCCCTTTTCGAAGTCCTACGAAAATTTTTTCGATACGAAGTGCCCTGCTCTAAAGGAAAAAATAATAAATAATACATTGTGCCAACATCGTTCTTAGATGCCCTCAGGGCATAACTTAAAACCCTTGCCCCGGTGGTTGTGGGGAAGTGTCCTCCTCAAAAATATATTTTCTCTCGGGAAATCAACTACGCTGAACAAAATGACTATCTCAAAATTTTGATTGGATGTGTTTGGGGGAATGATAGTGTGCCTCCTTGATAAAGTCTGAGGGGGTGAAATTTTGCACGTTTCTTAGTTTGAGCTTGGGCTACAAAATGCGATTACCGCTGTCTCTCTGCGACCGCTAGGACCAGAAATCGCTTGCGGGCTCTAATAGGAAAACGAGCCCGCGTTTTCGCGGGCTAGCCCGCTTATAGCGGGTTCTTATAGGAAAACGAGGTTTTTCGTAAATGTAAATTCGGGGATAATTTTTTCGGTCTGAAAATATCAAAAGGCCCTAACAGGTAGAATTCTGCTTCGAATGAGTCCTCATTCACCCGGATCAGTTGCCAACTGTGGCCTGTAGGCGTGGCTAAGAAAAAAAAAAGAAATGATGAATTTTAAGTGGCTATATTTGGTTTTTTGAAAACAGGGAAGGAGTGATCGGATTGAGCTGAAATTTCGAGGATAAGCTCCCGGGCCCTAGGAAAGCTTAACCTCTAAATTTCAGCCCAATCAGACAACGTTAAAGGGGGGCTGTGGTGGGAGGGTCGAAACTTCCGGCCCAGTTTACCCCATGAAGATAAAGTCGGAGGAGGATGAAATTTTGCAAGTTTCTTAGTTTGAGCTTGGGCTACAAAATGCGATTACCGCCGTCTCTCTGCGGCCTCTAGGACCTGAAATCGCTTAATATTGTGGTGGGTCGCCTCTTTATAGAGGCACAAGTGTGCCTCCTTGAAAAAATAATTCAAAGGTCGGATAAGAAAAACTCCAGTGTCAATACAGCCTCCCCCCTGGGGGCCCAGGAGAAGGCGATGCTCGTAGCTCGTATAAACTTCATAGAGGGCTCATTTAATTAGAAATTGAAAGTTCTAGTTCACTTTTTAAGAGTCAAGAGATTTAAGGGCAACTATCCCCCCCACAAGCCATTTTTTCCCCAAACCCATCAGCTAAAAATTTTGAGAAAGCCAGCTTTTTAAAAATTGTTCAAAAATAAGATAACAAAACTCCGGTGTCAACACAACCCCCCAGGGCCCAGGGGGGTAGGCATTGTAAGTGTTGTCCTTCGGGCGTCTATGGTTCTTATGAAAAGGATGCTCGTATAAACTTCAGAGAGGGCCCATTTGATTGGAAATTGAAAGTTCTGGTTCACTTTTTAAGAGTCAAAAGATCCCCCACCCCCACCCCCAAATACTATTTTTCCCCCAGCCTATCCGATAAAATTTTTAAAATAGCCATTTCATTAAAATAATTCATAGGACAGATAAGAAAAACTCCTGTGTCGACGCAACCCTCCATGGCCCGGAGGCAGGCGTTGTAAGTAGTGCTCTGGGGGCATATATCGTTTTTATGGAAGGGATACTTGTATAAACTTCGGGGAGGGTTTATTTGATTAGAAACTGAAAGTTCTCGTTCACTTTTTAAGAGTCAAATGAGATTGGAGGGCAACTAGTCCCCCTCCCTCCACGCCCTAAATGCATCAGATAAAAATTTTGAGGTAGACATTTTGTTAAAAATAATTCAAAGTTCAGATAACAAAAACTCCGGTGTCAACACAGCCCCACAGGGCCCGAGGGTAGGCGTTGTAAGTTATGCCCTGGGGGCATATATGGTTGTTAGGGAAGGGATGCTCGTATAAACTTCTTAGAGGGCGCATTTGATTGGAAATTGAAAGTTCTAATTCACTTCTTAAGAGTAAAAAAAGATCGGAGGGCAGCTAGCCTCTCCCCAAACTCAATTTTTTTTTCAGACACACTTCATACAGAAGGTGTCGTCTTATAAACTTCAAGGGCCGAACTTTTTTCACTTTGATATTGATACTTTGATACCAGCTTTGATACTTTGATGAAGATTTGATTTTTTTTTAAGTTTGGTTTTGAGATAAAGAATTTTTAAAAACTTGAAACTTTTTGCAATCAAAAATGAACCAAAATTAATTAAAAAAAACTTTCCGAAAAATAAATTTTTCAAAGAGAAGTAAAGGTCATCTCAAACTTAAGCTCAGCAGATACCTATACCTGTTAAAATTCAAACTCAAAACGACCAGAAATTATTATTAAAGAATAAATGGAAACCCAAAACGAACAGAAATTAAATAAACAATCATAGGAAAAAACATACAACAAGTAATACAGTAAATGAATAAATAGATCTTAAAGCGAAGAATGCTTAGATTTAATATGAAATCAAGCTTAAAACGAAAAAAAAATTGTTTGGTATTGAAGTATAAATGAAGCTTAAAACGAACAGAAATTAAATGAACAATCAATGCAAACAAACATACAATATATATTAATGTAAATGAATAAATAAATCTTAAAACGGGTGAAAATTAAATTGAATATGCAAATCAAGCTTGAAACGAACAAAAATCACTACAAACAAGAGCTTGGGTATCGCCTCCTTCTCTCACTGTAAAAGTCTAAAACCTACTGCGTCATTGGCGCTTTACTGAAAAAAATATGCGTATTTCCATGAAAACCTTATATGCTCTCGGGGCAAAACTTTAAATCCTTGCGTTGAGGGCTATGGGGAGGGGGCAGTTGTCATTCTCAAAGACATAATTTCCAGACCTCTAAACTGTGCTAAACAAAATAGCTATCTCAAAATTTTGATTAGATTTGTTTTGGAAATCGATGAGTGTGGGGGACTTGTTGCCCTCCAATCACTTTTGACTATTAAAAGGGCACTAGTCCTTTCAATTTTCAATCGAATAAGCATTTTTCGAAGTTTCTCCGAGAACAAGTGGGCATCTCAAAATTTTATCAGATGCATTTCGGGAAAATACGAGGTCTGGGCTGGCCCTTCAATTTCCAATCCAATGAGCCCTTTTAGAAGTTTCTAAGGCAACTCCTTCGATATGAATTGCCTTGGTCTAAGAAAAACCAGGCCCAAAAAAATAATACATTGTGCCCACATCGGTCTTTACTTAGGCAGCGGCTATTGCGCTGCCTAGGATATTTCTTATATCTTCTGGATATTTTGGCAATTTTGGCTTTTTTCAAGTCACCCCCCCCCACCTTCTCACCTGCCGAAGAAGGGACTACAATGGAGCCAGGCTGAATTTCAGCCTCCCTCTGGGAGGGATTTCGATGTTTTATTCACTTCTCTCTGAGACTCTGGATACACAAATCGTTTCGTTTTTGACTGAACTTCCTATGCAAAACTTTGATCGGAAAAAATAGCATTGCTGTAACCTATCTAGATTTCGCCTGCTTCGACCAGGCTTCTCAAAGTGATTGACAGACTTTAAAGGCAAATCGAACCTTTTCAATTGGATTTAAAATATTATCGAAATCCTCTTAATCTAAACAACAAGCCATGAAGTCCCACTTGAATGGATCAGAATTGAAATCATTCATAGAGGACAGGTGTCCCCGGTGACCTGACAACTGAAAAGGAGATTTTGACCTAACAATTGGAAAAAGTATTTACGGCAAAGGCTATAACCACTTATCCTGTCGGTACTCTTTAGTTACAGGTTAAAGAAATTATCAACGGGAAATGAAAGTTTAAATGCGAAACAATAATAACATTTTGTAATTCTTGGTATGAAGAAGGATCACGTTGGATGTTTTAAATATCTTAAACATCAGTTTTTAATGTTCAGAAAATTCAAATATTAAAAGTAAGATAAATCATTAAATGGTTACAAAACACCAGAGACTAAGTGAAATAGTTTTTTTTTTAAATAAATTTAGTGATTAAAATAACAGATTGGATTTTTTGACTGTGACGAAAATTATCAGTCGATGCACATTCATAAAAAAAAAATAAGTACAGGCTAACACAAATTTTCCTCTTATAAATACTTAAATTAACGCCTCCTAGATATATAGTGGCAATAGGCAATTTATTTCTAAGGGTTTATTGGCTCGAAAACTACAAGTTTTTATATATATGAATCTAAGCCCAGGCTTAGAGGCTATAATTTGCTTGTTTTCATTTTCAGTCTCACTCTATGCTTTCATGAGATTTTTTTACATTGCTGTAATGTTAATTATGTACTCCTATGTTAAATGGACTCTTTTATATAGTGCTAGTTTGGTTAATGCTAATGAAATAAAATAAAATAGAATGAATATATAATAGTTTAAAAACAATTGGGCTATATATTTGCACATTAAGGGGGGGGGGGGTAAAGCATAGCATATATTATTACGTAACCTAACCGAACTTAGGTACCTCCCCCCCCCTAAACCCCCCAAAACAACAGTTTAAATATTGTATACGTAATGAAAACCATGCTATACATTGTATTACTCTATGGCGGTGTCTTGAATTCTCCCGTCAAATACGGGTTTTTTCGTGACTGGTTTCAATTGCAGTAGGCTATATAAAAGAGTCCGTTTAACATAGGAGTACCGTTCATTATATAAAGTTCTTTTGTTCAGTGGGCCTTGGCCCAGTAGTTGCAACTTAGCATTCAATATTCGGAGGGGGACAACCCATTTCAAGGGAAAGAGGATTAGAGCATCACATGGAGGGACCATTTGTACTCTTGTATCCCCCCTCAGATTTAGAAAAATAATTTCAATAGATTTAAAAACATATTCACAGAAAAATGCGTTTTTCCTATATTTCCATGGAAAAAAAATAAACAAAATGCATCCTCCATGAAATTTTACCATTCAAAAATTTACCTAATGTACTATTCAAAAATTTAAATTTTTATGAATTTTTCATAGGAATTTTTCAAAATAATTTCAAAAAGTTATAAAAGGGAGGTGATGCATTTAAAAATAATAATTATAGTTTTAAGTGTCTCAAGAAACAAGTAGGCTATACAAGTAGGACATACGAGAAATTGATGAAACTAATCGATACGGCGTATTATTATAAATAGGGATGCTAAAACACCCATTTTACTAAAAAAAAAGAAGAAGATTCATAACCCCTTCTGAGGTACTGCATCGTGATCGTCTATTTGAGCCAGACCCTTAGCCCTACCTACCTGGAATGGTACCCCTTTTGATTTTTGTTTGTTATTATTAAACATCAATTTCTATATTTTTTTTTCACGCTTGTTCAAATGTACGCTTGATAAGTATCTCTGATTGGTTTGTCACCCAAATTTTAATCCAAAATGCCTTTTTAGCAAGTCTCTGTGACCAACAACCCACCCAGGATGTGGTATTCCTGTTTTTAAAAAAGTAAATAGGCCAAACCGGCAGTCAGAACATGGTAGACAGCATGGCGTCGAGTTGGGATTCCGTGTGTGGTCCAGTCATAAGATTAAGCCTTATTTCTCTAATTACTTGTCGGCAGCTTAGTGCAATCCCTGCTGCGAACCCCGCATTGCAGGCGTGAACGTATTGGCCCCCTGAAATGTCATTTGAAAAGCTTTGGTCAGCTGCAGTTTGAACCTACTTGTTGGGTTGACAGCTTCAAAATTCGTATTATGCCATAGGTGGAAATTTTGATTAGACAATCCTGAGAGGGCGAATATATAGAAACGGAATTTCGGTGAAAATTATGGGTATTTTCTTATCGCATAATTGTGTATTAATTACCATCGAAAACACTGAGATGGGCGAATAATTAACTAGTATTTAAGCGAATTAAATACGTGGATCGAAACGTAGAGCACCAACTTTAGTACCGGAGTCAAGACTGGCGTTCAGCCAGCTAAGCTGGAGAGGCAGTCTTTAAAGTTCTTAAATTTTGAGCTTAATATGTTGATAATTTAGTCATAATAGGTCATACTTTTAAAGAAATGACTTGATACACTACTTCAAGAAACTACTCACTGCAGCACCAAGCCACCAGAGCCAATACAGCTGCACCTACACCCCGACCCGTTCAAAGCTTCACTTTTTACTCCCCCCCCCTCCAACCCATACAGTTTCAAATTTTCTTTGAATCTTTCCTCGTGATTCCAACATATTCGAGTGCGACCTGTTTTTTGTTTCGTCCCAGACGATTCAAGGTACTTGTCAATTAGCTGGAACCCACGCAAGAAGTCAAGTTTGGTTAATGCTAATGAAATAAAACAAAATACGATGAAAATATAACAGTTTAGAAACAAATTTGGGCTATATATTTGCACATTAGAGGGTTGGGGGTAAAGCATAGCACATAAGTACATACCTTAACCTAACCTAGGTACCTTTTTCCCCCTAAGCCCAAAAAAAAACAAAAGTTTAAATATTGTAAACGCAATGACAAACCACGGCTTGCAATCCAATTCTCTATTGAAACAAACCCGTTTGACTAGAAACGGGTTTGTTTCTTACCCGTTTGACTAGAAAGTCAAACCCGTTTGACTTTAAACGGGAAACAAACCCGTTTCTTAAGCATCTTTCGTATAAAATTTATCGCGTGGATTCCAGCGAATTGACAAGTACCCGGATCAATTCTTCTGGAAAGCGATGAACAGACCTTACTCAGTTTTTTGGAACGCCCACGTTTCCGAAACGTACTTGATCACATAGCTAATATATAAAACAATATATGTACGTCATGGATGGTATCAGAAAATTATAATTTAATACAATAGAAAATGTATAAAACATCATTTCAGGATACTTCACTGCGAGAGCTTGCTCTTAAGAAACGTCGTACGAACTTTGAAAAGTTATGTTTTGTAGTATATGGAGCATTTTTAGGTAAAAGCAGTTGTCTTTTTACCTTTAGCAAAGGCGTGCTCTGTAAATCCAGAGAAAACTCCTGTTGACATAATAATACTTCACGTCCACCATTAAATGTGCCTGGCCTTACTAACAGGAATGCCAATTAGGAGTGTGCTTGTGCTGGTTTTTCCATTAAAAAGGGAAGAACAGCAAAAAGGTATTTTTTGCCCCCCTCCCTGATTTTGAAAAATAACTTTTTTATTTTCAATTTGTTGAAATTTTCTTTTTAGCTAATCATTCTGCTAAGATTTTATATCTTCTGACAGAAAACGGTATTTCAACATAATATATGGACTCTGGTCTCACTTTTTAGGCCATCTTTTCAAAAAATCAAAATTAATTCTGTTCTGATTAATAGGGTAAGGACTTTGCAAAAAATATCGTTAAATTCCCTCGATCAATGTCCAGTTGGGCACAAATAGTAGCGTAATTTCGTCAAAATCCTGGATAGGGAGGGAGAGGGGGCAAAGTTCGAGCCGATTTTACCAAGTCAATGAAAATGACAGTGAAAAATGCAAAATAGCCATTATAGTACCATAAAGGCAAAGGTATACTAAAGAAAACTAATACGTTTCTGTGGATGCTTGAATTATATCAGCTTATCTTAGTTTTGACGAGACTTTTGAAGACAATAAATTTCAGCTGGGGGTGGGGGCAAACTAGGATCTGGGGAAAGTTGCTCCCCTGTACTATAGTAAACTGCACACCTGGTCGCAAACAATTAAATGCAAGCACCTGTGACTAATATCAGTGACATCTAAGATGGTACTGATTGATGACAAAACAATAATTTTATCGCGGATAAGACAGGGGAAAACGTTAATTTGGCCCATGATACAAATATTGAGGAAGATTTTAGATTCAGGATAGAAAGAAAGTGAATAGCGATACAATCGAATAGAGTCTGGGATCACTTGGTTTGACATCTGACTTTTTTATGCCTCCTATAGCTTACAGCAACATTCCAATAGCTGCAAAAATTCCCTAAGAGTTTCTAAAAAGGCATCGGAAATCATACAAAACACAGGATCACAGTTCAACAAGAAAAGGAAGGGGAGGCTCAAATAAAGTTTTTAGATTGATAAAAATATTTTTAGATTAGATTGATAGTTTTTAGATTAGGTTTAAAAGTTGCCTAAGTAGATATTATGTGCATTTTATGTGCACAAAAATAACAGGTAACATAAAACTGCAGGTAGGGATGACTTTTTTTTTAGGGGAAGAAGGTGTATTTTAAAACAATGATCAAAAGTTTAACACATGAACAATCGAAGGAACCATGGGAACAATTGTATTTTCTTAGGGAGTCCAGGTTAGGATTACTAATTGGAGGGTGGGGGCAAGTGCTGAACCAGATTTTGAAGAATAAATTTTTCGGTATTTTCACTGAACAAAGAACAAAATTACCTCCCCCTAGATTTTGAAATTTTTTTTTGTATCTTCATTTTAAAAAACCATAAAATCCTTGTACCTTCCTCCTACATTTGCAAGAACTGACGTCCCTGGTCTAGGTCCCGAATGGTTCTCCTTTGGACACCACTGTCTCGGCCCGCTATCGTATGCTTGAAAAACCATTCCTCAGAGAGCTTTCTAGCCCTGAAGTCCTTCCACATGAATCTTGGAAGCTCATCTCATATTTTTTTTTTTTTTACCGACTATTTTTCTTTTTTCCAAAGCTACCACTCCTAAGATTGTTTTTTTCCTTACTTGAAATTCCCCCAGCCCACAATTGATTCACTTTTCAGGGGGTAGTCCTGGTTAGTATACAAACCCAGTTCGCATTCAAACCTCGATCCCTAAAGAAAAAATTCAAATAATCTGAAACTCAAATAAGACTCAATGGATTTCAGAAGTAGCTAACCGGAAACGGGATGCTTTTCAGCTATTTGCGTCTAACTATCCGTGAAATGTTCCTACTGTGAATGTATCTTATAGGGGTGGTAGAGTGTTAATACTGTATCCTTTAGTTAATACACTCAGATGGTTGGCAGGTGTGACAAAATGTCAAACTCGGAGATTAGGAAACGCGGGGTTAGGGTTTTAAGTGTTTGTCTAAATTTTTATACCCAAATGGATCAGTCTACTCTCCAGGTTTATCGCTTAGGGTCGAGAGGACGGGATTGTTATTTGATGCTGTTACGGTTACAATTTGGGTAACATTTCAAGGATCTCGCGGTTTCCAATATTAGATTCTCAAATATTGAGTAGCCCACTTTGCTAGGATCAAAGTTATTTTACAATGACTGCAGTTTATGGGTACGGAATACTTGAGGGCGTGAAATAATAATAGTTTATCAGGTAATTGACAAGGGGTTTCCTGAGCTTCTTCATACAACGAGAATTATTCAGAAGTAGAATAAGTTGCTTCCAATGGAGCCAGTTCACAAAAATTTAGGGTGGGACAAAATAGTATTTCTCAATATCCTGGGGTTAGTGGGGACCTGTCTTTTTTTCAATTATCCGAAAGAAAATGTCCAAAAAAAGCATTCTTGAATGAAAATTACCCTCCCCTCTAATAAAGGGTACTTTTCGAGATTATACATCACAAAAATAAGCAATGGAATAAAATTAAACTTTTTAAACATGGAAGGATAGGCCAGTAATTTCTCTTTTTCTCTTTGGTTTACCTTGTAAAGAGTGACACGTCTCCCATATTTTTTTACATTTATGGGCATATTTAGGCTTCTAAAATTCACAAGAGAAAAAATTGAACATTCATTCAGAAATTACTTTCAATCTACTCAATCATCCGTCTGAAAAAGACGGATTTACTAGGCGGCAGAAAAAGACGAGGTCATCCAAAGAACATGTTGCGGCTAAATTTCAACCGAGATCTGTGGACGGCTGAGACCTCATTGGTACCTGAATGGGAAGACGTCAACGCTTCGAGACGATTGGAGAGGTTTCGTCGACGTAGCTCCAAAGGAGCTACGTCCACGAAACTGCCAAGAGTTGTCGCTAATTACGAGTTAACCCGAAGCAGTAGCTAACCCAGTTTTTAATGTTAGGGCTGTTTTTCACCCTAGACAAAATCAATGTGATTGCCTTGTTTTGGATAGATTGGGATGTAGGAGGAGCGTGCGTAGCTGTGGTGGTCTCAGCTGGCTTGGTTATGCGGTGGGTTATTATTATTATTGTTGTTAGTAGTAGTAGGGACGTATTGTCTCCCCCATATTTTCTTGCCGCAATTATGAGCAACACTGAGCTACTAAAATCCATAAAAGAAATAAAATAGAATATTTGTTCGGAAATTACTATCAATCTACTCAATCATCCGTCCTAAAAATATTTCAAAAGTAGGCACTTTTTACGAAAAAATTGTAATAGTTTTCCCACATCTCAACAAAAACAAATTACGTATCAACCTTAAATCCTCAGTGAATCCTTAAATTTTTCGAATTTCTAACAATACTTTCGGTTAACCAATTTTAATGTTAGCCTAGCTCTGTTTTCATAGGCAGTGCGCTAGCGCTGCCTAAGTAAAGAACGCTGTGGGCACAATGTGTTTTTTTTTTTCTCCATACCCGGGCACTTCGTATCGAAGGAGTTGTTGTAGAAACTTCGAAAAGGGTTCATTTGATTGAAAATTGGAGTTGCTAGTGTCCTTTTTTATAGTCGAAAGTGCTTGGAGGGCAACTGCCCCCCCACGTCCACCATTCCCCCAAACACATCCAATCAAAATTTTGAGATAGCCATTTTGTTCAGCGTAGTTGATTTCCATATAGAAAATATGTTTTTGAGGAGGACACTCCCCCACAACCCTCGGGGCAAAGGTTTTAAGTTATGCCCTGAGGGCATATAAGAACGATGTTGGCGCAACGTACTATTTATTATTTTTTCCTTTAGAGCAGGGCACTTCATATGGAAGGGTTCGTCGTAGAAACATGAAAAGAGGCTCATTCGATTGGAAATTGAGATTTCTAGTGCCCTTTTTAATAGTCGAAAGTGATTGGAGGGAAACTAACCCCCCTCCCCACGCCCCACGCCCAGGTCAGTTTTAAGTTATGTCCTGGGGGCATATAAGGTTTTTATAGAAGGTGTTGTCCTAGAAACTTCAAAACAGGCTCATTCGATTGGAAATTCGAAGGGCTAGTATCCTTTTTAATAGTCGAAAGTGATTGGAGGGCAACTTGCCCCACCCCCCCCAAGCCCATCACTCCCCCAAAAACATCCAATCAAAATTTTGAGATAGCCATTTTATTCAGCGTAGTTGATTTCCAGATAAAAGATATGTTTTTGAGGAGGACACTCCCCCACAACCCTCAGGGCAAAGGTTTTAAGTTATGCTCTGGGGGCATATAAGGTTTTTATAGAAGGCATTGTTGTAGAAACTTCAAAAAAGACCTCATTCGATTGGAAATTCAAAGGGCTAGTGCCCTTTTTAATAGTCCAATTCTAATTTTTTCCTTTCCCCAAACACATCCAATAAAAATTTTGAGATAGCAGTTTTGTTCAGCGTAGTTGATTTCCAGATAGAAAAGATATTTTTGAGGAGGACACTCCCCCACAACCCTCAAGGCAAGGATTTTAAGTTATGCCCTGAGGGCATATAAGGTTTTATAGAAGGCGTTGTCGTAGAAACTTCAAAAGGGGCTCATTCGATTGGAAATTCAAAGGGCTAGTGCCCCTATTAATATTCGAAAGTGATTGGAGGGCAATTAGCCCCGTCCCACCCCCATCATTCCCTCAAACACATCCAACCAAAATTTTTAGATAGTCATTTTATTCAATGTAGTTGAAAGTTTTGGAAATTAGGTCTTTAAGGATAACAACCCCTCACTCCACAGCCCTCAGGGCAAGAGTAGTGAGTTATACCCTGGGGGCATATAAAGTTTTTATTGAAAGCGTATGTCGTAGAAACTTCAAAAGGGCTCATTCAACTGGAAATTGAAAGGGCTAGTGCCTTTTTTAATAGTTGAAAGTCATTGGGTAGCGACCAACGCCCCTCTTATGCCCACCATTTTCCCAAACACAAGTAGAGGGGGGTTCTACTCGTGACAGTACACCAAATATGGGCATAGAATACTGACAGTACACCATATATGGGCATAGAGTCATTAGGGAGAACACGTGGTTAATGGGGTCAATGACCTAAATTTCCAAGGTCGATGTTGTTGTTGTTGTAAGTGCACGCTCTCAGCGAATGTCAAGGTCAATGTTGTTGTTGTTGTTTTTGGCACGCTCTCAGCGAATGTTATGAGTTTCCCGGAAACAGTTAGATCACGTGTTTCCTTCTCAGCCAATCAGCGAGTCGGTTACATCCCCCTTCTCAGCCAATCAGAGGGCTGGTTACATAGTAGCGGCGGAGTGAATATAAGGAAAGGATTTTTGCTATAGTTTTATTAGTCTGTGAATAGAATTCACTAAGTTTTTAGTTAGCAGTGTAATAACATGAGTGAACAAGTTGAGTTAGAAATATCCTTTTATTGCAACTGTTCTATTTGTAAAGGACATTTTCATGATTTTGAGTATTCACATGAACCTACTGAATGTTTAGATAGCTTAGAGGCAGAGACAGATGAGAAGAATCTGGAGGAAACGAGAAGAAAAATTATATGTGACATGGAGAGAAATTTATATCGATTGCAAGTAAGCTCAGATAAAAGAAGGAATGATATGATAGAAAAGGAGGATCAAAAGAAGAGACTGGTAAAAGAGGGCTTTCTCTATAGTGTAAAAGACAGCAGTGAAAACCCAAGGAAAAATGTGTATAGTGCAAGATATAACTCGGATTATTATGATGATTATGCTCCAAGAGAAGAGAAAAAGTGGCCCTTTAAGAGACAACATAAGAGGTCATTCTACGAAAAGGATTTTAAACAACGGAAACCTTGGTGGAAGTGTTCTCATATACCATTTTACGATAAATCCCATTTTTGATATGCTTGAAAAGTTTTATACCATAATCATACAATAAATTTGTTTCTGCTATTTTTATTTTCTCATACTAGATATGTATAGAATAAGGATACCAGCAGAGACTTCTGTGCATGAATAGTTCAGTTTCATTAAATCACTCCATAGAGTAGGCCTACTATCAGTCCACAGCCAAGTTTTTTATCAATGATATAAAAAAAATCATTCTTCTATATATTTTTATTCAACTGTCAAATCAATATATAATACTTTTTAAATATATGACCTCATCATCCTCCACTAACTCGTCCTCAATGGTAATTTCTTCAATTTGAGGTGACGGTATTGTAAGTAGTTGAATGCTATCATCATCATCATTATATGTTTCGATATTACTCAGAGTGGGCATATTAGCATATAGACGATCATCATCTTCGACACACAGTCTCCCTGAGGGTCCCCTTCTCACCAAATCAACTGATGTATACGATAGTCCAGATGATGTATAATGAACTTCTACCACGTCGTCATCATTATCTGAACTAACAATCTCAGATTTACACAAAAGAAGCTCGTCACTTTCTGTGAGCTCCCACTCGGTCCATACATCCTAAAAAGGTCGAGAACACTATGGTCAAAAGCTCTGTGGAAAGGTATAGTCTTCATGAATATTCTGAGGGGTGTTCTATAAATGTAATAAACAGGGTTACTTATTATTTTTCATTTTATCTATAATTTTGTGTGTCTAAAATTCATCAATTAGCCAGATGTGGGTTTTTTTTTTATTTTTTACATACAGAGCGAGATTTAATGTCATTGATAGAAGCCTGTATGAGATTTAATGTCTGTGATAAAACCAGGAAAAAAACCTTTCCAAGAACTATGTTTTTCAATGAAAAGTAAAGAGCTACGACATTAAATCAAAGAGAGCAGAAATAAAGTTGAATAATTGCTCAAACGTAAATTTTCTGTAAACATACTTCTAATTAATCACTCCTAAAAAGGTAAGTATAGACCACTCATCCTCTATGGTGGGGGAGCATGCACAGCTGTGTCCTTCTCGGTCGACTAGGTGCTGTAGTGAGTTGTTTTTAATAGGAGTACATTATTTTTGAAGATTTAAATGAATCAGATTATTTAAACAAAGCTTATAAATAAAAATTCTATTAACAGTTAATTTTGTACCGACTACATAAATATTTAAGACCAAGTGCACCACGATGCACCATTGTGGTCTGAGAAATTCAAAAACTCAGAAACTCAATAAATAGTTTTCGATAATTTCAAGTCGATTACTATCTAAGAATTTTATTTCTACAACACTTAGACCTTCCTTAGGTTGAAGTGCTGTTTTACACAACAAAATGGTAGAAAATCCCGCTTTACTTGAGTACATTATACGTTTTGCCTCTTACAATTTGCCCCATTAGCTTGATATGTTATCTCGTGAGAAAAAAAACTATCAAATAAACACGCAGACTAAACTTGATGAAACTTATATATTTGAAATCAGCATTTAAAGCTGATTCTTTGATGTATCTATTGGTATCAAAATTCCGTTTTCTAGAGTTTCGGATACCATTGAGCTGGCTCGCTCCTTACTTACACTTCGTTAGCACGAAATGTTTTATTAATTAAAAAACTTTCCACAAAATAAGTTTTTCAAAGAAAAGTAAAGAGCTATCACATTAAATCAAAGATGAGCAGAAATAAAGTTAAATAATTGTTCAAACGTAAACTTATGTCCAATGCCATACTAGTTAAAGTGACAAAAACTCTTTCCCACAAGAGGACACTTTTCAACTAAAAGTAAAGAGCTACTAAATCAAAGATATGATGAAATAATAACGAATAATTGTTCAAACGTAAACTTATGTTTAGCGATAAACTTTTTAGAGTGATAAAAAACTTTTTCCCACAAGAGGACACTTTTCGAGTAAAAGTAAAGAGCTACCAGACTAAACCAAAGATATGATGAAATAATAACGAATAATTGTTCAAACTTAAATTTTCTGTATTACGGGAATGGTTTATTTTCGAACCATTATATCTACCAAAGGTTCAATACCTGAGTTAAACTAAGAGGTTTCAATTTCAGGAAAAAATTACATTTTGATAACATTTGACAATTTACCAAATTTAAAGTTTTGTTTAGTTTCAAAATGTTTTCTGTCACTCATCATCTTTTAATCATTCACAAACAATACTAAAGAAAACCACTTCCCACGGTTTATTGATTTTAAATTATTAAGAAGGCTATTATTTCATTGAAATATACATTTTACATTTTTAATTTTCATGCTTTACCATGGGAACGTAATCTCATCGTATTTTGCATTTCCCACAAGAGGACACTTTTCGAGTAAAAGTAAAGAGCTACCAGACTAAACCAAAGATATGATGAAATAATAACGAATAATTGTTCAAACTTAAATTTTCTGTATTACGGGAATGGTTTATTTTCGAACCATTATATCTACCAAAGGTTCAATACCTGAGTTAAACTAAGAGGTTTCAATTTCAGGAAAAAATTACATTTTGACAACATTTGACAATTTACCAAATTTAAAGTTTTGTTTAGTTTCAAAATGTTTTCTGTCACTCATCATCTTTTAATCATTCACAGACAATACTAAAGAAAACCACTTCCCACGGTTTATTGATTTTAAATTATTAAGAAGGCTATTATTTCATTGTAATATACATTTTACATTTTTAATTTTCATGCTTTTGATAAGTATCTTGTCCTTTTGGTGTAAATTGCAGCTGAAGGCTTATCGCAAAATCACTGTTTCAAGTTTTTTCATAATTAAAGGATACGAATTAGAACCATGGGAACGTAATTTCGTCGTATTTTGCTTATTTTCGTTGGAAAAAACACTGAAAAACCATATTAAGAGATATATTTGTGAGTCTTTCACTGAAAATTCCTTTTTCATACCAAGTCCTGACCCCCCTAATTGAAGGATATGAATTAGAACCATGGGAACGTAATTTCGTCATATTTTGCTTATTTTCGTTACAAAAAAACACTGAAAAACCATATTAAGAGCTATATTTATGAGTCTTTCACTGAAAATTCCTTTTTCATACCAAGTCCTGACCCCCCTAATTAAAGGATATGAATTAGAACCATGGGAACGTAATTTCATCGTATTTTGCATTTCCCACAAGAGGACACTTTTCGAGTAAAAGTAAAGAGCTACCAGAATAAACCAAAGATATGATGAAATAATAACGAATAATTGTTCAAACAGGATACGAATTAGAACCATGGGAACTTAATTTCGTCGTAATTTGCTTATTTTCGTTGGAAAAAACACTGAAAAACCATATTAAGAGATATATTTGTGAGTCTTTCACTGAAAATTCCTTTTTCATACCAAGTCCTGACCCCCCTAATTGAAGGATATGAATTAGAACCATAGGAACGTAATTTCGTCATATTTTGCTTATTTTCGTTAGAAAAAACACTGAAAAACCATATTAAGAGCTATATTTATGAGTCTTTCACTGAAAATTCCTTTTTCATACCAAGTCCTGACCCCCTAATTAAAGGATATGAATTAGAACCATGGGAACGTAATTTCATCGTATTTTGCATTTCCCACAAGAGGACACTTTTCGAGTAAAAGTAAAGAGCTACCAGACTAAACCAAAGATATGATGAAATAATAACGAATAATTGTTCAAACTTAAATTTTTTTAATATCTCTGAGACAAACTTTTACAGTGTTGAAAAATAGTGAAAAAGAAAAGACTAAAATTGGAAGAAATAGATAGGTAGGAAAAAATGCTTACATTTACATAATCTGTCTGGGCTTGGGTGCCCGAAGGACCAGGTAGTGCATGCTGGAGGGCCACTTCCTGGCCTTGCATAAGTGGGGCAGCTCTTGAAGGCCCAGGCAACGTGTGTTGGAGGGTGGAAGGACCGGTGATGTTAATTTCTTTCGCAGCCGGGCCAGCAATATCATATGGCTGTGCAGTCGGGATAGCTTCTGAGACCCTCGCTTTCTTAGCGGGTGGCGGCGACAAGCATTCTTCGCTATTTGCGCCAGCCATAGGGTCCGCAAATTCTTCATAATTGGCCTTAAAAAGAAGAGAAAAAAGTTAGTATTGAAATAATTTGCCCCTTTTCACAGAAGGAAAGTTATTAAACATAATTTTGTCTAGAAAAGCATTTATCACTAAGAAAGCACAACGTAAAAAATTTCGTGAAATATACTAATTGCATCCTTTTTTTTGAATGTGAGAAAGAAGAATTACGGCTCACTGAGCCGTTCAAATGAGAAAAAAGTTAGTATTGAAATAATTTGCCCCTTTTCACAGAAGGAAAGTTATTAAACATAATTTTGTCTAGAAAAGCATTTATCACTAAGAAAGCACAACGTAAAAAATTTCGTGAAATATACTAATTACATCCTTTTTTTTTTAATCTGAGAAAGAAGAATTACGGCTCACTGAGCCGTTCAAAATTCAGCCTATATAAGTCAGCCTAATTTCTTATTTTTAGGCGTTTCTGTTCTTTTCTGGTTTTAATCTGCATTGAGCATGCCTTGTTTGATGCATTTAAAGTATTAGCGGTATTTTTTATCTTTCCATATCCTTTTACGATAGCTGGTATTTACCCCACACACAGAAAAAACACCCCGATAAAGGATACAAATTAGAACCATGGGAATGCATTTTCATCATATTTTGCTTATTTTCGTTGGAAAAAAAAACACTGAAAAGTCATATTAAGAGCTATATTTTTGAGTTTTTCACTGAAAATTCCTTTTTCTTACCAAGCCCTGACCCCCCTAATTGAAGGTTATGAATTAGAACCATGGGAACGTAATTTCGTCATATTTTGCTTATTTTCGTTGGAAAAAACACTGAAAAACCATATTAAGAGATATATTTGTGAGTCTTTCACTGAAAATTCCTTTTTCGTACCAAGTCCTGACCCCCCTAATTGAAGGTTATGAATTAGAACCATGGGAACGTAATTTCGTCATATTTTGCTTATTTTCGTTAGAAAAAACACTGAAAAACCATATTAAGAGCTATATTTATGAGTCTTTCACTGAAAATTCCTTTTTCATACCAAGCCTTGATCTCCCTAATTAAAGGATATGAATTAGAACCATGGGAACGTAATTTCATCGTATTTTGCATTTCCCACAAGAGGACACTTTTCGAGTAAAAGTAAAGAGCTACCAGACTAAACCAAAGATATGATGAAATAATAACGAATAATTGTTCAAACTTAAATTTTCTGTATTACGGGAATAGTTTATTTTCGAACCATTATATCTACCAAAGGTTCAATACCTGAGTTAAACTAAGAGGTTTCATTTTCAGGAAAAAATTACATTTTGACAACATTTGACAATTTACCAAATTTAAAGTTTTGTTTAGTTCCAAAATGTTTTCTGTCACTCATCATCTTTTAATCATTCACAAACAATACTAAAGAAAACCACTTCCCACGGTTTATTGATTTTAAATTATTAAGAAGGCTATTATTTCATTGAAATATACATTTTACATTTTAATTTTCATGCTTTTGATAAGTATCTTGTCCTTTTGGTGTAAATTGCAGCTGAAGGCTTATCGCAAAATCACTGTTTCAAGTTTTTTCATAATTAAAGGGTACGAATTAGAACCATGGGAATGCATTTTCATCATATTTTGCTTATTTTCGTTGGAAATCACACTGAAAAGATATATTATTGAACTCACATCAAACATTGCCAGGCTTGCATTTGAAGAACTTTCCATTATTTTCTATCTTGTCCTCTATTTCAGCATATACTGACTTTTAAAGCTTTTCAAAGCTCTTAAATATACTAACCGAACGGTTATTTATTTACGAAATCGTGCAAACTGTTGATTTAGAACAATAATTACCTTTCTATATATCAATTAACACTCACTAGAATTGCCACTTTTCACTCGCGGAGAATGGTTTCAAAACAATACTTCTTACATCGCATAGACTAATTGTATCAAACGAGACATCTTCAATGCAGATTAATTAATTGTTACGTTCGATTTTGTTCTGGACATAGGAGAGCATCAATGGGAAGTGAGAATTTCTGTAAAACTATCAAAGATTGATCAACTCTGTGATTTCACACTTCTTGTGTAATCAGAAAGAAAAAAGAAGAAAAATTGATAAAAGATATTTTGAAATATGCCCCAAAATCAGAGCTATTACAACTTAAATGACGCGAGGGGAGGGGGAATCAGGTTTAAGAATATCCTGGATATATCATTTTATATTTTCTAAGTACTCACAGAAGGACTCGTCACAGAAACATTGAAAAGGACTCATTTGATTGGGAATTAAAGTGACTAGCACTCAATTCACAGGAGGGGGCGTGAAAATTTCTAGGAACGTATTTTCAACATATTTAAATATTTACCTACGTACGCATCACTTAGGTTAGATTAGATTAGGTTAGAGACAGACAAAAAGTTAGGTGTATGGTTAGGCTAGGTTAGATTATGTTAGGTTAGGTTAATTTAGGGTAGACTAGCTTAGCCTACGTACGAGAAAGAAAAGTTCTTAGGTGTGGAGTTCCCCCACCGCCTCAACCATCGCTCTTGAAACCCCTTGAATTAGGTTAGAGACAGACAAAAAGTTAGGTGTATGGTTAGGTTAGGTTAGATTATGTTAGGTTAATTTAGGTTAGACTAGCTTAGCCTACGTAAAAAGTTTTACAGAAATTCTCACTTCCCATTGATGCTCTCCTATGTCCAGAACAAAATCGAACGTAACAATTAATTAATCTGCATTGAAGATGTCTCGTTTGATACAATTAGTCTATGCGATGTAAGAAGTATTGTTTTGAAACCATTCTCCGCGAGTGAAAAGTGGCAATTCTAGTGAGTGTTAATTGATATATAGAAAGGTAATTATTGTTCTAAATCAACAGTTTGCACGATTTCGCAAATAAATAACCGTTAGGTTAGTATATTTAAGAGCTTTGAAAAGCTTTAAAAGTCAGTATATGCTGAAATAGAGGACAAGATAGAAAATAATGGAAGGTTCTTCAAATGCAAGCCTGGCAATGTTTGATGTGAGTTCAATAATATATCTTTTCAGTGTGTTTTCCAACGAAAATAAGCAAAATATGATGAAAATGCATTCCCATGGTTCTAATTCGTACCCTTTAATTATGAAAAAACTTGAAACAGTGATTTTGCGATAAGCCTTCAGCTGCAATTTACACCAAAAGGACAAGATACTTATCAAAAGCATGAAAATTAAAATGTAAAATGTATATTTCAATGAAATAATAGCCTTCTTAATAATTTAAAATCAATAAACCGTGGGAAGTGGTTTTCTTTAGTATTGTTTGTGAATGATTAAAAGATGATGAGTGACAGAAAACATTTTGAAACTAAACAAAACTTTAAATTTGGTAAATTGTCAAATGTTGTCAAAATGTAATTTTTTCCTGAAAATGAAACCTCTTAGTTTAACTCAGGTATTGAACCTTTGGTAGATATAATGGTTCGAAAATAAACTATTCCCGTAATACAGAAAATTTAAGTTTGAACAATTATTCGTTATTATTTCATCATATCTTTGGTTTAGTCTGGTAGCTCTTTACTTTTACTCGAAAAGTGTCCTCTTGTGGGAAATGCAAAATACGATGAAATTACGTTCCCATGGTTCTAATTCATATCCTTTAATTAGGGAGATCAAGGCTTGGTATGAAAAAGGAATTTTCAGTGAAAGACTCATAAATATAGCTCTTAATATGGTTTTTCAATGTTTTTTCTAACGAAAATAAGCAAAATATGACGAAATTACGTTCCCATGGTTCTAATTCATAACCTTCAATTAGGGGGTCAGGACTTGGTACGAAAAGGAATTTTCAGTGAAAGACTCACAAATATATCTCTTAATATGGTTTTTCAGTGTTTTTTCCAATGAAAATAAGCAAATACGACGAAATTACGTTCCCATGGTTCTAATTCATATCCTTCAATTAGGGGGTCAGGGCTTGGTAAGAAAAAGGAATTTTCAGTGAAAAACTCAAAATATAGCTCTTAATATGACTTTTCAGTGTTTTTTCCAACGAAAATAAGCAAAATATGATGAAAATGCATTCCCATGGTTCTAATTTGTATCCTTTATCGGGGTGTTTTTTCTGTGTGTGGGGTAAATACCAGCTATCGTAAAAGGATATGGAAAGATAAAAAATACCGCTAATACTTTAAATGCATCAAAGAAGGCATGCTCAATGCAGATTAAAACCAGAAAAGAACAGAAACGCCTAAAAATAAGAAATTAGGCTGACTTATATAGGCTGAATTTTGAACGGCTCAGTGAGCCGTAATTCTTCTTTCTCAGATTAAAAAAAAAGGATGCAATTAGTATATTTCACGAAATTTTTACGTTGTGCTTTCTTAGTGATAAATGCTTTTCTAGACAAAATTATGTTTAATAACTTTCCTTTTGTGAAAAGGGGCAAATTATTTCAATACTAACTTTTTTCTCATTTGAACGGCTCAGTAAGCCGTAATTCTTCTTTCTCAGATTCAAAAAAAGGATGCAATTAGTATATTTCACGAAATTTTTTACGTTGTGCTTTCTTAGTGATAAATGCTTTTCTAGACAAAATTATGTTTAATAACTTTCCTTCTGTGAAAAGGGGCAAATTATTTCAATACTAACTTTTTTCTCATTTTTAAGGCTCATTATGAAGAATTTGCGGACCCTATGGCTGGCGCAAATAGCGAAGAATGCTTGTCGCCGCCACCCGCTAAGAAAGCGAGGGTCTCAGAAGCTATCCTGACTGCACAGCCATATGATATTGCTGGCCCGGCTGCGAAAGAAATTAACATCACCGGTCCTTCCACCCTCCAACACACGTTGCCTGGGCCTTCAAGAGCTGCCCCACTTATGCAAGGCCAGGAAGTGGCCCTCCAGCATGCACTACCTGGTCCTTCGGGCACCCAAGCCCAGACGGATTATGTAAATGTAAGCATTTTTTCCTACCTATCTATTTCTTCCAATTTTTAATCTTTTCTTTTTCACTATTTTTCAACACTGTAAAAGTTGTCTCAGAGATATTAAAAAAATTTAAGTTTGAACAATTATTCGTTATTATTTCATCATATCTTTGGTTTAGTCTGGTAGCTCTTCACTTTTACTCGAAAAGTGTCCTCTTGTGGGAAATACAAAATACGATGAAATTACGTTCCCATGGTTCTAATTCATATCCTTTAATTAGGGGGGTCAGGACTTGGTATGAAAAAGGAATTTTCAGTGAAAGACTCATAAATATAGCTCTTAATATGGTTTTTCAGTGTTTTTTCTAACGAAAATAAGCAAAATATGACGAAATTACGTTCCCATGGTTCTAATTCATATCCTTTAATTAGGGGGGTCAGGACTTGGTATGAAAAAGGAATTTTCAGTGAAAGACTCACAAATATATCTCTTAATATGGTTTTTCAGTGTTTTTTCCAACGAAAATAAGCAAAATACGACGAAATTACGTTCCCATGGTTCTAATTCGTATCCTGTTTGAACAATTATTCGTTATTATTTCATCATATCTTTGGTTTAGTCTGGTAGCTCTTTACTTTTACTCGAAAAGTGTCCTCTTGTGGGAAATGCAAAATACGATGAAATTACGTTCCCATGGTTCTAATTCATATCCTTTAATTAGGGGGTCAGGACTTGGTATGAAAAAGGAATTTTCAGTGAAAGACTCATAAATATAGCTCTTAATATGGTTTTTCAGTGTTTTTTTCTAACGAAAATAAGCAAAATATGACGAAATTACGTTCCCATGGTTCTAATTCGTATCCTTTAATTATGAAAAAACTTGAAACAGTGATTTTGCGATAAGCCTTCAGCTGCAATTTACACCAAAAGGACAAGATACTTATCAAAAGCATGAAAATTAAAAATGTAAAATGTATATTTCAACGAAATAATAGCCTTCTTAATAATTTAAAATCAATAAACGGTGGGAAGTGGTTTTCTTTAGTATTGTCTGTGAATGATTAAAAGATGATGAGTGACAGAAAACATTTTGAAACTAAACAAAACTTTAAATTTGGTAAATTGTCAAATGTTGTCAAAATGTAATTTTTTCCTGAAATTGAAACCTCTTAGTTTAACTCAGGTATTGAACCTTTGGTAGATATAATGGTTCGAAAATAAACCATTCCCGTAATACAGAAAATTTAAGTTTGAACAATTATTCGTTATTATTTCATCATATCTTTGGTTTAGTCTGGTAGCTCTTTACTTTTACTCGAAAAGTGTCCTCTTGTGGGAAATGCAAAATACGATGAAAATACGTTCCCATGGTAAAGCATGAAAATTAAAAATGTAAAATGTATATTTCAATGAAATAATAGCCTTCTTAATAATTTAAAATCAATAAACCGTGGGAAGTGGTTTTCTTTAGTATTGTTTGTGAATGATTAAAAGATGATGAGTGACAGAAAACATTTTGAAACTAAACAAAACTTTAAATTTGGTAAATTGTCAAATGTTATCAAAATGTAATTTTTTCCTGAAATTGAAACCTCTTAGTTTAACTCAGGTATTGAACCTTTGGTAGATATAATGGTTCGAAAATAAACCATTCCCGTAATACAGAAAATTTAAGTTTGAACAATTATTCGTTATTATTTCATCATATCTTTGGTTTAGTCTGGTAGCTCTTTACTTTTACTCGAAAAGTGTCCTCTTGTGGGAAAAAGTTATTTATCACTCTAAAAAGTTTATCGCTAAACATAAGTTTACGTTTGAACAATTATTCGTTATTATTTCATCATATCTTTGATTTAGTAGCTCTTTACTTTTAGTTGAAAAGTGTCCTCTTGTGGGAAAGAGTTTTTGTCACTTTAACTAGTATGGCATTGGACATAAGTTTACGTTTGAACAATTATTTAACTTTATTTCTGCTCATCTTTGATTTAATGTGGTAGCTCTTTACTTTTCTTTGAAAAACTTATTTTGTGGAAAGTTTTTTAATTAATAAAACATTTCGTGCTAACGAAGTGTAAGTAAGGAGCGAGCCAGCTCAATGGTATCCGAAACTCTAGAAAAACGGAATTTTGATACCAATAGATACATCAAAGAATAGCTCTTTACTTTTCTTTGAAAAACTTATTTTGTGGAAAGTTTTTTAATTAATAAAACATTTCGTACTAACGAAGTGTAAGTAAGGAGCGAGCCAGCTCAATGGTATCCGAAACTCTAGAAAACGGAATTTTGATACCAATAGATACATCAAAGAATCAGCTTTAAATGCTGATTTCAAATA
The DNA here is from genome assembly GCA_027921565.1 of Artemia sinica. Taxonomy (NCBI): domain Eukaryota; kingdom Metazoa; phylum Arthropoda; class Branchiopoda; order Anostraca; family Artemiidae; genus Artemia; species Artemia sinica. Next base: position 71,641,491 of record CM051262.1, read on the forward strand.
TATAAGTTTCATCAAGTTTAGTCTGCGTGTTTATTTGATAGTTTTTTTTTCTCACGAGATAACATATCAAGCTAATGGGGCAAATTGTAAGAGGCAAAACGTATAATGTACTCAAGTAAAGCGGGATTTTCTACCATTTTGTGGTGTAAAACAGCACTTCAACCTAAGGAAGGTCTAAGTGTTGTAGAAATAAAATTCTTAGATAGTAATCGACTTGAAATTATCGAAAACTATGTATTGAGTTTCTGAGTTTTTGAATTTCTCAGACCACAATGGTGCATCGTGGTGCACTTGGTCTTAAATATTTATGTAGTCGGTACAAAATTAACTGTTAATAGAATTTTTATTTATAAGCTTTGTTTAAATAATCTGATTCATTTAAATCTTCAAAAATAATGTACTCCTATTAAAAACAACTCACTATAGCACCTAGTCGACCGAGAAGGACACAGCTGTGCATGCACCCCCACCATAGAGGATGAGTGGTCTATACTTACCTTTTTAGGAGTGATTAATTAGAAGTATGTTTACAGAAAATTTACGTTTAAGCAATTATTCAACTTTATTTCTGCTCTCTTTGATTTAATGTCGTAGCTCTTTACTTTTCATTGAAAAACATAGTTCTTGGAAAGGTTTTTTTCCTGGTTTTATCACAGACATTAAATCTCATACAGGCTTCTATCAATGACATTAAATCTCGCTCCGTATGTAAAAAATAATAAAAAAAAACCCACATCTGGCTAATTGATGAATTTTAGACATACAAAATTATAGATAAAATGAAAAATAATAAGTAACCCTGTTTATTACATTTTATAGAACACCCCTCAGTATATTCATGAGGACTATACCTTTCCACAGAGCTTTTGACCATAGTGTTCTCGACCTTTTTAGGATGTATGGACCGAGTGGGAACTCACAGAAAGTGAGGAGCTTTCTTTTGTGTAAATCTGAGATTGTTAGTTCAGATAATGATGACGACGTGGTAGAAGTTCATTATACATCATCTGGACTATCGTATACATCAGATAATTTGGTGAGAAGGGGACCCTCAGGGAGACTGTGTGTCGAAGATGATGATCGTCTATATGCTAATATGCCCACTCTGAGTAATATCGAAACACACAATGATGATGATGATAGCATTCAACTACTTACAATACCGTCACCTCAAATTGAAGAAATTACCATTGAGGACGAGTTAGTGGAGGATGATGAGGTCATATATTTAAAAAGTATTATATATTGATTTGACAGTTGAATAAAAATATATAGAAGAATGATTTTTTTTTTATATCATTGATAAAAAACTTGGCTGTGGACTGATAGTAGGCCTACTCTATGGAGTGATTTAATGAAACTGAACTATTCATGTACAGAAGTCTCTGCTGGTATTCTTATTCTATACATATCTAGTATGAGAAAATAAAAATAGCAGAAACAAATTTATTGTATGATTATGGTATAAAACTTTTCAAGCATATCAAAAATGGGATTTATCGTAAAATGGTATATGAGAACACTTCCACCATGGTTTCCGTTGTTTAAAATCCTTTTCGTAGAATGACCTCTTATGTTGTCTCTTAAAGGGCCACTTTTTCTCTTCTCTTGGAGCATAATCATCATAATAATCCGAGTTATATCTTGCACTATAGACATTTTTCCTTGGGTTTTCACTGCTGTCTTTTACACTATATAGAAAGCCCTCTTTTACCAGTCTCTTCTTTTGATCCTCCTTTTCTATCATATCAATCCTTCTTTTATCTGAGCTTACTTGCAATCGATATAAATTTCTCTCCATGTCACATATAGTTTTTCTTCTCGTTTCCTCCAGATTCTTCTCATCTGTCTCTGCCTCTAAGCTATCTAAACATTCAGTAGGTTCATGTGAATACTCAAAATCATGAAAATGTCCTTTACAAATAGAACAGTTGCAATAAAAGGATATTTCTAACTCAACTTGTTCACTCATGTTATTACACTGCTAGCTAAAAACTTAGTGAATTCTATTCACAGACTAATAAAACTATAGCAAAAATCCTTTCCTTATATTCACTCCGCCGCTACTATGTAACCAGCCCTCTGATTGGCTGAGAAGGGGGATGTAACCGACTCGCTGATTGGCTGAGAAGGAAACACGTGATCTAACTGTTTCCGGGAAACTCATAACATTCTCTGAGAGCGTGCACTTACAACAACAACAACATCGACCTTGACATTCGCTGAGAGCGTGCACTTACAACAACAACAACATCGACCTTGGAAATTTAGGTCATTGACCCCATTAACCACGTGTTCTCCCTAATGACTCTATGCCCATATATGGTGTACTGTCAGTATTCTATGCCCATATTTGGTGTACTGTCACGAGTAAACCCCCCCCCCTCTACTACTAACACATCGAATTAAAATTTTGAGATATGCATTTTGTTCAACGTAGTTGAAAGTTCTGGAAATTTTGTCTTTTAGGATGATAACCCTCTCAGAGTCTGAGAGGGTTATACTTCCGTGAGAACCTGAGTCTAGCTATTGAACTAGATCTGTTCCCTTTCACAAAAAAGGAGTGACTAGCATTTCTCTGGCTAGTGATTAGCGTTTTTTTTAATCTTCACCAATCGATAGAACATACCCACGGTATGTTACCCTCTCATAGCCCTCAATCAAAAGTTTTTATTGAAAGCGTTGTCGTAGAAACTTCAAAAGGACTCATTCAATTGGAAATTGAAAGGGCTAGTGCCTTTTTTAATATTTGAAAGTGATTGGATAGCGACTAAAGCCCCTCTCACGCCCACCATTTTCCAAAACACATCGAAGAAAAATTTGGAGATATCCATTTTGTTCAACGTAGCTGAACGTTCAGGAAATTAGGTCTTTTAGGAAGACAACCCCCTCAGAGCCGTCAGCGCAAGGGTTGTAAGTTATGCCCTGGGGGCATATAAGGTTTATATAGAAAGTTGTTGTATAAATCATAGGCAGCGCGATCGCGCTGCCTAAGTAAAGATCGGGGACATTCGAGAACGAGACAAGAAACGGGGACTAAGGAAAGAGGAGGACACCCCCCATAACCCTCAGGGCAAGGTTTTTAAGTTATGCCCTGGGGGCATATAAGAACGATGTTGGCAAAATGTATCATTTTTAATTTTTTTTTTCCTTTAGAGCAGGGCGCTTCGTATCGAAGAAGTTGTCGTAGAAACTTCGAAAAGCGCTCATTCAATTGGAAATTGGAGTGGCTTGTGCCCTTTTTGATATTCGAAAGTGATTGGAAGGCGACTAACACCCCTTCCACGCCCACCATTTTCCGAAAACAAAACCAATCAAAATTTTGAGATAGCCATTTTGTTCAGCGTAGTTGATTTCCAGATAGAAATTATGCTTTTGAGGACATTCCCCCACAGCCCTTAAGGCAAGGGTTGTAAGTTATGCCCTGGGGGCATATAAGGTTTTTTATAGAAGGCGTTGTCGTAGAAACTTTAAAAAAGGCTCATTCGATTGGAAATTCAAAGGGCTATTGCCCTTTTTAATAGTCGAAAGTGATTAGAGGGCAACTAACCCGCCTCTCACGCCCACCTTTTCCCCAAACACATCTAATCAAAACTTTGAGATAGCCATTCTATTTCATGTGTTTTGGGAACTTTGAGGTTCCCAAACACATCCAATAAAGATTTTGAGATAGCAATTTTGTTCCACGCAGTTCAAAGTTCAGGAAATTATACCTTTGAGCAGGACACTCCCCCACAGTCTTCAGGGAAAGGGTTATAAGTTATGCCCTGGGGGCATATAAGGTTTTTATTGAAATCTTTGTCGTAGAAACTTGAAAAAGGGCTCATTCGATTTGAAATTCAAAGGGCTAGTACCCTTTTTAATGGACGAAAGTGATTAGTGATATTTTTGTTGCCGTTGTTGTTTAGACCAGGGCACTTCGTATCGAAGGAGTTGTCGCGGGAACTTCGAAAAGGGCTCATTCGATTGAAAATAGAAAGGGCTGATGCGTTTTTTAATAGTCAAAAGTGACTGGAGAGCAATTAATCCCCCTTCCACTCCCACCCTCCCACGCCCACCCTCCCATTTGCCCATTGTGTTTAAAAACTAAATGCCGCCATAAGATTAAATCAAAATGCACTGTCTTAATGCTAATTCAAAATAAGGCATCTCAGCAGTATCCCAAGAACGACTGAGGGTATTATGTTCAAACTTTCGGGGCTACTTCTACTCTTAAAATTTAACCAAATCAAAATAGCGTAGGTGTATCCAAGCTATCAAAGAAAGTAAACAGATTTTTTTGCGAATGGTATTAAGTTTTCCATTTCAGGTCAACTAGAGGAGGTATGAAACTAAATTAAACAGTACTATTTGTGTCCAGATTTTTAAAAGGGTGAATGGTGTTAAAAATCCTGAAAATTTTTCTCCAGCATACAAATAGCAGGCCAAACTATAAAGTCTTAAAAAACGAAAAGATTTAAAGTATTATTTTCTTTTTCCCTGAAAAGACCATGTCAATATAAAACGAACAGAAATTAATTCAAAAAATTTTTTCCACAAAACAAGTTTTTCAAAGAAAACTAAAAAAAACTCCGTTAAACAAAAAATGAGCAAAAATAAAATCAAATAATCTACCAAGCGTGAAACTACCACAAATCAGTATCGCTTAATAAATGAAACCCAAAACGAACAGAAATTACAATAAGTAACCGAGTCTAACTCAAAACGAGCAGAAATTAACATAAGTTGAGCACAAAAGCCTTCCCAAGGCTAGACCAAAATTTGCACTTTACTGAAAAAATGCAAATGAATGTGCATTGTCAATTTAATATACATATACTGATAGTTAGTAATCAAAATGTTAATATTATTTGATTTATTAAAGTTATAAAAGTAAAAACATTTATATTTTTTCAGTAAAGTGCAAATTTTGTTCTGGCCTTGGGAAGGCATAGGGGTTTTGCGCTCAACTTATGTTAATTTCTGTTCGTTTTGAATTAGACTCGGTTATTTATTGTAATTAAATAAAAAAAAACAAGTTTTTTAAACTGAAAGTAAGGAGCGACATTAAAACTTAAAACGAACAGAAATTATTTTGTATATGAAAGAGACTGTCCCCTCCTCAACGCCTCGCTCTTTACGCTAAAGTTTTTTATTGTTTAAAAAAATAAAGTTGTGAGACAGAGTCAAACTTTAGCGTAAAGAGCGAGGCGTTGAGGAGGGGACAGTCTCTTTCATATACAAAATAATTTCTGTTCGTTTTAAGTTTTAATGTCGCTCCTTACTTTCAGTTTAAAAAACTTGTTTTTTTTATTTAATTTTTGAACGTTTTGAATAAATGCAGGTTTTGATCTTGGCTCACCGTACATGAATAATTAAAACAAAATTTTCATATTAATTTACTTTTATTTAGTTAAATGGCTTTCTCGAAACTTGTTTAATTTTATTTACGAACGTTTTTATTAGTAATAAATATACGTAACTTACGAATTAACTTACGTAACGAACTTCTATATTCATATATTTTTAATACGTTTATTAGGGGGTTCGCCCCCTAGTCAATACCTTGCTCTTTAAGCGAAAGTTCAAATTTTGTTCCAATTCTTTAGAAATGACCGCTTAATCACAAAGGCCGTTAATTAGAATAAATAGCTCTTATGAAAGTACTAAAAAATCTTTGGCTTAAAGAGCGAGGCATTGACTACGGGGTGAACCCAATTATATATGTAATATTTTCTGTTCGTTTAAAGTTTCGATGTTGCTGCTGTTGCAGTTGAAATACTTGTTTTTTTATATTAAATTTATGATCTTTTTTTAGATAATGCTGGGAAGTCCGGCGTCCCCTTCATAGCAATGTCCCTTCCCCCATGAAAACTTTCTTCATGGAAAGATACTCCAACGTAACCCCTGACCAACCCACCCCCCCCCACTACCAGGAAAAATCTCCCCTGAAAACGTCTGTGTACTTCCAAATAACCAATACTATATGTTAACATTGGGTAAAGTTCATAACTTTCAGCCCTCCCCCCGGGAACTTCGGGGGATTAAGTCATCCTAAAAGACATACTTATAATATTTTCGAACACGCTGAATAAAATGGCTATCTCAAAATTTTGATCAGGTGACTTTGGGAAAAAATGAGCGTGGGAGGGGGCCTAGTTGCCCTCCATTTGTTTTGGTCACTTAAAAAGGGCACTAGAACTTTCAATTTCCATTCCAATGAGCCCTTCCACAATATCCTAGGACAACTGGTTCGATACGATCACCCCTGGGGAAAAAAAAAAAAAAAAAAAACAAATAAACACGCACCCGTGATCTTTCTTCTGGCAAAAAATGCAAAATTCCACATTTTTGTAGATGGGAGCTTGAAACCTCTACAGTAGGGTTCTCTGATACGCGGAATATGATGGTGCGATTTTCATTAAGGTTCTATAACTTTTAGGGGGTCTTTCCCCTTTTTTCGAAAATCAGCCAAATTTTCTCAGGCACCTAACTTTTGATGGGTAGGATTAAACTTGATGAAACTTATATATTTGAAATCAGCATTAAAATGTGATTCTTTTGATGTATCTATTTGTATCAAAATACCGTTTTCTAGAGTTTCGGTTACCATTGAGCCGGGTCGCTCCTTACTTACAGTTCGTTACCACGAACTGTTTGATGTCTGTTCGTTTTGGGTTTCATTTATTAAGCGATGCTGATTTGTGGTAGTAGATTATTTGGTTTTATTTTTGCTCATTTTTTGTTTAATGGAGTTCTTTACTTTTCTTTGAAAAATTTATTTTGTGGAAAAAGTTTTTTTCAATTAGTTCTAATAAAAGAACATACATTTCAAAGAGGGACAAATCGGCCAATATATTCAATCATCCATCCTAATAGAATTTCTGAAATAAAGGAAAATTTCACTTACATCTACAAAAAAATAGCACATTAACTGTGAATTTTTCATAAATCACTAAACTTTTGAAATTCCGTGTCTTTTAGTGAACCAAATAACTATTTCCCTGACTCGTGTTCACTAAGCGATAAAGAAAATTTACAAACAGGACAAACAATAAAGGGACAAAGAGATCAATATATTCAGTCAACAGTCATCCATCTTAATAAAACCTGGGCAATTTTTTTTTAATTTAGGCCTGTGTTTTTCCAAAATCTAAAAACAAATCTTCTGTATCAACTACGAATTTTTCAAATGCAAATCAAAAAACTTCTCAAATTCCTTATACCACAGTTTCGGTTGACCAAACCACAATTAACCTGACTATTTTGTTCATAAAAGGACTTGTTACCAACATCTTGTATTTTACGCAGAATAATCTAAGATTACTAACAAAATAGATCCACGATTAATATTGGAAATTTAATTCCCAATATTAATATAATAGGATAATAAGATTAATTTTCCGATTAATATAATAAGATAATTGGACAATAGATCCATCAATATAATCCACTTGGAATAATAAATTCCATGTGATTTACTTTCCAGGTTAAGCAAAGTAACCTTTTTTTTACACCAAGTCTTAACAGTGTGGGATTGTTTAAGCCCATTTTGGTGATTCCAGAAGTTAGACGGAAAATTAACCACGCAATAAGAATATACGATACCGGACACATATGCTCCCGTCCAACACTTCTATAATTTTGTTTTACATTTTCCATATAATTCAATTTTTTCGTTTTTTGAATTTGCGTCCTGTCCAAAGATAAATTCCTTTGTGTATGCCTGTTAGTAAACAAATAAGTAGAATAAGGTAAAATGTAATATGTGGTAGAATTAGATGAAATTTAGTAGAATGTAGAGCAGTATTATCATATGCATGATCAGTGCAGCTGTGATAATTAAAAGGGCGACGTACGTCATTTTTGTATTTCAGGAGAGCCAAAAATGGAAAAAAGTTTGTCGGCTGTGGTTGCTCTGAAGGATGATAATGAATATAAGGGGAACATATTCTAAACTGACTTTTTATGCTCTTTTCAGCGGTATAAATCAAATTCAAGTCTCATAACTCATTTTTGACCGAAATGGAATATGTCACCCTTTTAATTATAGTAGAATGTAGAGGAATATTATCATGAGCATGATCATTGGATCAGAGGAATACTATCAGTGGTAATAAATGACAAGTAAACAGCAATTACCGAAAATGGTATTTTACAAAACAGGGGCAGGGGAAACGCCCACCAAAACAGCTATGATCTTGATGAAACTTTCATCAACTTCAATATAGCAGAGGACCCTCAGCAGGTTTTAGCTCTCCAGCTACGACTAAAAGATATTTCAGTTTTTTTTTACAAGGACAGTGAAGGATTTTTGTTTTGGGGATGACCGTAACGGACTAGAGCGCGTTGAGCACTGAGGGAATACCCATTTAGACAAGAAAAGAACAATTTCTAAGGTGGCCAATTAGTTTGAAACAATAAAAATGCTTCGTCAAAAATGAGCCAGCGTTTGAAGTTGTAGATACTTCCGCAGAGTGGCTCATTTCCATTCCTAAATAGATAAATAGCCCATCATATAATTAACAGTTATTATAGTATAGACACTAATTTGAAAGCTTCATTTAAATGAGTTAGTTCATTTGATATATTATTCAATCACGTATCGTAATGCATGCTTGTACACCAGCTTTGAAGAAGGAGGTTAGCAGATCTTTCTGTGACGGAAGAGGAAAGGTGGGAGGCTACCCGAACTCTCAAAGATTGCATTTTTTTTACACCAGACTTTTTCAAATGTTTCCGTTAAGTCCTTCAGATGAATATGGAGTCATGTAGTGGTGCAGAGGGTTTGACCTTAGCATGGTAATACGGGACACAGAAATCGAACCAAGCTGTAACAACAAACTGCAGGGCCGATCCAGAGACCTTAGTAGTCAAGAAGCATCGTTATTCTGATTACTTACTTTTTAAATGAATATGCCATTTTATTGCCCATTCTTTCTTCATTTAAAGGAACACGTTTAGACTAAGTATTAATAATTTTTTGTGAGGGGATAGCAGCCACCTTCTTATTGTGTGAACGTTTTCAGAGTAAAATACAAGATTAAATTTTTATGGTTCCTACGCAGAAAAGAGAATATCCACCCTATAGCCCCAAAGTTAAAATCTGTCAAACAAATCTTTAGGACTAAACACAACAATTCAGAACTGGAAACTCACTTTCCATTGGAAACAATATGACGTTGAGTCATAAATAATTTCGGAGACCACACAGCCTTTCCATGACGATAAATAAAAGCTCAAATAGGGATAAAATCCTTTTAATAGACAGTGTTTAACAAACAGTGATAGAAATTCACAAAAAATACCAGATATTTGGGTCACATATGCAGTGACCATCATCAGTAGTAAAACTAAACTAACACAATTTAAAACAATAGTTTATATACGAAATCAAATAAAACTACATATTGTTTAATTCTCTAGTTCTTTTCAAAGCAAAGGCGGAAGCTAGCCTCTTTGACCTTCTTGAATTAGGTTCATTAGCATTCAATGAAACAACACTTGAACAGAGGTCAACTACATTGGGCGAATTGACCTTTACTCTGTCAGATTTTAATAAATTATCGTAGATAGAGTTCAGCCCAAATTCACCTGCGTCACGATTCAAAGCTATGTTCTTGAACAAGATTTTCTTTGTTTCAAGGGTTTCACGATCACTGTTTGACACTGTTTATTAAAAGGATTTTATCCCTATTTGAACTTTATTTACCTTTGGAAACGCCTAGGAATTTTTTATGAAGGTGTGTCATGGCCAAAAAAGCGTTTTCAATGAAAAAATCCCAAGATACTCTCATTTTCTGAATTAATTGTTGCAGATTTCTTAATTGAAGATATCGAATATGAACTATTGCATAGCGAGAATACTTTCGACCACAGTTTATAGACAGTAAGCTTATCGCAGATAATTTCTGGTCTTCGGTCTCGGTGCGAACAAAAAGCTCCTCCCACTTGTTCTGCCTTAGCGGATTAGTTTGTTATCGTCAATCACTGAGAAATGGTTACCAAGTGCATTATTCGTAATAGCGGGTTTCCACTTGTTTTCGTGTCCAAGAGAAATCTGACTTGTCTACCCGCGAAAAGATCTGATAACGCCTATGTTTCTATCTGCAAAAACGTTCTCCGAGCACTCGCACCCCTGTCCGGGTTTTTATAATGGGAGAGATAGAGAATGATCATACTGCTAATTCTATAAACTGTGCTTTCGACATAGCAATCGGAAAATTACATAAGTTTAAACACAACGTTTGAGGAACGACCAATCACCTAGGCTGTTTTACTGAGTGGTTGTAGCAAATAATGATATGACTAGAGCCGTAATCGAACCTGGGGATTGAATCTTCCTTTACATTAACTGAAGAAAATTCTTTTATTTTTTTAATTAGGGCAGAGAATTTTAAATTAGGGCCTAATAATTAATGTTTTTTTGTTTTGAAAGTCTACAGGTTTGGAAAAAAAGAGCAAGCAACAGCAACAGAGAAATCCCACAGTTACGCTGATTTGGCGTTTCATGTCAAAACTTAGCTTTGCCTGGTCCTTGTTGTAGAATCAGATTTAAACAAGTCAGAGTAAGAGACGATTTGTCTACTATATTTGATTTCAAACTATCAAACTATATATATAATGCCAAATATGCCAAACTATCTTTATTTGTCGTCAAAAATATACTTCCACTGGCCGAGATATGTTTGGTATCATATCTTATATTGAGCAACTACTACTGACGTATACAACGACAGATCTATTCTCGAGTATTACTGTACCATTTGGGGTCCCAAAACTCAAAACCCTGCTTACATGTCAGTAGAACTAGAAGACGTTCAAAATGTGTTATTAAGAGAATACTTGGACCCCGATTCAGCAACTAAGAAAGTGTTCTTGAACTTGTCCAAATTATTCGCTCGAATAATTAATTTAATAAAACAAATTTGGGAAAATGCTATTAGCAAACGAGAAAGACCGATCTATTTTCCCACCATCTGTAAAGAATAGCAGAATTACTAGGCATCTCAACAAACCACAACCCATTAAGTGTCGTACGAACAGGTTTGTAAACTCCTTCGTGCCACATTTTATAAGTATATTTAACAAGTACCAATTTTTTTATTTTTCTATTTCCCTTGTGATACCACAACCCATTAAGTCTCGTACGAACAAGTTTGTAAACTCCTATACTTACAAAAACATTTTATAAGTATATTTAACAAGTACCAATTTTTTTATTTTTCTATTTCCCTTGTGATTATAAAAGAAGTGTGATTATAAATTTCCCTTGTGATACTACAACCCATTAAGTGTCGTACGAACAGGTTTGTAAACTCCTATACTTACAAAAACATTTTATAAGTATATTTAACAAGTACCAATTTTTTTATTTTTCTATTTCCCTTGTGATTATAAAAGTGTGATTATAAATTTCCCTTGTGATACTACAACCCATTAAGTCTCGTACGAACAAGTTTGTAAACTCCTATACTTACAAAAACATTTTATAAGTATATTTAACAAGTACCAATTTTTTTATTTTTCTATTTCCCTTGTGATTATAAAAGAAGCGTAATTGACCGTTCATTTTTAGTGCTACGATAGCTATTTAAATAAAAGAATATGAATTTGTTTACGCATCTTTTAGTTTTTATACTCTAGTTTTTTGTTTCCTTTTATAACGGCTTCGGATTTGAAACAAAAATATCTTGAGTATATTATTTTATTTAGTTCAATGTCTTAATTAACTTTCACGCTTTATTGCATGTTGAAATGTCTTCATTCAAGTTGTTGATGGCAGACAAAGTCTTTTCGTTTTAGTTTAGACTTTTGTTTTAGACTAAAAAAAAGAAGACAGATATCATTTATGAGAAGGCTGATGCTCCCTCTTAGACATATACTTAAAGCTCGACTAGTGCTTATCATAGGGCCCAAGAATATAGTCAGTTGGAGATGGAAGCTTTGGGAAAATAGTCAAACTTTAGGGTAGTTTTGATATTTACTTTACTTTTATTATTAAGATCGATCAAAATCGTAGTTACCCTCTCTGAATCAGCTTCAAATGACAATTCTTCCAAACTTGGTAATTTTTTGGAAAACTTATTTATAAATTTTTGGTTACTATAGGCTGAACTTCGTTCTACACTAGATTGCAACCATGAAGAGTGGGGGCATTCTCGTTATGTCACACGTCCAGTTATCATGAAGTTACATTTCATCTATTTTTATTAGTTTATATCTTTTAAAATGTTATTTCCTATGCAGGGATGTCATTGGGGGGGGGACCAATATTTTGGAGAGAAAAAATTATTGTACGGTTCTTGCCCCTTGACTATTCGGATATGGACCCCTTTTGCCCCCCCCCCTCCCCAAATAAAAATGCTGGAGCTACACCCTTGGTCCTATTTCCATTCTCATTGCTGTAAAAATATTCTGCAACGTTACGTATTATAAAATTCAAAGGGGGGGGGGGTAATTTTTTTTCTTCGGTTTCCTTCTTCACTCTAAATGTTCGGGAAAAAGGTGGTCTTTTTAATCTAGGGAAGGCCAATAGAATCTAGCCACCTGGCAAGCAACTGGCGTCCCTGATAGCGTACAATCATTTTCCCAACACCTCAAAGATATATTAAACTTGAGATACAATGGTCGGAGCTGTTTTATTTTCTTATGACCAGCGACTTTATTAAATTTTTTACCCGTTGTTATACATTTCTACATTTTCATTTTACTTATAGCATTTAAGTAGACTTACATATTAGCACTGGTTGCATCATTCATGATACCATCTAGCCAGGAAATATCAAATTCGAGATCGTACAAATCACTGAAACTAATATCTTGGCAGTACTCACTTTCAAACATAATCTTTTAAACCTAAATCGTCTTCTTGAGCTATAAGCTAACAAAAATAGCTTTCAGTTTTTTCCTTGGTATTATTTATCATAGCCTTTTCGTTATCAAAGTAAATACAAGATTTTATTCGTGTCTCCTTATAATATGACAACAATTATTTTCATACTTATCGCAAAAAATATAAAAAGTATGATTTTTTTTAATTAATTAATAAAAAATTTCCACAAATAAGTTTTTCAAAGAAAAATAAAGAACTCCATTAAACCAAAAATGAGCAAAAATAAAATCAAATAATCTACCAAGCGTGAAACTACCACAAATTAGCATCGATAAATAAATCAAACCCAAAACGACCAGAAATTACAATAAATAACCGAGTCAAACTCAAAACGAGCAGATATTAGAAGAGAGGCCTCATTGATCGTGACGGGGCACCATATATGGGCATAGAATACTGACGGGGCACCAAATAAGGGCATAGCCTCCCTAGGGAGAATGATTGCGTAATCGGTCAATGACCTCTTTCTCCAGGTATGTTTTTGGCACGCTCTCAGCGAATTTTGTTGTTATTGTTTTGAACAGAGTCATTAGAGAGAACATGTGGTTAATGGGGTCAATGTTGTTGTCGTTCGAAGCAAAGTTAATGACATTTCCTTCCTGTTCGAGGCAGATGTTATGATCCAGAAATAGTATTTGTTATTGTTATTCGAGCCAAATGTTATGAGGTTCCCGGAAACAGTTAATGACATTTCCTTCCTGTTCGAGGCAGATGTTATGATCCGAAAATAGTATTTGTTATTGTTTCCGAGCCAAATGTTACGAGTTCCCGGGAAACAGCTACATCCCCCTTCTCAGCCAATCAGAGGGCTTGTTACATAACAATTCGACCTAGATATTTCGTATATAACGGACATGCAATGTGACTAAATTATCAGAAAGTATTTTGACACTGTGTAAACAACCTGACAATGGATAAAACAATTAGCGTAATTGATGAGCTTGAGGCCTTGGCAACCGCAATTTTCAATGTAAGTACATTTTTATTTTCAAAAGAATTTTCCTTGGACACCCTCCAGTATATTAAGCTAAAACGTGAATACATTCCTCTACCCTCAACCCTCCCCCCCCCCAAAAAAAAAAACCATGCAATCTTTATAGTCAATGTAAATATATTCCTATACCCTCAAACCCCCCCCTCAAACCATGCAATCTTTATAGAAAACATATATATATTCCTATACCCTCAAACCCCCCCCCCTTCCCCCAACAAACCATACAATCTTTATAATCAATGTAAATATATTCCTTTACCCTCAAACCCCCCCCCCCACAAACCATACTCAATGCAAAACGTATATATATATTCCTATACCCTCAAACCCTCCCCCCCCCCTCCCCAACAAACCTAACCACCAAACAATCTTTATATTCAGCTAAAATGTAAATATATTCCTTTACCCTCAAACCCCCCCCCCCCCCCCAAACCATGCAATCTTTATAGAAAACATATATATATTCCTATACCCTCAAACCCCCCCCAACAAACCTAACCACCAAACAATCTTTATATTCAGCTAAAATGTAAATATATTCCTTTACCCTCAAACCCCCCCCCCCAAACCATGCAATCTTTATAGAAAACATATATATATTCTTATACCCTCAAACCCCCCCCCAACAAACCTAACCACCAAACAATCTTTATATTCAGCTAAAATGTAAATATATTCCTTTACCCTCAAACCCCCCCCCAAACCATGCAATCTTTATAGAAAACATATATATATTCCTATACCCTCAAACCCCCCCCCCCAACAAACCTAACCACCAAACAATCTTTATATTCAGCTAAAATGTAAATATATTCCTTTACCCTCTAACCCCCCCCCCAACAAATCATACTGAATGCAAACGTAAATATATTCAAAACCTAACCACAGCACAAAGAAATAGCATTTCGTTAAAGTTTGACTTTTCTCAATTGTAATCTTTTCTCTAACTGAGACATCCAGCGCTCTGTTGTTATTAGCTCGCTCTGGTTTTGACAGTACATTTCCGCAGGGTTATAATTACTTTGTCGTCCCCTCTTCCGATGTGTTTACAAACGCGGCAGCCAAAGGGACTATTCTTCTGTCAAATTAAAACACTTTTAAGCGATTGTAGTTTCGTAACCTGTATGGAAGGAGAGAAACAGATTAAGTTTAACAAATATTTTTAGGGCAATACATCGCTTCTAACAGCTTCGTTGTAAGTAAAAGTAAGGAGGATTCTGTGTATAGACATGTACGCCCATTGACAAGAAAACTAATGTGTAAATTTATAATCTTTTCAAGCCTTCAATAAAGTTTCTTTTATATTCCCAGGCGTGAATCCAGGATTTTTGTTGGGGGGTTAGCGCTTTTATTAGAAATAGAAAAGATTATTGCTTCTTCATCATTTAGTGATTTTAGCTATAACATTTGAATAAAAGCTAGTAAGATATGCCTTTCGCTTGAATAAAACGCATGATTAATTCTATGAGAGAGATGGCTTAATTTTTCTAAATTTGGGGCCGGGAGGGGAGCGTGAATCCAGGATTTTTGCTGGGGAGGGGGTTAGCGCTTTTATTAGAAATAGAAAAGATTATTGCTTTTCATCATTTAGTGATTTTAGCTATAACATTTGAATAAAAGCTAGTAAGATATGCCTTTCGCTTGAATAAAACGCATGATTAACTCTATGAGAGGGATGGCTTAATTTTCCTAAATTTGGGGCCGGGAGGGGAGCGTGAATCCAGGATTTTTGCTGGGGAGGGGGTTAGCGCTTTTATTAGAAATAGAAAGATTATTGCTTCTTCATCATTTAGTGATTTTAGCTATAACATTTGAATAAAAGCTAGTAAGATATGCCTTTCGCTTGAATAAAACGCATGATTAACTCTATGAGAGGGATGGCTTAATTTTCCTAAATTTAGGGGGAGAGAATATGGGTTTTGTGCTTTCTTAGTGACAAACTAAACAAAATTATGTTTAATAACTTTCCTTCTTTAAAAAGGGGGAAATTATTTTGATTTGATTTTTCTTCTCTTCTTTTTAAGACAAATTATGAAGAATTTGCGGACACTGCATTGATGGAGCCTATGTCTGACGCAAATAGCGAAGAATGCGTGCCCCCTCCTGCTAAGAAGACGAGGGCCAATAATGCGCCCCCTGCCATGCAATATGATCGCTGGCCAAAGCCCCCCAAACAAGTGTTGCCTGCCCAAGTGCAGCCATCCATGCAAGCCCCTGTCCCGGCTACGCAAGTCACAGCTCCTGCACAAGAAATTAACGTCGGCCCCTCCACCCTCCAACAGACGTTACCTGGGCCTTCAAGACAAGCCGTAGGCCAAACATTGGCTCCTTCTCACGCAATATCTGAGCTATCAGCTCCCCATCAAGTGTCAGTGCACTCTCCGTCAAGTCCTGAGCCTTCCATGCAAGATAGAAGGGTTGGCTCCTTCAAGCAAGTCATAGACCAACCAATGGCTCCCTATCATGTAATGGTCAAGCCTCCAGCTTTCTGTCAAGTGGTTGATCAATTTGAAGACGTGAGTATTTTTTTTTCAATCAAGTAAGCTATTTTTTAGCTGCTAGAGAGCCTTTTACTCTTTACTTTTGTCTTTTCACTTTTTTCTATCGTTCAGGACCAAGAAATATCTAAACAAACCGATTTTTCAACACTGTGTAAAAGTATATCTCAGAGATTTATTAAAATATTAACCCCCCTCACAACCCTTATTTTCTCTGCCCTCCCTCAGAGATATCTGAACATATTTTTTGCAGAGAAACCATTCTTTTCTAATCTTTGCTATTTTCTATGCATTCCCCCCTATCTCTTCGCCGCTATCTCATAAGTGATTATTTTTAGATAATTTCAATTAATGCTCACCATTTGAAACTCAAAATCCCCTATTTTTCACAATTGATTATCACATAGTTTTAAGAGAAGGAACTGAGAGAGAGATTATTCTATTTGTCACATATGGATCCCGTAATTTACACGGAATATTTCTATCGTGCCAAAGATTTTAGCGAGGGGAAACCGAGTTAACGGTTCAATCCTGGAACACTCGCACGGTGGCTTACAATAATTGTGAGCTAATGAAGAGTTCGCCGAACCTATAGAATGGAATTAGAGAGAAACTTGGACTTATGCAGTCTAAGCAAATATTTTTTGGGACATTATGTAAACGGGTGGAGCCAGTGGGTCCAGGAAGCACCGGGGAAGCGCCGGGGAAGCGCCACGGGTCCAAGAAGCGCCACGGGTCAGGGAAGTGCCACAGGGATGCCCCCCCCCCAAAAAAAAAAAAAAAAAAAAAAAAAAAAAAAAAAAAAAAAAAAATTCTATGTCATATCTTAGATCGTCGTTAAGCTATTTTTTTCATTTATAGGTTGTCCTGGTCCCCTACTCGCCGTCTAGTGAAGAAGGGGAAGAAGATGCATCTTTGGAGTCCCCCAACAATCTAACATGGGACGATAGCATTGAAGTACCTGACAATATTGATGAGTTTTTAGATGATTTTTTAAAGTAGATAATAGCGCAGTTGAACTGGTAGACTTGAGCCAAAATACCTTGCAAATTTTAGACAATTTTACCCGGGAATTGGCAGGGAACCCTCCAGCCTCCGATTACCCACTTCAAACAGCTGAAGTGGAACAGAGTCCAGATATTGTTGAACAAGTAGGGGAGGGGATACATCTTTCCCAGACTTTCTTTTGTCCAATACAATATTGAATAATATAGTTGTTTTCACTGCAACATTTGGGGATCCTTTTAATACACTAATGGGGGGAAATTTTGTTTTTGATCCTGTAGAAATAGTGCATGCCTATGTAGACAAAATTCGTGCACTACTGGAGAACCAAATTCAATTGTGGGGGGTAGGGATTCAATTAAGGTGTCTATCGTTTTAAGGTTTTTTATTTGAATGAAGGGAAAAGTGAGGTTTACTATCATTTTATACATTCCGAGATGCGTGTAATTTATCCAAATTTAGAAAATTTTGAGGTGTTTTTAGTGAGTGGGTAGGACAAATTATTGCGCATCTCGAGAACTATAATGAAAATGGAAGTGGGTCTGTAGTTTTATTTATTGAAAATTTAAGTGTAAATATATGTAAATTTAAGAAAGATTTTATTTTAAGAGGGGGGCATAGGGACACGGGTGCAGTTTTAAAATATAATTCAGATCTAGAGGGTTGTAAAGGTGTCCAGAAGATCTGTTTTGAAACAGATCAAAAGTGTTTCAAGTATGCTTTCCTCATATCAGCATATGAGCCTCTAGCTCGGGACGCTACCAAGAAGAATTTAGATCACTGGGCTGTACATGGGAAGGACGGGTCCCATTTCCCAGTTGTAGATTTTTCTTGCTTAGAAGCAAAATACCCAGTAACGCTACGATCCATTGACATGTTTGAAAGGGCTAATGCTCATTTAAATATTGGCGTTACTGTGGTACAATACGAAACAGAATTTAAAGATGGGGCTCGTTCAAAAAAAAAGGGGGTGGTCTTCCCCGTAAGGGGCCCGTCAGTTGATTTGGTTAAACACTGGGTTTGGTTGCTTTACACGCCACCTAGTCAACCGAACGCAATCGGTCATTTTAACCCGATCACTGACATTAGTAGAGTTCTGGGGGAGGGTAAGAAACAGAGTGCCCGTTTCTACTGTCCAACATGCCTCTCTAGATTCCGTAGTGACATGAAACTACGAAATCATATGAGACACTGTAGACGACATGGGTACCAGACAGTGGAAACGGTTTCAGGGGATAGGGCCATTCTACGTTTTAAAAATTTTCAAAATACCCTTCTCCAATGCAACAAAATATCTTTGGATTGCGAAGCTAAGCTGGTGGAGGTGAATGACCACAATATCCAAACCGTATCAAAGAACACCAGGCCATTGCAGTGTCCTACGCCCATGCGCAAAGAGATAATTCTAATACCATGCGGTTGTTAGAAGTAGTGGAAACATTGGATGAGAATGAGTGCATGGTCAAGGCATTGACTAAACTGATTGGCACGGCTAATGGTGCTATTTCTCGTTTGAGAAATACGCATTATCCAATGGTGCTGTCTGCAGAGGATCGTCTCGCGATTAAAAATCAAAAAATATGTTGGGTATGCAAGGGGGAGTTTGTAGAGGTGGATAAGGGGACTAAAGGGAAAAGAGGGGGGAGGGGGAAAGTCAGAGACCATGACCACTTGTGGCAGGAAATATCCTCGGGGGGTAGTAATTTTAGGGGAGTAGCACATCAATCGTGTAATTTAAACGTTAGCCAACAGTTTTTTATCCCTGTTTTTATTCATAACTCTAACTATGACTTAAAATTTATTTTACCGGCACTGGCACGTATGCATAGGGAGGGAGGGGGAGTAGATAGTCCATGGGTAAATAATTCATTTACCTACAACATCATTCCCAAATCGGCCGAGAAGTTGTTGGTTCTCGAACTGAAATGGCAGATAGTGGATAATGAGCGTACGTGCTGGAATAAAATTAGGTTTTTAGATTCTTTTAGTTTTTTCCCCAAATCCCTTAGTCAACTAATTCAAGTGCAGAAAAGCGACAATTTTGATAGCTTTCCCTTGCTTAAACAGCACTTTCCAGACAGTGAATGTATGACTTATTAACCAGCAAAGGCGTATATGCATATGATTATTACTGTTCTGGCGCTCGCTTAAGCGAGGAGAAACTACCTCCAATTGAAGCTTTTCACAATTCACTCACCAACAGTGAATGCACAGTCGAGGAGTACGAGTTTGCCAAGAAGGTGTGGGCTAAGGGGGATTGTAAAAATGGGTGGGATTATTGTAGACTGTACTTGGCCAGTGACGTTCTAACTCTGTTGGATATAGTCTGTAAGAATACAGACCAGATCTATTCAGAGTTTGGACTAGATATAGGATATTATTTTTCTACACCACATTTAGTAATGGATTTAATTTTAAAAATTAGCAGGGAGGAAATAGGCCTAATCACCGATGTAGATCAACACCTTTTTGTAGAGCGTTCAATGCGGGGAGGGTATGTTTTTCACGGGGACCGGGTCTTATCAACCGATCCGAGCGGGCAAAGCACCGGTGTAAAGTCAAATGCAGTGTTCTTGGACATGAACTCATTGTACCCCTCGGCAATGTCCCACTACTCTTTGCCGTGTGGGAACTATCAATGGCTTGAGAATCCTTGTGAGTTCCCCGACATTAACACCGTCGAGGACAACGGGCCACAAGGATGGTTCTTTGAAATTGACGGTCACATTCCACTGGCCCTTCACGACTCAGTCAAAGATTTTGTTTTTCCCTGTATCAATCGACCAGTGACCAGGGACTCGTTGAGCCCCTACAATCGGTCATTGGTTGAGGATATGGGGATGCATTGGACTCCCTCTAAACAGAAACTGATTGCTGATTTGGACCCTAAGGAGAATATCGTTGTTCACCATGTGCTTTTGCACTGGATGGTGAACAATGGCTTCAAAATCACCAAAATACATAGGGTCCTTCAGTTCAATCAGAAACCTTATTTGAAAACGTTTATCGATACTTTTGTCGATAAACGTTCTAGGGCAAATTCAAAGGTGGAGAAGGAATTGTACAAGCTCATTCTAAATTCAGCGTTTGGCAAAATGTGCGAAAGCGTACGTAACAGATCTCGCTGTGACGTCGTGACTGACCCTCTAGAGTGTGCACGAATTATTGCCGACCCTAATTTCACATCATTCACGAGCATAGAGGCCGGCATGGTTCTTCTACACAGGAAAAAGCGAAATGTAGTACTGAACAAGAATATCGCAGGAGGTAGTTCAGTACTAGAAATTTCAAAAAAGCTCATGTTGTCGTTCTTTTACAATGTGTGCAAGGTGCAATGGCCACGGGAGGGGGAGGTACAAGTTTATTATGGGGATACCGATTCTCTACTGCTAAAAGTAAAAACTGAAGATTTATTGGGTGATTTGCAAAATGGGGTGCACATCAGTTCGCGGATGGATTTCACCAACTGGAATCCATCCCTCTATCCCGAGCTGGTGAAACGTCAAGCCCCCAACCAACTATTAAAATTAAAATCTGAAACGGGGAGTGATTTGATATCTAGGGGGGTGTTCCCGGGTCCCAAAGTCTATTGCGTGGAAACACATAGTGGGGATGAAAAGAAAACATGTAAAGGGGTGCCTACACACTTTGTAAAGAGCAATTTTAACATGAGCGTATACAAAGACTGTGTAGAAAGTAGCCTAGTGCCAAGAGCACAAGTGCTTGCAATTCGCTCTCTACAGTATAGAAATTATACTGTGAGAGTAGAAAAAAATGCAATGTCGTGTATATCTGACAAGGTCTATGTGCTCGAGAATGGTGTGAGTGTCCTGCCACATGGCCACTATCGTATTTCAGATCGAGTTGAATGCGCAGACTATCGTAATCAACTTGGTCTGGATAAACTAATCTGACTAACCACCACTCAACCCATTCATGAATTAACTAACCCAATCTCACTACCTTAACCACTAACCCATAGCAGTGACGACAACTATTTTTCCATCGCGGCTCCAGGGGGGTGGGGGACCCTTCCCAAGGCCGGCTCCCGGGGGTGGGGGGCCACCAATCACTCTACTGTTCAACTGTGCTAGTTCCAAGTGTATTTTATTGTATAGAAAAGTGTTGTATAGAAAAGTGCTGTAGATGGACAAAGGTGTTGTACAAAAAGTGTTTAAAGACAATAAGTGTTGTACAAAAAGTGTTATCATTGTTCATGTTGAAGAAGTGTTTATCGTAATAAATGTTGCCATGAAATATTGTTTTTGTTGTTCTTGAATAGACGGGAAAATTACTACTTATTCATTGGACACATATGATTTACAGTTAGTCATAGTCCGACTGTTGTCAACAGCATGTATCAATTTAAAACACCCTTCAGATCGTTTCTGTGTGGACCCTCAATGTTGGGGAAAACAACGCTTTTAGCTAGAATAATTCAAAATTGCGATAAAATGTTTTTGGAAAAACCGAAAAAAATCTACTATTGCTATAGTATTTGGCAAGAGTCCTATGATAAAATAAAAGCTATTGCCACAACCATACCAATACAATTCATACGAGGACTTGATGTTTTCAATAGTATTGAACCGAACTCATGGCTGATTATTGATGATTTGGCTGAATCCATTGAACAGTTCTCACAGGAAATGCTGCAATTGTTCACTGTCCGATCTCATCATGAAAACATTTCCATAACCCTAGTTCTACACAATCTGTTTCATCAGAGCAAATGTATGCGAACCCTTGCTTTGAATTGCACTATCTATATTATCTATCGAGTCGTTCGTGATTCTAGCTCACTAATAACTCTCAATAAACAGATATACCCCGGCACTCCAAAATTTCTGTTGTCAGCGTACACTCAGGCGACTAGCAAGCCCTACGGTTACATTTTATTGGATCTTAATCAGAGCACGCCCGAGGATCTTCGTGTAGTCACCGACATTTTCGACAATGAAATTACAGTATATCTTCCGGTGAATAGTAGAAAAGGCTATTAGTCGCTATCATGACACTGAAGAAACTACACGAACAACGGCATTTATTTTCCGTTTTAAGCACTTAAAAACCTCCGCTTAGGAAGGCTATACTCAAACATGGTGTCGACAATGATTTCATTAATTTAATATCTGAACTTTGTTTAAATTTAACTGAGGGCAATGTTCAACTGCCAGAAGGTGTTAGACAACAGACAAAGCAACATCGTTCCACTGTACGTGCCTTGGCTTGTAAAAACAAGGGAAACAAATTTAAAAGAAAACGACTCCTTCAAGCAGGTGGTAGCTTTTTCACACTTTTACTACCGATAATCGCAGGACTTGTAAACAGTTTTCTCTAGATGGCAAAACCCTATAAATTGACACCATTTGAACTTGTCCTCTCGCCCATCGAACATTTTGAAGACAATCTAAACAAATTCATTAATGATGAGAATATTGCCGATGATAAAAAACTGCTTTTACTTCAAGATGCATTGCGACGTATGGACAAACATAGACCTTATCGTGAGAGACCCATCGCGATCCCTCTAAACAAGAAGCATCTCAAGATTCTGCACAATCAAAGGAGAAGGAATTGAATTCGATTGTATTGAAAATTGGGAACCTATTGCCACTGTCCTATCGAGAACATAGTAAAAGAGTATTATCTTATCTCGTGTTGGAATCTGGTGATCAAGTTCAAGTCGACAGCATAGGGAAACGAATTATAATTCGGGGAAAAAGTTATAATCTAGTTGATTTAATTTGTGATATGGTGACGAATCGTAAAGGACTCTTATCCATTGACGATAATCTATACACCTTTCTAAGTGTATCAAACTTTCCCAAAAGTCTTATTGGCAATAAGCAAATTCTAAAGAAATTAAATGAACATTCAACAACACCATTTAAAAAAGAAGAAGAAGAAGAAGATACTAGCACCACTGATTTTACAACACCTGTGGCTGCTAGTCAAAAGCGAAGACGAATTGATTCGCCCTCCAGTGTGCAAAAGGGGAGTGGACATTACACTACGTGTTTACGTTCAAAATGGATGAAGTTTTGAAAGGTGTCTATGAAAATGTTGGTGAAGCGGGAAGTTTAAGTTCTCCCAAAACGCTTTCCAAAGTCTCCGGCACCACATTGAAAAATGTAAAAGAGTATCTAGAAAATGAACCAAGTTACACACTACATCGGAATCATAGACTTCGCAGTAAACAATATCGTCAAACTAAAGCCTTTTTCCCTCTGCATATAATGCAAATGGATCTTTTAACTTTAGACGCAGTTCAACGACGTCACAATACACCCTACAAATATATTCTAGTGGCAATCAGTATCTTTAGTCGCTATGCCTATGCCATTCCACTGCGATCAAAGAGAGGTGTTGAAGTTGCTCGGGCCATTGAAAGTATTCTTGAGCAGGATTCCTATAGAAAAATTCAATCAGATCGTGGCAGTGAATTTGTTAACCCTCATGTGCAAAAGGTTCTTTTGAAATATAATACGACACTCTATCATAGTCACAGTCCGATAAAGGCTGCATTGGCCGAACGATTAATAAGAACGATTCGTCTATTAATTTCAAGATATTGTACACTGAAAAATACATCTGCTTTTATTCACGATTTAGATAAAATCATGCAGATATACAACCATCGACCACATCGATCTCTGTCCAACTCTAGCCCTCGGGATGTTCACTACAGTGAGAATACATTTGATGCTTTTCTAAAGCAATACTCCAATGGCAATGAGAAGAAAAAGAAGAAGAAATTCAATGTTGGTGATACTGTTCGAATTAATAGAACCACCAATATTTTTGAAAAGGGGAATTATTTATGGAGCACCGAACTTTTTAAAGTGTCCAAAATCCTAGACACCATACCCATAACTTATCGACTACGAGATACCAAAGATGATGAAATTCTCGGTGGTTTTTATGAATATGAACTGCAAAAAGTTAGAAACACTAGTGAAATTTATCAAATTGAAAAGATATTAAAGAGTCGTACTCGTAGGGGCAAGAAACAGTTGCTTGTTCGCTGGCTAGGATACAACTCGGATTTTGATTCTTGGGTCAGTGCTGAAGATATTAACAATGCCCAATGATTTCTATGTGACTTTCATGTCCAATGTTTCTGATCCTCTCTACAATGACTTGAATAAAACAAGTGATTTTTGGACAAAACTCTCCCCCACCATCAAATTCGACGGAAAGTATGAAGTGGCTCTTGTCGACTGTATTCTCAAAAATACCTATGACATCCTGAGAAAGGATCGTAAATATGAAATAAAAATTAGACCCTATGATTGGCCACCACCACCAGGTGATCAAGAACAAATTCAAAAAATCAATTGGTTGGATTATCCATATATTGAATTACCCTACGAGGAACTCACCTGTATGAATGATTTATGTCGTACTATTAATAAAAGAATTTCCGCTCGTAAAAAAGGAGCTTTTCATTTCAACTATTCAAAGGAGGAGGGCAAGATCTACATTAGTTCACCTATTGCCAGTGAAAAGTTATTCTCAATGATAACCTAAGGGATGTTCTTGGCTTTAGGCTCAATATAATCAATGGTAAAAGTGCCGGAAACACTAATTTCATTTTTGCCGACTACCCGCCTGCCTTCTCCACAGACACTTGTATATTTCTCTATGCTTCATTTGTGGAAACATCTCGGGTTGGTAATTCAAATGTTCCCCTCCTACGAGTTCTTGAACGAAAAACCAATCAAGAACATATTCATCACTACAATATAAAGCATCTTCAGTATATTCCAGTAAACACTTCCTATTTGGAACTCTGTCAGTTAACATTAAGAACTGAATTGGGTGATCCAATAGCAATTTCAAAAGGTTTGGCTGTGATTACATGTCATTTTCGACCCATCGTTCAACAGCAAGATGTCTAATAGAAAAGTGGTATTCACTTGTCCTGATATTGACTGCTATGTTAATACTCTTGGCCCAAGACAACAGGGCAATGGAATGGACTATTACAAGGGTCGCTCGTCAATGTCTGGCTATGGTCTTGGTAGCTGGTTTGCTAAGCTGTTTCGCTCTTCACTACCACTGGCTAGAAAATATCTTGTACCGGCTGCGACAGATTTTGCATCCTCTACACTATACGATTGGGGTTCTGGCAAGGATTTTAAAAAAAGTGCATCGGAAAATCTTAGGTCCAGTGCGCGAACCCTTGGCGAGAAATTAAAGAAAAATGGTAAAGGTTTAAAAAGGTTAAGAAACAATGCATCACTCATCAGTCTCTACTCAGGACGGAAACGAAAGACATCCCTTTTGTCAAAGAAAAGAAAGCCGACACGTAGTGTAACCAGAAGCCCCAGGAAGAAAATTGTTAGATCGAAACTTGATTTCTTCTCTTAAGATGTCCTACCTACCGCATAAGGATTCTCAACCTTCAATCACCGCCTCATTGAATCTATTCAATGCCGAAAATGTTGATGTGAGTGTCAAGCATGGATACTATGAACAATTTTATCCACTACAACCCCTCTCCGATAATATCCACTTTCAAATTTATTCCAATGAAGACTACTTTATGGATTTATCGTCCACATTTATAGATTTACAAATGAAAGTCCGGAAATCCGATAATACAATGCCAGTTCGGGCCGATGGGATATCCTATGAAAATTGTATACTACATAATTTATTTCGTCAAATTAGTGTCTACATCAATGGCACGCTGGTGAGCACAAGCAACAATCTCTCAAACTATGCTAGCTATATCCAATTCATGTTGATGACGCCCAAGTCATACAAGGAATTGAGAGGTGCCTCCAATGGATATGAATATATTACTAATACTGATAGTACAGATGCACTTAAAAATGCTACAACTAGTGAATTACATCTAGTTGGAAAAATATATCATGAAATATTTAATATACCCCAATGGCTACCACCCAATGTTAAAGTGGATATAAAATTGACGCTTGCACCATCAAATTTCATATTGAGAAAGGAACTTGCCGCCAATCCCGATGTAAGTCTCTCCCTCACCTCAGCAATACTCCATGTACGCAAACAGCAGGTTATGAGTTCTGTTGCTTTGGCCGTGGAAAAATTGAGAGCCAATGGAAATAATATTAAACTACTTGTTCCTCATACAATCACCAATCAACGTCATATTGCCATGGGGTCACGCACCTTCACCGATTCATCCTTTATCAATGGTGAAATCCCCTCGAAATTGGCTTTGGCATTTGTAAAGAGCGCCAGTGCAATAGGATCATGGACTGAATGCCCACATAAATTCGAGATGTTTGGACTTTCATCTCTTGTGTGCAAAGTAAATGGTATCCCACTCTACAATCTATCTTTTGATAAATCCTATAGAACATTGTATGAGTTGACCATGCAAACCCTAGATCATGATTCGCAACTATTTGAAAATGGTATAACCGAAGATATGTTTGCTAAAACACATGGTATCATTGTATTGGATTTGTCTGGCACACAGGATATGAGTATAGTACGTACGGGGACTGTGCGTTTAGAGTGTACATTTGCCAACCCATTGGCTGAGAGTATTGCCCTAATCTCACTAAATCAATATGAAACCTATTGGGAAATCACTCCCGAAGGCAGTGTTCTACTAGACTTGGCGCCATGAACACCAGTCAAATAATCAGTGTATTTAATATGGACCCCTACATGTCCCAGTACAAATCCTATTGTCTACCCTCAGACTATCTTGGAAAAATTCAAAGTGCGAACAATACCTTGATTATTGTTAATAGCAGTCCATCGACTGTGCTGACGGGTCATTGGCTGTGCATCTATCAAACAATGAAGAATATCGAATTTTTTGATCCTCTTGGTCTACCCTATACATTCTACACGCCACACATCAGCAACTATATTGAGAGCAGTGGGAAAACTATTATTCAAAATCGAAAGAGGGTGCAGGATTTAACGACTAAAAGCTGTGGCTTCCATGCGCTACTATATTTTGTGTTCCGATGCCGTGGTTATACTTACAAGCAGTTTCTCCATATTTATGGTGACAATCCACGTCTGAACGACTTTCTAGTGGAAAATATACTTACAAGTGTATTTAATATTGATTTCAGTGCCCTAAGAGTAAAGTGCTTAAAAAATGTTTGTGAATTTGTTTATTAATAAAATGTATATATACAACAATGTCTTTAAATCTACACTTTTAGATTTCATCCTCTACTAGGTAACTGTCGTGAACCACTAATGCTGGTAAATCATTTGGATTCACTGTATATTGATCTTGATTGACTGCAAAGTCAGGGTCACATTTTCTGCAGTACAATGTAACTTCACTCTTGTCATATCTCTTTGTATAGTCAATGATACTATTTGCATTCATATTATGAAATTCACGAGTTTCAATCTGTCTATTTGAAGCAATATCACATACAGTGTTTTCAAGTGGTGAATCACATTCGGTAACTGCCAAATAAAAATCGCTTGGTTTATAGTCATAGTAGGCAGTGTCGTCACAGCGATGCCGTAGAAACCAGATTGTCTTGTTACCCCAGCAGTTGAATCGTAGACCAGATTCCTCTTCCCAGAATAATTTAAATCCACGACGATACCAATCTCGTAGAAATAAACTAAAATCACGTTTAGGATTCTTTCCGATCATAGCGGGGTAAGTATTCTCCCACTGGTCACACTTATCAAAATGACAATTGGAGCATAGATATCCATTAGGATGAGAGTCACACACCTCCTCAAGACATGAATTACATCCTTTAATTTGTACTGCATAGCCTCTATGTAATTTGCAAGGATTACATAATTTACACTTTTCATTATAGTCATCAATAATTGTACAATTCTCACATTGAGTCCAACCGCCAAGAGTGTACATGCACAATGGGCATATATAGAACATTTTGCTTCCCGATGTCAACTCTCTCACTGCTAAAACGAAACTGATCCTCTTCGTTCGATAAATTCAAAGTGTAGGAAAGGGGAGAGGAGTAACTCTGTGACGTCGCCTCTTTCGAAGGAGGAGCCCTCTGATTGGCTGAGAAGGGGGATGTAACCGACTCGCTGATTGGCTGAGAAGAGGGATCTAACTGTTTCCGGGAACTCGTAACATTTGGCTCAAATAACAACAACAAATTCTATTTCCGGATCATAACATCTGCCTCAAACAGGAAGGAAGTGTCATTAACTGTTTCCGGGAACCTCATAACATTTGGCTCGAATAACAATAACAAATACTATTTCTGGATCATAACATCTGCCTCGAACAGGAAGGAAATGTCATTAACTTTGCTTCGAACGACAACAACATTGACCCCATTAACCACATGTTCTCTCTAATGACTCTGTTCAAA
The DNA here is from genome assembly GCA_027921565.1 of Artemia sinica. Classification (NCBI taxonomy): domain Eukaryota; kingdom Metazoa; phylum Arthropoda; class Branchiopoda; order Anostraca; family Artemiidae; genus Artemia; species Artemia sinica. The sequence goes on from CM051262.1 coordinate 71,670,198, forward strand.
ACAATAACAACAAAATTCGCTGAGAGCGTGCCAAAAACACACCTGGAGAAAGAGGTCATTGACCGATTACGCAATCATTCTCCCTAGGGAGGCTATGCCCTTATTTGGTGCCCCGTCAGTATTCTATGCCCATATATGGTGCCCCGTCACGATCAATTGAGGCCTCTCTACTGATATTAACATAATATGGGCTCAAAACCCCTATGCCTTCCCAAGGCCAGAACATAATTTGCACTTTACTGAAAAAAAATACAAATGAATGTGCATTGTCAGCTTAATTTATATACACTGATATTTAGTAATCAATATTTAGTAAAGTGCATAATTTGCACTTTATTGAAAAAAATATTAATTTTTTTTACCTTTATAATTTTAATAAATCAAATAATATTAACATTTTGATTACTAAATATCAGTATATGTATATTAAACTGACAATGCACATTCACTTGTGTTTTTTTCCAGTTAAGGGCAGTTTATGTTCTGGCCTTGGGAAAGCATAGGGGTTTTTAGCCCAACTTATGTTAATTTCTGCTCGTTTTGAGTTTGACTCGTTTATTTATTGTAATTTCTGTTTGTTTTGGGTTTCATTTATTTATCGATGCTAATTTGTGGTAGTTTCACGCTTGGTAGATTATTTAATTTTATTTTCGCTCATTTTTTGTCTAATGGAATTCTTTACTTTTCTTTGAAAAACTTATTTTGCGGAAAAAGTTTTTTTTAATTAATTTCTATTCGTTTTATATTGACATAGTCTTTTCAGGGAAAAAGAAAGTAATACTTTAAAGATTTTCGTTTTTTAAGACTGTATAGTTTGGCCTGCTATTTTTATGCTGGAGAAAAATTTTCAGCAATTTTTAACACCATACACCCTTTTAAAAATCTGGACACAAGTATTGTTTAATTTAGTTTCATACCTCCTCTAGTTGACCTGAAATGGAAAACTTGATACCATTCGCAAAAAAGTCTGCTTACTTTCTTTGATAGCTTGGATACACTTACGCTATTTTGATTTAGTTAAATTTTAAGAGCAGAAGCGGCCCCGAAAGTTTGAACATAATACCCTCAGTCGTTCTTGGGATACTGCTGAGATGCGAAATCGGGAATTACCATTAATACAGTGCATTTTGATTTAATCTTAAGGCAACATTTAGTTTTCAAACATAATTGGCAAATGGGAGGGTGGGTGTGGGAGGGGGATTAGTTGCCCTCCAATCACTTTCGACTATTAAAAAAAGACATCGACACTTTTTATTTTCAATCGAATGAGCCCATTTCGAAGTTCCTACGACAACTCCTTCGATACGCAGTGCCCTGGTCTAAACAACGACAACAACGAAAAATAATACATTATACCCACATCGCTCTTTACTATAAAAATGTCAAGCCTTTCAATCACTTTCGACTATGAAAAAGGGCATTAGGCCTTTCGATTCCCAATCAAACAAGGCCTTTTTGAGTTTCTACGACAACGCTTTCTATAAAAACCTTATATGCCCCCAGGGCATAAATTACAGCCCTTACCCTAAGGGCTGTTAGGGTGGTTGTCATCCTCTACGACCTAATTTCCAGAACTTTCAACTACGCTAAACAAAATGGCTATCTCAAAATTTTGATTGGATGGGTTTGGGCAAATGGTGGCCGTGAGAGGGGCGTTAGTCGCTCTCCAATCACTTTCAACTATTAAAAAAGGCACTATCCCGTTCAATTTCCAATCAAATGAGCCCTTTTGAAGTTTCTACGACAGCGCTTTCAATAAAAACCTTATGTGCCCCCAGGGCCTAAATTACAACCCTTGCCCTGAGGGCTGGGGGGGGGGGTTGTCATCCTCAAAGACCTAATTTCCAGAACTTTCTACTATGCTGAACAAAATGGCTATCTGAAAATTTTGATTGGATGGGTTTGGGGAAATAGTGGGCGTGAGAGGGGCGTTAGTCGCTCTCCAATCACTTTCAACTATTAAAAAAGGCACTAGACCTCTCAATTTCCAATTAAATGAGCCCCTTTTGAAGTTTTTACGACAACTCTATCTATAAAAGCCTTGTATGCCCCAAGGGCATAACTCACAACCTTTGCCCTGGGGGCTCTGGGGGGTTTGTCATCCTTAAATACATAATTTCCAGAACCTTCAACTACGTTGAACAAAATGGCTATCTCTAAAAGTTGATTGAATGTTTTTAGGGAAATAGTGGGCGTGAGAGCAGGGTTAATTACTCTCCAATCACTTTCGACTATTAAAAAGGGCACTAGCCCTTTCAATTTCCAATCGAAATAGCCCTTTTTGGAGTTTCTACAACATCGCTTTCTATAAAAAACTTATATGCCCCCAGGACATAACTTACAACCCTTACCCTGAGGGCTGTGGGGAGAGGACTTGTCATCATTTAAAGATCTAATTTCCAAAACTTTCAACTACGTTGAATAAAATGGTTATCTCAACATTTGGATCGGATGTGTTTGGGGAAAAGGTGGGCGTGAGAAGGGGGTTAGTTGTCCTCCAATCACTTTCGACTATTAAAAACGGCACTAGCCCTTTGAATTTCCAATCGAATGAGCTTTTTTTGAAGTTTCTAAGACAACACCTTCTATAAAAACCTTATATGCCCCCAGGGCATAACTTACAACCCTTGCCCTGAGGGTTGTGGGGGAGTGTTCTCCTCAAAAACATACTTTCTACCCGGAAATCAACTAAGCTGAACAAAATGGCTATCTCAAAATTTTGATTGGATGTGCTTTGGAGAATGATGGGCGTGGGGGTAGGGGGCTAGTCGCACTCCAATCACTTTCGACTATTCAAAAGGGGACTAGCCACTCTAATTTCCAATCGAATGATCCCTTTTCGAAGTTTTTACGACTGCTCCTTCGATACGAAGTGCCCTGGTATGGAAAAAAAAAATAATACATTGTGCTAGCATCGTTCTTTAGTTAGGCAGCGCGATTGCGCTGCCTATGATAAGGCAACACTCATATTGAAACATTATCTTTTAAATTATCAAGGACATTAAAATAAAAACAAGTCTCCTGGAGCCATTTCAAGTCTATTTATACCTGAAAACGGCCATTTTTCTAAAAAAAATTCTTTTTGTCGTATCAACATTATCAAATTTTTAAGGAAGCAACAAATTTTCAGTGTTGTTGCGTTGAACCGAGTCAATAAATAGGCAGAACTAATTAGTCAAATTCGAAAACGCTGTTCTTGCATGAAAATTCAAACATTAGCAACCCGTTCATTCCCGATTAAGTTTCCGATGTTTCCTAATTATAAAGATACAAATGGTCGTTTAAATTTTCACTTAACCAATTCAAACAATTGGAATTAGTTTTCACTGTCCTTGAAGCTTTAAACCCTAATTTTTATTAATTTTTTTTTTTTTAGCTATAAGCTAGCAAAGAATAATTTTCAGTTTATCCTTGATATTACTTATCAATTTTTTTTTTTTTCGTTATACAATATGACAAAAATTATTTTGTACTTTATCGCACAATATATGAAAATTATGAAATATTTTAGAAAAGAAAGCCGACACATTGAAACACAATCTTTTTTGAAGTACCAAGGACATCAAAATGAAATTATTTTTTTTCCCTGGAAATATTGTAAGTCTATTCATATCGGAAGACCTCAATTTTATAAAATTTTTCTTTTCGTCCTTTCAAAATTATGAACTTTTTAGGGCAGTACGTAATTTTCGTCAGTGTTGCCACGTTAAATCAAGATAATAATAAGAAAAACCGTTTTCAAATTTGGCTATACTCTTCTCTAGTAAAACTTCAAATATTAACAATCTTTTTCTTCCCAAAGATAACTACGCCTTCAAAGGAAAGCTCCATCTCCTTAAACTCTTCGGTGCCAATGTTTTGGCTCAATTTTGCTGATTTTTCATTCAAATTTCTTTTTTTTAATGTGATGCCTCATATATACTTTACCGCTAAATATATGAAAAGTAGGAAACATTTCTAAAAAAGAAGTCAATTCCTGGGTAGCACAGTGGGTTTAATCTCAGCTTCGCAACACAAGACCCAGAAAATCGAACCTAATTGCAGCAACACACTTTTGGGCCAATACAAGGGCTTCAGTAGTTAAGAGGTATCGTTACTCCGATGCAACAAAAGAAGGCCAACAGTCTCATTGAAACATAATCTTTAGGTACCAAAGACATCAAAATGAAAAGCATTTTTGTCTCCTGGAACCATCCTTAGTCTATTCATACCCGAAAACCACAATTTTTCTTGTGCAAAATCACTAAATTTTGGGACAGCACCAATTTTCATCAATGTTGCCACGTTGAACCGAGAAAATAAGTAAGCAAACTAATTAGTCAAATTCGACAACGCTTTTCACCCGTAAAAATTCAAATATTAATAATCTGTTCATTCCCAAAGACAATACCCTTTAAAAGGAAAGCTTCACCTTCTTAAACTGTTTGGTGGCAATGTTTCTAGTTTAATTTTGCTAATTTGTTGCCACGTTTTTTTTTTATGTGGTGCCACAACTACCAAAAAACTGCACATGGATTTTTCATTAAAAATTAAATTCTCCACTTTTCCTAATTTTTAAAGGTACAAATGCATGGGTGTATGTAGCTTCTTCTCTAGGGGGGGGGGGGGCAACCGATTCTTTGGTGAAGGGCGGGGGCTGAAGTTATATTGGCAGTTCACAAAACCTTGAATTGCCAGCAAGTTCTATCATACCAATGAAATCTTTATTAATAAGTAATCACCAAAAACCATAAATCATCCGTAAGATTCAAAATTAATCAATCTTCTTGGATTAAAACTTAATCTTTCCAGGACATTATGGATAATTGCTTCTTGTTTAACTTTTATTCTGTCAATCCAGCAGTTTATTTCTAGCTTTTTCAGCCACCTACCTTTTATCAACTGCTTTTTAGCCATCTACCTTTTTTCAACTGCTTTTTCAACCATCTGCTTTTTAACCCATACCTAATGTAAATTTGATGTTCTAGGGGGGGACCGCTGCCCCCTCTGTCCCCCTTCCGTACGCCCATGTACAAATGACTGTGTAAATTTCCACATAACCAATTCAAACAATCAGATTTCATCTTTATAGTCATTCGGGCTGTAAAGCCTAAATCTTTTTTTTAGCTATAAACTAACAATGAACAACTTTTTAAGTTTTTTCCTTGATATTATTTATCATAAGCTTTTGCGTTATCAAAGTAAATATAATGCCTGTCTCCTTATAAGATGACAAAACTATTTGCATAATTTATTGCAAAATATATAAAAAGCAGGATAAACTTTAAAAAAGGTAGCCAACACTCACGTTGAAACATAATCTTTTAATCCATAAATCTTCTTCTTCAGTTATAAGTAAATAAGAATACCTTTGAGTTTTTCCCTTAATGGTATTTACGATAGGTTTCCGTTATCAAAGTAAATACAGGATTTTGTTATTGTCTCCTTGATATAACTTAAAGTATTTTCATACTTTATCGCAAAAAAAGAAAATGTCCAGCAAAATCCTTGAAGATAAATCGATATGAATAAAATCAAATTATGCACTTAAAGTTCACACCACTATCATTGACTTTTGCATCGTTTCATTGATTTTTTACCCTGTTTTATTTAATATGCATTAAATTTGATTTAAGCATGTGTCTTATGTTTAACTTTTGTGCTATATGGACAGCTTGTTGATTTTTTTCTTTTTTTACTCTTTGATTTCGGAGGCTAATAAAATTTATGCAGCAAAGTAAGTTCCTAGGCCATTTAAAGCGTATCGGATATCCATAGATGTTTAGTGTGAATGCATTTGACCAATCTGTCCTCTTCCCTGGTGGCCCTGCGTCAGTTGGGATCGAAACCCGGGCCCTGTTGCTAAGCAGAGACAAGTTCATTGCGCTATCATAGGAATAAAATGTTTGATCTGTATTGAATGCACCTATTCGGATGAACCTGTAAAACGCAACTTAAACGATATTGAAGGTCCGAAAGAAATCCGTCAGTGGTTTGACATTTCCACTAAGCAAGTGAAAATTCGACAGAACTTCTTAAAAGCTATAGTGAAATATGTTTCAGCCTTTTTTCTGGTTTCTCACCTATGTTTTTTTTTTTAATATTGCGCCTGCGACTACCAAAAACAACATAACTGCATATGGAGGTCTTATTCGTTATAAATTACCGATCTAAGTTTAAAAAAACAATAAATTTCAAAAACAATAATGATAAATATTTAAGAATTTAAAATAAAGTTTTTTAAACCATGGTTTGGACTAACGAAAGATAAGATCTTTCGAATCATATGCTACACCTAAGAAATGATGGTAGACTATCTGAAATCCTAGACAAGACAAAACTAGAGACAAGATTAAGACTAGACAAGACAGAAGAAATTATTCTTTTTAACTATTCTTCTGTTCTTAGGGATAATAAAATAATCAGGCTCGTCGGAAACTGACGAGCTTCTTTTAGGGGACGTGTGGTGGAAGAAACACAGACCCAAGGGTTTCGCCAATCATAAACTGTAAAGTCTCGCTTAAATCAAGCATCAACAAGGTGTGATATTACCACTTGCCAAATGTTTACTTGTCATGCTATATTTCGGATGTCACTATTTCAAGACAAGCTTCCAAAATTGTATTTAATTACCACTACTACTAACAACTCAACGCAGTACCAAGCTGCCTGAGGCCAACACAGCTACACACGCTCCTGTCCCATCCTAATCTATTGAAAGCCTCTTTCTTTACACCTTCCCAGGAAGTTCCCATTGCCCTTGATTATTTCTTTATGACATCCTCCCACCCCAACCGCAGACAACCTGCTGTCCGTTTAACCCTAGACAGTTGGCTGAAAAGAACAATCTTCGGCAATCTGTCATCCTTCATCCGAAGAAACGTGCCCTAGCCATCTCAATCTTTAACTCATAATAACCCTAGAAAGTGGAATTGAAACGCACTTTTCGTACAGCCTACTGTTTGAAATACGGTCAGTTAGCCGGGTACCCAGAACAATCTGTAGGGAATTTCCCTGGAAAACATCTAGCAAATATTCATATGCTTTTCGGAGCGCCCATGCTTCAAAACCATATTTGACCACTGTCATCACTATAGCTTCCAATATTCTAGTCTTGGTTTGCAGAATCATCTTCTTATTCTTCCAAACTATGTTCAACTGTGAAAAAACACCCTGAGCCTTGGATATTCTACTTTTAACATCAACACTTCTCCCACCATCTTAATAAAAATACTACCAAGGTAAGTGAAGCTGTCCACTTGATCGATCTTTTCGTTACCCAAAGTCACCTTTTCACCTTCACTTATTCCTAGTGTTAGCGACGTAATCTTCTTAACATTAATTTTCAAGACTATTCTAGCACTCTGAACTCGCAAAACCTCTAAAATTTCATTCATTTTGCTCATACTTTCATCTAGGATGCTTAAATCATCAGCATAATCTAAGTCCACGAAGGTTTTTCTTCCCCATTTGATTCCGTATTCTTCCACTGCCTTTCCTGTGCTCCTTAAGACAAAGTTCATCAAATGATCCATATAAAAGGGGATATAACACAACTGCTGATTTAATACAAAACCAGTTGCTAACCTCATTTCCTACCTTAACCACAGCAGTGTTATTCTCGTGCATAGCACTAATCATTTTAATGTGTTTGTCTGGTATACCATACGAGGATAAGACCTTCGCTAAAGCTCTTCTATCAACAGAAATGAACGCGTGCTCATAGTCTATAAAACTGAGGACCAACGACGATTGACAACTCAGGCACTTCTCAACTATTAAACTAAGAGTGAAAATTTGGTCAACCCATCCTCTACCCTTTCTAAAACCGCACTATTCTTTTCTTATTACTTTGTCAACAGCATCTCTCAGTCTAAAAAGTATCAAATTAATAAGTAATTTGCTACCAACACAGACCAGGCGAATGCCTCGAAAATTATCACTCTCACTCTTATCACCTTTCTTATACCGGCTCGGTAATCTTTATAGAATTATTTTGCTGAAGACTATTACTACTACTACCAAGTCACAGCAGAACCAAGACACTCAAGGCCAATACAGCTACGCCTGTAGCTGTGTAGCTCTATCTTAATCTATTCAAAGCCTCCCTCTTTACGATCTCCCAAGAAGTTCTAATCTTCCTCAAGTTCTTCCTTACGATCTCTTCTAACCCTATTTGGGGTTGTTGCTTTTTGCAAATTTGGGTCGCTGCTTTTTGCTGGACCCTAGATGGTTGACCGAAAAGGAGGATATTTGGCAGTCTGTCATGCTTCATCTTCAGAACATGTTCTAACCATCTCAAACTTTCTTTCATTATAGCATAAGGAAGCTGGATAAACCACATTTTCGTTCCGGCAATTGTTTCAAACATGGTCAATCAGACGGTTACCCAAAAGAATCCGTAGATAATTCCTCCAGAAAATTTCTACCAGATCCTGTTCTGTCTACCTAAGCGCCCACATTCCAGAACCATACTTGACTACAGTCATCACCATAGCTTCCAATATTCTAATTTTTGTTCGCGGACTTATCTTCTTATTCCTCCAAACTTTTTTCGAGTGTAAAAAACCCTTTGAGCCTTGGCTATTCTACTTTCAACATCTTCACTGCAACCACTATCTTTACTGATAATACTACTTAGGTAAGTGAAGCTGGTAAGTGAAAGTAAACACTAGGTAAGTGAAGCAAACACTATGCGCTTAGTGTGTTTAGATTTAAAGCAGTGCTACTGCAATCTTGAGAATTTGAATCACTAACTTTGATCAGTAAGGACTACCCTTGACTATACCAGTGGGTGAACGATCCAAAGGCCCCTTAAAACATAAGGCGAAAATACTTGCTTGACTTAGGTTTCAGCATGGCGTGTTTTTTAATACATATATATATATATGTGTGTGTTTTTTAATATATATATACATATATATATATATATATATATATATATATATATATATATATATATATATATATAATATATATATATATATATATATATATATATATATATATATATTATATATATATATATATATATATATATATATATATATATATATAAATATATATATATATATATATATATATATATATATATATATATATATTATATATATATATATATATATATATATATATATATATATATATATATATGTATTTATATATATATATAAATGTATATGTATATATATAAATGTATATATATATATATATATATATATATATATATGTATATATATTATATATATTATATATATATATATATATATATATATATATATATATATACATACATTTATATATATACATATACATTTATATATATATATATATATTATATATAATATATATATATATATATATATATATATATATATATATATATATATATATATATATATATATATATATATATATACTATATATATACATATACATTTATATATATATATATATATATATATATATATATATATATATATATATATAATATATATATATATATATATTATATATATATATATATATATATATATATATATATATATATATATATATGGTTGACGGGGAGTGAATCCGGTACAAACACACAAATATATATATATATATATATATATATATATATATATATATATATAATATATATATATATATATATATATATATATATATATATATATATTATATATATATATATATATATATATATATATATATATATATATATATATATATTATATATATATATATGTATATATATATATATATATATATATATATATATATATAGATATATATATATATATATAATATATATATATATATATATATATATATATATATATATATATATATATATATATATATATATATATATTTATATAAGGTCATTTAAATTCACTATAATAAGAAAGAAAGAAAGAAAAAAAAGAAAAAAAATTATGCACATATAATAATAATAATGCTACGGGGGGCAGTACCTGCACAGCATGTCCATACTGCGAGGTAACACTCAACAACCAACAAAAAATTACAACTTAATCTAAATCGAATCAAACCAAATCTCCTCCAAAACCACAAAACTAAAATTCATACCTACTTAATAGCTTTTACTAAGTAAGTCCTACTCACTAAACATTTTGGACATCTTTATTTGAATAAGTACTACCCAGCTGGAGGGTGAGCGCCATCTTTTCCTGAAAATTTAAGATGCAACAATCTGTAAAATCTAAGGTAATGAGAAACTATGTTGAAAAAGAAGTATGTTTTGAAAAAAGGAAGCTTTAATAAACTTTAATATAAAAGACTCCTATGAAGATGCGTAGATTCAAACGAAAAAACTATTGAAATTTGTAAGCATTTAAATATAAATGAAAATATTTTACTTTTTGGGAAATAGGAAATAAATAAGACGTAACTTTTTAAAACAGCTACTTTTCCCTTAGTGTATGTTCCAAACATGAATTACAAGTGAGCTTTCGAGAGGAGTAAAATATTGATTTAGAGCAAACTATTAGTTGAATAAATTAAACTAATTTATAAAAAGTAAGTAAACACCTCTATAAATAAAAGATTTGCGAGTGGTTATGGCATCCCTCAAGAAATTTTATTCTAGTGCTTCTTTAACCAAGTGAAATATGCACAGAAGCTATTAAGCAAGAAATCACCATCTGGGGCAAAATCAGAAATAAGTATTAGGAAACAATTACTGTTTGATCACAATAAAAGCAAAACTGATCTATAACTAAAAGCCTTTCCTGTGGTAATAGGAATCGGTCAGAGTTCCGAACCTGGTAGGACACTGCAGCGTTAAACAAGTCTTTTCATGCTAGGTGAACTTGAAAATTTATACACCCATCATAATCATCGTCTCAATCATTATAGTCGAATTATTCAGAAATTTTGAAGTGGAGTTGAGATTCAAGCTCAGAACAAGCGTGAAGGACTTTCTAGGAAAAGTTCACGAATTTCCTTTCAAAATATAGTAATTTCTCATTTAGACAGCTTATTTTGTTGCTATTAGGTTGAGTTTTCTTTTACAAAACATAAACTTACATAAATTATGTGCATAATTTATAATTATGTAACATAATCAGAGGCAACGCTATAGCGTTGCCTGTAGTAAAGGCCATATGGCTCCAATGTTTTATTATTTATCTTTTTTCCCAGAAGCACTTCATATAGAAGGGATCGTCGCAGAAACTTCGGAGGGGGCTCATTCGATTGAAAATAGAGAGTTCTATTGCCCTTTCTCCAGTCAAAAATGATCTGAGGGCACCTAGCCCCCCCAAGCTTTTTTTTTCCCAATCCCAAATACACCCGAAAATTTTTTTTAGATAGCCATTTTGTTAAAAATAGATCAAAGATCATATAACTAAAGCTCCGGTGTCGACAAAACCCTCCAGGGCCCTGGAGCAGGCGTTGAAAGTTATGCCCTGGGGCCATATTTGGTTCTTATGGACGGACTGCTCGCATAAACTTCAGAGGGGGCTGATCTAATTGGAAAGTAACCCCCCTCCACGCCCTTTTTTCTTCAAGCCCATCCGATAAACTTTGAGATAGCCATTTTTTTTAATAGTTCAAAGGTCGTATAACGAAAACTCCAGGGTCGACGCAACCCCCCAGGGCCCGAGGGCAGGCGTTGTAAGTTATATCCTAGGGGCACATATGGTTCTTATAGAAGGGATGCTCGTAAAAACTTCAGAGAGGGCTCATTTGATTGGAAGTTGAAAGCTCTAGTTCAATTTTTGAGAGTCAAAAGAGATTGGCAGCAACCACCCCCCACGCCCCTTCTTTTCCAATTGCATCCGATAAAAATTTGAGACAGCCATTTAGTTAAAAATAGTTTAAGTCAGACAACAAAAACTCAGGTGTCAACACAAATCCCCAGGGCCCAGGGGCAGGCGTTATAAGTTATACCCTGGGGGCATATATGGTTCTTATGAAAGGGATGCCCATATAAACTTCGTAGAGGCCTCATTTGATTGGAAATTAAAAGTTCTAGTTCACTTTTTAAGAGTCAAAAGAGATCTGAGGGTAACTAGCCCCCCCCCACACACTCTTTTTCCCCCAAACCCATCTGACAAAAGTTTTGAGATAGCCCTTTTGTTAAAAATAGTTCTAAGGTCAGATAAGAAAAAACTGTGTCGACGCAACCCCCCAGGGCTCGGGGACAGGCGTTGTAAGTAATGCTCTGGGGACATGTATTGTTCTTATGGAAGTAATGCTCGTATAAACTCCGGAGAGGGCTTCATCTGATTTAAAATTTAAAGTTCTAGTTCACTTTTTAAGAGTCAAAAGGGATTGGAGGGCAACTACCCTCCCTCCACGCCCTATTTTCCTCAAACCCATCCGATAAGAACTTTGAGAGCCATTTTTTGAAAAATGGTTCAAAGATCATATAATGAAAACTCCGGGGTCGACACAATCCTTCAGGGCCCGGGGTAGGCGTTATAAGTTATGCCCGAAGGGAATATATAGTTGTTATGGAAGGGATGCTCACATAAACTTCAGAGAGGGCTCATTTGATTGGAAATTGAGAGGACTGGTTCACTTTTTAAGAGTCAAAAGAGATAGGAGGGCAACTAGCCCCCCCCCCACGCCCTTTTCCCCCAAACCCATCCGATACAAATTTTGAGATAAGCATTTTTTTAAAATAGTTCAAAGGTCAGATAACAAAGATTCCGGTGTCGACAAAACCCCCCAGGGCCTGGGGGGCAGGCGTTGTAAGTTATGTCCTTGGGGCGTATATGGTTCGTATGAAAAGGATGCTCATATAAACTTCAGAGACGGCTCATTTGATTGGAGTCACTTTCTCATAGTCAAAAGAGATCGGAGGACAACTAGCCCCTCCCCCCTCAACGGCTTTTTTCCCCGGATCCATCCAATAAAATTTTGAGGTGACCATTTTGTTAAAAATAGTTCAAACGTCAGATATTGAAACTCCGGGGTCGACACAACCCCGCAGGGTCCGGGGACAGTTGTTGTAAGTTATGCCCTGGGGGTATATATGGTTCTTACAGAAGGGATGCTCGTATAAACTTCAGAGAGGACTTATTTGATTGAAAATGGAAAGTTCTAGTTCACTTTTAAAGAGTCAAAAGAGATCGAAGGGCAATTAGCCCCCAACACCCTTTTTCCCCTAACCCATCCGATGCAAATTTTTAGATAGCCTTATTGTTCAAAATAAATGAAACATCAGATAATAAAAACTCTGAGATTGACACAAACCCATTTTTTTACTTTGATATTGTTACTTTAATACTAGTTTTGATACTCTGATGAACATTTGATGTTAAAAAAAAAGTTTGATTTTGAAATAAGGAATTTTTAAAACCTTTTTGCAATCAAAAACGGACAAAAATTAATTAAAAAACACTTTCCGAAAAAGAAGTTTTTCAAAGAAAACTAAATGCCATTTTAAACTTAAGATCAGCAGATACAAATACCTGTTAAAATTCAAACTCAAAACGACCAGAAATTACTATTAATGAATAAATGAAACCCAAAACGAACAGAAATTAAATAAACAATCATAGCAAAAAAACCTACAACAAGTAATAATATAAATGAATAAATAAATCTTAAAGCGAGTAATTCTTAAATTGAATATGCAATTCAAGCTTAAAACGAAATATTTTCCTATTGAAGTATAAATGAAACCCAAAACGAGCAGAAATTAAATAAACAATCAATGCAAACAAACATACATTAGATACCAATATAAATGAATAAATAAATCTTAAAACGAGTGAAACTTAAATTGAATATGCAACTCAAGCTTGAAACGAAGAAAAATCATTACAAACACAAGTTTGGGTGTCTCCTCCTTCTCTCACTGTAACAGTCTAAAACCTACTGCGTCATTGGCGCTTTACTGAAAACTTTATGTGTCTTGAACAGTCTTGGAAAGTATAAACAAAATCAAATTAAATATTTGATATATAATGATATTAATTGTTGAAAGATCCATCAGTTCAAGATCTTATTTCACTGTAATTTTATTTTCATTTTAAATGCTGTAAGAACTGGAAAAGTAAATATTTGTAATATAATTCGTTTTCAATGAAGCTCCACTGACGCAGTAGGCTTTTACAGTTAAGCAAGGGGGCGGTACCCAAACTCTTGTTTGTAGTGAAACTATATTCGTCTTGAAAAACTTTAGAAAGAACCTAATAAATTAAACTGAATATTTGATGTATAATGATATTAATTGCTGAAAGCTCACCAGTTCAAAATTTACTGTAATTTTAATGTTTATTTTCAATATTAAGTATAAAAGAGAATATTTGTAATACTATTCGTTTTCAGTAAAGCACCATTTACTCATTAAATTTGGCAAGTAATAGAGATGAAACGTAATATGATGATGCGGTTTCTACCAATAATGGTGAAAGACGACGTTTATAGGATAATTTTCCTCTTTTCTGCGGAGACAAACCCTCTCAGTAAATTCAGGGAGACATTTTTTAGTAGCCTACGTTAATAACAAACCCAAAAATAAAATGAATTCTTTTCACTCCATAGCGACATCAAAGACAACCCATTTGGCTTAGTTTTGATTTATTAATCTGGTCTATTACCAGAAAGATGTGTTATAATTTTTTATCAATCATAGAAATATAATCTAAAATAAGAAATTTAAATGTAACCTAAAAACTTAAAATATTACTGACGAAAGAGAAGTGGCTGAGATTTTGGCAAATATGATCCCCGGAGCTTATGAGTTAGGCACGTATGAAGACGGCCCTTCAGGCCAGCCCGCCCTGAAATATCGAGATTCGAATAATTTCTTACATGTTCGAATAGCCCCTCAATTTCTATATTTGTTTAATATGTTCCCCTGTAGTTTTAATTATATAAAACTCTATGCGATATAGTTGTCGAAAGCTTTGGCCACTTTATCATTTTTTATGTTTGCTGAATTATCACACAAATTTACTCCATTTGCCCTAAGGCTAATTTACCCCAAGGTTAAAATGCTTGAAGCTTTTGACAGAAACGTTTTCCTCACAGAAAATTGTGTTTAATTCTACATTTTTTTCATGTAAATTTCAAATATTACTCAATCTTAGATGTACAGTAATTGCACTTAATTTAGTAGGTGTAATTAATTTAATTACATTTATATTAGTAATTATTATCAGTAAATTAGTAATTAGCACTTATAATAGAAATTCTAATTGCATTTACATTAGTAATTTGTTTAATTAAATTTAATTAATAAGTGTAATTGCATTTAATAATCTGAAATTGAACATAACTATATTCCAACAACTGTTCCAAATATCCACAAAATTTCGATTACGAAAACTGATTGGCGATTACGAAACAACTTGAATTCTAAACAAAATAATTTTAATTCATTGCAAAACAATTTTAATTCTAATTACACAAATAAAGAGAATGAATTAAATTAAAGCCAAAGGTAAAGCAAACTTCAATCTTCATCGAAATATTTTTCTTCTTCATCACGTGCTCTAATGTCTAAGTTATCGTATTCAGAATTGTAATCCACAGATCTGGAAGAGAAAACGCTGTAAAAAAACACCCTTACTATTAAGTTTCAGGGCAACTTCACCAGATTTGAAACAGAAATCACAATTCGTTTTTTCTCCATTCCATTTGAATCACCTTTTTCTCTTTTTTTCAATAGCTTTCAAATAGTTTTCTTTCATCATTATAGTTATTTTTCTTTGGTACATATACTTATTTTTTTTTTTTTTTACATTTTATCTTGCATATATGTGAAGCTTCTCACTTTATAGTTATTCATACTAAATTATAAAGAATAAAACAGGACAATTTGTTCCAAACCTTTTGAAGATAGACAAGTTAAAAAAAACAAGTAGAGTAATTAAATACAATGAACGCGGAAGGAAAAATGCAGAAGAAAAGCAAGAACGGAAATGTGTATATATAAGAATGTCAATGTCTAGACAAGGCCATCTATCTTAGCACTAGATCAACCAAAAATTCAGTACAAGTAAAATACTAGCGAAAGGATATCCTAGAAGAGCCTCTATCGCACAAATACGTAAGTAAATGACTCGCCTTATTTCCAGAGCACTTTTAAAAAGAATGTTGCGTGACCATATAGCACATTATAATTGGAAACAAAATCTGGAAAAAGTGGACAAATCTGTCACGTTTGAAAAGCAACTTTAGATGGCGTCAATATCAGCATTTTACTTGACATGTCTAATTCCAGTCTCCTATGCAATTCTTCCTTGCTTACGTGTAAACGACGATCAGAATACCCCCTTTTCTGAAATAAAGACTGAAGAAGTAGTGCCTAAATTCTTACTTCTTTACTTTCATAAAGTCTATATTTATTGGATATTTAGAGTTGCTTCCAGTTTAACTTTTATGTTCGGTTGACATTTTATGTCATGACCAGGGTGTTATAAATATCAGAGCGGCTGCCAACCCATTTGAAGACCCTGGTTGTGGTTAAAAGATACGTTAAAAGACATAAAAAATATGGTTAAAAGACATATTTTGGCAGTCATGGTTTTTTACGTCTAGGTTAAAATGAGGTATTCAATCTTAAACACAGTTTCACAATTTCGATCTTAAACACAGTCTTAAACACAATTTCGATCATTGAACTTCTTGGAATATAATGAACGTTGAGTCGAAAATAAGAAATAAGAGACATATTTTGGCAGTCATGGTTTTTACCTCTAGTTTAAAATGAGGCATTCGATCCTAAACACAGTTTCACAATTTCGATCTTAAACACAATTTCGATCATTAAACTTCTTGGAATATAATAAACGTTGAGTCGAAAAATAAGAAGTAAGAGACATATTTTGGAAATCGTGTTTTTACGTCTAGGTTAAAATGAGGTATTCGATCTTAAACACAGTTTTACAATTTCAATCTTAAACACAGTCTCAAACACAATTTCGATCATTGAACTTCTTGGAATATAATACACGTTGAGTCGAAAATAAGAAATAAGAAATAAGAGACATATTTTGGCAGTCATGGTTTTTTACGTCTAGGTTAAAATGAGGTATTCAATCTTAAACACAGTTTCACAATTTCGATCTTAAACACAGTCTTAAACGAAATTTCGATCATTAAACTTCTTGGAATATAATAAACGTTGAGTCGAAAATAAGAAATAAGAGATATATTTTGGCAGTCATGGTTTTTTACCTCTAGGTTAAAATGAGGTATTCGATCTTAAACACAGTTTCACAATTTCGATCATTAAACTTCTTGGAATATAATAAACGTTGAGTCGAAAAATAAGAAGTAAGAGACATATTTTGGAAATCGTGGTTTTTTACGTCTAGGTTAAAATGAGGTATTCGATCTTAAACACAGTTTTACAATTTCAATCTTAAACACAGTCTTAAACACAATTTTGATCATTAAATTTCTTTCAATATAATAAACGTTGAGTCGAAAATAAGAAATAAGAGACATATTTTGGCAGTCATGTTTTTTTTACCTCTAGGTTATAATGAGGTATTCGATCTTAAACACAGTCTTAAACACAATTTCGATCATTAAACTTCTTGGAATATAACAAACATTGAGTCAAAAATAAGAAATATGAAATAAGAGACATATTTTGGCAGTCATGTTATTCTACCTCTAGCCTAGGTTAAAATGAAGTGTTCAATCTTAAACACAGTTTTACAATTTCAATCTTAAACACAGTCTTAAACACAATTTTGATCATTAAATTTCTTTGAATATAATAAACATTGAGTCGAAAATAAGAAATAAGAGACATATTTTGGCAGTCATGGTTTTTCACGTCTAGGTTAAAATGAGGTGTTCAATCTTAAACACAGTTTCACAATTTCAATCTTAAACACAGTCTTAAACACAATTTTGATCATTAAACTTCTTTGAGTATAATAAACGTTGAGTCGAAAAGAAGAAATAAGAGACATATTTTGGCAGTCATGGTTTTTCACGTCTAGGTTAAAATGAGGTGTTCAATCTTAAACACAGTTTCACAATTTCAATCTTAAACACAGTCTTAAACACAATTTTGATCATTAAACTTCTTTGAGTATAATAAACGTTGAGTCGAAAATAAGAAATAAGAGACATATTTTGGCAGTCATGGTTTTTCACGTCTAGGTTAAAATGAGGTATTCAATCTTAAACACAGTTTTACAATTTCAATCTTAAACACAGTCTTAAACACAATTTTGATCATTAAACTTCTTTGAGTATAATAAACGTTGAGTCGAAAATAAGAAATAAGAGACATATTTTGGCAGTCATGGTTTTTCACGTCTAGGTTAAAATGAGGTGTTCAATCTTAAACACAGTTTTACAATTTCAATCTTAAACACAGTCTTAAACACAATTTTGATCATTAAACTTCTTTGAGTATAATAAACGTTGAGTCGAAAAGAAGAAATAAGAGACATATTTTGGCAGTCATGGTTTTTCACGTCTAGGTTAAAATGAGGTGTTCAATCTTAAACACAGTTTCACAATTTCAATCTTAAACACAGTCTTAAACACAATTTTGATCATTAAACTTCTTTGAGTATAATAAACGTTGAGTCGAAAAGAAGAAATAAGAGACATATTTTGGCAGTCATGGTTTTTCACGTCTAGGTTAAAATGAGGTGTTCAATCTTAAACACAGTTTCACAATTTCAATCTTAAACACAGTCTTAAACACAATTTTGATCATTAAACTTCTTTGAGTATAATAAACGTTGAGTCGAAAAGAAGAAATAAGAGACATATTTTGGCAGTCATGGTTTTTTACGTCTAGGTTATAATGAGGTATTCGATCTTAAACACAGTTTCACAGTTTCGATCATTAAACTTCTTGGAATATAATGAACGTTGAGTCGAAAATAAGAAATAAGAAATAAGGTTTAAGAAATAATAAGGTTTAAGTAATAAGGTTTAAGAAATAAGGTATAAGAAATAAGGTATAAAATAAGGGTTTTGTGCCTCAAGCAATACAGAATGAAAATAAATGCACGTTTTTTTATTTAAATAAGAGGAAAAATAACCAATTTTCTGCTAAAAAGCTGGAAGTAGAACAGGCGGGGATGTTGGAAGAGCCACGGGCCCACTTTGATCCTCCAAATCATATGGATTAAAAGTATATGTCTGATCATAGGCAGCGCAATCGCGCTGCCTAAGTAAAGAACGATGTTGGCAGAATGTATTATTTGTTTTGTTTTTCCATACCAGGGCACTTCGTATCGAAGGAGTTGCCGTAGAAACTTCGAAAAGGACTCATTCGATTGGAAATTAGAGTGGCTTGTGCCCTTTTTAATAGTCAAAAGTGATTGGAAGGCAACTAGCACCCCTTCCACGCCCACCATTTCCCCAAACACATCCAATCAAAATTTTGAGATAGCCATTTTGTTCAGCGTAATTGATTTCCGGGTAGAAAATATGTTTTTGAGGAGGACACTCCCCCACAACCCTCAGGGCAAGGGTTTTAAGTTATACCCTGGGGGCATATAAGAATGATGTTGGCATAATGTATTATTTATTATTTTTTTCCTTTAGACCAGGGCACTTCGTATCGAAGAAGTTGTCATAGAAACTTTGAAAAGGGCTCATTCCATTGAAAATTGGAGTGGCTTGTGCCCTTTTTAATAGAAAGTGATTGGAAGGCAACTAACACCCCTTCCACGCCCACCATTTCCCGAAACACATCCAATCAAACTTTTGAGATAGCCATTTTGTTCAGCGTAATTGATTTCCGGGTAGAAATTATGCTTTTGAGGAGGACACTCCCCCACAGCCCTCAGGGCAAGGGTTGTAAGTTATGCCCTGGGGCAAACAAGGTTTTAATAGAAAGCGTTGTCGTAGAAACTTCAAAAAAGGCCCATGAGATTGGAAATTCAAAGGGCTAGTATCCTGTTTAATAGTAGAAAGTGATTTGAGGACAACTAACCCCCCTCTCACGTCCACCTTTTCCCCAAACACATCCAATCAAAATTTTAAGATAGCCATTTTAGTTGAAAGTTCTGGAAATTAGGCCTTTGAGGATTCCACGCCAACCATTTCCCCAAACACATCCAATCAAAATTTTGAGATTACCATTTTGTTCCACGCAGTTTAAAGTTCAGGAAATTATACCTATGAGCAAGTCACTCCCCCCACAGTCTTCAGGGCAACGTTTGTAAGTTATCCCCTGGGGGCATATAAGGTTTTTATTGAAATCTTTGTCGTAGAAACTTCAAAAAGGGCTCATTCGTAGAAACTTCAAAAAGGGCTCATTCTATTGGAAATTCAAAGGGCTAGTATCCTGTTTAATAGTAGAAAGTGATTTGAGGACAACTAACCCCCCTCTCACGTCCACCTTTTCCCCAAACACATACAATCAAAATTTTTAGATAGCCATTTTATTCAACGTAGTTGAAAGTTTTGGAAATTAGGTCTTTAAGGATGACAGCCCCTCCCCCCCCCACAGCCCTCAGGGAAAGAGTTCTAAGTTATGACCGACTTCGATTTCCAATCACACCGGCAGTTGAAGGAGAAGGGCCATCGGTCTATTTTAGTTGACAAATCATGCAATAGTATATTTATACTATTGCAAAGTATATTTATACTATTGCAAAGTATATTTATACTTTTTGAAACTTCAAAAAGGGCTCATTCAATTGGAAATTGAAAGGGTTAGTGCCCTTTTTAATAGTCAAAAGTGATTGAAGACCAATTAACCCCCCACTCACGCCGGCAGTTCTGTGACCGACTTCGATTTTCCAATTAACCGGCAGTTGAAGGAGAAGGGAATGACAGAGGGACCATCGGTCTATTTTAGTCGACAAATCATGCAATTGTATATTTATGATAAAATTTAAAGTTGCTGCAAAGTCAACTTTAGCTGACTTATTAACCCAAACTTTATATGTTGACCAAAACACATTTCTAACAGCCTGCTTCGGCAAATGAGTTAACCTTTATGGCTCTCAAACAGTAAAAAATAGTGTCAACATTACAGTGTTAACTCTACTTAAATATAGATGTAAGTCATGGAGCCTTTCAAAGAACGCACAGAAACTTTTTCTCAGCTTTGAAAACGATTGCCTACAATGAATCCTTGCCATCTGTCACTGCCACTGCCCATTTCCTTGTCACTGAACTGATAGAGTGACGAATGCCCAGATAAGAACAGATTCGGAATAGCCAGTGGTGACCAGCGAAATTAGAATAAGGAGATGGATATGCCGAGGACATATGATCCGCATAAGTGAAGGATACCTCCCACATGATGTATAGGATGCACCCGATAAGGTCTTCGAAAGAGGAGCAGACAGTGCAGCACACAACGTCATCCCCTGGAGAAACAGGCAACAAGTCTTTAAACCATACTGAACGAGCTCTGGCCCCAGGCACAAGATCGGCTGAATTGGAGGTCCACCGTTGCTGCCTTATGGACCTCTAGGCGTGGGGAAACCTAAATCTAAGAAAGTAGTACTGTATTATAAGTTCATTTCATACTTTTTTTTTTCTTTTTTACTTCACCATTTCGTTATTTTCTTTATAAGTAGGTCATCAATCAATCAATCATTTTATTCGTACTAAAGCACTATTAATAACGGTTATTGAAACGATTATATTGTCTACAAATATATTTATTATATTTTTTAATAAATGATTATATTGCCCATCTGCCGAAATGACGAATGGTAAACAAAAATGTTAGACCCATACTGCCAGATGCTTTTTACCAATTTTAAGGCAAACATAAAATTTTCTCATTTCTGATTCTCAGAATGTAAACAATTTTCCAAGTGATTTCCTATTTTTGGTATAATACACACGATTCCCCCCCCCCCCCTCCCCCATTAGTTAAAGCCAAGTGGATGTTCATGATTCTAAGCATAAGAAATATAGTCTGAAGTATGTATTCTACCGATTCAAGAACGCATTTACAAATACGCATGGTGCTTTAGAATCTATATCTTAGAGTATGTTCTAGGGCAATTAATAGATATTAATATTGCCCATTAGCTAAAGCCAAGTGGATGTTCATGATTCTAAGCATAAGAAATATAGTCTGACGTATTTATTCTACCGATTCAAGAACGCATTTACAAATACGCATGGTGCATTAGAATCTATATCTTAGAGTGTGTTCTAGAGCAATTAATAGATATTAATATTGCCCATTAGCTAAAGCCAAGTGGATGTTCATGATTCTAAGCATAAGAAATATAGTCTAACGTATGTATTCTACCGATTCAAGAACACATTTACAAATACGCATGGTGCATTAGAATCTATATCTTAGAGTGTGTTCTAGGGCAATTAATAGATATTAATATTGCCCATTAGCTAAACCCAAGTGGATGTTCATGATTCTAAGCATAAGAAATAGAGTCTGACGTATGTATTCTACCGATTCAAGAACCCATTTACAAATACGCATGGTGCATTAGAATCTATATCTTAGAGTGTGTTCTAGGGCAATTAATAGGTATTAATATTGCCGCCCCCAAAAAATGTCTTTAACGTGCATTTTCCGGTGTCATAGTCTAAATACAATTAGAAGTACTTACTGCAATTAGACTTCTCTTAAAGTGATTGAGTGAGTTAAACTTAAATTGGTAGTTATACCAATTGAGCTGTCTTAGCCGAGTGGTTAGTACGCTAAACTTACGCTAAACTTGTAATCCCCCGCTCATCAGGTCTGGAGTTCGAGCTCTAATGACTATTTGGTTATGGGCAGAGGTAATTGACATGACCCTATAAGTTCAGCCAGGGTCGACCCAGGTATAAATTAGTACCAGGTGAAATAACGGAAAGGTAAACAGGAAAGGTGTGCGAAAGGACGAGATGGCTGGCCCCCGGCTCCCCAGTGCAATTCCTTTCTGAACGACCATAAATCGGGAATCAGCGCCACTACTTTGAACCGGTTTTTTTTTACTTTATTTTCTTTTATACCGGTTGACAATTAGGACATTTATAGCTCAAAATTAATCTAGATTAGTTGGAGCATAAAATTAAGCTCATACTGAAAATCCTACGAAAAGGGTCACATCTAGAATTTTTTCCAGGGGGGGGGATAAAAGAATTTTTGTTTTGGGGATGGGGGTTACAAGAAAAACTTTAAAAACGCATCAAAAATTTGTTTATATTCCTTTTTGAGTCGGACAAATATTTCGAGGGAGGGGGGGGAGGTTCAAACCCCATAACGCTCCCCCCTGGATACGGCCTTGTTCACGAATATAATGGATTTGATTGTCTCATACAGGGCAACTAAAGGTATTAAATTCATTAAGCAGCGCCTGCTTTCGCAGTGAAGTGCTGCAGAATTTATACTTTGTATAGAAAACGCAAAATGGCGTTTACTTTATGATACCAAGTCTCTACTTATAATGTTTGGTGTTTTAATTAATGGCCTTTTAAATGGCATATATTTATACTTACGCATAGTCAAAATCTTTATCTCTTCCTTCGAGAAAATTCCTGTACATCGTTGACGCAAATTCATCCCTCAGCATTCCCCTTTCTTCTTCGTTTATTTCCTCCTTGTTTTCTTCAGGTAATTCCACTTCCGCTTCATCATCCTCTTCTTCTTCCTCTTCAAAAGCAGCTTCTTCTGCCTCTTGCTGACGACGCCGAAAAGATGATTCTTCATCTCGATCAATGTGTTGCATTAGTATGTTAACAAAGCTGTAAGAAGTCCAGTAATTTATTAGATATAAACTAAGACAATAGAAATGATGTCTCTACATAGAACAAAGAAAGTTTGATATTAAAACGATCTCTTTATGTCAAAAAAGATATAAGGCTTTTTCTAAAAGCTAAATAGTTATGTAACTGTAGCTAATAGTTAAGAAATTCCCGGGGGAAATTTTTAAGATGCCTCGATTATCGTTAAGTCTTAGTAAAATTTCCTCCAGGGATCTTTTTGAACTTATTTTGACGTTTTTGAAAATTGAAAAACGTGTTTAAAAAAAAAATATGCGCAGTGAGAATTGAAAAACTTGTTTAGAAAAAAAAATATGCGCAGTGAGAATAATTTTTCATTCAAAGACGATTCAAGAACGACAGTTATCATATAGGTTTGTCTTATTTGTAAAAGTTTATTATGAAAATAAGTTTTCGAGAGTTAATTTCTTAAACCACATTGGCCTGACATAACATAAAGAAAGAAAAACGAGCAAAAATGGGGTTTTGAAAGGCCAAATGAAAATACTGAAAAAACACAACAAAGCGAATATTTCGAGGGGACAAACGCCTCTCTTCTTCAGCGCGAAACGAAAAAAATATGATCAATGCGAGTGCCGAAGAACAAACCAACAAATAAACGCGGAAAGTCAATGTGAATGTGAAAAAAAAAACAATGAAAAAAAAATTAAAAGATGAATAAAAATCAATAAAAGCTTAAAAATTTTAAGAATTAAAACCAAATACCTAACAACAATAAAAGTGAGTCATTCACCAATATCCGTGATTTGCAAAGAAATTTAAAATTGAACCGCCATCAACGGATACTAGCGAATAACTGAGAAATAAAAGACAAACATTTTAAACCACATTGACCTGCCATAACATAAAGAAAGAAAAACGAACAAAAATGGGGTTTTTAAAGGCCAAATGAAAATACTGAAAAAACACAACAAAGCGAATATTTCGAGGGGACAAACGCCTCTCTTCTTCAGCGCGAAACGAAAAATATTATCAATGCGTGTGCCGAAAAACAAAACAACAAATAAAACGCGGAAAATCAATGTTAATGTGAAAAAAAAAAGAAAAAAAATGTTTGTCTTTTATTTCTCAAAAACAAGGAGAAACTGCTTTTTTAGATAGATAGCAGTGATGTGTCTCCCGTTTTTTCGCTCCAATTATCTTAAAGCTAGACTCTGAGAGAGTCCAATTTGAAGTCACGCGAAGAAAAATGACTTCATTTAGGCGAGTCTGTAGCCCCTTTCTATTTCAGACTAAAAAGTTTGCTTCTCCCACTGGCAAATTTAAATTTGGCGTCTATAAAAGCTACTTAAAATAACTATCTAAAATATAATAATTGATTTATTTTTTAGATAAATTTTCTGAAAGAAGTTTCGCAGAATATCGTTTTTAATCCGAGATATCAGCTAGAATTGACATAGCGATGTTGCTTCGTCCTTATTGCTCTGCAAAATTTACCGCTATCTTAAAGAATCAGCTTAATAATGGAAGGGATACAGAGAAGTAAAACCTCTGAGAATTTGCAAATACGTTTCATGGCAAATACAATCGATTCTTATGATGGAACGTTGAAAAAATTGTAACTTAGTTTTTATTTTGAGCTTTTCTTTGTCATAAGTGATGCTATGCCGCTGGTCCTGGTAATTGCCTCAATTTTTCCTTTTGAGGTATATCATATTTGAGGTTTACTATACTGAACGCCTTAAGAGAAGGATTTTCCAGGATTACTTCTGCTGCGAGGTCATTCCATGTGGCGATGGATCGTCGGACGAAACTTGTCTTCAGGCATTCCTGGGTGGGGTGCAAACAATTATAATTTTAGAACATAGACGTATTGACCCATTTTTTCTTTGAAATAATGATAGTTAGTTTACATTGATTTTTTTTTTAATTTATTCAAAAAATAAACATGAGCGTTGTATTGTAGGACGATGTGGGACAAAGGTCTTACTCTAGACTCTAGGTGATAGAAGCCATTCTTAAGAAAAGGAAATATGAGAATATTAGGAATACGAGGATAATAAATAAATATTAATAAAAAGAAATGCGAGGATAAGAAACGTTGATAAAGGAATGTTTCCTGCCTCTAAGACAGTTTTTTACTTGGGTGGAGACGAGGAGTGAATATTTTTTTGCTTTGCTTTTGGTGTAAAGTAGGCTGTACGAAAAGTGTGGTCCATCCCCGTTTTTTTAGGGTTATAAGGAGAGAAAGTTTGAGATGGCTAGGGCATGTTCTGCGGATGAAAGATGACAGATTTCCGAAGATTTTTTTTTTCGGCCAACCGTCTAGGGCTAAACGAAAAGCAGGTCGTCCACGGTTAGGGTGGGAAGATGTCACAGAAAAAGATTTAAAGGAAATGGGAATTTCGTGGGAGAACGTAAAGAGGGAGGCTTTGAATAGATTGGGATGGAGGAGGGGCGTGAGTAGCTGTGTTGGCCTCAAGCGGCTTGGTGCTACGGTGAGATGCTAGTAGTAGTAGTAGTGTTAAGTATCCAGCCAGGAAAAGACGGATCTAGAGCAAAATCTGGGGGGAGGGGGGCATTCTGACAAGGGCGTCTATAATTGACCAAATCGACAAGTTTATTTAGAAAAAGAGTAAAAGAAAAAACGGAATGAGGACATAAGAAAAATCCTGCAGGGGGGGGGGGGAACCGGGCCTTTATCTAGTAAAAAAAGCCGATGAAGTAGTTTTCTTTTTGTTGGAGTAGACCTGTGATTTAGTATGCAATACACATCTGGTATCTTTGGAACTGCTAATCATTCATTAAAACTGATTTACTTACTCTCATGAAACATCAATGAAACGGCATCAAAACATAAGTAATCTAATTACTTTTGTCTAAACTGAATTTGCTTTAGACCAGATAAAAGCAAAAAATATTCCAAAACGTGTAGCATCTTCTGTCAGAATAGAGCCAGAAATAATTATACCTCAAAACGAATGGTCGTAAATCCTACATTTCCGAAACAAGTTATTGGTCCCTAAGCATCCTCCAATAGGCGTGTAGTTATCTTGAAGTTGGCAAGGTCCATGGGCGTACGGAAGGGGGGCAGAAGGGGGCAGCTGCCCCCCCTTGAACTTCAAATTTACACTAGATATGGCTGAAAAAGCAGTTGATAAAAGGTAGATGGTTGAAAAAGCTCGAAATAAACAGCTGGAATGACAGAATAAAGTCAAACAAGAAGCAACTATCCATAATTTCTTGGAAAGATGATTGATTAATGCTGAATCTTATTGATGATTCATTATTTTTGGTGATTACTTATTAACAAAGATTTCATAGGTATGATAGAACTTGCTTGCAATGTAAAGTTTTGTTAACTGCCAATATAACTTCAGCCCCCCACTCTTCATCAAAGAATCGACTGCCCCCCCCCCAAGATAAGAAGCTAGATATTTGTTATAGTATGTCAATGCAATTTGATTGACCAATTGACTACTGGGTGTTTGTATTGACAGCAATTTTCCCTAATGGCCAATCAAATTTATAAATTTTTAGGAGCCTTTTCGGAGATCTCTTTCGATTTTAAATGAAAACAAAAGAAAAGAGGAACATGTTCCCTCGAAAACGGTGCCAAATTTTTCATAGGCAGCGCAATAGCGCTGCCTAAGTAAAGAACGATGTTGGCACAATGTATTATTATTTATTTTTCTCCATACCCGGGCACTTCGTATCAAAGGAGTTGTCGTAGAAACTTCGAAAAGGGCTCATTCGATTGGAAATTAGAGTGGTTAGTGCCCTTTTTAATAGTCGAAAGTGATTGGAGGGCAACTAGCCCCCCCCCCCCACGCCCATCATTCCCCCAAACACATCCAATCAAAATTTTGAGATAGCCATTTTGTTCACCGTAGTTGATTTCAAGACATAAAATATGTTTTTGAGGAGGACACTCCCCCACAACCCTCAGGGCAAGGGTTTTAAGTTATGCCCTGAGGGCATATAAGAACCATATTGGCACAATGTATTATTTATTATTTTCTCCTTTAGAGCAGGGCACTTTGTATCGAAGAAGTGTCGTAGAAACTTCAAAAAGGGCTCATACAATTGGAAATTGGAGTGGCTTGTGCCCTTTTTAGTAGTCGAAAGTAATTGGAAGGAACGTAACACCCCTTCCACGCCCACCATTTCCTGAAACACATCCAATCAAAATTTTGAGATAGCCATTTTGTTCAGCGTAGTTGATTTCCATATAGAAATTATGTTTTTGAGGAGGACACTCCCCCACAGCCTTCAGGGCAAGGGTTGTAAGTTATGCCCTGGGGGCATATAAGGTTTTTATAGAAAGCGTTGTCCTAGAAACTTCAAAAAAGGCTCATTCGATTGGAAATTCAAAGGAAAGTGCCCTTTTTAATAGTCGAAAGTGATTGGAGGGCAACTAATCCCCCTCTCTCGCCCACCTTTTCCCCAAACACATCCAATCAACATTTTGAGATAGCCATTTTATTCAACGTAGTTTTAAGTTCTGGAAATTAGGTCTTTGAGGATGACAACCCCCCCAGCAGCCCTCAGGGCAAGGGTTGTAAGTTATGCCCTGGGGGCATATAAGGTTTTTATAGAACGCGTTGTCGTAGAAACTTCAAAAAGGGCTCATTCGATTGGAAATTGAAATGGCTAGTGCCCTTTTTAATAGTCGAAAGTAATTGGAAGGCAACTAACACCCCTTCCAAGCCCACCATTTCCCCAAACATATCCAATCAAAATTTTGAGATAGCCATTTTGTTCCACGCAGTTTAAAGTTCAGGAAATTATGCATTTGAGAAGGACACTCCCCCCACAGTCTTCAGGGCAAGGGTTATAAGTTATGCCCTGGGGACATACAAGGTTTTTATTGAAATCTTTGTCGTTGAAACTTGAAAAAGGGCTCATTCGATTGGAAATTCAAAGGGCTAGTGCCCTTTTAATTGTCGAAAGTGATTTAAGGGCAACTAACCCCCCTCTTACGCCCACCTTTTCCGCAAACACATCCAATAAAATTTTTTAGATAGCCATTTTGTTCAGCGTAGTTGATTTCCAGATAGAAATAAGCTTTCGAGGAGGGAACTCCCCCACAGCCCTCAGGGCAAGGGTTGTAAGTTATGACCTGGGGGCATATAAAGTTTTTAGAGAACGCGTTGTCGTAGAAACTTCAAAAAGGGCTCATTCGATTGGAAATTAAAATGGCTAGTGCCCTTTTTAATAGTCGAAAGTGATTGGAAGGCAACTAACACCCCTTCCATGCCCACCATTTCCCCAAACACATCCAATCAATATTTTTAGATAGCCATTTTGTTTCACGCAGTTTAAAGTTCAGGAAATTATATCTTTGAGCAGGAGAATTCCCCCATAGTCTTCAGGGCAAGGGTTACAAGTTATGCCCCGGGGGCAAATTAAGTTTTTATTGAAATCTTTGTCGTAGAAACTTGAAAAAGAGATCTTACGATTGGAAATTCAAAGGGCTAGTGCCCTTTTTAATAGTCAAAAGTGATTTGAGGGCAACTAACCCCCCTCTCACGCCCACCTTTTCCCCAAACACATCGAATCAAAACTTTTAGTTAGCCATTCTATTCAACGTAGTTGAAAGTTTTGGAAATTAGGTCTTTAAGGATGACAACCCCTTCCCCCAAAACCCTCAGGGCAAGGGTTGTAAGTTATGCCCTGGGGGCATGTAAGGTTTTTATAGAAAGCGATGTTGTAAAAACATAAAAAAGGGCTCATTCAATCGAAAATTGAAAAGGCTAATGCCCTTTTAATAGTCGAAAGTGATTGAAGGGCAACTAACCCCCCTCTCACGCCCACCTTTTCCCCAAACACATCGAATCAAAATTTTGAGATATCCATTTTGTTCAACGTAGTCGAAAGTTCGGGAAATTAGGTCTATTAGGATGATAACCCACTCAGAGCCCTCAGTGCAAGGGTTGTAAGTTATGCCCTGGGGGCATATAAGGTTTATATAGAAAGTTGTTGTAGAAATTTCAAACAGGGCTCATTTATTTGGAAATTGAAATTGCCCTTTTTAATAGTCGAAAGTGAGTGGAGAGTAATTGACCCCCTTCCTATGCCCAACATTTCCCCAAACACATTCAATCAAAGTTTATAGATAGTCATTTTGTACAACGTAGTTGAAAGTTCTGGATATTATGTATTTAGGGAAGACAAAGCCCCAGAGCCCCCAGGGCAAAGGTTGTAAGTTATGCCCTGGGGCCATATAAGGTTTTTATAGTTAGAGTTGTCGTAAAAACTTCAAAAGGGGCTTATTCAATTGGGAATTGAGACGGCTAGTGCCCTTTTTAATAGTCGAAAGTGATTGGAGGGTAACTAACCACCCTCTCACGTGCACCATTCCCCTAAACACATCCAATAAAAATTTTCAGATAGTCATTGTGTTCAACGTAGTAGAAAGTTCTGGAAATTATGTCTTTGAGGGTGACACCCCCCCAGCCCTCAGGGCAAGGGTTGTAAGTTATGCCCTGGGGGAATATAAGGTTTTCATTGAAACCGTTGTCTTAGAAACTTCAAAAGGGCTCATTTGATTGGAAATTGAAAGGGTTAGTGCCTTTTTTAATAGCTGAAAGTGATGGGAGAGCGACTAACCATTTTCCCAAACACATCCAATCAAAATTTTGAGATACCCATTTTGTTTAACGTAGTTGAAAGTCCTGGTAATTATGTATTAGAGGATGACAACCACCCTCACAGCCCTTAGGGTAGGGGTTGTAATTTATGCCCTGGGGGCGTATAAGGTGTTTATAGAAAGCGTTGTCGTAGAAACTCAAAAAGGGCTCATTCAATTGGAATCGAAAGGCCTAGTGCCCTTTTTAATAGTCGAAAGTGATTGGAAGGCAACTAACACCCCTTCCATGCCTACCATTTCCCCAAACATATCCAATCAAAATTGTGAGATAGTCATTTTGTTCCAAGCAGTTTAAAGTTCAGGAAATTATACCTTTGAGCAGGACACTCCCCCCACAGTCTTCAGGGCAAGGTTTATAAGTTATGCCCTGGGAACATACAAGGTTTTTATTGAAATCTTGTCATAGAAACTTGAAAAAGGGCTCATTCGATTGGAAATTCAAAGGGCTAGTGCCCTTTTTAATAGTCGAAAGCGATTTGAGGGCAACTAACCCCCCTCTCACGCCCACCTTTTCCCCAAACATATCCAATCAACATTTTTAGATAGCCATTTTGTTTCACGCAGTTTAAAGTTCAGAAAATTACACCTTTGATCAGGACACTCCCCCCGCAGTCTGCAGGGCAAGGGTTACAAGTTATGCCCCGGGGCCATATAAGTTTTTATTGAAATCTTTGTCGTAGAAACTTGAAAAAGAGATCTTACGATTGGAAATTCAAAGGGCTAGTGCCTTTTTTAATAGTCGAAAGTGATTTGAGGGCAAATAACCCCCCTCTCACGCCCACCTTTTCCCTAAAAACATCGAATCAAAATTTTTAGATAGCCATTTTATTCAACGTAGTTGAAAGTTTTGGAAATTAGGTCTTTAATGATGACAACCCCTCCCCCCAAAACCCTCAGGGCAAGGGTTGTAAGTTATGCCCTGGGGGCATGTAAGGTTTTTATAGAAAGCGATGTTGTAAAAACATCAAAAAGGGCTCAACCAATTGGAAATTGAAGGGGCTAGTGCCCTTTAATAGTCGAAAGTGATTGAAGGGCAACTAACCCCCATCTCACGCCCACCATTTCCCCAAACACATCCAATCAAAATTTTGAGATATCCATTTTGTTCAACGTAGTCGAAAGTTAAGGAAATTAGGTCTATTAGGATGATAACCCACTCAGAGCCCTCAGTGCAAGGGTTGTAAGTTAAGCCTTGGGGGCATATAAGGTTAATATAGAAAGTTGTTGTAGAAATTTCAAACAGGGCTCATTTATTTGGAAATTGAAATTGCCCTTTTTAATAGTCGAAAGTGAGTGGAGAGTAATTGACCCCCTTCCAATGCCCAACATTTCCCCAAACACATTCAATCAAAGTTTAGAGATAGTCATTTTATACAACGTAGTTGAAAATTCTGGATATTATGTATTTAGGGATGACAAACCCCCAGAGCCCCCACGGCAAAGGTTGTAAGTTATACCCTGGGGCAATATAAGGTTTTTATAGTTAGAGTTGTCGTAAAACTTCAAAAGGGGCTCATTCAATTGGGAATTGAGACGCCTAGTACCCTTTTTAATAGTCGAAAGTGATTGGAGGGTAACTAGCCACCCTCTCACGTGCACCATTCCCCTAAACACATCCAATTAAAATTTTCAGATAGCCATTGTGTTCAACGTAGTAGAAAGTTCTGGAAATTAGGTCTTTGAGGGTGACAACCCCCCAGCCCTCAGGGCAAAGGTTGTAAGTTATGCCCTGGGGGAATATAAGGTTTTCATTGAAAGCGTTGTCTTAGAAACTTCAAAAGGGCTCATTTGATTGGAAATTGAAAGGGCTAGTGCCTTTTTTAATAGCTGAAAGTGATGGGAGAGCGACTAACCATTTTCCCAAACACATCCAATCAAAATTTTGAGATACCCATTTTGTTTAACGTAGTTGAAAGTTCTGGTAATCATGTATTAGAGGATGACAACCACCCTCACAGCCCTTAGGATAGGGGTTGTAATTTATGCCCTGGGGGCATATAAGGTGTTTATAGAAAGTGTTGTCGTAGAAACTCAAAAAGGGCTCATTCGATTGGAAATCGAAAGGCCTAGTGCCCTCTTTAATAGTCGGAAGTGATTGGAAGGCTTGTAATTTTTATAGTAAAGATCGATGAGGGTATAATGTATGATTTTTTTGTTGTTGTTGTTTAGACCAGGGCACTTCGTATCGAAGGACTTGTCGTAGGAACTTCGAAAAGGGCTCATTTGATTGAATATAGAAAGGGCTGATGCCCTTTTTAATAGTCGAAAGTGATTGGACAACTAATCCCACTCCAGCGCCCACCCTCCCATTTGCCTTTATGTTTAAAAACTAAATGTTGCCTTAAGATTAAATCAAAATGCACTGTGTTAATGCTAATTCCCAATAAGGCATCTCAGCAGTATCCCAAGAACGACTGAGGGTATTACGTTCAAACTTTCGGGGCTAATTCTGCTCTTAAAATTTAACCAAGTCAAAATAGCGTAAGTGTATCCAACCTATCATAGGCAGCGCGCTAGCACTGCCTAAGTAAAGAACGATGTGGGCACAATGTGTTGTTTTTTGGTTCTCCATACCCGGGCACTTCGTATCGAAGGAGTTGTCTTAGAAACTTCGAAAAGGGCTCATTCGATTGGAAATTGGAGTGGCTAGTGCCATTTTTAATAGTGGAAAGTGATTGGAGGGCAACTAGCCCCCCCCTCCCCCACGCCCATCATTCCCCCAAACAGATCCAACCAAAATTTTGAGATAGCCATTTTGTTCAGCGTAGTTGATTTCCAGATAGAAATATGTTTTTGAGGAAGACACTCCCCCACAACACTCAGGGCAAGGGTTTTAAGCTATGCCCTGGGGGCATATAAGGTTTTTATAGAAGGCATTGTCGTAGAAACTTCAAAACAGGCTCATTCGATTGGAAATTCAAAGAGCTAGTACCCTTTTTAATAGTCGAAAGTGATTGGAGGGCAACTAGCCCCCCCCCCCCCACGCCCATCATTCCCCCAAATACATCCAATCAAAATTTTAAGATAGTCATTTTGTTAAGCGTAGTTGATTTCCAGATAGAAAATATGTTTTTGAGGAGGACACTCCCCCACAACCCTCAGGGCAAGGGTTTTAAGTTTTGCCCTGGGGGCATATAAGGTTTTTATAGAAGGCGTTGTCGTAGAAACTTCAAAACAGGCTCATTCGATTGGAAATTCAAAGGACTAGTACCCTTTTTAATAGTCGGAACTGATTGGAGGGCATCTAGCCCCCCCCCCCACGCCCGTCATTCCCCCCGAAAAATCCAATCAAAATTTTGAGATAGCCATTCTTTAAGCGTAGTTTTTTCCAGATAGAAAATATGTTTTTGAGGAGGACACTCCCTCACAACCCTCAGGGCAAGGGTTTTAAGTTATGCCCTGGGAGTATATAAGCTTTTTAAAGAAGTCGTTGTCGTAGAAACTTCAATAAAAGCTCATTCAACTCGAAATTCAAAGGGCTAGTGCCCTTTTTAACAGTCGAAAGTGATTGGAGGGCAACTAGCCTCCCCCCATCCATCATTCCCCCAAACACATCCAATAAAAATTTTGAGATAGCCATTTTGTTCAGGGTAGTCGATTTCCAGATAGAAAACATATTTTTGAGGAGGACACTCCCCCACAACCCTCAGGACAAGGATTATAAGTTATGCCCTGGGGGAATATAAGGTTTTTATTGAAATCTTTGTCGTAGAAACATGAAAAGGGGCTCATTCAATTTGAAATTCAAAGGACTAGTACCCTTTTTAATAGTCGAAGGTGATTTGACGGCAACTAACCCCCCTCTCACGCCCACCTTTTCCCCAAACACATCCAATCAAAATTTTTAGATAGCCATTTTATTCAACGTACTTGAAAGTTTTGGAAATTAGGTCTTTAAGGATGACAACCCCTCCCTCCACAGCCCTCAGGGCAAGGGTTGTAAGTTATGCCCTGGGGGCATATAAAGTTTTTATTGAAAGCGTTGTCGTAGAAACTTCAAAAGGGCTCATTCAATTGGAAATTCAAAGGGCTAGTGCCTTTTTTAATAGTTGAAAGTGATTGGATAGCGACTAACGCCCCTCTCACGCCCACCATTTTCCCAGACACATCGAATTAAAATTCTGAGATATCCATTTTATTCAACGTAGTTTAAGTAAAGAACGATGTGGGCACAATGTGTTTTTTTTTTGGTTCTCCATACCCGGGCACTTCGTATTGAAGGAGTTGTCGTAGAAACTTCGAAAAGGGCTCATTCGATTGGAAATTGGAGTGGCTAGTGCCCTTTTTAATAGTCAAAAGTGATTGGAGGGCAACTAGCCGCCACGCCCACCATTGCCCCAAACATATCCAATCAAAATTTTTAGATAGCCATTTTGTTCAGCGTAGTTGATTTCCAGATAGAAAATATGTTTTTGAGGAGGACACTCCCCCACAACCCTCAGGGCAAGGGTTTTAAGTTATGCCCTGGGGGCATATAAAGTTTTTATAGAAGGCGTTGTCGTAGAAACTTCAAAACAGGCTCGTTCGATTGGAAATTCAAAGGGCTAGTACCCTTTTTAATAGTCGAAAGTGATTGGATGGCAACTAGCCCCCCCCCCCCATGCCCATCATTCCCCCAAATACGTCCAATCAAAATTTTGAGATAGCCATGTTGTTCAGCTTAGTTGATTTCCACATAGAAAATATGTTTTTTAGGAGGACACTCCCCCACAACCCACAGGGCAAGGGTTTTAAGTTATGCCCTGGGGACATATAAGGTTTTTGTAGAAGGCGTTGTCGTAGAAACTTCAAAACAGGCTCATTCAATTGAAAATTTAAAGGGCTAGTACCCTTTTTAATAGTCGAAAGGGATTGGAGGGCAACTAGCCCCCCCCCTCCCCCAACGCTCATCATCCCCCAAACACATTCAATCAAAATTTTGAGATAGACATTTTGTTCGGCGTAGTTGATTTCAAGATAGAAAATGTGTTTTTGAGGAGGACACTCCCCCGCAACTCTGAGGACAAGGGTTTTAAGTTATGCCTTGGGGGCATATAAGGTTTTTATAGAAGGCGTTGTCGTAGAAACTTCAAAACAGGCTCATTCAATTGGAAATTCAAAGGGCTAGTGCCCTTTTTAATAGTCGAAAGGGATTGGAGGGCAACTAGCCCCCCCCCCACACGCCCTCTTTCGCCCAAACACATCCAATCAAAATTGTGAGATAGCCATTTTGTTCAACGTAGTTGATTTCTAGATAGAAAATATGTTTTTGAGGAGGACACTCCCCCACAACCCTCAGGGCAAGGGTTTTAAGTTATGCCCTGGGGGCATATAAGGCTTTTATAAAAGGCGTTGTCGTAGAAACTTCAAAACAGGCTCATTTGATTGGAAATTCAAAGGGCTAGTGCCCTTTTTAACAGTCAAAGTGATTGGAGGGCAAATAGCCCCCCCCCACGCCCATCATTCGCCCAAACACATCCAATCAAAATTTTGAGATAGCCATTTTGTTCAGCGTAGGCTAGTTGATTTCCAGATAGAAAATATGTTTTTTAGGAGGACACTCCCCAACAACCCTCAGGGCAAGGGTTTTAAGTTATGTCCTGGAGTATATAAGGTTTTTACAGGAGGCGTTGTTATAGAAACTTCAAAAGGAGCTCATTTGATTGAAAACTCAGAGGGCTAGTGCCCTTTTTAATAGTCAAAAGTGATTGGAGGGCAAATAGCCCCCCCACGTCCCTCATTCGCCCAAACACATCCAATCAAAATTTTGAGATAGCCATTTTTTTTAGCGTAGGCTAGTTGATTTCCAGATAGAAAATATGTCTTTAAGAAGGACAATCCCCCACAACCCTCAGGGCAAGGGTTTTAAGTTATGCCCTGGGGGTATATAAGGGTTTTATAGAAGGCGTTGTCGTAGAAACTTAAAAAAAAAGTTAATTCGATTGGAAATTCAAAGGGCTAGCGCCCTTTTTAATAGTCGAAGGTGATTGGAGGGCAACTAGCCGCCTCCCCACACCCATCATTCCCCCCAACACATCCAATCAAAACTTTGAGAAAGCCATTTTGTTCAGCGTAGTTGATTTCCAGATAGAAAAAATGTTTTGGAGGAGGACACTCCCCCACAACCCCCAGGGCAATGGTTTTAAGTTAAGCCCAGGGGATATATAATGTTTTTATAGAAGGCGTTGTCGTAGAAACTTCAAAAAGAGCTCATTCGATTGGAAATTCAAAGGGCTAGTGCCTTTTAATAGTCGAAAATGATTGGAGGGCAACTAGCCCCCCCCCCCCTCACGACCGTTATTCCCCCAAACACATCCAATGAAAATTTTGAGATAGCCATTTTGTTCAGCGTAGTTGATTTACAGATAGAAAATATGTTTTTGAGGAGGATACTCCGCCACAGTCCTCCAGGTAAGGGTTTTTTATGGTATGCCCTGGGGGCATATAAGGTTTTAATAGAAGACGTTGTCGTAGAAACTTCAGAAAAGGGCTCATTCGATTTGAAATTCCTTAATAAACTATTATTTATTATTATAAACTTATTATTTATTATTACGAAAATAATAAACTACCTTTTCTGGATATTTTATTAATTAAAAGGGATCTCCATTTACTTTTCTCGGCTTATAGAAAACCTACGCATAATAATAGGTATTTGAATTTTCATTCCTGCCACCCTATGTCGGTGAAACGGGGGTTTGTAATTTCACTAGTGGATAGAGCCTTTAGAATTTGTTCCCAGAAATTTCTGTATTCGGAATTGTTATACTTGAGGGATATTTTGTTTTGTAACAATTACCCAAATAAGTTCATTGACAAAACAATTGAAAATAGACGTGTTAAACATGATAGTAGGGTTATTGGGCTTTCTCAGTCTTCAGATTTAAATGTATCAAAAAGTTTCATTTCATTGCCGTATGTACCTGGTTTGGGTGAGAAACCTTCACGGATTTTGCGTAAATTTAACATTGATATGTGTTTCCAATCGTTGAGGCCACTGGGAAGTTTCTTTAACCCGGGGAAATTTAGTAAGTGGGGTGCATAAAATTCCGTGTTCTTGTGGGAAGTTCTAGATTGGTAGGACTCACCAACAATTTGTTGAAAGATTTATTGAACATCAAAATTCAATAGAAAAAAACCCTACAATTAAGCAAGCCTCCGGAAACTTTTGTTTCAGCTTTAGCAGAACATATTTGGTTTCAACCAGATCACTTTGTAAAATTTAACGAGGCTTTAGTTATTTCAAATGATAAGGAGTACATACAATGGGCGAGAGAAGCCATGGAAATTAAAAAACATATGTTTGCTAACCTTTCGATAAATAGGGACACAGGTAGTTTAAATATTGACCCAATTTATGATAATCTTCTAAAGAGTGAATCAACAGTCAACAAGGGAGTTAAGATTTTAAATATTCACCAGGGGACTATTTTACCTGCTAGACCAAAACAATTTGCTTCAATAATAGCCAATAAAAGGATTATTTCGCAACAGAATAATTAAAGTAATTTCCAGTGTTTTTTTTACTTTTCCTCAGTTACTCTGGTGTTCTCACTGAAGTAACTATAATAGCATCTTTTCCCTACATGGATCAGTTTCCGCCAATTGTATATATATATATATTTTTTTTTGGGTGGTGTTTTTTTTTTTTTTAATCCAAAAAGTTCTCAAACCCGCAGTTGGACATGTCTCTCTCTGTAACATACCTACATGTCTCCTAAGACTACTCCCCAAGGAAGCTATTTTTTTCCTTTCCTTTGTCGGAATCCAATATGACAAATACTATTTTGGGGAAAATTCAACAAAACTGCTTAACTAAATTGAAAGAGGTATTTTTCTTTTTTGTTTTGTCAAAAAGGATAGATATTGATGGGTGACTAGAAAACATGTTTTCAATATAACTTTTAAGCCTTTTTTTTATATCCGCATAATCATGTTACAGGATAGCCCACCTCGTTCCAAAACACCACAGCGAATATTTAATCTTCCCCTAAAAGCAAGGCAGTACCCAGAATTTTTTTTTGGAGGGGGGGGGGGAGTACTCAAAGATTTTTTTTCGGGGGAGGTTTACACAAAAAAAACCCTCAAAAACGCAAAAAAAATTGTTTATATCCATTTTTGTTACTTTTTTACGAGTCAGACAAACGTTTCGGGGGGGGGGGGGTTAAACCCCTCTACCCTCTCCCCCTGGATACGGCCTTGCCAAGAAGGGCTAAAAATGACATTTTGTGTCATATTCAGAACAAACGTTAAAATTTTCTGAAAGAGAACCTTAAATCCAACCTTTATCCCAGCTGGAAAGGCCATAACTTTGATAAAATAATTTGAAGAGCACCAGAACAGGGACTAAGCTCAATCTTAAGGTCCCATCAAGGGTGCTTTATCAACTGCCAGTTTTTCCAACACAAACACCAACGTAAATATACTTTACCTTTGGCATTGTTTCAAGCAACTACGTTATTGACATTGCCGTCCTACTAAAATTGGAGAAGGAGTGTCATACTTGCAGTTGGACAAACCGATTTTTTTAGCGCTTTTATTCTTTTTCTGTAAGGCAAAGGAAATGGCCCTCCTCACTAGGTCAGAATACTCACGATGAGGGGGGGGGATATTCGTCAAAACGTCGAAAAATAAAGGGTAAACTATGTGGAAGCCATTAAATATCAGGAAAAAAATCGGTTGGAATATCTCGATACAGGTGATGAACCGTCATGACGCATGAAGCTGCAGCAAGAACGGAAACAAGCTGAGGGAAAAATCTAACAATGGGCATTTTATCGCAAAAACGCAGCTGTGCGACCCTAGTGAAAGTTATTGACATTACGATTCTTTTCATTGAAAAGGAGGAATGTCAAACCTGCAGTTAGACATATCGATTTTTTCTGCTTGCTCTTTTTCTTCTTCTGTAAGATACTGCCCCACGAGAGATTCATAAAGAAGAGGATTCCGCTTCCTCATTTGCTCTTCGCTAAAATATTCACCTTCTTGCAGAAGCCGCTTCAAGGCATCGTAGCGTCTGTTTTTTATTGTCACATTTTGCTTGGGAGTTTCTTTTACCTTCCGTGCTTCTTTTAGGTGAAAGACAACCTAAAACAGATGAATAATTAACAAGTAAGTAACTAGTAATAAGTAATTAATAATAAGTAATTAGTAATAATAATATTATACAATAATAATTAATTAGTAAAAATAAATAATAAATAATTAAAAAGTAAGTGATTTTTGGTAAATTTCGAAAAACTCCAGTGAAATTAAGAACTGATTTAGTAAAACATCCTCAATTAATCGCCCCAAAAAATCAGGTACAAATTTTCATTCTCTTGGGTCCAATTGACACCGTTTTTTAGTTTCTTTGGGTTAAAAAACAATATTTTATTCTGGTAATAAATTTTTCTGTTTATACTTTATTTTCATAACTTTTCACAGGCGTCTAAAATTAACCACAGCATAATTTCTACATTTATATAATTGTTGAAGCATCATCCTTCTTTATTTCAACTAAACTGGCGCGATCCAACTATTTTCTAAAACTGTCTACGAAAACAGCCTAAAAAAGAAAACAGTGAATAAATAACCACTTTATTCAAGAATTTTATCCTCCCAATACTTGCGCTACACGCTAAAGCTCCAGCAATACTTCACCCAAGCCAAAGCAAAACCTCTTGGCGCCAAGATTAATGTTTAAAAACAAAAAAAAAAACAGGCAAAAACTGGATATCTCTTAGACCTATGGCGTGACAACCAGACGGTCGAAGACACCGTCCGCGGAGAACCTTATATAAT
Organism: Artemia sinica; assembly: GCA_027921565.1. NCBI lineage: Eukaryota > Metazoa > Arthropoda > Branchiopoda > Anostraca > Artemiidae > Artemia > Artemia sinica. Next base: position 71,710,204 of record CM051262.1, read on the forward strand.
AGCGGATAGTATCAACAGGAGGTTGAGCTAAGCATTGGTCTGGCCAATGGGTTTTTTTCAAGCTTCTTTTTAAGAAGCTCCATAATAGAAGCATCCTCTTACAGCTCTCCTGTGGCTCGGAAACATGGCACTTAGAAAAAAAACTCCTATGGTTCAAGAATAAGTGCTTAAAACACATCCTTACCATGGACGAAAAAAGTATCAAATGCTGATCCATTGCGAAATAACATCTCACCCTTTAATAACCAAAGAGCTTCAGCAGAGGAAGTGGAGGTATCTTTGGTACGTGATTTACAAATCTTAAACCCTATTTCTGAAGATCATTCTTCTGCAGCAGCCGTGGGGCTACAGAAAAAAAGAACACCCCAAAACAGACTAAAACGAAGCTACCAAACTGATACCATGTGCTTCACCGATTCGTGTCTATAGCTTCGACCCGAATGAGAAGACATCTAGGTGGTCACATCAATGAGAGATAACTGGCAATTATTCTTGTATGCCCTAAGCGCATCTTGAGGGATAGGTTGATCTACATGCCAAATGATTCAAGAAAATATAGAATTGGGGAAAAATCACACACTTTAATGAACGAATAGAAAAAAAGTCGTGAAAGTAGTTTTCTTGTATCTTTATTTTTTTTAACGATCTCCATTACCATACTATTTATTTTTTTTTCCTCGCCGAAGGTTGACATTTTTCCGAGCATTGTTAAAAACATTTCTATGTTGCTTTCTCGTCTCATGCTGAAGTTGCCATTTCTCGTGTACCCTTAACATCCTCTATATCTTTCTTATGTCTTTCCTTTCTGCCTTAGTTTTTCATTTCCCCTAAGTCAGGCTTTTTTTTTCTTCTTTGCCAATTTCTTATGCCTTACTCTAAGCTGGGACAACATCAAAAATTTGTTATGACATGGTTCTACTAATGCGCTAGTTAAAATAATTTGAAAAACTAGGAATAGCAACATTTTCCAAGTCCACTTCAGTATAAATGAGAGGCTAAACCAGTTGACAAATAGAATCAATCGGTTTTAGTTATCGCTGCTCATCCTCATTTCTGAAGGTACATTAGATAAAAATGATCCAAAAACCGGAGCGAGGTGGGAGAAAGGTCAACTTGAAATTGCGAAGTTTTTGCTTAATTTAAGTGGATTCGTAAAAAAAAGATTAATCTAAATTCTAGGCTAATAATCTGTCAAGCAGAAAAAGGCAATCGAAATTCTAGCCAAAAATACAGGAAGTCACCACTCTCTCTTCCCAAAATTCCAAATCCACCCCTGAACTGAAGTTTTTCTAGCCCGTTTGATGGCGCTAACGCTTGTAATTTGTGACATAGGTATTGTGACCTGAATTCATAGTCAAATATACTGTACGACATTTACACTTTCAGCAGTTAGCAGTAATATTAATAAAACGATAAACAATGGTTCATAATTTGTACCAGGGTATAATGACTTTCGGAGATAAATTTTCCACGCAGTAGTTTTTACTTTTTTTTTATCTGGGTGTCGAATACTCTGGTTGATCATCTTATTTGATAAAAGGCTTAAAACTCATATTTTGCATCTCAGGAATAAGTTTTATCTTCGGTATGGTTCTCAACATACAGTTGAGCCCCGTCTTCGTCTGCATTTCTCTGTGGAACGTAACCAAATGATAAGTTATACGCGGCTGATTTTGTTATGGCTGAACTTACCACTTACAGATAGTTAGCAATCCTCCTATAGCATGATCTTAACAGAACATTATTTAGGGCTAAATAATGAGGCTTGAAGTTAAGCTCCAGTAAATGTAAGCTCCTCCATCTTGGAAGCAAGAATAAATGTCATTAGTATTTCGTCATTCAAACGTTTGGGGCACTCCAACCCCAAATGTTCAGAGAGATCTAGGTATTTTCATTGACAGTAGCCTAAATGTCGACAAGCAAACGAGACGGACTATATTCACTAATAAAAGAAGTTGGCCAGAGCGGGACTGTATGCACTGTTTGGCAAAAGAGGTCAGAGATGAAGCATACTCAGTGTTTACAAAAGGAGGTCAGAGACAGAGCGAATGCACCGTTAACCGAAGAGGTCAAAGACGGAGTATACACGCTGCTGACATGGCGCACACACTCTCCACTAAAGACTATCAAAGGAGGAGCGTATGCTCTGTTTACATGGGGGGCTGGAAATGAAGAGGTCACATAACCAACCAAAGAGGATTCAAAACAGAATGTGCACAGTATTAACCAAAGGAGAAAGAGAGATGGATCGTACGTACCATGAGGGATCATGTATGGTAAACTTGTTGAAAAAAAGTTAAATTTCTGAATTTCAGATACAGGAGAAGTGATTAACAAGATCCCTAGAATCAGATGGTAGTAGTAAAACGTTCGTTTTCTACTTTTTCAAGTTCCTACTGACCCTTCAGGGCCCATTCTTAACTTTCCGTTTTACTTATTTTCAGCCAATATTCTACATCCATTGATTAAAATGAAAAAAATCACATCTCAAATAAAAGAGACACAACGGAGATTAAACTAAAACTAATTAACAAAAGTATGGTTTTGCTTCCGACCGTAGACGCTTACGGTGTCCACGACTCTCCAACACCATTTCTCTTCTTATTAGAATACACAATTCTAACTTATTTTAGCTGATTCCAAGTTGGAGGAGTCCATGTTTTCAAGACCCTATACCAGAATCTCAAATCCAAATTCAAGTGGCTTATCCGAAAATTGTGTTTTGCAAGAACAGCAGGTTCTTTTCCTTGGGCCATTTCCGCAATTTCTTATTTGTCTCTTTCTTCCCTTAAATTTCGATGTGTCTAACAGCAGCTTCTTGCTTCTCCCTCAATTTTGTTGTGCTTTTTACCTTTTCTTCTCTGCTTCTTGCTTGAGGAAATACAGGAAAGCCCCCGCCCATCAAACTAACTGAAGTAGACTTTTCATAATGGGACATTTTCCAGTCCTCGAGACCCTTATGCCATCGACAAAAGCGATTAAGGAATTCACTGACTTCCTACTAATTCTATTTCTTTTCATAGGCAGCGCAATAGCTCTGCCTAAGTAAAGAACGATGTTGGCACAATGATTTTTTTTTTCTTTTAGACAAGGGCACTTCGTATCGAAAGAGTTGTCGTAGAAATTTCAAAAAGGGCTCATTCGATTGGAAATTGGAAGGGCTAGTGCCCTTTTTAATAGTCGAAAGTGAATGGAGGGCGACTAACTCTCCTCCAAAGCCCACCATTTCCCTAAATACATTCAATCAAAATTTTGAAATAGCCATTTTGTTCAACATAGTTGAAAGATCCGGAAACTATGTCTTTGAGGATGACAACCCTCCACAGCCCTCAGGGCAAGGGTTGTAATTTATGCCCTGGAGACATATAAGATTTTTATAGAAAGAGTTGTCGTAGAAACTTCAGAAGGGTTCATTTGATTGGAAATTGAGAGGGCTAATGCCCTCATTAATAGTCGAAGGTGATCGGAGGGCAAATGCCCCCTCCTTCCCACGCCCATCATTTCTCCAAACACTTCCGACCAAAATTTTGATATAGCCATTTTGTTAAACGTAGTTGAAAGGTACGGAAATTATGTCTTTGAGGATGACACCCCCCCTACAGTCCTCAAGGGTAAAGGTTGTAATTTATGCCCTGGGGGCATATAAGATTTTTATAGAAAATGTTGTCGCAGAAAAACTTCAAAAAGGGCTCATTTGATTGGAAATTGAGAGGGCTGGTGCCCTTATTAGTAGTCGAAGGTGATCAGAGGGCGAATCCCCCCCCCCACGCCCATTATTTCCCCAAACACTTCCAATCAATATTTTGATATAGCCATTTTTTTAACGTAGTTGAAAGGTCTGGAAGTTATGTCTTCGAGGATGACATCCCCCCCACAGTCCTCAGGACAAGGGTTATAGGTAATGCCCTTGGGTTATATACGGTTTTTATAGAAAGCGTTGTCGCAGGAACTTCAAAAAGGGCTCATTTGATTATAAATTGAGAGGGCTAGTCCCCTTTTCAATAGTCGAAAGTGATTGGAGAACAGCTAAACCCTCACCCACGCCCACCATTTTCCCAAACACTTCCAATCAAAATTTTGTAATAGCCCTTTTGTTCAACGTATTTGAAAGGTCCGGAAATTATGTCTTTGAAGATAAAAAATCCCCCCAGTCCTCAGGGCAAGAGTTGTAAGTTATGCCCTGGTGGTATATAAGGTTTTTTATAGACAGCGTGGTCTTATAAACTTTGGAGGGGGCTCATTGGATTGGTAATCATAAGTTCTAGTGCTCTTTCTAAGAGTCAAAGTGATCGGAGGGCAGCTACCCCCCCCCCACATACATATGTCGTATTGTCCCAAAACGTATCTAATAGAAATTTTGAGATAGCCATCTTATCCAAAACAGTTTAAATATCATATAGCAAAACTTTTGGGGTTGAAAAAAAAAACCAGAGCCTAGGGGCAAGGGTTGTAAGTTATGCCCAGGGTTTTTTTAAGGTTTTTATGGAAGGGATCGTTGTATAAACTTTAGAGATGCTCAATTGGTTAAAAATTAGAATTTCTAGTTGCCTTTTAAGAGTCAAAAGTGACGGAGAACAGATAGCCTCCCCCCTTTAGACAACCCTTCTTCACCAAACGAATCGGATTAAAATTGTGAGATAGCAATTTTGCTCAAAATCGTCCAAAGAACTAAAACAATGCCTCTAGGGTTGAGACAATCCTCCAGTGCCCTTGAATAGGGTTGAAGAGTCCGGAAATTATTTATTTCACGAAACATACCCCTACCCCCACAACTCTCAGGACAAGGGTCGTAAGTTATTTCCCGTGGGCAATGTGGGCATATAAGGTTTTTATAGAAAAAGTGGTTGTATATACTTCAGAGGGGACTCATGGGATTTTGTAATCTGAATTTCTAGTGCCCTTTTTAAGAGTCAAAGTGATGAGAAGGCAGTTACCCCCCCCCCCTTTCAAGAACGTCGTGTTTTCCCGAATACATCGAATAAAAAAAATTTAGACAGTCATTTTATTCAAAATAGTATAAAGATCATATAACAAGGCTTTTGGGGTTGATACAACCCCAGTCTAGTGGCGAGGGTTGTAAGTTATGCCGCGGTGCATTTATGGTTTTTATGGAAGGAATGGTTGTTTAACTTCAAAAGAGGCTCGTTTGGTTGGAAATTCTAGTTCCTTTTTAAGCGTCAAAAGTGATGGAGGGCATTTAGCCCCCCCCCGACAACCCTTCTTTTCACCAAAAGCATATTATTGAAATTATGAGATAGCGATTTTGTTAAAAATAGTTAAAAACAAAACATAATAATGACTATAGGGGTGGAACAACCCCCCATTGCCCAGGGGATAGGGTTATAAGTTATGCCATGTGAGCATACAAGGTATGCCATGTGGGCATACCACAAATGAGCATCAATAAATAAATGAAACCCAAAACGAACAGAAATTACAATAAATAACCGAGTCAAACTCAAAACGAGCAGAAATTAATATGAGTAGGGTTCAAAACCCCTATGGTTTCTAAAAGCCTGAATATAATTTGCATTTTACTGAAAAAAAATTCTTTTAAATGTTTTCACTTTTATAACTTTAAGAAATAAAAAATTAATTAAGATTTTAAGGAATAAATATCACCATATGTAGGGCCTATATTAAACTGACAATGCACATTCATTTGAATTTTTTTCAGTAAAGTACAAATTATATTCTGGCTTTTAGAAAGCATAGGGATTTTGAATCCTACTCATGTTAATTTCTGTTGGTTTTGAGTTTGACTCGGTTATTTATTGCAATTTCTGTTCGTTTTGGGTTTCATTTATTTATTGATGCTCATTTGTGATAGTTGTATGCTTGGTAGATTATTTTATTCGTTTTTTGTTCATTTTTAGTTTAATGGAGTGCTTCACTTTTTTTTGAAAAACTCATTTTGTGGAAAAAGTTATTTTTTTTAATTAATAACAGTAATAATCAGAAGTGGCTTTGAAACACCACACTCGACAGCAGCAAAAGCGAACTCCCAAAAAGCGAAGACTAGCTGTAACTAGTTATGACATTGCTAAAATACTTCAGATAACCTGCCGCCTTTGTAAGGCTCACCAGATTATTCCCATACTCATCAATTCTTTTTTACGGGGAAGAGAGGACTACTTTCTCCAAATCAATCAGTTTAAAACGATCAATCAGTTTAAAACAACCATATTTAGCGTCTCGCCTCAGCCCTTTCACGATAGCAACTTAATAATGTATACCATAAAATATAATGGCTGAACCATTTTCCTCTGCCAGGGAGCTGAATAGTGAGAAGTTCAAAGCCTGTTATTACATCAGAAAGAGAAGCATTTCACAGGGAATTACAAAATATTCCAGTGTCACCGCTCCACTATAAAATAGGACTATCTCATTTACACATATATTCTCCCGTCAGATGAAATTGCTAAGCGCTGACAGAAAGTTTTATACAAAGAAGGCTTTATCGAAACATACTGTGGAAACCAATGAAAATACACAGACATTGTTGTTATTGTAAGAGATAAATAAATTATAACAAAAGCTTGTTTTAGTTATCTACAATCAATAGTAGACGAGTATAACGGCTTGAAAACTCTTGCGGAAAATATATTAGAAAGCTTTCAGAGAGACAAATTATTGGATGTTGCCAGGGCCGGATTTAAAGCTTTGGCGCTTCTAGGCCCAAGTGTTTTTGTCGCTCAGTTTTTGCGAGATTTTTTGGGAAATCCCCGAAAATTCGTGGATAGTGTAGCGCTGAACAGAACGCAACTGATGAGCCAAAAATAACTAAAGAGAGAGGTGATACCGAACTCTCGGCTGCCATTCGTGGGAGACATTGGACAGTTTATAAGTGGCCACGGAATTCCTGTGTTGTTTTAAAATCACTTATCTGTGAATAGGCAGTGTTGCGGCAAAGTGTACCTGGCACTTTAACGATCAATCACACCAGGCCAACTTTTGTTAAGAAAAAAATTACTCGGAGCTACCTTATTGCACCCCCTGGCATTGGGCGTCCCTAAGCACGGGCCTAGTGGTAAATCCAGGCCTTGACGTTGCCACTAGGTAGGGTATTTTTATGATGGCTATTTTACTACTGAGGGAATGTCGTAATATTCTTAACAGACAATAAAAATAAATCAACACAATCATCCAATCCTCTAAAAGCTTTTTCTTTAAATGATACTCATCTACAGTGTATTTTAAAATCCCAAAGTCATCAGACTAAAGGGGAGATTGCCCGTACATGATTCTATTGACGTTACCGTGAATCCTGAAGTATATATCTGACTGCCCACACACCTTACCAATTGATTTAGCAATAGCAATAGCTGAACAAAATAACTTCAAAGCAAAACTATAAACTGCTTTGGATGGGTAGCAAGTGGAAAAGATAGCTAATTGTAAAATGCTGAACAAAATACCTAGGCTGACAAGGAAATGTGGTTCCTGCACACAAATGACTCCGTCTTTTGAAAATTTGATTATTTCTCCAGAATAAAATTTTTGAGCCACTTAAAAGAATGAGAAGAACTTTAAAAGAACTTTTAGTTCATAAGATTTTTTACAAGTATTCCATTTTTTTAATCTGACATGGAATATAGAAAACTAAATCTTAGTTTTAGGGTCTATCAAGAACAAGTGTTCAAAATGGGTCAGGAGTCTCTTAGAATACAAAGTATTCAAGATAGACCAAATTGAGACAGAAAATACAACAATGACTTTGGAGGCAGGGGGTGTCAATCTCTTTTACTGATTTCAGTTTGAGAATTGCTGGTAATGAATCGACGTAAAGTAGCACTGCTGTAGCCAGATTTTATTTCATAGATTAATGAAGTGACAGGTAATCTTTTCTATCCAAAAGTGACAAATAGTGATTCAGCCTGAAAAGGTGACTCCACACAATGTCTGCACTGGTGACCAAGAGGGCTCAGTGACATTATTGGTAAGGGTTAGAGACGTATTCATTACTATCCAAAGGTGGCTAATTCGCACCATTTACGGGAAGAGGTCTGTGAAAGAGCATGCACACTGTTTACCAAAGGGGCTAGAGAAAGATCATGCATTTCTGGTCAAAGGGGTCAGAAATGTCGTAAAAATAATGTTGACCAAAGGCGATCAATGAAGGACGGTATGCACTGTTTATCGAATGGGGTTAAAGATGAGGCAGATGTACTGCTCACAAAATTAAAATGAAGAAAGAGCTTACGCGCTCTTTACCAGAGCAGGTCAGAGACAGGTTGTTCACACCATTTACCAAATGGTCTCAAAGTGAACATGGGTAAAAGTCGGTACAAAAAGAGGTTCACCTTTCTCTGAAAAGGCGAGATTTTTCTATTAAAAATCCTTTAAATAGCTACTGTTTCATGTGGACTATTTGAACAATCTTATTGTACTTACGGCTAGGCCATCACTTATCACATCATCTCCAGAATTTTGTTTCTTATGATTATTCCAACCACAATGGTTATCTTTAAAATTTTGCCTCACGACAAACAGGGGCTTCCCAAGCACCAGAGAGGATACAACTAGTTAAACAAGGGTCAGCTTGCCCTCTGATCACGCAAATCATACAACTCCGACCTCAACAAGGTATAAAATGCCCACTTTTTTATTAAGCCTATGTGAAAGCCTTTGTTTTATATTACCTAGACATATATTTTGGGGCCCCTATCACTCGGGCCGCACTAACGTAACTCTGGAGGTACTTTTCTTAGGTCTCTTGGCTGATTAGATCAAAATGACTATCTCGAAACTTTGACATAGTGCCATGTGGGGCCACACAGGGCCCCAAGGATGGTGTTATATTGCCCTTTAATCGGTTTCAACCCTTGAAAAAGACACAGGAACATAGAATTTTCAATCAATTGAGCACTTTCTCAACTATATACAACTAGCTATTCTAGATGATGACTCCTCTAAATGTAATTAAAAAATAAAATAAATAATAATAAATGAGACACGACATTCTTTTCTAAGTCAGTCCTAATGTTTTGATTCTAATATAAATTATTCATTGACAAGAGACTAAAATATTCTGGCTTCGTAGAATAAGTTAAAACGAAGCATTGAAAATTTACCTCATAGTCATCAGCATGTCTTTCAAAATACTTCAAATGTTCTAAGGATAGAAAACGACTAAATCTGCTGAGAAAAGAAGCTGGTTTCTGTTCCAACAATTCTTGGATGATTTCCCATTTTTCCTGAGGAGTAAGGTCAGGTTCCCCTCTTTGCTGACTTTTCAGAGGTATGTCAATCTGAGAAACATGGCCAATGATTGAAATCTTGGCTTGCTCAAAGTCCATGTCCAATGTTTCTAAAAAACGAACGCTCGGAGTGAAATTGAGATTTTATTTCCAAACTTGAGATTTTATTTCTCAATTGGGTCAAATTGAGATTTTATTTTCAAACTTAAGATTTTATTACTTCAAAGAAAAAAAAATCTCCCTCTGCGGAAAATTCCCCTGTGCATTAATACCGATCACACTTTTAAATTTGAAAGCATTTGAAAAACTCCCCATGAGGACAATTCTCCCCCGGAAAGTTCCCCCCTGCGGAAAACCAAACCTCTGCGGAAAGTTTCTCCCCAGCAATTCCCCTGGAAAATTTTCCTCACTTGTATTATAATAATCGTCGTTTTCAAATTTAAATGTATTTGAAAAATTAGGATAAAATTATTAACTCCTTTTGGGTGCTGTTGGATAATTAATGTCCAGAAAATATGGATAATATGAACGAAAGCAACCGCCAATTATTTGTGTTCAGGAGGTTTGTAATTTCTGTCAACGCAAGGAACATTCGAAAGATTAAGAGGGTCTTCCGGGGGGGGGATTATCTATCTAAAACCTTCGCAAGAGTGGACTCAGCAACTTCTTAAAGTTTCTTGGTAATCACAGACGCCAAGAACTTTCGAGAAACTGTGACACACAAACAGACAATCGATTATATATATATATATATATATATATATATATATATATATATATATATATATATATATATATATATATATATATATATATATATATATATATATATATATATTATATATATATATATATATATATATATATATATATATATATATATATATATATATATATTATATATATATATATATATATATATATATATATATATATATATATATATATATATATATATATATATATATATATATATATATATATATATATATATATATATATATATATATGTATATAGGCAGAGGTTTTCAAAAGGGCAAATAAGCAATATCACAGGCAGCACCGCTCTTTAATAGATAGGAATATCATTGAAACTTTTAAAGGAGCTTATCTTACCTTAGATACGCCTGTGCCTCCAGGGGCACCCAGGGCATCAAGAAGGAGCCGCCAATCTTCCCGCATGTTTGCTGCTGCAAGTATGTCCTCCCACTGAGGTCGGATTGATGTGTGCAGGTTACGGAGATCTGTCTGGTACGTTCGACGCAGGGTGTTTCTGGGTCTGCCCCTGCGGCGTGGACCTGATGGCTGCCAATGGAGCGCTGCATTTGGTAGTCGGAGATTTTCCATACGTAGTACGTGGCCAAGGTATCTCCATCGGCGGACTCTTATGATATATGTCACAAGAGACTGGCCAGTCTTGTCACGGATGGTTTGTTATTCTCTGCTGCCAACGGATGTTGAGAATTCTTCTGAGACACGTGTTTTCGAAAGCAAGTATTCTTCTCTCTTGTTCCTGGTTCAGGTGCCAGGTTTCGGCTGCGTAAAGCAGCACTGGCATAACATTGCTATTGAAGAGTCGTATCTTTAGCCGTATAGAGAAGCTCTGGGACCGCCATACTTTCCGTAATCTATTGAAGGCCCCATTGGCTTGGCCGAATCTTGTGAGCACTTCTTTTGTGGTCGATCCGGTACTTTCTATTATGCTTCCCAAGTATTTAAAATGGACGACTTCCTCTATGTGCTGGTCTCCGCAAGTGATGCTCAGGGGTGAATCTGTGGTAGCCATGCATTTTGTTTTCTCATTATTTATTTTCAGGCCGACATGGTCACCTCTCTCCCTCACTTTGTCAAGGAGTTCTTGGAGTCTTTGCTTGCATGATTCTAGGACGGCGATGTCGTCAGCGAAGTCTACATCACTGAGGCATGTTCCTGGATTCAGCTGGATTCCGTCTGTGCTTGTACTTCGCAGTATGTAATCAATGACCATTACGAAAAGTAGCGGTGACAAGACACAACCTTGCCTAACTCCTGACAGAATGCGGAAGAAACGAGTTTGACCATCTGGTGTCTTTACACAGCACTCGCTATCTTCATAAAACGCAACAATCAGTGAAACTATCTATTCAGGGATTCTGTAATGCAGTAGGATCTTCCAGAGACTTTGGCGGTCTACTGAGTCAAAAGCCTTCTCAAAATTGATGAATATCATATAGATTTTGGAGCGCCATTCTCTGCTTTCTTCTGTTAGTAGCTGTAGGGTAAATATCAAGTCTGCACATGAACGGTTCGGTCTGAATCCATGTATCTCGTCTCGAAGGTGTCTGTCGAGCTGCGAGCTGATTCTCTGCAGTAAAATGTGCGTCAGCAATTTGCTAGGTATGGAAAGCATACAGATTCCTCGCCAGTTGCCTGGGAAGGACGCATCGCCTTTCTTAAAGATCCTCACAAGGGTGCTGCGTTTCCAATCCGAAGGTATTTTGGCGGTCGTCCAGATTACTACGAACAACGCTGTCCAGAACTTGAGACAGGTCATAACAGTCGCTTCGATCATTTCCGCGGATATCCTGTCTTCGCAAGGCGACTTCCCATTTTTCAGCTTCTTTGCTGCTGCTATAATTTCAGTGGATGACGGCGGATCCGTGCTGATATCTAAGGAAAACAGTTTTGTTGCTGGGACCTCTGGGGGATCATCTGGTGGAGGTCTATTCAACAGCTTCTCGAAGTGACTGGCCCAAACTTCGTTTACGTCTGACTGCTGTGTTATCAGGATGCCCGAGGGGTCTGTTACTGGTCCACGTTGAATAGAGGATTTCTTTCCAATAATCTCATTAGTACGGCTAATGTCCTGAGGATTTCTTTCCAATAATTTCATTAGTGATTATAGACGGCTCTTGAATCACCTCTCTCCGCTGCCTCTTCTGCCTGCGCTGCTTTTCGCTCCAGCAGGTTTCTCTGGTCTTTTCTGGCACTCTTCTATACCTCTTTATCCGCGGCTCTGTATCCATCGTTTCTGAGGACCTGTTGGTTGGGGGTTTGTCTTTGGATAAGTGATGCTTTTACTTTTTTCCTTGCCTCTAGGAATTCCCATGTTTGGTCAGATAGCCACTGGTCTTTTGGGTTCTTGCGGTACCCAATGGTGGCTTTCACGGCATCGTGAAAGCACAACTTTATGCTTTCCCAGTATTGATTGCTATCAGCATCATCTACTAAAGACAAGGCTTCAAATCTATTCCACATCTCTAGTTTAAAGGCTTGGTTGAATTCTCTCAACCTCAGTTTCTCCGAGTCAAAGACTGGGTTTAAGGGAGCCTTATTTGCGCTTCTATTTATTTTCAATTTGAGGTGGATTTTAGCTGCCATCAGATTATGACCTGAGCCAACGTCAGCTCCTCTATATCCTCTTATATCAAGTAGGCTTGATCTCCACTTCCTGCTCCAAAGACAATGGTCAATCTGATTTCGGGTGTGGCCATCGGGAGATATCCAAGAATATTTGTGTACATCCCGATGAGAAAATAGGGTACCTCCAATTACTAGGTCGTTAAGGAGCGCGAAGTCGATAAGTAGTTCTCCATTTTTGTTTCGCTGGTCCAGGCCATGCTCGCCGAGGACCTCTGGTGAAAAGGATCGGTCTTTCCCTACTTTCGCGTTAGAGTTTCCTAGAAAACATGCTATGTCATGCCGTGGTATGTCGTTTGCCACGGAGTTGAGAGCTCTGTAAAATTTGTCTTTTGCTTCGTCGGTTGCGTCATTGGTGGGTGCGTAGCGCACTATTACTGACAGTTTCGCATGCGCGCCGATGAAGCGGGCTTTCAGGATTCTAAGTGACACCGGTGTCCACTGCAGTAGAGCTTGGTAAGTCTGTTTTGTCATCATTAGGGCTACTCCGTATTCACGCTTTTGCTGCGATCCACTGTGTATAATGGTCACATATCCATCCAGTTTATTTGATCCAGATCCTAGCCATCAAACTTCTGACAGAGCCATAAGGTCGAGGTGGTAATCTTCAAGTGCTCTTAGCACTTGTTCAGTCTTGGAGTCTTGAGACATTGTGCGGACGTTCCAGAAACTAAATTTTAGGCGTTGTTTCGCATTCATAAATCTTGTCCGTGGGCATGCAGAGGTCGTCATCAAAAGGGGGTTCGAAAATCCGAGGCTCAAACTTGATGTTTCGGTTGCAGTTAGGATTTTCCCCGAGGGCAGGCCCTTAGGGTCCCGGGTGTGGGTTGCAAGCCCACAGCCCAACCCTCCCTCTGTATCCTGACTTGGGAAAGGCTGCATACGCAGGCGAGGTTTAAAGGAGCTAGCTCAATTTAAAATTAAAGTTCTAGTGCCCCTTTTAAGAGTAAAAAGAGATTGGAGGACAAGGAGCTCTTCTCCCAAGCGCATTCATTTATCAAATACATCCAATCAAAATTTTGAGACAGCTATTGTGTTGAGAATAGTAGAACAGTCCAGCAGCTATGTCTCTAGGGATATTGGGTATGTCAATCCCCAACAATTATGTAACTGACCCATTATGGTTTAAAATTAAATGCTGCTTTAAAACTAAATCAAAAGGCACTATGTGTATGGTTGCCAATAAGACACCTCAGTAATATATGTAGAACAACAGGGGTATTGAGTTGAAACTTTCATGGCTACTATTATTACTACTTCTACTCTTAAAATTTAAATAAATCAAAAGAGTGTAAGTGTATCCAGGTCGTCAAAGAGCATAGATAGGATGTTTTGGGAATGATATTAATTTTTTTTTTTTCAGTTCAACTTGAGGGTGTTTAAAATTTTACAATACTATTTGTGTCCAGATTAAAAATTGCTGAAAAAGTTTCTCCAGCATACAAATAGCAAGCTATAAACTATGGATTCTTATAGAAAAAAAAAACGAAAAGATATAAAATATTTTTTTCCATGAAAAAGACTTTGTCAATAAAAAACGAACAGAAATTAGTTTTAAAAACTTTTTCCACAAAACAAGTTTTTCAAAGAAAAGAGCCCCATTAAACCAAAAATGAGCAGAAATAAAGTCAAATAATCTTCCAAGCACAAAACTACCACAAATCACCATAAATAAAAACATTCTTTTTACTCTGTGGAGTCAGTAATTGGCAGGGTACTTACGTGTTGTAGCGACCACACCGAAGAAGTGAAGTTAGTTTAATCCTAATGAAATATACCAAAATATGATAAAAATATAACACTTTAGTAACATAATTATGGAAACTATAACAGGGAATTATGAAAAGCAGGCTGTCTAGAACGCATTAGCCTATATTAAATACCTAACCTACCCAACTCTATATATTAAATATTTAATTAAAATACACCTGTGTAGTAGTTTATCCCACTGAGACTAAGCTAATTATCCCTGACTACAGACACAGAAACCAGTTTTACTCAGATCAAGAACTTGAGTGTAGTCACTATAATAACGCAAGTACCATTGGCATTTCTAGATACAATTGCTGAATGTTAACAACATTTCAAAAACCTGTCAAAATGAACACCTAAGTCTCAAACTATTTCTTGAGAGGAAATTTCTGAATTATTGATGACATAGCTGTACCAACGGTGACCTTGCTGTAGAAAATACATAACATCTGTTTAGTCAACATTCAGATACATAGTATTCCCACATAACCACTCCTAAAGGATATCTACATCATTTTCTTGAATAAATTGGTCCAAATCACTTTCAGATTTTCTATAAAATTAGGCGTCCTCTGCAAAAAGCTTAATAGTCTAATGTTTAATTACAAAAAGCATATCCCTGACAAAAAAATAGAACAAAATAAGACCATGGGTCTTGGCGCCAACAAGGTTAGGAAAAACCTTTGGGTCTTGTTGCAAACAAAGTTAGGGAAAATCTTTGGGTCTTGGTAAACTCAAGAGTAATCCTTTCTTTTTATCAGCGTGGATAACTACTGGTTATATCATGGATTGCCACGATGACGCTGCAATCTGCTGAAGCGACACGCAGACATATTTCCAATATTTTTTTTATGAAGAATAGCGGGTATCAGCATGTTTCCATTTTTTGGAAATGAAACTTGTTTGATTTATTACACGCCTTTTTATATATTAATTTATGAAACATCGAAAATGACGTTTAAGAACCATATGAAAACCTAAGACGAGCAAAGGGAGTTTTATGGGGGGTTTATGGGGAGTCATATGGGAGTCTTACAGTAATTAAAACTTAAAATGACCTGAACTTATAATGAATAGTCATAACAAACCTAGAAATAATAGATACTGATATAGATGAATAAATAAATCCTAAAACCAGTAATCACTAAAATGAATAATCAAGCCAAGCTTAGAACAGACAGAAATTACAACAAAAAGGAGTAAGGCTACCACGCCCCTGAAGGCTATTGCGAAGTTTGCGATTTATTGAAAACCATATATTCTTTCAACAGTATTCTAATTTGTAAGAAAAATAGCGAAAAATAATAGTTAAAAAATCACTATAATAATCAAGATGATTGGAAAGAACTACTAAAAAAAACTGAATGTATAACATATAAACATCAACAATCATAAGAATTTCAACAGTTCAAGATTGCATTTGATTGATTATTCAATATTATAATTATAAAGAAAGCATTTTAAAATACATTTGGTTTTTAGTAAAGTGCAAATGACGTAATAGCCTTAAGGACGTTTAGAGAGGGACAGTAGCACTACTTCTGTTGTCCTTTTTGCAATTTCTGTCTATTTTAAATTCAATCTGATAATCAATTTTAATTCTTATTTGCTTAGATTTACTTATTCATATATATTAATATTTATTATCTTGTTAGCCTTGGCTTTTCATGCGGCATTACTTTTTTTTGAAAAACTTTAATTTTAGAAAGTTTTTTTCTACAAAAGAATTTCTGTTTACTTTTCATTGCCAAATTTTAAATATTGGTTAATATTATTTTTTCCAATATGGTCACTTTGACAACCTGGATATAAATAGTGTTTAAATATTCAATTCAACATCCCCCCTAACATTCCCTAAAAGTTTCAACATTAGCCCCCTTTGATCATCACTTCCATACAAAGCAGCCCTGGGGAAAAAATACCTGGGGTGAATTGAATGCTTATGGTTGTTTAATTCAGGCAACACTATAGCATTGCATCTGACATTCCAGTCCTTTTTACTTTTAGTTTCAGAAAAATTCAGTACAATTTGGGAGCCTTCTAAATATCTAACATTTACTTGATAACATAATGTGCAGTGACCCTGTCATGGACATTTCTTCAAGTAACCTTAATAAACTCAAAATGATCATTTTTTTTTTTTTTTATTCCTAAATTTGCTGTGCCAGGAACATTCAAGTATCTGATTTGTTGCTAATCTTGCACTGTTCTATCATGAAGTTTTCAATGACGTTGAACCTTCTTTTGAAGGGGTAGAAAGAGAAACTTTTAGGGATGGAACTTTCAGGAAATGATGAGGGGGATGATCAATTGATCAAAAAGGTAATATTTGCATGCTAACACTACTGCTACTACAGCTACTGCTTCTGTGGCAGTTACTATTGCCTATTTTGACCAAAAGGCAATATACTATTGCCTTTTACTAGTAGGCAATATATCCGTCCAACGCTTTGGCATTGCTCAACAGAACTAAATGCTGGGAGTTTATATCTTAGTTTCTGTAAGTAGGTTATTGTTTTGTGCATTTTTTGTAATTACTTACTTTTTTAATTTTTGTGTGCTTTTACTTTAATTGACATACTTTTTCCATTGCCTTAAGAAAATTGTTTGTCTCTAAGCTTCATTAAATAAAAAAGAAAAGTTTTTTCAACTGAAAGTAAGCAGCAGCATTAAAATTTAAAACTAATAGAAATTATCACGTATAAGACAGGGGTTGCCCCCCTCCTCAACACCTCACTCATTACGCTACAGTTTTTGGCACTTTAAAAAAAGTTACTTATTGTTCTAATTAAACAATCCTTGTGTTTCAGGAGTCGTTATTAAAGAACTGGGACAAAATTTAAAATTTAGCACAAAGAGCGACATGCTGAGGAGGAAGAAACCCCCCTCTCATATACGTAATAATTTCTATTCGTTTTAAGTATTAATGTTGCTCCTTACTTTCAGTTGAAAAAACTTATTTTTTTCTGATCGTTTTTTAAATAATACCAGGATACCTGGATCCATCTCCATGGAAAAATCCCCCTCCCCATAGAAATATCCTCTGGACAATTCAATCCTGGCGAAAATTTGTCCCGGACAATTACCCTTAACACTTCCACGCATAAAATTGAATCGGTAGAGTGAAAGTAAGACATATAAAGAAATTTCGTATATGAATTATGGCCAATTTACCCACTGTAAAAATTTCCTCTGAAACTTTAACCCCCTGAAAACTATCCTCTCCACTGAAAATTCTCCCAACACAAAATTCGTCCTACCCTCCCCACCCGAAAAATGTATGCATACTTCCCAATAACAAATAAAACAATGGTCCAATTTTATAACCTTTCCCCAGGGGCTGTAGGGGGTCATTTTATCTCCAAAAACATAGTTAATGGGCCTTTCAACTATTCTAAACAAAAAAGCTATCTCAAAATTTTGATCGGACGATTTTGGGAAAAAAGCGGCATGGGAGGGGGCCTAGTTGCCCTCCAATTTTTTGTAACTTAAAAAGAGCACTAGAACTTTTCATTTCCGTTAGAATGAGCCCTCTCCCGACGTTCTAGGCCCACTGGGTCTATACGATCACCCCTGGGGAAAAAAACACGAAATGTTTGATTACCCATCAAAATCCAAACAGAGATCACTGAAATATTGATCGTTTTTTCTGCATTACCAAAATTCATAAAATTTTACAGTTTCATGAAATTTAATTAAACAAATAAAAAAGTTTTTCAACTAAAGTAAGGAGCAAGTTTAAAACTTAAAACAAATATAAATTACTTTGTATATAAGGGGGACTGTCCCGTTATATACACCTTGCTCATTAAAAAAGTTTTTTAGAGCTTTGATTTTTTTTTTTAATTGCAAATTTTCTTTAAAAACTTGAAAAAAAGCCAAACTTCACAGTAAAGAGTAAGGAGCTAAGGAAGAGACAGACCCCTTCATACAAATAATAATATGTTCAAATAGGTTTCAAATCTCTTCTTTGCTTTCAATTGAAAGGCTCTTTTTTTATTTAATTTCTGAATGTTTTCCAAATCATACCCAGGCCTAACCAAGATATAATTTGAGGTACTGGTCCCTTAAATCCCTGGTCAATGGCTTTTAAAATGTGTAAATCAATAATTATACGTTGATTAGTACCATCCTACTTTTTGTAATTTAAATTTTGGATAAAATTTGAATATACTTAAACAATTAGCAATGAATAGTAATTTTGGTGAAAAGTCCTTGTTAATATTACTACTAAAGAAGTTTGGTTGAATGAAAAGGAGTATTATTGTTTGTATAGATGGAAATTCTGTGAGAATTTTGATCTTCTACATAACTGAAGCCACCACAACCTCTACAATAGGATTTTCCTATTGATAAATACATTACATATATTTTTTTAAATACATTGAAGTACTTCATATAATTAGAAAAAGAAAAATATCACCATTTGAAATTGCTGAAAGCTAAGTTCCTAGTAGTATTTACTACCCCAAGCAAATTTCATGGTGAGGCTGACGATGACCTCCCATGCCTTTTCCATCTCTGTGCTGGTAAATATGGGAATGTAACATATTAGCTGTACAGAGAAAATCAATACAGAGAAACATACATACTTTTAAATCAATTAGATTCTCAGGATTTTAAATTGATTGCGAATTCGGCTTCTTCAGGGTTAAGTCATAGTTTGGTGCCCTAAACCACCTAAACTGTCACTCAGCCACCACTGATATTTTGGCGTCTGGCCCCCCCCTGGAAAATTTTATGCTGGTGCCCTTGAGCTACATGCACATAGTCTTTTTTAATTTAGTTCAACATCCCCTGAAAGTTCTACCTTACAACTTAAGTCTTTGTATTAGTAGTAATAGTGCAGTATTAGTATGCAAATGGTACCTTTTGGTTAGTTCAACACCCACTTCAACTTTTCCTAGCGGTTTCAATCTGGTGGCATGCACACAGGGTGTCTTGGTTTAATTCAAGATCCCCCTTAACATTCTCTGAAAGTTTCTCCTTAATACCCTTAACCTTAGAAGTGTTGGTAGCAGTACCAGCAGCAGTAATAGTAGTAGCAGTGGTGGTAGTAGGATTAGTATGCACATAGTGCCTTTTGGTTAGTTCTACATCCCCCTCAACATATTCTGAAAGTTTTAACTTAATACTTTAATCCATTTCTGAGATATTGTTGGTATGCTTTTTTGACAACCTGCATGTACTTAGTGCGTGTTGATTTCGCTCAAAATAACCCACAATATTCCCTGAAAGTCTCACCTTAATACCCTTAGTAATAATAGTAGTAGTAGTGGCAGTAGTAATGCTAGTAGTAGTATGCACATACAGCCTTTTTTAGTTCAACATCCCCCTAGGCGTATCCTTAAAATTTCAACTTAAAGATCTAAGCTCTTCTTGAGATACTGCTGTTATGCTCTTTTAACAAATCTCCATTCACATAGTGTTTTGATTTAGTTCAACATCTCTCAACATTCCCTGTAAGTTACAAATCAATACCCTCAGCCTTAGAAGGAGCAGTACTTGTAGTAGTAGTAGCAGTAGCAGTACTAACAGCATTAGTATTAGTAGCAAAAGTAGTAGTAGTAGTGTGGAAACAGTACATTTTGGTTACCTCAGTTTCCTCTTCAACACACCTTGAAAGTTTTTACTTTATATTCTAAGTGATTCCTGAGATAATGCTAATACATTCTTATGACTACCTTCATGCTCATTTTGTCTTTTGAGTTATTTCAACATCCTCCTCAATATTTCTAACAACCTTCACCTTATTACACTTAGCTTTTTTGGATACCCATAGTCAAGCATGCCCCCCTCTTCCAATAACAAATCCTACATGTAAATGATGGACAAATAGATAACTTACAGCCATTACCCCAATGGCTGTAGGGGGTTAATCCCATGAGGCACAATTACTGGATCTTTCAGCTATGCTGAACAAAAAGACTATTTCCAAATTTTGAAAAATTGTCTTTTGGGGGAGGACAGCAAAAAGGGTGTGGGAGGGGGGCTGGTTGCCATTCAATCCTTTTTGACTCTTAAAAAGGGCACTAAGACTTCCAATTTCCACTCAAAATAGCTACTTCCAATGTTTCTACATCAACTACTTCTATACAAAGTGGCTTGACAAATAAAACTATTCTAAATAATAATTACAGCCAAGTTTGTGCTTTACTTAGGCAGCACTGTTGTGTTGCCTATGACAATGGTTTAATGGTTGCATTCAGAAATAAAATAACTTGAAATTATATAATACAAAAAAAAACTCTGACTCAGGACAATAAATTCTACACAAAAGAAGAAACGAAGTATTTAAATATGCGAACAAATTCACTTGATCTGAATTGTTTAAATGCCAAGGCAATGCCAAGCTTTTCCTTGTAACTTTCTTTTTTTTGAGAAGTCTACTGCAGAAGGAAAAACGACATAAACTCTATGGAAATTGTAATAACTTTCTGTTTGAGAAATGTCACTAAAAATTGCAACAGAAGATAATTCAGTAATCTTATGATACACTTGAACAATAAGAAGAAATCATGGCAAACATTTGAAAGACATGCTTCTTGCAATCTCAGAAAGCAGTGCACTTATGTCAATGAAATCAATAAGAATGTCAGCAGACATTCCAAATTTGTCCTCAGAAGACTTTTTAAAGTATCAACCTCTAGCCTTTACTTTGGGTTACCAAACTTTGGGTTAGAAAAATAACGTTTTCTAAGAATACACCTATAGCCATAAAAAAAATTTAAGAGGTGTTTCAAGCCAAATAATTTTTTCAAATAAAATTTTCAAAGGACTTTTTTATCTGTGTCTCAAATTAAAAAAATAAATAAGTAAAAAATGAATTAGAGCCCTCTTCAAATCATTGTAATTGATTATTTGATTATTCAAAAATATAGAAAACTTAACTTAAACCAAAAGTAAGGAAATAGATTTTTTGAAGTTAAGAGAGATAAAATAATTTTTTCCTATAAGATATTCAAAACCTTACAGAGGGAGTAGAGATAGGAGCTTGAAAACACATTCCTGAATTACAGTTTAGGCTCAAAATAAAATGCTGAAAGTTTCATTCACCATCCTTAACTACTTTTTCACTAGCCAATTGTTTAAAATTTCATCAATACTACTTCCTAAGATTCTTAATACCTAGGAACATGCATACTCGAAAATTCTTTTGTCTGAACAGCACTTTATTTTGTTTTTTACCTTGCTAGTTTTTGTTCTTTAGTCTTAAGCAGTTGCTAAATTTTCTGCATGTATCTATGCCATTTCTCTGGTTTGTTATAAACTATTGTATTAGTCTCTAATTTATTTCCTATACTTTCATTTTTTTTTTCTGGAAAAAAAACACTTTACTAAAGAAATTATTACTTTGCTATATTCAAAAAATTCTATTTATAGGATTGTCAGTTACTTCTACTATAACTGTATCCAAGCCCCTCCTCTAGGCTACCAGTTACAGATAGTAAAAACACATAATTGTTGGGTTTTTTTTAAGTAGGCTATCTTACAGTCTATTAAAATTCTTGAAACATATTCCAGTTCAGAATTTATGTTACAAAGAATTTGGAATTTTTTCTACATTTGAAATAATATCATGTTATTTCAAATTACCTTAAAATAAATGTCATCAGTTAGCAGAAATTCCACTCTTAAATTTGTATTCTGGGGGTCTGTTTAATAGTAATAGACAGCATTCATGTCTGATGTCATTAAAAAAAAAAAAATTAAATTATCAAATTTAAGGAAAATAAACATATAAATGCAGCTTCTCTATAAACCAGAAAAGACCCAAAATGATGCTTAGATCTGCAGAGTACTGATAAGATACTGCCAAATAGACAGTGGATAAATGTTATGACCAGGAGCATATTTGAAGGAAACCCCAAAATATCCAGACAAAAGCTTTAAAACATTCATAAATACTTACTTATCTCGTTCCTAAAAGTGCACTGCTTCTTTTTAAGCCCACCCTAGCTCCTTATGGCTTTTTAAGCCAAACCTTGCCCCTTAAAAATACCTGTAACATGACACTATATACAGCATTATTATTTGTTCAATATAGTAATCTGTCAATAATTTATGACTATATAGTAACATATAGTATTACTATATTTGAAGATAACCCTAAAAGAACTGACAAAAACTTCAAAACAATCAAAAATACTTACTTATCTTATTCCTAAATATGCACTGCTTCTTTTGAAACTCACCACTGCCCCTGATGGATAAATATACCTGTAAATAACACTATAAAACAACAGTACTGCTATATTTGTTCAATAGCAAATATCTGTAATTACCAATTGATGATTCTTATGTCTGATGATAAGATGTAGATAGGTTGGACACTACAATGGTCTATAATAGTGAAATAGCCTATAACAAGAATACTTTTATAGTACAATTTTATCTGTCAATGGGGGGAGGTGGGGTCTTAATAAGGTAAAAAAAACTCTTGGGAATGAGATAACCAATCCAACTTGACCTTTTCTCCCAAAACAGGCTAAGGCATTTGAAAATGTGCAAAATCAGAGAATGAAGCTTAAACTCACAAACAACAAAAGTACGAAGAACAACAGGGAAATCTTTTTGTAAGACAGTGGAGCTAATTTGAATGAATATTTCGGCCCTATGTCCAAGGGCCGTCCTCAGCAAGACAAAAATATATATAAGAAAAAAGACTCACAACAACATGGGATCAATAAAAACCAAAAAACCAAAAAAGTGGAAATTTTTTTTTTTTTTTTCAAAACAGTCCAAGCATCATTACTTCAGCGAAGTTCAACCAGGACTGATAAAAAGTAAGGTAAAACAAGACGATTCAATGAAATGAAAGAAAAATAAATTAAAAACACGTTCTTATTGCTAATCCAGCCTTTTTGGCAGCTAACCTCAAAGGTCTCTTTGTGACCGGTTCTGTGTTATTGTCTATCGGTTTTTTCATATACTTTGTAAGATCATTTTTAATTAAATTTGTGTAAAGAGCATTTAGTGTATATTCCCCCAAGTCCCTATTTAAGGAAATATTATTATTAATCTTAAGTCTGATTTCAATTGATTCTCGGACTACCTGCTTTATGCCCAGGTCATTGCTAATAAGGGCAGATTCATCGAAAAGTATATTGTGGGTAGGATTTTCAAAAATATGGCTGCCTAATGCAGAATCAGAAGAAACAGTGGAAATATTAGAATTTAAGGCTTTGACAATATCATTTTTATGTTGTTGTATGCGCTTTTCTAAATTCTGGTGTGTTCTACCTATATAATATTTGCCACAATCGCATGGTATTTGATAGACCCCTCTTTGGCGAGTAACTGGGGTTTTATCTTTACCAGAATTTAGAAAATTTATGATTCTAAAATTATTTGTGAATACTACATGCAGATTATTTTTTGTGCAAACTTTTTTAAGATTTGTAGTGATTTTTGGGATATAGGGGAGGTAGATTATATTTAAGGGCTTGTCAGACATCTCACTTGGTAAACTACCATTAATTTTACGGGCATGTCTTTTCAGTCTACAATTAATTACACTATTAATAAATGTCATAGGATACCCATTTCCAAAAAGTATGTCCTTGATAAAGTTTAATTCTGCTGTGATGTGGGAACCAGAACAAATATTTAGGGCGCGATCGACGAGGGATATTACGACTGCTCTTTTAACTTGGGGGGGGGGGTGGTTTGATGTAAAATGTAAATATCTATTATTTTGTGTTGGTTTTCTATAAATAGTAAAATTCAGTTTATCAAAGCTACGAATAACTAACACATCTAGGAATGGGATTTTATTTGCGATTTCAATTTCTAAGGTAAACTGTAAATTTCTATCGTATGTATTAAGGTGATCTAAAAAACCCTTAAGCTCATTTTCCCCATAGTTCCAGAGTGAAATTACGTCATCCATGTACCGTCCCCAAAAAATATGTTTCAAAAAATACGAATCTAATGCCCAATTTTCAATATGTTCCACATAAATATTCGCCAGTAACCCGGAGAGGGGAGCGCCCATCGCTAAGCCCTTAATTTGCTGGTAAAAAGAATTACGGAATTGGAAATACATTGAGTATTTGTTACAGAGTTTAACCAAGGTCATTAAGACATCACAATCTATTCCTGCTGCTGAAGCTTCTATTAAGTGATAATTTTCTTTGATTTTATTTTCTAATAAATGTTCAGATGCTGTGACGTCAATATTTGTATACATTGAAACAATGTCAAAGCTACTTATAATTGTATTTTCTGAGATATTTACGTTTTTTAGTTTTTCAACTAAATCTACCGAATTACATATATATGATTTTTGAGAGTAAAGCAAAGGTTTAAAGGCTGTACATAACCATTTCCCAATATTGGATGTGGGGGCTTTCGTACAAGCTACTATGGGCCTTAAAGGAATGCCTTGCTTATGTAATTTTGGTAGACCATAAAACTTTGGGCAAAAGCTACCACGAGGGAAGAATTTATTGTATAGCTGCGGAGTAATTTTACCATTTTGTTTTAAACATTTTAATTCATTTATAATTTTGTTTGCAAATTGATCAGTATGATCGTGGGTTGTAGTTCTATATGTTGTCTCGTCATTCAAATGAGAATAAATTTTTGTATCGTAATCTGTCGTATCCATGACAACCAGAGAATTGCTTTTATCTGCTTTACATATAATAATGGATGAATCTTTACGGAGATTAGATAGTATTTTTAGGTCATACAAATTATCTGGTTTTTTATTGGCGGGAAAATTAATCTTTTTTTGATTATTGTAAAGGGTATCTATAAGACTAGCCCTAACTTCATCTGGGTTGGGTATAGATGTATAAAATTTGTGTACAGAGGATTCTAGAGAGGAAATTAAATCTGCCACAGGGACATGTCTTGGAAGAAAAGAGAATTTTGGACCTTTTTCGAGAATTTGAATTTCCTTTGGATCAAGCGTTCTAGAGGATAGATTAACAACAGCCGGTCCAGGAGTGAATCTTGGAGTGTAAGTAGGGTTATTTCTCGAAAATTCATATCTGAGGTTTTCCAATTTCTTAATAAGTCGTTCCCTTGATAAGCGGAAATCATGGCTAAACAAATTTCTTTCCAACCTAGCAACCTGGCTAAAATCAACAGAGGACAAATTTTCAAATAAAATTTTTTTTAAGGATTTCCTTTCAGAGGAAATAATATATCTTTTTTGTTTTTTGTCTTTAATGATGTGTGTTAATGTTTTAAATTGTAGTGTGTGAGCAAATTGCTCTTCTTTCCGGGTATTTAAGTGTAATCTGAATCTTAAAGACTTGGGAATAAGATTTTCAATTTTGCAAGATTCTAAGAATTTTTGCTGGTTAATGATATTAGCATGTTTTTTGCCTAAATTAATAAAGTAAAAGATATCATTGGTCAATTGCTCCCCATAAGCAAGACGAAAATAGCGACGAAGACCACACTGCCTTTCCAT
This sequence comes from Artemia sinica, assembly GCA_027921565.1. NCBI lineage: Eukaryota > Metazoa > Arthropoda > Branchiopoda > Anostraca > Artemiidae > Artemia > Artemia sinica. The sequence continues at coordinate 71,735,983 of CM051262.1, forward strand.
CACAAACAACAAAAGTACGAAGAACAACAGGGAAATCTTTTTGTAAGACAGTGGAGCTAATTTGAATGAATATTTCGGCCCTATGTCCAAGGGCCGTCCTCAGCAAGACAAAAATATATATAAGAAAAAAGACTCACAACAACATGGGATCAATAAAAACCAAAAAACCAAAAAAGTGGAATTTTTTTTTTTTTTTTTTTAAAACAGTCCAAGCATCATTACTTCAGCGAAGTTCAACCAGGACTGATAAAAAGTAAGGTAAAACAAGACGATTCAATGAAATGAAAGAAAAATAAATTAAAAACACGTTCTTATTGCTAATCCAGCCTTTTTGGCAGCTAACCTCAAAGGTCTCTTTGTGACCGGTTCTGTGTTATTGTCTATCGGTTTTTTTATATACTTTGTAAGATCATTTTTAATTAAATTTGTGTAAAGAGCATTTAGTGTATATTCCCCCAAGTCCCTATTTAAGGAAATATTATTATTAATCTTAAGTCTGATTTCAATTGATTCTCGGACTACCTGCTTTATGCCCAGGTCATTGCTAATAAGGGCAGATTCATCGAAAAGTATATTGTGGGTAGGATTTTCAAAAATATGGCTGCCTAATGCAGAATCAGAAGAAACAGTGGAAATATTAGAATTTAAGGCTTTGACAATATCATTTTTATGTTGTTGTATGCGCTTTTCTAAATTCTGGTGTGTTCTACCTATATAATATTTGCCACAATCGCATGGTATTTGATAGACCCCTCTTTGGCGAGTAACTGGGGTTTTATCTTTACCAGAATTTAGAAAATTTATGATTCTAAAATTATTTGTGAATACTACATGCAGATTATTTTTTGTGCAAACTTTTTTAAGATTTGTAGTGATTTTTGGGATATAGGGGAGGTAGATTATATTTAAGGGCTTGTCAGACATCTCACTTGGTAAACTACCATTAATTTTACGGGCATGTCTTTTCAGTCTACAATTAATTACACTATTAATAAATGTCATAGGATACCCATTTCCAAAAAGTATGTCCTTGATAAAGTTTAATTCTGCTGTGATGTGGGAGCCAGAACAAATATTTAGGGCGCGATCGACGAGGGATATTACGACTGCTCTTTTAACTTGGGGGGGGGGGTGGTTTGATGTAAAATGTAAATATCTATTATTTTGTGTTGGTTTTCTATAAATAGTAAAATTCAGTTTATCAAAGCTACGAATAACTAACACATCTAGGAATGGGATTTTATTTGCGATTTCAATTTCTAAGGTAAACTGTAAATTTCTATCGTATGTATTAAGGTGATCTAAAAAACCCTTAAGCTCATTTTCCCCATAGTTCCAGAGTGAAATTACGTCATCCATGTACCGTCCCCAAAAAATATGTTTCAAAAAATACGAATCTAATGCCCAATTTTCAATATGTTCCACATAAATATTCGCCAGTAACCCGGAGAGGGGAGCGCCCATCGCTAAGCCCTTAATTTGCTGGTAAAAAGAATTACGGAATTGGAAATACATTGAGTATTTGTTACAGAGTTTAACCAAGGTCATTAAGACATCACAATCTATTCCTGCTGCTGAAGCTTCTATTAAGTGATAATTTTCTTTGATTTTATTTTCTAATAAATGTTCAGATGCTGTGACGTCAATATTTGTATACATTGAAACAATGTCAAAGCTACTTATAATTGTATTTTCTGAGATATTTACGTTTTTTAGTTTTTCAACTAAATCTACCGAATTACATATATATGATTTTTGAGAGTAAAGCAAAGGTTTAAAGGCTGTACATAACCATTTCCCAATATTGGATGTGGGGGCTTTCGTACAAGCTACTATGGGCCTTAAAGGAATGCCTTGCTTATGTAATTTTGGTAGACCATAAAACTTTGGGCAAAAGCTACCACGAGGGAAGAATTTATTGTATAGCTGCGGAGTAATTTTACCATTTTGTTTTAAACATTTTAATTCATTTATAATTTTGTTTGCAAATTGATCAGTATGATCGTGGGTTGTAGTTCTATATGTTGTCTCGTCATTCAAATGAGAATAAATTTTTGTATCGTAATCTGTCGTATCCATGACAACCAGAGAATTGCTTTTATCTGCTTTACATATAATAATGGATGAATCTTTACGGAGATTAGATAGTATTTTTAGGTCATACAAATTATCTGGTTTTTTATTGGCGGGAAAATTAATCTTTTTTTGATTATTGTAAAGGGTATCTATAAGACTAGCCCTAACTTCATCTGGGTTGGGTATAGATGTATAAAATTTGTGTACAGCGGATTCTAGAGAGGAAATTAAATCTGCCACAGGGACATGTCTTGGAAGAAAAGAGAATTTTGGACCTTTTTCGAGAATTTGAATTTCCTTTGGATCAAGCGTTCTAGAGGATAGATTAACAACAGCCGGTCCAGGAGTGAATCTTGGAGTGTAAGTAGGGTTATTTCTCGAAAATTCATATCTGAGGTTTTCCAATTTCTTAATAAGTCGTTCCCTTGATAAGCGGAAATCATGGCTAAACAAATTTCTTTCCAACCTAGCAACCTGGCTAAAATCAACAGAGGACAAATTTTCAAATAAAATTTTTTTAAGGATTTCCTTTCAGAGGAAATAATATATCTTTTTTGTTTTTTTGTCTTTAATGATGTGTGTTAATGTTTTAAATTGTAGTGTGTGAGCAAATTGCTCTTCTTTCCGGGTATTTAAGTGTAATCTGAATCTTAAAGACTTGGGAATAAGATTTTCAATTTTGCAAGATTCTAAGAATTTTTGCTGGTTAATGATATTAGCATGTTTTTTGCCTAAATTAATAAAGTAAAAGATATCATTGGTCAATTGCTCCCCATAAGCAAGACGAAAATAGCGACGAAGACCACACTGCCTTTCCATCACAAACAACAAAAGTACGAAGAACAACAGGGAAATCTTTTTGTAAGACAGTGGAGCTAATTTGAATGAATATTTCGGCCCTATGTCCAAGGGCCGTCCTCAGCAAGACAAAAATATATATAAGAAAAAAGACTCACAACAACATGGGATCAATAAAAACCAAAAAACCAAAAAAGTGGAAATTTTTTTTTTTTTTTTTCAAAACAGTCCAAGCATCATTACTTCAGCGAAGTTCAACCAGGACTGATAAAAAGTAAGGTAAAACAAGACGATTCAATGAAATGAAAGAAAAATAAATTAAAAACACGTTCTTATTGCTAATCCAGCCTTTTTGGCAGCTAACCTCAAAGGTCTCTTTGTGACCGGTTCTGTGTTATTGTCTATCGGTTTTTTTATATACTTTGTAAGATCATTTTTAATTAAATTTGTGTAAAGAGCATTTAGTGTATATTCCCCCAAGTCCCTATTTAAGGAAATATTATTATTAATCTTAAGTCTGATTTCAATTGATTCTCGGACTACCTGCTTTATGCCCAGGTCATTGCTAATAAGGGCAGATTCATCGAAAAGTATATTGTGGGTAGGATTTTCAAAAATATGGCTGCCTAATGCAGAATCAGAAGAAACAGTGGAAATATTAGAATTTAAGGCTTTGACAATATCATTTTTATGTTGTTGTATGCGCTTTTCTAAATTCTGGTGTGTTCTACCTATATAATATTTGCCACAATCGCATGGTATTTGATAGACCCCTCTTTGGCGAGTAACTGGGGTTTTATCTTTACCAGAATTTAGAAAATTTATGATTCTAAAATTATTTGTGAATACTACATGCAGATTATTTTTTGTGCAAACTTTTTTAAGATTTGTAGTGATTTTTGGGATATAGGGGAGGTAGATTATATTTAAGGGCTTGTCAGACATCTCACTTGGTAAACTACCATTAATTTTACGGGCATGTCTTTTCAGTCTACAATTAATTACACTATTAATAAATGTCATAGGATACCCATTTCCAAAAAGTATGTCCTTGATAAAGTTTAATTCTGCTGTGATGTGGGAACCAGAACAAATATTTAGGGCGCGATCGACGAGGGATATTACGACTGCTCTTTTAACTTGGGGGGGTGGTTTGATGTAAAATGTAAATATCTATTATTTTGTGTTGGTTTTCTATAAATAGTAAAATTCAGTTTATCAAAGCTACGAATAACTAACACATCTAGGAATGGGATTTTATTTGCGATTTCAATTTCTAAGGTAAACTGTAAATTTCTATCGTATGTATTAAGGTGATCTAAAAAACCCTTAAGCTCATTTTCCCCATAGTTCCAGAGTGAAATTACGTCATCCATGTACCGTCCCCAAAAAATATGTTTCAAAAAATACGAATCTAATGCCCAATTTTCAATATGTTCCACATAAATATTCGCCAGTAACCCGGAGAGGGGAGCGCCCATCGCTAAGCCCTTAATTTGCTGGTAAAAAGAATTACGGAATTGGAAATACATTGAGTATTTGTTACAGAGTTTAACCAAGGTCATTAAGACATCACAATCTATTCCTGCTGCTGAAGCTTCTATTAAGTGATAATTTTCTTTGATTTTATTTTCTAATAAATGTTCAGATGCTGTGACGTCAATATTTGTATACATTGAAACAATGTCAAAGCTACTTATAATTGTATTTTCTGAGATATTTACGTTTTTTAGTTTTTCAACTAAATCTACCGAATTACATATATATGATTTTTGAGAGTAAAGCAAAGGTTTAAAGGCTGTACATAACCATTTCCCAATATTGGATGTGGGGGCTTTCGTACAAGCTACTATGGGCCTTAAAGGAATGCCTTGCTTATGTAATTTTGGTAGACCATAAAACTTTGGGCAAAAGCTACCACGAGGGAAGAATTTATTGTATAGCTGCGGAGTAATTTTACCATTTTGTTTTAAACATTTTAATTCATTTATAATTTTGTTTGCAAATTGATCAGTATGATTGTGGGTTGTAGTTCTATATGTTGTCTCGTCATTCAAATGAGAATAAATTTTTGTATCGTAATCTGTCGTATCCATGACAACCAGAGAATTGCTTTTATCTGCTTTACATATAATAATGGATGAATCTTTACGGAGATTAGATAGTATTTTTAGGTCATACAAATTATCTGGTTTTTTATTGGCGGGAAAATTAATCTTTTTTTGATTATTGTAAAGGGTATCTATAAGACTAGCCCTAACTTCATCTGGGTTGGGTATAGATGTATAAAATTTGTGTACAGAGGATTCTAGAGAGGAAATTAAATCTGCCACAGGGACATGTCTTGGAAGAAAAGAGAATTTTGGAACTTTTTCGAGAATTTGAATTTCCTTTGGATCAAGCGTTCTAGAGGATAGATTAACAACAGCCGGTCCAGGAGTGAATCTTGGAGTGTAAGTAGGGTTATTTCTCGAAAATTCATATCTGAGGTTTTCCAATTTCTTAATAAGTCGTTCCCTTGATAAGCGGAAATCATGGCTAAACAAATTTCTTTCCAACCTAGCAACCTGGCTAAAATCAACAGAGGACAAATTTTCAAATAAAATTTTTTTTAAGGATTTCCTTTCAGAGGAAATAATATATCTTTTTTGTTTTTTGTCTTTAATGATGTGTGTTAATGTTTTAAATTGTAGTGTGTGAGCAAATTGCTCTTCTTTCCGGGTATTTAAGTGTAATCTGAATCTTAAAGACTTGGGAATAAGATTTTCAATTTTGCAAGATTCTAAGAATTTTTGCTGGTTAATGATATTAGCATGTTTTTTGCCTAAATTAATAAAGTAAAAGATATCATTGGTCAATTGCTCCCCATAAGCAAGACGAAAATAGCGACGAAGACCACACTGCCTTTCCATCACAAACAACAAAAGTACGAAGAACAACAGGGAAATCTTTTTGTAAGACAGTGGAGCTAATTTGAATGAATATTTCGGCCCTATGTCCAAGGGCCGTCCTCAGCAAGACAAAAATATATATAAGAAAAAAGACTCACAACAACATGGGATCAATAAAAACCAAAAAACCAAAAAAGTGGAAATTTTTTTTTTTTTTTTTTAAAACAGTCCAAGCATCATTACTTCAGCGAAGTTCAACCAGGACTGATAAAAAGTAAGGTAAAACAAGACGATTCAATGAAATGAAAGAAAAATAAATTAAAAACACGTTCTTATTGCTAATCCAGCCTTTTTGGCAGCTAACCTCAAAGGTCTCTTTGTGACCGGTTCTGTGTTATTGTCTATCGGTTTTTTTATATACTTTGTAAGATCATTTTTAATTAAATTTGTGTAAAGAGCATTTAGTGTATATTCCCCCAAGTCCCTATTTAAGGAAATATTATTATTAATCTTAAGTCTGATTTCAATTGATTCTCGGACTACCTGCTTTATGCCCAGGTCATTGCTAATAAGGGCAGATTCATCGAAAAGTATATTGTGGGTAGGATTTTCAAAAATATGGCTGCCTAATGCAGAATCAGAAGAAACAGTGGAAATATTAGAATTTAAGGCTTTGACAATATCATTTTTATGTTGTTGTATGCGCTTTTCTAAATTCTGGTGTGTTCTACCTATATAATATTTGCCACAATCGCATGGTATTTGATAGACCCCTCTTTGGCGAGTAACTGGGGTTTTATCTTTACCAGAATTTAGAAAATTTATGATTCTAAAATTATTTGTGAATACTACATGCAGATTATTTTTTGTGCAAACTTTTTTAAGATTTGTAGTGATTTTTGGGATATAGGGGAGGTAGATTATATTTAAGGGCTTGTCAGACATCTCACTTGGTAAACTACCATTAATTTTACGGGCATGTCTTTTCAGTCTACAATTAATTACACTATTAATAAATGTCATAGGATACCCATTTCCAAAAAGTATGTCCTTGATAAAGTTTAATTCTGCTGTGATGTGGGAGCCAGAACAAATATTTAGGGCGCGATCGACGAGGGATATTACGACTGCTCTTTTAACTTGGGGGGGGGGGTGGTTTGATGTAAAATGTAAATATCTATTATTTTGTGTTGGTTTTCTATAAATAGTAAAATTCAGTTTATCAAAGCTACGAATAACTAACACATCTAGGAATGGGATTTTATTTGCGATTTCAATTTCTAAGGTAAACTGTAAATTTCTATCGTATGTATTAAGGTGATCTAAAAAACCCTTAAGCTCATTTTCCCCATAGTTCCAGAGTGAAATTACGTCATCCATGTACCGTCCCCAAAAAATATGTTTCAAAAAATACGAATCTAATGCCCAATTTTCAATATGTTCCACATAAATATTCGCCAGTAACCCGGAGAGGGGAGCGCCCATCGCTAAGCCCTTAATTTGCTGGTAAAAAGAATTACGGAATTGGAAATACATTGAGTATTTGTTACAGAGTTTAACCAAGGTCATTAAGACATCACAATCTATTCCTGCTGCTGAAGCTTCTATTAAGTGATAATTTTCTTTGATTTTATTTTCTAATAAATGTTCAGATGCTGTGACGTCAATATTTGTATACATTGAAACAATGTCAAAGCTACTTATAATTGTATTTTCTGAGATATTTACGTTTTTTAGTTTTTCAACTAAATCTACCGAATTACATATATATGATTTTTGAGAGTAAAGCAAAGGTTTAAAGGCTGTACATAACCATTTCCCAATATTGGATGTGGGGGCTTTCGTACAAGCTACTATGGGCCTTAAAGGAATGCCTTGCTTATGTAATTTTGGTAGACCATAAAACTTTGGGCAAAAGCTACCACGAGGGAAGAATTTATTGTATAGCTGCGGAGTAATTTTACCATTTTGTTTTAAACATTTTAATTCATTTATAATTTTGTTTGCAAATTGATCAGTATGATCGTGGGTTGTAGTTCTATATGTTGTCTCGTCATTCAAATGAGAATAAATTTTTGTATCGTAATCTGTCGTATCCATGACAACCAGAGAATTGCTTTTATCTGCTTTACATATAATAATGGATGAATCTTTACGGAGATTAGATAGTATTTTTAGGTCATACAAATTATCTGGTTTTTTATTGGCGGGAAAATTAATCTTTTTTTGATTATTGTAAAGGGTATCTATAAGACTAGCCCTAACTTCATCTGGGTTGGGTATAGATGTATAAAAGTTGTGTACAGCGGATTCTAGAGAGGAAATTAAATCTGCCACAGGGACATGTCTTGGAAGAAAAGAGAATTTTGGACCTTTTTCGAGAATTTGAATTTCCTTTGGATCAAGCGTTCTAGAGGATAGATTAACAACAGCCGGTCCAGGAGTGAATCTTGGAGTGTAAGTAGGGTTATTTCTCGAAAATTCATATCTGAGGTTTTCCAATTTCTTAATAAGTCGTTCCCTTGATAAGCGGAAATCATGGCTAAACAAATTTCTTTCCAACCTAGCAACCTGGCTAAAATCAACAGAGGACAAATTTTCAAATAAAATTTTTTTTAAGGATTTCCTTTCAGAGGAAATAATATATCTTTTTTGTTTTTTGTCTTTAATGATGTGTGTTAATGTTTTAAATTGTAGTGTGTGAGCAAATTGCTCTTCTTTCCGGGTATTTAAGTGTAATCTGAATCTTAAAGACTTGGGAATAAGATTTTCAATTTTGCAAGATTCTAAGAATTTTTGCTGGTTAATGATATTAGCATGTTTTTTGCCTAAATTAATAAAGTAAAAGATATCATTGGTCAATTGCTCCCCATAAGCAAGACGAAAATAGCGACGAAGACCACACTGCCTTTCCATCACAAACAACAAAAGTACGAAGAACAACAGGGAAATCTTTTTGTAAGACAGTGGAGCTAATTTGAATGAATATTTCGGCCCTATGTCCAAGGGCCGTCCTCAGCAAGACAAAAATATATATAAGAAAAAAGACTCACAACAACATGGGATCAATAAAAACCAAAAAACCAAAAAAGTGGAAATTTTTTTTTTTTTTTTTTTCAAAACAGTCCAAGCATCATTACTTCAGCGAAGTTCAACCAGGACTGATAAAAAGTAAGGTAAAACAAGACGATTCAATGAAATGAAAGAAAAATAAATTAAAAACACGTTCTTATTGCTAATCCAGCCTTTTTGGCAGCTAACCTCAAAGGTCTCTTTGTGACCGGTTCTGTGTTATTGTCTATCGGTTTTTTTATATACTTTGTAAGATCATTTTTAATTAAATTTGTGTAAAGAGCATTTAGTGTATATTCCCCCAAGTCCCTATTTAAGGAAATATTATTATTAATCTTAAGTCTGATTTCAATTGATTCTCGGACTACCTGCTTTATGCCCAGGTCATTGCTAATAAGGGCAGATTCATCGAAAAGTATATTGTGGGTAGGATTTTCAAAAATATGGCTGCCTAATGCAGAATCAGAAGAAACAGTGGAAATATTAGAATTTAAGGCTTTGACAATATCATTTTTATGTTGTTGTATGCGCTTTTCTAAATTCTGGTGTGTTCTACCTATATAATATTTGCCACAATCGCATGGTATTTGATAGACCCCTCTTTGGCGAGTAACTGGGGTTTTATCTTTACCAGAATTTAGAAAATTTATGATTCTAAAATTATTTGTGAATACTACATGCAGATTATTTTTTGTGCAAACTTTTTTAAGATTTGTAGTGATTTTTGGGATATAGGGGAGGTAGATTATATTTAAGGGCTTGTCAGACATCTCACTTGGTAAACTACCATTAATTTTACGGGCATGTCTTTTCAGTCTACAATTAATTACACTATTAATAAATGTCATAGGATACCCATTTCCAAAAAGTATGTCCTTGATAAAGTTTAATTCTGCTGTGATGTGGGAACCAGAACAAATATTTAGGGCGCGATCGACGAGGGATATTACGACTGCTCTTTTAACTTGGGGGGGGTGGTTTGATGTAAAATGTAAATATCTATTATTTTGTGTTGGTTTTCTATAAATAGTAAAATTCAGTTTATCAAAGCTACGAATAACTAACACATCTAGGAATGGGATTTTATTTGCGATTTCAATTTCTAAGGTAAACTGTAAATTTCTATCGTATGTATTAAGGTGATCTAAAAAACCCTTAAGCTCATTTTCCCCATAGTTCCAGAGTGAAATTACGTCATCCATGTACCGTCCCCAAAAAATATGTTTCAAAAAATACGAATCTAATGCCCAATTTTCAATATGTTCCACATAAATATTCGCCAGTAACCCGGAGAGGGGAGCGCCCATCGCTAAGCCCTTAATTTGCTGGTAAAAAGAATTACGGAATTGGAAATACATTGAGTATTTGTTACAGAGTTTAACCAAGGTCATTAAGACATCACAATCTATTCCTGCTGCTGAAGCTTCTATTAAGTGATAATTTTCTTTGATTTTATTTTCTAATAAATGTTCAGATGCTGTGACGTCAATATTTGTATACATTGAAACAATGTCAAAGCTACTTATAATTGTATTTTCTGAGATATTTACGTTTTTTAGTTTTTCAACTAAATCTACCGAATTACATATATATGATTTTTGAGAGTAAAGCAAAGGTTTAAAGGCTGTACATAACCATTTCCCAATATTGGATGTGGGGGCTTTCGTACAAGCTACTATGGGCCTTAAAGGAATGCCTTGCTTATGTAATTTTGGTAGACCATAAAACTTTGGGCAAAAGCTACCACGAGGGAAGAATTTATTGTATAGCTGCGGAGTAATTTTACCATTTTGTTTTAAACATTTTAATTCATTTATAATTTTGTTTGCAAATTGATCAGTATGATCGTGGGTTGTAGTTCTATATGTTGTCTCGTCATTCAAATGAGAATAAATTTTTGTATCGTAATCTGTCGTATCCATGACAACCAGAGAATTGCTTTTATCTGCTTTACATATAATAATGGATGAATCTTTACGGAGATTAGATAGTATTTTTAGGTCATACAAATTATCTGGTTTTTTATTGGCGGGAAAATTAATCTTTTTTTGATTATTGTAAAGGGTATCTATAAGACTAGCCCTAACTTCATCTGGGTTGGGTATAGATGTATAAAATTTGTGTACAGAGGATTCTAGAGAGGAAATTAAATCTGCCACAGGGACATGTCTTGGAAGAAAAGAGAATTTTGGACCTTTTTCGAGAATTTGAATTTCCTTTGGATCAAGCGTTCTAGAGGATAGATTAACAACAGCCAGTCCAGGAGTGAATCTTGGAGTGTAAGTAGGGTTATTTCTCGAAAATTCATATCTGAGGTTTTCCAATTTCTTAATAAGTCGTTCCCTTGATAAGCGGAAATCATGGCTAAACAAATTTCTTTCCAACCTAGCAACCTGGCTAAAATCAACAGAGGACAAATTTTCAAATAAAATTTTTTTAAGGATTTCCTTTCAGAGGAAATAATATATCTTTTTTGTTTTTTGTCTTTAATGATGTGTGTTAATGTTTTAAATTGTAGTGTGTGAGCAAATTGCTCTTCTTTCCGGGTATTTAAGTGTAATCTGAATCTTAAAGACTTGGGAATAAGATTTTCAATTTTGCAAGATTCTAAGAATTTTTGCTGGTTAATGATATTAGCATGTTTTTTGCCTAAATTAATAAAGTAAAAGATATCATTGGTCAATTGCTCCCCATAAGCAAGACGAAAATAGCGACGAAGACCACACTGCCTTTCCATCACAAACAACAAAAGTACGAAGAACAACAGGGAAATCTTTTTGTAAGACAGTGGAGCTAATTTGAATGAATATTTCGGCCCTATGTCCAAGGGCCGTCCTCAGCAAGACAAAAATATATATAAGAAAAAAGACTCACAACAACATGGGATCAATAAAAACCAAAAAACCAAAAAAGTGGAAATTTTTTTTTTTTTTTTCAAAACAGTCCAAGCATCATTACTTCAGCGAAGTTCAACCAGGACTGATAAAAAGTAAGGTAAACAAGACGATTCAATGAAATGAAAGAAAAATAAATTAAAAACACGTTCTTATTGCTAATCCAGCCTTTTTGGCAGCTAACCTCAAAGGTCTCTTTGTGACCGGTTCTGTGTTATTGTCTATCGGTTTTTTTATATACTTTGTAAGATCATTTTTAATTAAATTTGTGTAAAGAGCATTTAGTGTATATTCCCCCAAGTCCCTATTTAAGGAAATATTATTATTAATCTTAAGTCTGATTTCAATTGATTCTCGGACTACCTGCTTTATGCCCAGGTCATTGCTAATAAGGGCAGATTCATCGAAAAGTATATTGTGGGTAGGATTTTCAAAAATATGGCTGCCTAATGCAGAATCAGAAGAAACAGTGGAAATATTAGAATTTAAGGCTTTGACAATATCATTTTTATGTTGTTGTATGCGCTTTTCTAAATTCTGGTGTGTTCTACCTATATAATATTTGCCACAATCGCATGGTATTTGATAGACCCCTCTTTGGCGAGTAACTGGGGTTTTATCTTTACCAGAATTTAGAAAATTTATGATTCTAAAATTATTTGTGAATACTACATGCAGATTATTTTTTGTGCAAACTTTTTTAAGATTTGTAGTGATTTTTGGGATATAGGGGAGGTAGATTATATTTAAGGGCTTGTCAGACATCTCACTTGGTAAACTACCATTAATTTTACGGGCATGTCTTTTCAGTCTACAATTAATTACACTATTAATAAATGTCATAGGATACCCATTTCCAAAAAGTATGTCCTTGATAAAGTTTAATTCTGCTGTGATGTGGGAACCAGAACAAATATTTAGGGCGCGATCGACGAGGGATATTACGACTGCTCTTTTAACTTGGGGGGGGTGTGGTTTTGATGTAAAATGTAAATATCTATTATTTTGTGTTGGTTTTCTATAAATAGTAAAATTCAGTTTATCAAAGCTACGAATAACTAACACATCTAGGAATGGGATTTTATTTGCGATTTCAATTTCTAAGGTAAACTGTAAATTTCTATCGTATGTATTAAGGTGATCTAAAAAACCCTTAAGCTCATTTTCCCCATAGTTCCAGAGTGAAATTACGTCATCCATGTACCGTCCCCAAAAAATATGTTTCAAAAAATACGAATCTAATGCCCAATTTTCAATATGTTCCACATAAATATTCGCCAGTAACCCGGAGAGGGGAGCGCCCATCGCTAAGCCCTTAATTTGCTGGTAAAAAGAATTACGGAATTGGAAATACATTGAGTATTTGTTACAGAGTTTAACCAAGGTCATTAAGACATCACAATCTATTCCTGCTGCTGAAGCTTCTATTAAGTGATAATTTTCTTTGATTTTATTTTTCTAATAAATGTTCAGATGCTGTGACGTCAATATTTGTATACATTGAAACAATGTCAAAGCTACTTATAATTGTATTTTCTGAGATATTTACGTTTTTTTAGTTTTTCAACTAATCTACCGAATTACATATATATGATTTTTGAGAGTAAAGCAAAGGTTTAAAGGCTGTACATAACCATTTCCCAATATTGGATGTGGGGGCTTTCGTACAAGCTACTATGGGCCTTAAAGGAATGCCTTGCTTATGTAATTTTGGTAGACCATAAAACTTTGGGCAAAAGCTACCACAAGGGAAGAATTTATTGTATAGCTGCGGAGTAATTTTACCATTTTGTTTTAAACATTTTAATTCATTTATAATTTTGTTTGCAAATTGATCAGTATGATCGTGGGTTTGTAGTTCTATATGTTGTCTCATCATTCAAATGAGAATAAATTTTTGTATCGTAATCTGTCGTATCCATGACAACCAGAGAATTGCTTTTATCTGCTTTACATATAATAATGGATGAATCTTTACGGAGATTAGATAGTATTTTTAGGTCATACAAATTATCTGGTTTTTTATTGGCGGGAAAATTAATCTTTTTTTGATTATTGTAAAGGGTATCTATAAGACTAGCCCTAACTTCATCTGGGTTGGGTATAGATGTATAAAATTTGTGTACAGAGGATTCTAGAGAGGAAATTAAATCTGCCACAGGGACATGTCTTGGAAGAAAAGAGAATTTTGGACCTTTTTCGAGAATTTGAATTTCCTTTGGATCAAGCGTTCTAGAGGATAGATTAACAACAGCCGGTCCAGGAGTGAATCTTGGAGTGTAAGTAGGGTTATTTCTCGAAAATTCATATCTGAGGTTTTCCAATTTCTTAATAAGTCGTTCCCTTGATAAGCGGAAATCATGGCTAAACAAATTTCTTTCCAACCTAGCAACCTGGCTAAAATCAACAGAGGACAAATTTTCAAATAAAATTTTTTTTAAGGATTTCCTTTCAGAGGAAATAATATATCTTTTTTGTTTTTTGTCTTTAATGATGTGTGTTAATGTTTTAAATTGTAGTGTGTGAGCAAATTGCTCTTCTTTCCGGGTATTTAAGTGTTTCAATTTTATTCACATATTAACAGAAAGCCAACTTTCTTCTGATTCTAAAAATGTAACTTTAATTGCTTGATATTTACCCAATAAATCACAAATATTATTTTTTCTTTTCAATGGCTTCTCAAAACAGAGACCATATTTTTAATTTATGCTGACAAATTAATGGTGAAAGTTTGACCAGGAAGGTGGAGTTCTTGTTAACTGCCCTCACATTGCATCATGCTGTAGTAAAATAGGGGTGGTCCAAAAACTTATTGCTATTTTTCCAGAATGCCAAAGAAAAGTGATCTTTCCCAAAAAAAGGTTAGAGGTATAGAGGTAAGTCCAAGCTTACCTCTATAGTCAGAATTGCATCCTGAATCCAAATTTAACATTCATTTGGGTACATTTGCATTATACAGGCCTCTCTAAAGAAGTCATATAAGAGATACTAGATGCTACAGTCAAACAGGCATTGAAAAACCTGTTTTGATACAAGATGATTCAAGACACTGCTGAGAGAAATACTTTGTCTAGCATGGTTTTAATTGCATATACAATATTAAACTGTGGTTTTTTGGAGTTTAGATGGGGAAAAGGGTACCTAGGTTAGGTTATGTATTTAATATATACAGTGCTTTGACCACCACTCCCCCTAATGTGCAAATATATAGCCTAAATTTGTTTCTAAACTATTATATAGTCGTCCTATTTTATTTTATTTCATTAGCGTTAACCAAACTTGACTTTTTAGTAAGCCCATGTAATGCAAAAGTACCTTCATTTGCATCAGAAATTAATTTTACCCTCATCTCCTTAATGTGCAAATATATACCCTGAATTGTTATATATAGGAGTGGAGGTAGGCTAAAGTTCATTTCCAACACAAATGAATGCTAAATTTGGATTCAGGATGCAATTCTGACTATAGAGATAGCCTAAGTTTATTTGTTAGCTACCTGAATAGTCCATTAATATAAACCTTATCTAATAGTTTTCATGGATTAGCCTATTCAAAATTTCTACCACATTTTCAAAAACCAAAGCCAATGAAAAGAGATTGAAAACTCGGTAAAATTCTATTTTAACTACTTTTAGCTATCTTGGAAAGGGGTTAGTTTGGGAAAATGAAACTTTCAGGGGTGGGTCTATAGGCTAAAGTATGTCCTGGGAAGGTATTTTGAAGTACCTACCTCCAGTCCTTCTCTCTCTAGAGGGTCCTGACCTTTGGTGACCTTTAAGAATATGTGTGCTATAAAAGTGAAACCTTGCAAAATAGATCTTCTGCTTAAATGAAGTACAACAAAATTGTTTTCAGCTTAACAACTTTGCTCAATCCCAATTTATAAGGTTTTAAAGATATACAAATAGCCTACATTTCCTAAATTTTGAAAAAAAAAACCATTGATATGGCTTAAAATTCTACTCAAATAACAGGAATTGCATTTTCAGAACTAAAGCCAGAGAAAAGAAACTGATAACTGAAAACTAAGGTAAAATATTGTTTTGTCAAAATTTCAATAGGTATAGACCTTTCATGTAGGCAATATTCAGGACCCTCTAGAGGGAGAAGGGGTGGAGGTAGGTACTTCAAAAGACCTTCCTGGGATATACTTTGGTAAAGTTCAACCAAATCATATTATTGAGTTAGGAATAAAATGAATACACCATTTGATGCCTTTTTTATGCTGATTATGAATATAATAATCATTTCTATTGGAAATGAATTTCAGCCCCCCCCCCTATATGTACCTAACCTAACCCAACCTCACCTAACCCTGAATTAGCATATATAGGGGGGGGGCTGAAAGTCATTTCCAATAGTAATGATTATTATATTTGTAATCAGCATAAAAAAAGGCATTGAATGGTGTAGCCTATTCACTTTAGTCCTAACTCAATAATATGATTTGGTAGAACTTTACCCATACTTTAGCCTGTAGACCCATCCCTGAAAGTATCATTTTCCTATCCTAACCCTTTTCCAAGATAGCCAAAGTAGAATTTTACCAAAAGTAGAAATAGTAGCTTGGTAATACCCTTCCAGTCCACATTTTGGGTCCCTGGATTCATTCCTGAAAGTTTCAATCACCCAACTCAACTAGGCTAATGTCCAGAATAATAATAGGCTCCTAAACTATAATTTTACTAATTTGATTTTTACGTACAAAAATTTTGAAAGAAAACTATGCATACAGAAACTATGCTTGTATTCCATAAAATAGGTCTAGTCAATGTTGATATCTTTTATTTAGTAAGTATCACGTTTTAAATTTTTGAATGGTATTCAATAGCGTTGTCAAAATTATACCACACACCTGGCAGTTTCATTTTCTGATTTTGCGTATTTTAGCCATTCCTCAAGTGCGGACTCAGTTCTTTTGAAGAGCTTTGGAAAAGTAAAAAAAAAAACTGAACGCCTTTTAAACCTCTCTGAAGCAAATAATTTTATCGTCGTTTCTCTGCTGCCTCAATCGTTCAGAAAACCATAACGCTTTCTAAAAGAGAACGGGGGTACTGTAAATTTGTGTTTTGACGATGCACAAATCCTTATTTGCATCTTGCAACCTGATTTTATGCCCAGCAAAAATGAACCTAGACAAACCCAAAGTAGCTTTCTCAGTGAGTAGATTGATTTTGAGAGCATTTTTCTTTCTATACTGCATCAAATTCGTGCCGTCTCCACTATAGCATGATCTAGTATGGTCAATCTAAGACGTTCATATTTCATTGTTGAAATTCTAATCCCAAGAAGAACTAAAGGGAAACATACCCAACAAATATCTATTCCAGTTTTACCAGCATGATGATTTTGAGTTTTTGATAAGAAGTTATACTATAAAAAGTGTCAGGTGAGGAATTATTGGTCAGAAACAGCATCTTTAGTGACTATTCGGATCTTCAGTGTACTAACATGATACACAAAACAGGACTGCGCTCAAGACAAGCTGATCCATACATAATTTAAATTAATTTTTTTCACAAAACAAGTTTTTCAAATAAAAGTAACGGACTCCCAAAAACTATGAGTAAACATAATTTGTGCCTTACTGAAACCAAAAAAAGAACAAATAACCGTGGATTTTCAGTTTAATTGACATATACTGATATTTATTCCTTAAACTTTCAATAATTTGTTTATTTATGAAAGCAAAAAGAGCAGACATTTAAAATGTATTTTGTTTTCAATAAAGCGCAAACTATGTTCTGCTCTTGAGAAGGTAGGGGGATCACCAGCCTTACTCACGTTAAATTTTGCTCGTTTTAACTTTGCCTAGGCTATTTATTTTAACTTCTGTTTGTTTGAGTTTCATTTATTTATTGGTAGTGATTTGTAGTATTTTTAAACTTGGAAGATTATTTTACTGTATTTCTGCTCATTTTTGGCTTAACAGAACTCTTTACTTTTCTTTGAAAGACTTGTTTCGTGAGAAAAAATTAAATTAAATTCTGTTAATTTTTTATTGACATAGTTCTTTTCATGAAAAAAAATAATATTTTATATCTTTCTGGGTTTTTGTCTATAAAAATCCATAGTTTGGGTTGCTATTTGTATGTTGGAGAAACTTCTTTAATAGTAGTAGTATAAGCTTCAGTGGCAGTAGTAGTAATAGAAGTAGTAATAATAGTAATAGTAGCAGTAGCCTGAATAGAAGCAGTAGCACTAGGATGCAAATATTTCAACTTTTGGGTAGTTCAACATCCCTAACGACAAGCACTGTTGGTTTCAACTTCACACACCGAACTATTCCTAAGATATAGCTGTTACACCCTTTTGGAAACTTGCATACAGATGGCTTGTTGTGATTCCCTTCACCTTCCCTGGCCCCCAAAGATTCCAATTTAACCTTCATACCCTTAGGCATAGTTGTAGAATCGATATTACTAGTAATTAGTTTCAAAAACTTTTTCAACAAAATAAGTTTTTTTTTTTAAAAAGTAAAGAACTCCATAAAACCAAAATGAACAAAATAGAATCAAATAATCCACCAAGAATACAACTACCACAAATCAGTATCATAGGCAGCGCAATAGCGCTGCCTAAGTAAAGAACGATGTTGGCACAATGTACTATTTATTTATTTTTATCTGGTTTTGGCCAGGGCACTTCGTATCGAAAGAGTTGTCGTAGAAACCTCGAAAAGGGCTCATTCGATTGGAAATTGGAATGGCTAGTGTCCTTTTTGATAGTCGAAAGTGATTGGAAGGCAACTAACACCCCTTCCACGCCCACCATTTCCCCAAACACAGCCAATCAAAATTTTGAGATAACCATTCTGTTCAGCGTAGTTGATTTCCACGTAGAAATTATGTTTTTGAGGAAGACATTCCTCTTACAGCCCTCAGGGCAAAGGTTGTAAGTTATGCCCTGGGGGCATATAAGGTTTTCATAGAAAGTATTGTCGTAGAAACTTGAAAAAGGGCTCATTTGATTGTAAATTCAAAGGGCTAGTGCCCTTTTTAATAGTCAAAAGTGATTGGAGGGCAACTAACCCTCCTCTCACGCCAATCTTTTCCCCAAACACGTCCAATCAAAATCTTGAGATAGCCATTTTGCTAAGCGTAGTTGAAAGTTCTGGAAACTAGGTCTTTGAGGATGACACCCTACCCCCCCCCCCCACCCTCAGAGCAAGTGTTGTAAGTTATGCCCTGGGGGCATATAAGATTTTTATAGACACCGTTGTCGTAGAGACTTCAAAAAGGGCTCATTAGATTGATAATTGAAATGGCTAGTGCCCTTTTTAATAGTCGAAAGTGATTGAAAGGCAACTAACACCCTTTCCACGCCCACCATTTATCCAAACACATCCAGTCAAAATTTAGAGATCGCCATTTTGTTCAAAGTAGTTGAACGGTCCAGAAATTATATCTTTGAGGATGACACTCCCCCCACATCCCTCAGGGCAAGGGTTGTAAGTTATGCCCTGGGGACACATAAGGTTTTCATTGAAAGCTTTGTCGTAGAAACTTAAAAAAGGGCTCATTCGATTGGAAATTCAAAGGGCTAGTGCCCTTTTTAATACTTGAAAGTGATTGGAGGGCAACTAACCCCCCTCTCACGTCAACCGTTTCCCCAAACATATCCAATAAAAATTTTGAGATATTCATTTTGTTCAAAGTAGTTGAAAGTTCTGGAAATTAGGTATTTGAGGATGGTAACCCCCACACGGCCCTCAGGGTAAGGGTTTTAAGTTATGCCCGGGGGCATATAAAGTTTTTATAGAAAGATTTGTCGTAGACAATTCAAAAAGGGATCATTCGATTGGACATTGAAAGGAATAGTGCCCCTTTTAATGGTCGAAAGTGATTGGAGGGCAACTAAACTTCCTCTCACGCCCACCATTTCCCCAAGCACATCCAATAAAAACTTTGAGATAGCCATGTTGTTCAACGTAGTTGAAAGTTCTGGAAATTATGTCTTTGAGGATAACAAACCCCCCACATCCCTCAGGGCAAGGGTTGTAAGCTATGCCCTGGGGTCATATAAGGTTTTATTAACTAAACTCCCTCTCACGCCCAACATTTCCCCAAGCACATCCAATAAAAACTTTGAGATAGCCATGTTGTTCAACGTAGTTGAAAGTTCTGGAAATTATGTCTTTGAGGATAACAAACCCCACACACCCCTCAGGGCAAGGGTTGTAAGTTATGCCCTGGGGTCATATAAGGTCTTTATTGATAATGTTGTCGTATAAACTTCAAAAAGAGATCACTGAATTGAAAATTGAAAGGGCTAGAGCCTTTCTTAAAAGTCAAAAGTTATTGGAGGGCAACTAACCCCCCTCTCACACCCACCATTTTCCCAAACACATCCAATCAAAATTTTGAGATAACCATTGTTTTCAACGTAGTTGAAAGTTTTGAAAATTAGCTTTTTGAGGATGACAACCCCGCCCCCCTCACAGCCCTTAGGGTAAGGGTTGTTACGACCTGGGAGCATATAAGGTTTTATAAAAAGTGTTGTTATAGAAACTTCAAAAAGGACTCATTCGATTGGAAATTGAAAGGGCTAGTACACTTTTTAAAAGTCGAAAATGATTGAAGGGCAAATACCCCCCCCCCCCCTCACACCAACCATTTCCCCAAACACATTCAATCAAAATTTTGATTTGGCCATTTTGTTCAACGTAGTTTAAAGTTCTACAAATTAGGTCTTTAAGGATGACAACCCCCCCCCCCCCCACAACCCTCAGAGTAAGGGTTCTAAGTTATACCCTTTGGGCATATAAGGTTTTTATTATAAGGTTTAATATTTGTTTGCTGCCATTACTATTACAATCACCACTAGTCCCCGGCGTCGCACCTATAAGAGAATAACGACGCAATCAATGTTGACCAGAAACACTTATTTTTTCATCAGTCTTCCTCAAATTTCTTTTTATTTACAAGATATTCTATCTGTTCATGAGGTAGAAACTTTGCGAATCGCTGGCTGGACGCTGGTCTTCTTATTCATCAAGAGAAGTAGAAATCTGGTAAAAACGAAATAGCTGTGGCATTTCAGAACCCTTGCAGAATAGTTGAAATATCTAAGAGCTCTGTATTCCTAACAGAATTAATTATCAAAATTAGTAGTTTTTTTATTCGTCGAAAATCACTGTATGCAAAACTTCGAATACCGTATCATAAAATTCATCATTTATCTTGAAATATTAGTGCAAGTAAAAAAAAAAAAAAAACTTCTTCAGGCAAAATTTAGAAGTACATTAGAACTGCGGGATGTGGCTATAGTTACTGTGAATGAGAATCAACTTATCCACTCTATGTGGACTATAAATGGACTGAGGCCATTTCTCTTCTAAGTCTTTATCATAGTCACTATCAGGCCTACCACCAAAAATAGTCTTTTCTGCGGTCGAATAATCTGTATGCTGTTCAATTACTTTGTGGTTATTAAAAAATATTTAATTCTACGCTTTTGTTTTTAAGATAATTTTAATTGTATATGGAAAGTTACTGATGTCACAACTGGTGTAAGACTATGAAAAGCTTTATAGATTAGTTTATTATTGTCAGGCTTCATACTCACTTTTCACTCCCAAATTGATATTCCTGTTTTTAATACTTGATTTTTGTGTTTTCAGTAAAGCGCTAGTTTTCTATAATCCTAGAAACACAGGGAAACATAATTAGTTGGTTTATTTGTGCTAGTTTGATTGATATATATTAGATAGGCTGTGGAGCAATAATTTTTGTCCGTTTTAAGTTTCAACTTCGCTCTTTACTTCCCTTGGAAAAACTTTTGTTTTTTTTTAGATTAATTAAAGTTCAAACATGCATGCCTATCTCAATAACAAATACTGTGTGTAAACAATGAACGAATTGCCTAACTTACAGCCCATGTCCTGTGGACTGTGGGGAGGTTGAAATCCCCGAAAACATAATATCTGGTCCTTCCAGCAATGCTATACAAAATAGATCTCTTAAAGATGACTAAAACTTCCAACTTCCAATAAATTGAGCTCCATCCGATCCAATCTTATACCACCGCCCGTTCTATAAAAACCTTATATGCCCCGGGGCATAACTTACAACCCTTGCCCATGGGCTCTGGGGGATTGTGTCCACCTTAAAGACATTGTCTTATGATTTTTGGACTATTGGCAACAAAATAGCTATATCACAATTTCAATTGAATGCGTTTCAAGAAAAAAGGACGTCAGGGAGGGGGGCTAGTTGCTCTTCATCATGTTTGACTCTTAAACGTGAGCTAGAAGTAAATATTTCCAATCACATAAGCCTCTTCTAAAGTTCAAACGACCACACCTTCATAAAAAACTTTATACACCGCTAGGGCAAAACTTATAACCGTTACTCCCAACCTCTGGGGAATTCTGTCCACCCCAAAGGCTTTGTTATATGATCTTTGGACTATTTTTGAACAAATGGCTATCTCAAAATTTCTATTGGATGTTTTTGGAAAGATACGACCTGGGAAGGGGGGGCTCCCCCCAATCAGTATGACTCTTAAAAAGGACACTAGATCATCTGATTTCCAATCCAATGAGCCCCCTCTGAAGTTTATACGACCACCTTTTCCATAAAAACCATATATGCCCTCGAGGTATAACTTACAATCCTTGTGCTGAGGGCTGTGAGGGGGGGGGGGCTGTCGTCCTCAAAGACATAGTTTTGAGACCTCCTAAGTACGCTGAACAAAATGACTACTTCAAAAGCTTGATTATATGTGTTTTGGGAATTGATCGGCCTAGGGGGGGGGGAGGCTTGTTGCCCTCCGATCCCTTTTGACTATTAAATAGGGCACTAGCCCTTTCAATTTCCAATCGAATGAGTCTTTTTCAAAGTTTCGGTGACAACAAGTGGCCATTTTACAATTTCTATCAGATACGTTTTGGGAAAATACGAGGTTTAGGGGGGGGGGATATCTGCCTCCGATCACTTTGAATCCTAAAAAGTGAACTAAAACTTCTGATTACCAATCCAATGGGCCCCCTCCGAAGTTTATACGGCCACCTTTTCTATAAAAACCGTAAATGCTCCCAGGGCATAACTTACAACCCTTGCTCTGAGGGTAGCGTGGGGTTGCCATCCTCAAAGACATAATTTTCGGACCTTTTAACTAAGGCGCAAAATGGCTATCTTAAAATTTTTATTGTATGTATTTGGGAAAATGATGGGCGTGGGAGGGTGGGTTGATTGCCCTCAAATCGCTTGCAGCCATTAAAAATGACAATACCTTTTCAACTTCCAATCAAATGAGCCCTTTTCGAAGTATCTACGACAGCTCCTTCGATACCAAGTGCCATGGTAAAAAAAAAAACAATAACAAAAAAAACAAAAAAAAAAAGCAAAAAGATAAACAATACATTGTTCCCACATTGCTCTTTACTTAGGCAGTGTTATTGTGCTGCCTATTATTACAAATGCTTTGCTTATGAGTAACTTGTTCAGTGAATTAGACACTGCCAATATCATATTCAGCGCAATAGCGCTGGCTAAGTAAAGAACGATGTTGGTACAATCTATTATTTATTTTTTTGTTTAGACCAGCACTTCGTATCGAAGGAGTTGTAGAAACTTCAAAAAGGGCTCATTCGATTGCAAATTTAAAGGGCTAGTGTCCTTTTTAGTAGTCAAAATTGATTGAAGGGCAACTAACCATACTCTGACGCCCACCATTTTTCACAACACATTCAATCAAAATTTTGAGATAGCAATTTTGTTCAACATAATTGGAAGATCTGGAAATTATATCTTTGAGGATGATAACTCCCCCCCCCTCCAGAGCCCTAAGGGCACGGGTTGTAAGTTATGCCTTTGGGTCATTTAAGGTTTTTGTAGAATGTGTTGTCGTAAAAACTTCAAACATGGCTTATTCGATCGGAAATTGAGAGGGCTAGTGCCCTTTTTAATAGTCAAAAGTGATTGGAGGGCAAAAAAACCCTCCCATTCCCACCATTTCCCCAAACACATCCAATCAAAATTTTGACATAGCCGTTTTGTTAAACGTAGTTAAAAGGTTCGTAAGTTGTGTCTTTGACGATGACACCCCCCCCCCTCCCCAGTGTTCAAGGGCAAAGGTTGTAATTTATGCCATGGGGGTATATAAGGTTCTTATAGAAAGTTTTGTCGTAGTAAATTCAAAAGGGCTCATTTCATTGAAAACTGAGAGGACTACTGCTCTTATTAATAGTCGAAGTATCGGACAGCGACTGCCCCCCCCCCTACGCCCATCATTTCCTCAAACACTTCCGATCAGCATATTGATATAGCCATTTTGTTTAACGTAGTTGAAAGGTCTGGAAATTATGTCTTTAAGGAGGATGTACATCCCCCCCCCCCACAGCCAACAGGACAAGGGTTGTAAGTTGTGCCCTTGGGGCATGAAGGTTTTTATAGAAAGCGTTGTCGCAAAAACTTCAAAAAGGGCTCATTCGATTGGAAACTGAAAGGGCTAGTGCTCTTTTCAATAGTCGAAAGTGATTGGAGAGCAACTACCCCCCCCCCCCCAGGCCCACCATTTTCCCAAACACATCCAATCAAAACTTTGAGATAGCCATTTTGTAAAAGTTGTTGAAAGGTCTTGAAATTATGTCCTTGAGGATGATATCACCCCCCACAGTCCGGTAGGGGAAAGGTTGCAATTTGAGCCCTAACGGCATATAAGGTTTTTGTAGAAAGTGTTGTCGTAGAAACTTCAAAAAGGGTTCATTTGATTGGAAATTGAGAGGGCTAGTGCCCTTATTAATAGTCTAAGGTAATCAGACGGCAAATGCCCCCCCCCCTCCATACGCCCATCATTTCCGCAAACACTTCCGATCAACATTTTGATAAAGCCATTTTGTTTAAGATAGTTGAAAGGTTGGGAAATTATATCTTTGAGGATGACATCCCCCCCACAGCCCTCAGGACAAGGGTTATAAGTTATGCCCTTGGGGTATATGAGGTTTTTATAGAAAGTTTTGTCATAAGAACTTCAAAAAGGGCTCATTCGATTGGAAATTGAAAGGGCTAGTGCCCTTTTCAATAGTCAAAAGTGATTGGAGAGCAACTAACCCCACTCCCACGCCCACTATTTCACCAAACACTTCCAATCAAAATTTTGAAATAGTCTTTTGTTCAACGTATTTGAAAGGTCCGGAAATTATGTCTTTGAGGATAACAATCCCCCTAGCCCTCAGGGCGAGGGTTGTAAGTTATGCCCTGGGGGTGTATAAGGTTTTATATAAAGCGTGGTCACATAAACTTCGGAGGGGGATCATTAGATTGGTAATCGGAAGTTCTAGTGCTCTTTTTAAGAGTCGAAGTGATCGGAGGGTAGCTACGACCCACTCAAACACACGTCATATTTTCCC
Organism: Artemia sinica; assembly: GCA_027921565.1. Lineage (NCBI taxonomy): Eukaryota > Metazoa > Arthropoda > Branchiopoda > Anostraca > Artemiidae > Artemia > Artemia sinica. The sequence goes on from CM051262.1 coordinate 71,761,068, forward strand.
GCAGCGCATCTTATAGAAATTTTGAGATAGTCATTTTATCCAAAACAGTCTAAATATCATATAACAAGGCTTTTGGGGTTGAAACAAACCCCAGAGTCTAGGGGCATGGGTTGTAAGTTTTTTCTAGGTGGCTTTTGAGGTTGGAATGGAAGGGATGGTTGTACAAACTTTAGAGGAGGCTCATTTAGTTAAAAATTGAAACTTCTAGTTCCCTTTTAAGAGTCAAAAGTGACGGAGGGCAGCTAGCCCTCCCCCTTCCGACAACCTTTCTTCACCAAATTAGTCTGAATAAAATTGTGAGATAGCGATTTTGCTCAAAATCGTCGAAAGAACTACAACAGTGTCTCTAGGGTTGACAACAACCCTCCAGTGCCCTGGAAATAGGGTTGTAAGTCATGGCCTGGGACCATATAGGGTTTTTATGGAATGGGTGGCCACATAAACTTCAGATGGGGCTCATTTGATTTGAAATTGAAAGTTATAGTGCCCTTTTTAAGAGTCAAAGTGATTTAAGCGGACCCCCCCCCCCCATGTTCATCCTTTCCCCAACGACATCCAAACAAAACTTGAAGTTAGAAACTTTTTTCATTGTAGCTGAAGAGTCTGGAAATTATGTCTTTCGGGAAGACAACCCTGCCCCCAAAGGTCTCAGCGCAAGGGTTGTAAGTTAAGCCTCGGGGGCATATAAGGCTTTTTTATAGAAAGGGTGGTTGTTTATACTTCGCAGGGGACTCATTGGATTGGTAACCTGAATTTCTAGTGCCCTTTTGAAGATACAACGCGATGAGAGGGCAGTTACCCCCCCCGGAAAAAAAATACGTCGTGTTTTCCCGAAATACATCGATTAAAAAATTTCGAGACAGTCATTTTATTCAAAATAGTCCAAGGATCATATAGCAAGGCTTTTGGGGTTGATACAAACCACAGAGTCTAGGGATGAGGGTTGTTAGTTATGCCGCGGCACATTTAAGGTTTTTATGGAATGGATGGTTGTTTAACTTTAGAAGAGGCTCATTTGGTTGTAAATTATATATTCTAGTTACTTTTTAAGCGTTCAAAGTGATGGAGGGCATTAGTCCCCTTCCCCTTCCCGACAACCCCTCTTTTGGCCAAACACATCTGATTTTAATTATGAGATAGCGATTTTGTTAAAAACAGTTCAAAGAACATATAATAATGTCTCTAGGGGTGATGCAACCCCCCAGAGCCCTAGGGATAGGGTTGTAAGTTATGCAATGTGGGCATATAAGGTTTTTATTGAATTGGCGGTCGTATAAACTTCATAAGGGGCTGATTTGATTCGAAACTGGAAATAATAAAGCCCTTTTTAAGAGTCAAAGTGATTTGAGAGCAACCAGCCCTCCCTCCATGCTCATCATTTCCCTTAACACCTTCAAAGAAAATTTGGAGATACCAATTTTGTTCGTCGTAGTCCCCGTCCTACATCTCTCAGGGAAAGAGTTGTACGTTATACCCTGGGGACATACAATAAGTTCTTATAGAAAGTTTGATCCTATATGCTTTGGACAGGACTCATTGGATTGGTAATCAGAAGTTCTAGTGCCCTTTTCAAGAGTCAAAGTGATCAAAGCATAGAAACCCCCCCCCTCCTACACAAACACACACACACACACAGACACACACACACACACACACACACACACACACACACACACACACACACACACACACACACACACACACACACACACACACACACACACACACACACAAACACGTCGTTTTTTTCCCGAGAAGTATTCAATAGTTATTTTGAGGCAGTCTTTTTATTCAAAATGGTCAAAATATCATATAACAAGACTTTTGAGATAAGATGAGATTTCGTTCGAAGGGAATCGAAGGGATCGTTGTATAAACTTTAGAGTAGTGTTGTAAAATTACCCTAAAATAAAAAATCGGTAAGTAAAATTGTTAAAATTGTTAAAATAAGGTGAATTTTGTAAAACAAGGTAAAATAAGATACTCTCTAGGAAATAAAGGGCAAAATTGGTGTTTTGAAGTTGCTCTGTAGCTACAAGACCAGTTGAACATTTCTTTTTAAGCGTTACCTACAGCTTTCAATGACATTATTTAATGATTCTGATTTTCCTGGGCTTATAAAAGCTAATGCCCCTTCGTCTAGAATTTATCTATTTAATTAACTGTCTAGTTTATCCAGCTGGTAATCTTGTGCCTAGGGTAATACCTCAGTAATTGGACAGTGCCTGATTTCGGACATCTATTTTGAAAAAAATGAATAATAAAAGAAATTTAATAAATTAAATTTACCATTATTTGGGAGTAAAATCATATTAGTCATTTTTGCTATATTTAAACCTAAGAAATTGTTCCCTACCCCTAAGCCGTGTTCAGCCACATTCCTCATATCATATACATGCTATTTTTTTATAAAAGCATCTAATATAATTAAAAATGAGGTTTATAGCGCTTTGATGACTCTTATTAACTAAGCACTGGATTATAATAGCAAAACATTCAGTAACTTTCAGTCTTAACACTATCTTCAGCAGGAATTGCTTGCAAATCTAGCCCTTCTGCCGTTCAAAAGGTGACCGTGCCTGTTTAAAAGGATTGTAACTCAGTAATGGTTGAGTATATTAATTTGGAACTTTCAGAAAATGATAAGGGAGATGATCAATTGACCAAAAAGGTAATGTTTCCTCGCTACTACTGATACAACTGCAACTGCTTCTACTGCTACCACAACTACTATTACTACTACCACTGGTATCACTAAACCTACTGCTTCTGTAGCGAGTGCTATTATGGCTAAGGACATTGAAATAAATATCTGAGCAAACATTGAGGGGAATGTTGAACTAAATCAAAATATACTATGTGTATACAGATTGTTGGTATGGGTGCATCAGCAATATTTTTTTGGAAGGGCTTATCGCACCAAGAGGAAACTTAAAGGGCATTATGTATAAGATGTTCAGTTGACCAAAAGGCAAAATGGACCTGCTGCTACTACTATCAATACTGCTGCTACTACTGTTACTACTATTGAAAATAATACACTATTACTGCTACTACTGCTCCTACTACTACCACTAATACTATGATTCTAGTACAATTAAGGGTACACGTATGAAGGTGAAAATTTGACAGAATATTAAAGGGGATTTTGAACTGAATCAAAACACTCTATGGAGGCGTATCTCTAGAATAGATTTAAGTATTAAGTCGGAACTTTCAGAGAACGCTTAAAGGGGGATATCAGTTGACAAAAAGGTAATATATTGACGTCACTACTAACACTAATACCAGAGCTACTCTTACTAATACTACTACTGCTACTAAACTACTCCAACTACTACTTCAATTGCAACAACTTGTAAGGCTTAAAGTATTAAGGTGAAAAGGGTGTCAAAAGGCATGGGCGTAGTGAGGGGGGGCAGGGGGTAGCTGCTCCCCCTAGACCTTCAAATTTACATAAGATATGGCTGAAAAAGCAGATGGTTGGAAAAGCAGTTGATAAAAGGCCCTCCATCACACTATCGACTGCCCCCCTAGACCATATGCTGCCTACGCCCATGTCAAAAGGGTATCAAAAGCGCACATAAAAAAAACTTCCGGAGCGTCATGAAAGCGACGTTCAACTGACCAAAAGGCAATATGCACATGCTACTACCGCTAATAATACTACTGCTACTACTGCTAATACAACTGCTAATACAAGACTAACACCGTAACTACTTTTACTACCACTGAAACTACTGTGATAATAGTACTATTAAGGTTAAGTCTATGAAGGTAAAATTTGAGAGAATATTGATGGTAAATTTAAACTAACAAAAGACACTATGTGCATTTAGATTATCAAAATAGCGTATCTTAAGAATTAATTTGTCCAGTAAGTTGGAACTCTCATAGAATGCTTAAAGGGAAAGATCACTTGATCAAAAGGCAGTATGTGCACACTACTACTTAAACTACTGCCACTGCTACACTTACTAGTTCTACCACTACTATTACTATTGCCCAAACTACTACTTCTATTCCAACTACTTGTAAGGTTAAGAGCATTAAGATGAAAATTTCAAGAAGTATATGAATAATCAGGTTATCAAAAGGGCATATCAATAATGTCATAGCAATTGCTAATTGTATCAAGTTGAGTAGTAAATACTGCTGCGACTACTATTACATTTATACCTAAGCGTATGAAGGTGATATTTTCAGAGAATTTTTAGGGGGGAAGTTGAACTGAATCACAATACGCCATGTGTATGCAGATTGTCAAAAAAGCATATCAGCAATATCTTAGGAACAGTTTTGTATGTAAAATTAAAACTCAAAATGCTTGTGGTGGAGGATGTTGAACTAACCAAAGGACAATATTTCCATCATAATAGTACTGCTTCTACTCATGCAACTACTACTGTTGCTGCTACTATCATTATTACTGCTACTACTACTTTTACTAAAGCTAAGACTGCTACTTTAAACTCTACTGTAACTGCTACTACTATAACTACTGGTGCTGCAACTACTGCTACTAAACCTAAGGGCATAAGGCAAAAATGTTGGGCAATATTAAAACCGTATCGATTTTTTTCAGCATCTTTGAAAGGTTCAGTAATTATGCGCAGCAATACTTGCAGTAGCAGTAGTAGCATTAGTACAGTATGCATATAGCACCTTTTTTTCAACATCCCATTCAATACACGATGGAATTTTTACCTTAATACCATCAACTGGTCCTGAAGCATTGCTGATACGGCCTCCTGACAACCTATATGGGCATAATATGGTTCGATTTATTTCCACACAGTTACAATATTGCCCAAAATTTTCACCTTAATACCCTTAGGTTTATTAGTAGTAGCAGAAGCACCAATAGTTATAGTAGCAGCAGTAGGATTGCAGTCAATAGTAGTAGTCTAAGGTTTAGTAGTAGTAGTAGTAGCAGCAGTAATAATAATAATAGTAGCAGTAGTAGTAGTTGTATGAATAGAAGCAGTAGTATTATGATGCAAATATTGTCTTTTGGTTAATTCAAAATCCCCCACAATAAGCGTTGTAAGTTTTCATTTAACCCATGAAACTGTTCCTAAGATATTGCTGATATGCTCTTTTGAAAACCTGCATACGGGTGGTAGGTTGTCATCCGTAAAACCGTAATATTCTCTGAAAATTTCACCTTCATACCTTAATAAGTTGTGCATTTTGAACTAGCCAGAAGATACTCTGTGTATACATGTGCATACATTTAATGCTGCTTCTGCGGTCACTATAACCACCGACACTAATGGCATTAAGTTGAAATTTTTAGTCAATGTTTAGGAAGAGTTTCCATTAAACGAAAAAACTATATGCATGCAGGTATTAAAAGGGCATATAAGCAATATAGGGCATATAAGGACATAGGAAGTGATGGTTTATCATAGCTAGTAATATTATTGATATTTTAAAAGAGCTAATTTTATTGAAAATTAGAAGTTCTAGTGCCCTCTTAAAAGTAAAATATGATTGGAGGGTAATCTGCCCTCCTCTTTAGCTCATAATTTTCCAGACGCTTCCAAACAAAACTTTAAGACGGCCATTTTGTTCAGCATAGCTGAGCAGTCTAGTAACTATATTTCTAGGGTTATTGGGTAGGTCAACCCCCCAGAGTTATGTAATTTGCCCATTACGCTTAAAAACTAAATGTTGCTTTAGAATTAAATCAGAAAGCACTGTTTGTATGCTGGTTGCCAATAAGACATCTCAGCAATATACCAGGAACGACTGAGGGTATTAAGCTCAAACTTTCGGGGCTACTTCTATTACTACTTCCGCTCTTAATCTTTACTAAATCAAAAGAATGTAAGTGTATCCAGACTGTGAAAGAGCATAGATATAATTTTTTGGGAATGGTATTAAACTTTATTTACCAGGTCAACAAGGGGTTGTACATGACTAAATTAAACGCTACTATTTGTGTCATGATTTTCAAAAGGGTTTATGTTGTTGAAAATTGCTGAAAAAAATTATCCAGTATGCAAATAGCATTCCAAACTATAAATTCTTTAAAAAACCCAGAAAGATTCAAACTATTATTTATTTTTTCATGAAATTAATTATGATTTTAAGGAATAAATATCAGCACTCATTTACCAGCATTCATTCCGTTCGGAGCTAGTGCGTGGTGGTGGATACTATTGCAAATCTAGGATATTTGGTAGTTGTTTTGTACTGTTTGAATACGGGCATCTCTGGATTTAGTTCAGTAATACGGGGCCTTTGCCAGTAAGTCTCTGTTTAATGGATTTTTAATTTGATAATTGGCCAATCTAGTGGAGATTATTGAATAATTTTATGATGTCTCTCACAAAGTCGTTCTTAGATCAGAAACACACTGAGCTTATGACGAAGATTCTTAGCCTGGAAAAGGGGATTGAGGCTATACGAAATGAAAATTTGGAGCTTAAAGAAGGAAATACAGTTCTCAAAGCCGAAGTAATAAATTTGAAAATGTCTTGTCTTCAAGTTCAACTTGTTTCAAAAAGACAGAACATTCTACTTCACGGCATACCAACTGTTCAAGGTAGTAACTCAGAATATGCTGCCCGTGGGTTTCTAGCTGAAATAGGAGTCAGTAACGCGAATTCAATGCCCTTCGTCAAGTGCTATCGTTTGAATGGAAATAAACCGTCAAGCTTTAATACTAGAGCAATATCTAGGTCTACAGCAAAAGCCAGGCCAGTTTTCGTGACTTTGGCTAATCAAACAGTTCGGGGTAACGAACTGTAAGTAAAAAGCGACCCGGCTCAATGGTAACCAAAACTCTAAAAAACGGAATTTTGATACCAATAGATACATCAGAAGAATCATAATTTTATGCTGATTTCAAACATATAAGTTTCATCAAGTTTAGTCTTACCTATCAAAAGTTACGTCCCTGAGAAAATTTGCCTTATTTTCGAAAAAAAGGGGAAACAACCCCTAAAAGTCATAGAACTCTAATGAAAATCACACCATCAGATTCAGCGTATCAGAGAACCCTACAATAGAAGTTTCAAGCTCCTATCTGCAAAAATGTGGAATTTTGTATTTTTTGCCAGAAGAAAGATCACGGATGCGTGTTTATTTGTTTGTTTTTTTGTTTGTTTTTTTCTTTTTTTCTAATTTTCCCAGAAGTGATATTATCGATCCAGTAGTCCTAGAATATCTTAAGAGGGCTCATTCGAACGGATATTAAAAGTTCTAGTGCTCTTTTTAAGTGACCAAAAAAATTGGAGGGCAACTTGGCCCCCTCCCACGCTCATTTTTTCCCGAAGTCACCCAATCAAAATTTTGAGATAGCAATTTTGTTCAGCATAGTCAAAAATCTAATTAATATGTCTTTGAGGATGACTTAATCCCCCGGGGGAAGGGCTGCAAGTTATAAACTTTGCCCATTGTTTACATATAGTATTGGTTATTGGGAAGTATACAGGTATTTTCAGGAGGAATTTTTTTCTAGTGGGGAAGTCGGGGTCAGAGTAGGGGTTACGGGGGAGGATCTTTCCACGGAGGATATTTCCTTGGGAGAAGGATCATTTCCATGAAGGGGGCGCCAGATTTCGTAGTATTGTTTAAAAAAACGATCAGAAATTAAATAAAAAAACAAGTTTTTTTCAACTGAAAATAAGGAGCAACATTAAAACTTAAAACGAACAGAAATTATTACGTATATGAGAGGGTTCGCCCCCTAGTCAATACCTCGCTCTTTACGCTAAAGTTTTATAGTACTTTCAAAAGAGCTATCTATTCTAATTAACCTGCCTTTGTGATTCAGGGGTTTGTGATTCGAACAAAATTCGAGCTTTAGCGCAAATGGCGAGGTATTGACTAGCGAGCGAACTCCCTAATATACGTAATAAAAACATACGAATATAGAAATTCGTTACGTAAGTTAATTCGTAAGTTACGTCAGAATAAAATTTCGAGAAAGCCAATTAGCCAAAAAAAGGAAAATTAATATGCAAATTTCGTTTTAATTATTCATGTACAGTGAGCCAAAATCAAAGCTACATTAATTCAAAAACGTTCAGAAATTAACTAAAAAAAAACAAGTTTTTTTAACTGAAAGTAAGGAGCGACATTAAGACTTAAAACGAACAGAAATTATTCCGTATATGAAAGGGGCTGTCCCCTCCTCAACGCCTCGCTCTTTACGCTAAAGTGTGACTCTGTCTCACAACTTTATTTTTTAAAACAATAAAAAACTTTAGCGTAAAGAGCGAGGCGTTGAAGAGGGGACAGCCCCTTTCATATACGCAATAATTTCTGTTCGTTTTGAGTTTTAATGTCGCTCCTTACTTTCAGTTAAAAAACTTGTTTTTTTTTTAGTTAATTTAGCAGATAAAGACACTATTACGAAAATTGTGGCAAACTGAAAGGATCAGGAAAAAGCATCACTTCTGATCTCCCTTGTGAATTGGCACGCCGTAGAAAAGAACTGCTTTCTTTCGGCTACAATCTGCGTACGTCATCTGACACTTCTACAAAAGTTTCTGAAACCCGAGTGATAACGAAAGGAATTAGTGTATGGATAGACGCAAAAAAGTCTTCTAAGAGTAAGACTTGGTTGCGAATTGAGGACTCGTGTTTCGATCCCTTTAAACTATCTAGTTATACAGCCTCTGTGGTTCCCTCCCCCGCTGTGTCAGTTGGAGGGGATAAGTAATTTGGTGTTATTCATTCATTCTTTAGTTATTTGTTAGATATTGTTAGTGGGGTTTCTTTCGTGAGTTAAACTATATAAATTTTCCTCCTGGCTGCGAGATTTAGTTATGTTTTCGTTGTTTTTCTTTTTGTATACAAATTTTTCTCTTATCCAAGTTCTCTGTTTATGGCCTTTATTTTTTGTGTTTCAGTTTCACTTGTCTCAAAAAATGAGTTCGTCGTTCTGTTTGCCTAGTTGCTGGCCACAAGCCATTGTTATGGAGATACCAAGCTGGGTGGTGAGTGGCACTGATGGATCATAGTTTGTAAGTATTTTGAATTTGTCTGACTCTAGTTCGGGTGACATCTGCTCCTTCGGTGAGCGACTACTTCAGTTTGAAAATAACCCAATAGATGTTCTTAGTTTGATTAATAATTCAGTAGGTCAATTTAATAAATCACCATCAAATCCCCATTTTTCAGTTAGTAGTAAGTATTTATCGGATTTGGATCGAGCATCGAAACGAGATGGTAGTTTCTCTGTGCTTCTGCTTAATGTATAGGGTCTTTGTTCTTCGTTTGATGAATTGAAAAAAAATAGTTCGTAGTGGCCACCCTGATTATATTGGTATTTGTGAGACTTTCCTTGATTCGAGAAATTAATCTCTATTGCATCTCTCTGGGTACAAGATGGAATATTTAAATCGAAGTAGGATGGCTAGAGGTGGTCTTGTTGTTTATGTTTCGGAATGTCTTCCATACTCTGTTAGACGTGACCTGTCAAGAAATGAAGAAGGAATTTTTGAATCCATATTTATTGAGATTAAAACCCAAGCTAAGCTTTGATTGTTGGTAATATAACCGGTCTCCTAGTGGGTCTGTTACCTCTTTCCTTCAGATTCTTGATGAGGTTTTGGAAACAAAATAACTTCCTTCACTTGAACTTGTCGTTATGGGTGACTTCAACCTTAATTTGTGTGACCGGAGGTCATCCTGGTCCTTGGATTTTCTTTCAACAATGCTCGCTTGTGGAACATTACCTTCTGCATGTATTCTGCAACTACTTTTACTACCACCGAAACTATTGTGATGGTAGTGCTATTAAGGCTAACTCTATGAAGGTAAAATTTGAGAAAATATTGATGGTAAATTTGAACTAACAAAAGACACTATGTGCATTTAGATTATCAAAATAGCGTATCTTAAGAATTAATTTGTCCAATAAGTTGGAACTCTCATAGAATGCTTAAAGGGAAAGATCAATTGATCAAAAGGCAGTATGTGCACACTACTACTTAAACTACTGCCACTGCTACATTTACTAGTTATACCACTACTATTACTACTGCCGAAACTACTGCTTCTATTGCAACTACTTCTAAGGTTAAGAGCATTAAGATGAAAATTTCAAGAAGTATATGAATGATCAAGTTATCAAAAGGGCATATCAACAATGTCATAGAAATGGCTAATTGTAGTAAGTTTAGTAGACTACTTTTACATTTTTACCTAAGCGTATGAAGATGATATTTCCAGAGAATTTTTAGGGGGGAAGTTGAACTGAATCACAAAATGCCATGCGTATGCAGATTGTCAAAAAAGCATATCAGCAATATCATAGGTACAGTTTTGTGTGTAAAATTTAAACTTACAATGCTTGTGGTCGGGGATATTGAACTAACCAAAGTACAATATTTCCATCATAATACTACTGCTTCTACTCATGCAACTACTACTGTTGCTGCTACTATCATTATTACTGCTACTACTGCTTTTACTAAAGCTAAGACTGCTGCTTTAAACTCTACTGTTACTGCAACTACTGCTACTACTATAACTACTGGTGCTACCACTACTGCTACTAAACCTAAGGGAATAAGGCAAAAATGTTGGGCAATATTAAAACTGTATTGAAATAAATCGACCAAAACATACTATACCCACATAGGTTGGCAAGAGGGCGTATCGGCAATGCTTCAGGACCGGTTTATGGTATTAAGTTGATAATTTCATCGTCTGTTGAAGGGGATGTTAAAAAAAACAAAGGTACTATGTGCACACTGCTACTAATGCTGCTATTGCTACTGCACAATCTAAGGGTATTGTAAGGGTAAAGTGATTGGAGAGTAATCAGCCTTCCTCTTCAGCTCGAAAATTTCCAAACACTTCCAATCAAAATTTAAGATAGCCATTTTCTTCAGCATAGCTGAGCGGTCTTGTAACTATATCTCTAGGGCAATTGCATAGGTAACATCCCCCCCCCCACAGCTATGCAATTTGCCCATTATGCTTAAAAACTAATAGTTGCTTTAAGATTAAATTAAAACGCACTGTGTGCATGCTGGTTGCCAATAAGACATTTAAGCAATATTCCAAGAATGACTAAGGGTATTAAGTTTAAACTATCGGGGTTACTTTTATTGCTTATTCTGCTCTTAAAATTTAACTAAATTAAGAGAATGTAAGTGTATCCAAGCTGTGAAAGAGCATAGATAGAATTTTTTCCGAATCGTATTACGTTTTATTTGTTAGGTCAACTAGAGGAGGTTGTTTTATTTCTCCAGCATACAAATAGCAGGCCAAACTATAAATTATTAAACAAAAGACCGAAAAAGATTTAAAATATAATTTTTTCCCTTAATATAAAACGAACAAAAATTAATTAAAAAACTTTTTCCACAAATAATTTTTTCTAAGAAAAGTAAAGGACTCCATTAAACCAGAAATACGCAAAAACAGAATCAAATAATCTACCAAGTATATTACAAATCAGCATCAATAAATAAATGAAACCCAAAGCGAACTACAGAAATTAAAATAAATAATTGAGTCAAACTTAAAACGAGAAAAAATCAACATGATTAGACCTCAAAACCCCTATGCCTTTTCAAAGTCAAAACATAATTTGTGCTTTGCTGAAAAAAAAATTAAATGTTTTAACTTTCATAACTTTAATAAATCAAATACGATTAAGATTTTAAAGTATAAATATCAGCATATGTTTATTAAGCTAACAATCCATATTCATTTGTATTTGCAAGATAACTTATAATTATTTTAAATGACGTAAGAGTGGTCAAATCAGTGAGAGGGGCTGCACATGAATCTTTTGACTTGCACTCTTTTATAGCAAAAATCACACTTTTTGGCCCTGATTTGTACTCCTTTTCTATATTCGTCCTTGGCAAAATCGGTTTGAATTGGCTCAGAAAATCAAAAATTGAACATGCTACAAAGTTTGTCTGTAGTTTTTTCCTTGGTATGGATTGAACATCCTCAAAGTTTTTATTTGTGATGATATTTAGTCTTATAACTCTGAATAATAGTTAATATAATTCAATTTTTAGTGGACAGATAACCTTTTGTATTTCTATGCTTTAGCTAGGCTATCCAACTAAGCAACTTGACATGTGCCTCTAATGCTTTTGGTAAAATTGAACTGGAATTTAAGTAAATGCGGGGAATTCACTACTTCCTCAATGAATTTTCGGTAAATATTTACCAAATCATATTATTGAGTTACGACTAAAGTGAATATAGGCTACCACTTAATGCCTTTTGTTAGGCCTATGCTCTTTGTGAATATAATAGGCTAATCATTTTTATTGGAAATGAATTTTAACCCCCACCCCTATATATACCAATTCAGATTGTATATTTGCACATTATGGGGGTGGTGGTAATTTTATTTCTGATGTAAATGAGAGGTAAATTTAAACTTTCCCCCACCCCCCTAATGTGCAAATATATACCCTGAATTGGTATATATAGGAGTGGGGGCTAAAATTATTTTGGTAAAGTTCTACCAAATCATATTAGGCCTATTGACTTACGCATAAAGTAAATATACCACTTGATGCCTTTTTTTATGCTGATTATGAATATAGTAATCATTTCTATCAGAAATGAATTTCAGCCCCCCCCCCCTATATATGCCAATTCAGGGTATATATTTCTACAACCTAACCTAACCATGAATTGGCATATATAGTTGACATCATACTACTTGATTTGGCAAAGGCGTTTGACAAAGTCTGCCATAAAAGACTTCAAATCAAGCTATTGGAGTGAGTGGTGGTGTGGTTGAGTTGGTGATGCAGTTCTTAACAGATAGGAAACAGATGGTTAAAGTATTTGGCAAGGATGGAAGGACAATTTTCTCCGAGGTGGCCGCTGTTGGAAGTGGTGTCCCCCAGGGCACAGTTTTGGGTCCAAATTTATTTAATATATATATAAATGACATGCCAAAAATCCTAAACAACAAAGTAAGCCTCTACACTGATGACCCAAAACTTATCAGTCATGCAGACACAGCTGAGAATATTAAGTCAATCCAACTGGACCTCAATACATTCACTCACTGGACTAATATTTGGAGGCTTGAATTCAACACATCAAAATGCAAGCCTCTCCACCTTGGGAAGAAAAACCCACACACTCAGTACCATATGGATTGTAGAGATGGGTCCCAAAATGCCAGCAGCCATGCGGAGAGAGATCTTGGTGTCCTGGTAGACAACAAATTGAAATTTCATATTCATGCACAAGCAACTATTGCAAAGGGTAATCAGACTCTTGGCTTAATCAAAAGAACATTCACTAGCAGATCTCCAACTGTTATGACCAAGCTATACAAGAGTCTAGTTTGACCAAGGCTAGAGTTTGGAATGTGTATCACATGCCCAATCAATAAGACAGACCAAGCAGCTCTAGAATCAGTCCAGAGGAGGGCAACAAAATGTATTAGAGACCTCTATGATGTCCCTTATCCATCCCATCTCTGTAAGCTTAGAATACCATCTCTAACATATCATTGCAAACAAGGCAATGTGATAACAGCATACAAGCTTCTAAATGCTGAGGATACCATTCCTGGCCTTTTCCAACTGGACAATTCAAATAGAACTCGTGGTCATTCTCAAAAGCTTTTCCGGAAACGAGCCAACACCAGACTAAGGAACAAGTTCTTCTCAAATAGAGTTGTCAGCTTGTGGAACTCCCTTAGTGAAGAAACAGTAACCTCTACCAGCGTGGATACGTTCAAGTCATCAGTGGATAGGGAGTGGCTCAACAAACCGTGGCACACCATTTGGGATGCCACAGATGATGATTAACTATCATCACTGAAGCTGGCGGACACAGGATTTGTCCTATTGCTAGCAAGTGCGATTTAAGCTAATATAGGGTGCTGAAATTCATTTCCAATAGAAATGATTATTATATTCATAATCAGCATAAAAAAAGGCATCAAATGGTGTATTCACTTTATTTCTAACTCAATATTATGATTTGGTAGAACTTTACCTTCATTTCTGACAAAAATGATTATTATATTTGTAAAGAGCATAAAAAAAGGCATTGAGTGGTATATTCACTTTAGTCATAACTCAATAATATGATTTGTTAATATTTACCAATTTTCTAGATAAACAATGAACTTGCTACTGAGTATGCCACTTAACACTCATTCCAGTTAATATTTAGCCTAGGCCTTGGGGTCAGCCTCTTCTGGAGAAAACATGTTGAACCAAAAAAAAAATATTGTATTTACTTTATTCTATTCAAAAATTGGTAAATATATACCAAATCATACTACTGAGTTAGGAATAAAGTGAATACACCATTGTTGCCTTTTTTTATGCTGATTACTAATATGAATATAATAATCATTTCTATCAGAAATGAATTTTAGCCCCCCCCCTATATATGCCAATTCAGGGTATATATTTCTTCATTAGGGGGGGGGGCTGGGGTAGAGTTTATACTTACCTCCCATTTACATCAGAAACAAAATTTGCCCCCCCCCCCTAATGTAGAAATATATACCCTGAATTGGTATATATAGGGGGGGGGGCTGAAATCCATTTCTGATAGAAATGATTATTATATTCGTAATCAGCATAAAAAAAAGGCATTGAATGATGTATTCACTTTATTCCTAACTCAATAATATGATTTGGTATATATTTACCCAAAAATTATGATTGCATTTCTAACAATGCAGTATGTTTCTATTTATCAGATTAGGCCTATCATGTTGCCTTCTATTGTAATCTACTTTTAAAATATTTCAAATAATATTTAAATTTTCAGTTGTAGGCTAGCCTATTGTTCTCACTCATGTACTTGAGCATTCTCAAAGACATTGCAGGTAATGCCTTGAACTTAGATATCAGGGTAAACCACTCTAATCAATTATAATGCCAATAGCCTATGTTTCCTTAAAACCATACTTTGTTGTTTTTTTTTTTTACCCATTCCCCCAGAAATTTCTTTGTCATCCCTTAGGTTACTTGACATTGCCATTTTGTTATAAGCCTAGGGTTCCAGTAGCACATAAAGAAACATGTTAAGAAAAAAATTCTTGTTTCATAAAATGCAGAGTAATCCTAGTTCAAACATTTTGCAAGGGGAGAACCTGTATTTTCACTTCTTCTACTGATGAACAATTTTTTAATAAAATCTGAAAAATAATCATGGACTTGACTGCATTTGTCCATTTTCAAATAATCAGTACTCTTTTACTAAATGGACTCTTTTATATACAGCAATGCATACCAGTCGCAAAATACACCCAAAATAGAAATATGCATGATGAAAACAGGTTTACAAAGACTTCTATGATATAAACAAAGGCAAGAACTGTATTTAAATTGTTGTTTTTTGGGGTTTAGGGGGGGGGGGGGAGAAAGGTACCTAGGTTAGGTTAGGTTACATATTTAATATATGGTATGCTTTAAAAAAATGCAATAGTAAACTCTCACATATAATTTTTTTCCCAAAAAGACCCTCCTCACCAGATTCTGCCAAAAAGACCTGTTCCACCTTACAACCCATTGCTTTGTCTCCAAATATGAAAAAAAAAAACTTTGTTTCCCTTCATTTCTTCTTCATTATTTCAGAAGACAGCCAAGTGTTTAGCTGAACCTCTTCTGTTTTGTTTCACCATTGTCTATTGAGTGGTATTAATTAAAAAAAAAACTTTCTGAAAAAGAAGTATTTCAAAGAAAAGTAAAGGCCATTTTAAACTTAAGATCAGCAGATACAAATACCTGTTAAAATTCCAACTCAAAACAACCAGAAATTACTATTAAAGAATAAATGAAACCCAAAATTAACAGAAATTAAATAAACAATCATAGCAAAAAAAACATACAACAAGTTATAATATAAATGAATAAATAAATCTTAAAGCAAGCAATGCTTAAATTGAATATGTAAATCAAGCTTAAAACAAAAAAAAAAATATTTTCTATTGAAGTATAAATGAAACCCAAAACAAACAGAAATTAAAAAAAGATTTAATGCAAACAAACATACAATAGATACTAATGTAAATGAATAAATAAATCTTAAAACGAGTGACACTTAAATCTAATAGGCAGATCAAGCTTGAAACAAACAAAAATCACTACAAACAAGAGTTTGGGTATCATCTCCTTCTCTCACTGTAAATGTCTAAAACCTACTAGATTGTGGCACTTTACTGAAAACTATATGTGTCTTGAACAGTCTTGGAAAGCATAAACAAAATCAGATTGAATATTTGATATATAATGATATGCCTGCCTCAAATGGCTGCCTCAATATAATATTTATCAGATGGGTTTGGGGAAGAAAAAGATGTGGAGGGGGAGGGACTAGTTGCCTTCTGATCTCTTTTTACTCTGAGAAATTGAACTAGGACTTTTAATTTCAAATCAATTGAGCCCTCTCTGAAGTTTATATGAGCATCCCTTTCATAAAAACCATATATGGCCCCAGGACACTTCTTACAATGCATGCCCCCTGGGCCCCTGGCAATTGTGTTGACACTGCAGTATTTGTTATCTGACCTTTGAACTGTTTTAAAAAATGGCCATCTCAAAATTTGTATTGGATGTTTTTGTGGAAAAAAGGGTGTAGGGATGGGGCTGGTTTCCCTCCAATCTCTTTTGACTCTTAAAAATTGAACTAGAACTTTCAATTTCCATTCAATTGAGCCATCTCTGAAGTTTATACAATCATCCCTTCCATAAGAACTAAATATGCCCCCATGGCATTACTTGCAGCACCTGCCCCCAGGCCCTGGGAGTTGTGTTGACACCAGAGTTTTTGTTATCTGACCTTTGAACTATTTTTAACAAAATGGCTATATCAAAATTTTTATTGGATGCGTTTGGGGGAAAAGAAGCGTGGGGGTGTTTGAGGTGTGTGTTGGGGGGGGGGGGACTAGTTGCCCTTGGATATCTTTTGACTCTAAAAAAGTGAAGTAGGACTTTCAATTTCCAATCAAATGAGCCCTCTTTGAAGTTTATACAAGCATACCTTTCATAAGAACCATATATGCCCCCAGGAAAGCACTTACAATGCCTACCCCCAGGCCCTGGGGGCTTATGGCAACAACACCAACGTTTTTGTTATCTAATTCTTGAACAAATGTAAAAAAGTCTATCTCAAAACTTTCATAAGAAACATATATGCCCCAGGGCATAACTTGCAATGCCTGCCCCCAGGCCCTGGGGGGTTTTTTCAACACCTGAGTTTTTGTTATCTGACTTTTGAACAATTTTTAACAAAATGGCTATCTCAAAATTTTTATCAGATGCATTTGGAGAAAAAGAAGCATGGGGGAGAGGACTAGTTGCCTTCCAATCTCTTTTAACTCTCAAGAACTGAATTAGAAATTTCAATTTCCAATCAAATGAACCCTTTCTGAAGTTTTTACAAGCATCTCATCTGTAAGAACCATATATTCCCCTGGGGCATAATTTACAATGCGTGCCCTTGGGCCCAGGGGGGCTGTGTTGACCCCGAATTTTTCATTATGTGGTCTTTGAACAATTTTTTTTTAAAATGGCTATCTCAAAGTTCTTATTGGATGGGTTTGAGGAAAAAAGGGCATGGAGAGGGGAGGCTAGGTGCACTCCAATCTCTTTTGATTCTTACAAAGTGAACTAGAACTTTCAATTTCTAATCAAATGAGGCCTCTTTGAAATTTATACAAGCATCCCTTCCATAAGAGCTATATATGCCCCAGGGCATAATTTACAATGCCTGCCCCCAGGCCCTAGGGGGTTGTGTTGACACCAGAGTTTTTGTTATATGATCTTTGAACTATTTTAACAAAATTGCTATCTCAAAATTTTTATCTGATGCATTTAGGAAAAAAGGGCATGGGTGGGGCTGGTTACCCTCCAATATCTTTTGACTCTGAAAAAAGGCATTAGAATTCTTAGGGAAGGCATTAGAACGCCTTCCCCGGCCCTGGGGGGGGGGCTGTATTTACACAGTTTTCCTTTGTCAACCTTTGAACTATTTTTAACAAAATATCTATCTCAAAATTTTCATCAAATGGGTTTGGAAAAAGAAGGTGGGGGGGGGCTAGCTGCCCTTGGATCTCTTTTGACTCCTAAAAAGTGAACTAGAACTTTCAATTTCCAATCAAATGAGCCCTCTCTGAGTTTTATATGAGCATTCCTTTCATAAGAACCATATATGCCCCCAGGGCATAACTTATAATGCCTGCCCTGGGTCCTTGGGGGTTGTATTGACCCTGGAGTTTTTGTTATCTGATCATTGAACTATTTTTAACAAATGGCTTTCTCAAAATTTTTATTGGATGCATTTGGGAAAAAAGGGCGTGGGGGGGGGGGTAGTTGCCCTCTAATCACTTTTGACTCCTAAAAAGGGCACTAGAACTATTGATTTCCAATTGAATGAGCCCCCTTTGAAGTTTATACAACAACCCTTCCATATCAAGTGCCTCTGGAAAAAAAATAATAATAAAACATTGAACCATATGGCCTTTACTATAGGCAATGCTGTAGCATTGCCTCTGAAATGCCCCTTAGCATGGAAAAAAACAGTTGTAAAGCCACTCCATAAAGGAGGATTTAAGTCCCAATTTGCAAATCATCATCCAATTTCAAACACCTGAATTTTTTCAAGAGTTCGTGAAAAGATTATTGTATATCAGATACAAGATTAGTTCAAGCAAAATAAATTATGGCATCTGTCACAACATGGTTTCAGAAAAAAATCAGTCATGCAATATGCAGTTGCTAGAAGTTATAAAAGATTCCAAAAATATGGCTGATTTCTGTTTGAAGTTTCATTGCTTGTACATTAACTTCAGTAAAGCATTTGACAAAGTTTCAGTTAATTTGTTGCTTGAAAAATATGAAAAATATGAGCTAGGCTGTAGAACTTTAGCATGGATTACAGATTACTTATCAGGATGTTCCCAGCAAGTTATAGTTGGTAGTGCACTTTCAAGTGACAGCCCGATTTTGAGTGGTGTGATACAAGACAGTTGTTTGGGCCCAGTGTTATTTTGTTTGTTTGTCAATGATTTGCCTGAAGTATTTCATCACTCCACCATCAAACTGTTTGCAGATGATGTAAAACTGTATAAAAGTATCACCTCCCTGGTAGATGTTTCCCTTATTCAAGAGGATCTGAATGCCCTAAATGATTGGTGTAAATTGAACTCCATGTTTGCAAACCATCAAAAATGTTTGGTACTTTATTACTTTTTGAAAAGCTTGACTTTTCATTATTTTATTGGTGATAAACCTGTTGACCTGTTTCAACCTGTAAACCTGTTTCATCTGTGGATTCAGTAAGGGGTTTAGGTATTCATTTTGATAACCAGTTGAAGTTTCACAAGCATGTGTCAATAATTTTGCAAAATGCTAATTATAGTCTGCTTTGAATTAAGAGAAGGTTCTAGAAATTTAGCCTTCAAACTTTTCTGACATTATACAAGACAGTGCCCGGTGGTAGAATATTGTTCATCTGTGTGGTGCCTGATAAGGAAATGCAACTTGCAGCAAATTGAAAAGGTTCAATGTCAGGTGTCAAAGTTTGTGCCATATTTGAGTCGTTTACCATATCAATGGCGACTGCAATGTTTGGGACTTCCTTCCCTGCAGTTTTGACAGGGCAAGATAGACTTGATCAATACATTCCATATTATGAAGGGTGTTGATAATATGGACTGGGCTGATGTCTTCAACTTTAGTCATTAATCAGCCACTCAGCAAAACTTGTATAAACTGTATCAGCCACGAGTGCACATGAAAATAGGTCTAGTTGCCCTACAATTATTTTCAATCATTAAAAAGGGCACTAGCCCTTTTCTTTTCCAATCGAGTGAGCCCTTTTTGAAGTTTTTCCAACAACATTTTCTATAAAACACCTTATATGCCCCCTGGGCATAACTTACAACCCTTGCCCTGAGGGTTGTAGGGGGAGTGTCATCCTCAAAGACATAATTTCCAGACCTTTCAACTACATTGAACAAAATGTCAATCTCAAAATTTTGATTGGATGTGTTCAGGGAAATGGTGGGTGTGAGAGGGGGGTTAGTTGCTCTCCAATCACTCTCAACTATTAAAAAGGCCACTAGCCCTTTGAATTTCCAACCAAATGAGCCCTTTTTGAAGTTTCTACAAAAATACTTTCTATAAAACCTTATATGCCCCCAGGGTGTAACTTAAAACCCTTGTCCTGAGGGGTATGGGGGGTTTGTTGTCCTCAAAGACAATTTCCAGAATTTTCAACTATGTTCAACAAAATACCTATCTCAAAATTTTGATCAGGTGTGTTTGGGGAAATGGTGGGCGTGAGAGGGGGGTTAGTTGCTCTCCAATCACTTTCAACTATTAAAAAGGGCACTAGTCCTTGCAATTTCCAATCAAATGAGCTTTTGTTGAAGTTTCTATGACAACACTTTCTATAAAAACCTTATATGCCCCCAGGGCATAACTTACAACCCTTGCCCTGAGGGCTCTGAGGGGGTTATCATCCTCAAAGACCTAATTTCCAAAACTTTCAACTATGTTGAATGAAATGGATGTTTCAAAATTTTGATTACGTGTGTTTGGGGGAATGGTGGGCATGACAGGGGGGTTAGTTGCCCTCCAATTACTTTCAACTATTAAAAAGGGCACTAGCCCTTTGAATTTCCAATCGAATGAGCCCTTTTTTCAAATTTTTACAACAATACTTTCTATAAAAACCTTACATGCCCAAGGGCATAACTTACAACCCTTGCACTGAAGACTGTGGGGGGAGTGTCCAGCTCAAAGATATAATATCCAGACCTTTCAACTGCATGGAACAAAATGGCTATCTCAAAGTTTTGACTGGATGTGTTTTTGGGAAATGTTGGGCATGGAAAGGGTATTAGTTGCCCTCCAATCACTTTTGACTAATAAAAATGGCACTAGCCATTGCAATTTCCAATCGAATGAGCCCTTTTTGAAGTTTCTATGACAGTGCTTTCTATAAAAAACCTTATATGCCCCCAGGACATAACTTACAACCCTTGCCCTGAGGGCTGTGGGGGGAGGGGGTGTGTCATCTTCAAAGACGTAGTTTCCAGAACTTTCAACTGCATTGGAAAAAATAGTCATCTCAAAATTTTTATTGGATGTGTTTGGGGAAAAGGTGGACATGAGAGGGGGCCAGTGGCCCTCCAATCACTTTTGACTATTAAAAAGGGCACTAGCCATTTGAATTTCCAATCGAATGAGTCTTTTTTGAGGTTTCTATGAAAACGCTTTCTATAAAAACCATATATGCCCCCAGGACATAACTTACAACCCTTGCCCTGAGGGCTGTGGGAGAAGTGCCCCCCTCAAAAACATATTTTTTATCTGGAAATCAACTATGCTACCTAATCAACAAAATGGCTATCTCAAAATTTTGATTGGATGTGTTTGGGGAAATGGTGGGCATGGAAGGGGTGTTAGTTGCCTTCCAATCACTTTCACTATTAAAAAGGGCACTAGCCATTCCAATTTCCAATCGAATGGGCCCTTTTTGAAGCTTCTATGACAACTTGTTCGATACAAAGTGCCCTGGCCAAAACCAAAAAAATATAAATAATACATTGTGCCAACATTGTTCTTTACTTAGGCAGTGCGATTGCACTGCCCATGATCTGCCTTCAAAAGTGACCGCGTTTCCATCGTGGCGCGTGGATTCTTCTTCCAATAAAGAACGAACAACAAATCTGGCAGCACAGAACAGGAGATGGGGACAGCTTAATAAATGCTCTTGCTTCTCAGTAATGAAGAGCCAACCTCCTTAAAGGCCCTGAGGAAGCCATAGAAAAGTAACATTAGTCCATAGTCGACTCTTTGACAAGCCATATTCCATCAAATTGGATCAAGATGCCTAACAAGAAAAAAACTTGGTTTGACGTCCACTGTAGAAAAAAAAAGCTGTCAAAGCAAAACTAAAGGCACACAAACAACAACTCAAAGAGTGAAAAGAAAAGACTTGACTTCATCAAAGCATGTAAAGACGCAGCTCGCTTAATTCAGCAATTGCGGGTTCAGTATGAGGAGAAATTCACTACCAAGCTTCAACATACTTTTGTAAAAAGCTGTGGAGAATAGTCAGAGTGGCTTTATCATCGTCTAAGGGAACTTCAATTTCTTTGCTAAAAAACGATAACAGAGCCATCATGTAAGATCTATTGGTAAAGACCTAAGCTCTTTTTAAAGCGTTTGCTGAATGTTCGATTCTGGATGATGACGGTAAAGTAGTTCCAAGCTCCCCTGATCAAACCAATTCTTTCCTTGATTGTGCGACGTTCTGCAGTGTCTCGATGTGATTAAATCCAAAGATTGTGACAGCACACTTAAAGTTGTCTTGAAGTCCTGCAGTACCAGATAAGTTAATGATATTTGCTCAAACCTAGTAAAGAGCAAACCCTGTTTCTGAAGCTATCTCTCCTTATTAGGGAGATATGACAAAATATCAGTGAAGGAAGAAACAGAACAACTAAAATAGGAAATCATGTCCTAGAGAAGCAGCTACTCGAAACATACATGTAGCCTATTATATGATATTGTATAAGAAGAGGCGTTTTTGTAAAGAATTGCATTAATTTTAATATTATCTTTCGTTAGTTAGAAAAGCACTAAACAGGACTATTTGCTTTCAAATGGCCCTTCTCCCAGCATTCTAAGATGCGAAAAATTAAATGTATTGTCAAAGATTCTTTGAAAGTAGCCTATTTTATTGGAAATGGAAAGTTCTAGTGCCCTTTTTAAGAGTCGAAAGTGATTGGAGGACAACCAGTCCTCTTCCAATGCCTATGCGTTATCCAAACATATCCAATCTAAATTTGAGATATCATAATTTTCCAATAAATTTTTCCAATAAAAATTTCGAATCCAATCAAAATTTTGATTGGAAAATTGAAATTTTCTGATCAAAATTTTGTCCAGCATAGTTGAAAAGTCCAGTAACTATCTCTCTTGGGATGTACCCCCTCCCCCTCCACAGCCCTCAGGACAAGGGCTGTAAGTTATCCAATTTGTGCATTGTTTACATATGGCATTTGTTACTGAGAAAGGTGAGCATGTTTGACCTTTAGTGTCCAAAAAGACAAAGGGCATTCACATGAACCTTTCAGAGAATGTTGAGGGGAGTTTTAAGCTAAATCAACAGATTATGTGCATTTGGGTTGTCAAAAGGGATAAGTCATGAATGACTGAGGGTATTAAGTTGGAACTCTCAGAAAGTAATGAGGGGATGATCAAATGACCAAAAAGCAGTACTACTACTGCCACTATCACTCTAGAACTACTGCTTCTGTAGCAAGTAGAACTGGCCAAAGATGACATGCGCATACTATTACTGCTATTAATATTAATAATAATAATAGTAATACAATGCGAAAACAGGCTTGCGCCTCTATCTACAAAAATTTAAATAATCAATTGCTTTTTCACTATAATGATTGTCAATCTTGTTCTTAAATGTATTGACTGACTCTGAGTTGACAGTGTTTGACGGTAGTGTGTTCCACTCGGAGACAATGTGGTTGCTGAATGCCCATCTACCAACATCTTTTCTGAAACGTTCTTTGGTTAGCTTAAACTTGTGACTTTTCAGGTTATTATTCTTGAATGTTATAATCTCTTCTGGAGGGATGTTGTCGTAGTATCTGTTGCATATTTTACTTTATAGAAAAATGTAACAAGAGCTCAAGGAGGAATTCAGTGCCGAGACTGCCTAAAATGGCTCCACTTTGGTTGCACAGGCCTTGCGTATAATAAGGAAGCTGCTGACAAACTCCGAGGACAATGGCAATGACCAATATAAAGCAACTCCTCCACCAAAAGCAAAATACTAGAGGGACTGCGAGTGATGAATCCACCAATAGCCCAGGTCCCTTGGTAAGCCAGCCTCCGAAGCCCAAAGAGATTCCTTTAAGCAGTAGTTTTCCAGATAGCAACACAGAATGCAACTACTGTCACAAAGTGTCGACATTGCCACCTCTTTTCTCTGCTTTTTCTGCAACGAGTGGCAGCATGCCTCTTGCTGAGGTATAAATGCCGATCTCGTGCTGGTCATGAAGAGAGAAGACAACGAGTGTCTCCTGTTTAAATACGAATGCCTCTCCTGCTCCAAGCGAAAAGTAACACTTCTACAGCTTCAAGTGCGACAGCTGACAGAAGCTCAACCTCATTGACCTCATGAGGCAAACACTTTCGAATCATAGTGAAAAACCCTCACCTCACAACATCCAGCCGACTATAAATACAATTATTCAGGCAGAAGCAGAAAAGGAACTAAGGGAACAGAAAAAGACGTATTTTGTAGTTCTGGGGCTACCTGAATGTACTACTGTCAATAACACTACACAGGTTGTCAAATTGTCTCAAGAAAATGAGCTTGGGGCAAATAGCACTGAAGAGGAGATACTAGAAACTGCCTGGATTGGAAGACAAAAAGAAGATGGTAGTTCACGCACTTTGTTAGTTAAGCCAAAAAAAACGCAACAGCTTGAGATGAAAAGGCAAACAATCCTGAGGACAGCTCCAAATCTAAGAAAATCATCAATTGAAGAAACCTGTACCAAAGTATATATAAACCCCAGATCTCACGCCCATGCAGAGACAAATGCTCGCCGTGAAGAGACAACAGAAGAGGAATGCCCGCTCCCAGTGCGATTGTCAAATTGAGATGCAGAGCCATTGGAGGCGAGGTAAAGACTCCAACGAAGAGCAACGGCAAATATGAAGTAGAATAACCTAAGCCAAACACCATCCTCCAAGCCTAACAAAAAAAGCTACTAAAGTAAAAGTACTAAAGGTACTATATTTAAATGCTGATTCATTACCAAACAAATTATCAAAATTAAAAGTAGAAACTGCTGCAAAGAACCCAGACATAGTTGCAATGGTCGAAGCTAAGCCTAAACACTGTTGATATCTCCCAACTTTATACCAGAGTTGACCATCAACAGCAACAAAAGCCACACCTTGAACATAGATCAAGAAGAAGGTCAGGGAATTTTTGCTATGTCTTAGACAAATTATCAGTCCAGAATGTATCATAAACAATAAATGGATAGGAAACTATTTGGCTTCAGATTTCAAACACAAACCAAGAAACTCTAAATTTGACTGTAGTATACAGAAGTCCAAATAGCATAGCCATGAATGGCCAAGTACTCTCTAAAGATATTCATGCTATATGTCAAAAATTAACAGAACCAACTCTCATCATTGGAGATTTCAATTGCCCTAATATAGATTGGGACCTTCCACACCTCCTAGAGCATAGCGGGTCACCCTCATAAAAGGAAGTTTTGAAGGTAGTAAACGATAATTACCTAGAACAGCTTATTAGAAAACCAACAAGAATCCGAGGAAGCGACAAGCCAACACTGCTGGACCTAGTCATATGCAGTAATACGGAACTAATAAAAGAACTTACTATAGGTCCTCCCGTTGGAAAATCGGACCACGCTACAATTTACTTAGAGGCGAATATAAGTTGCGAAACTATGAGAAAAAGAGAGGTGGATGTATTCAAGGGGTGATTACAATACCCTGCAGACGGAGCTAGAAGTTTTGACTGGACTGAAATACTAAACAACACAGATCTAGTAGATGGCATGTACAGAAAGTTTGCATCCGTAATCATAGACCTGACAAAGAAGTATGTACCAATAGTCAAAATATTTAAACGACCGCCTCTAAAACGAGGGATCCTTGACCTAATAAAAACCAAGCGGCAAGCCTGGGAGACGTAATCGTAGAAATTATCGCAGAATCGCCAACAAAGTGAGGAAATCCACTAGACAAGAAGCAAGCAAAAAGGGGAGGAAAATAGCTGAAAACTCAAAGATCAACCCCAAGGCGTTCTGGAACTTCGTGAATTCAAAAAGAAAAGAACAGCCGGTTATTCTCAACCTTAGAAACTCAGCAACAAATTTAACAATCAGTGACTCAATAGCTAAAGCCAACCTACTAAATCAGCAGTTTTCCACAGCTTCCACAACAGATAGCCACAAAGATGAAAGTCAAGAGGAATTGTAGCCACTAATCACAGACAAATTTGAAGAAATAGAAATGACAATGCGAATGGTCTACAAAAAACTAAAAAATCTAAACACTTACAAATCAGAAGGTCCAGATGGACTACATCCCAGAGTACTCAAAGAGCTGGCACAGGAAATTGCAGCGCCATTGCACTACATTTTTGCCAAGTCGCTACAAACGGGGAACCTGCCTGATACATGGAGGCAAGCAACGGTGATACCCCTCCTCAAAAAAGGAAGCAAATCAGATCAAAGTAACCACAGACCTATCAGTTTAACCTATATCACATGCAAAATACTAGAATCTTTACTCCACAATGGTATATTACAGTACCTACTCGAAAGAAGCCCCATTTCACCCACACAGTTTGGATTTCTCAAGGAAAGATCAGCAGAAAGCCAGCTACTTGTCGCTACAAACGCCTGGAGATAATACATGGATATTGGGATGCAGGTAGATATTTTATACTTAGATCTCAGAAAAGCCTTTGATAAAGTCTCACAAAGTCAACTTCTTTGAAAACTAATGTCTATCAGTGTTGGCATTACTATTTTAAGTGGGTTTTCAACTTTCTGAAAGGAAGATCTCAGGGAGTTAGACTGGAGGGATATCTTAGCAGCAATGAGACAAAAGTCACAAGTGGAGTAGTTCAAGGTATTGTTCTGGGGTCTTTACTATTCAATATTTACATAAATGATCTCCGAAATAACATTTATTCTGAGATACTGCTTATCGCAGATGACACGAAAATCTTTCGTGCAATACCAAGCTATGAGTATACAGAAATACTCTAGCAAGACTTAAACAAAATAGCACAATGGACGAAAAAATAGAGCATGGAAAAAAGTTGTCATGTTTGGCTAGGCCCAAAACACATTTCTCGGAACTACTGCTTTGAAGGACAGCAGATACCTATACAAGAATAAGAACGAGACTTGGGAGTTACAACTGACAGTGACATGACTTTCACCAAGCACTACGAGTCAACCCTCTCTAAGTCATCACAAGTCTTGAGAATTATTCGAAGAAATTACACTCTTACTGACTCAACACTGTTTTCTACACTCTTCAAATCGTTAGTGAGACCAATGATCGAATACAGTCATACAACAACCAGACAATTTTTTGAAAATGATAGCAATACAATAGAAAAAATCCAAAAGAGGTCTACTAAGTTTGTTCCATCACTTAGAGACTTATCATACCAACACCATTTGAAAAATATTATCGCTCCCAAGTCTCTCATACCAATTTTTGAGAGGAGATCTTATTGAAGCATATAAAATATACAACAGATACTACGACAACATCCCTCCAGAAGAGATAATAACATTCAAGAATAATAACCTGAGAGGTCACGAGTTTAAGCTAACCGAAGAACGTTTCTGAAGAGATGTTGGTAGATGGGCATTCAGCAACCGCATTGTCTCCGAGTGAAACGCACTACCATCGGGCACTGTCAACTCAGATTCAGTAGATGCATTTAAGAAAAAGATTGACAATCATTATAGGAAAAAAGCATTTGATTATTTAATTTTTTGTAGATAAAGGGGAAAGCCTGTTTTCGCATCATATTATTATTATTAATATTAATAGCAGTAATAGTATGCACATGTCACCTTTGGCCAGTTCTACTTGCTATAGAAGCAGTAGTTCTAGAGTGGTAGTAGCAGTAGTAGTACTGCTTTTTGGTCATTAGATCATCCCCTCATCACTTCCTGAGAGTTCCAACTTAATACCCTCAGTCATTCCTTACTTATCCCCTTTTGAAAACCCAAATGCACATAACCTGTTGATGTAGTTTGAAACTCCCCTCAACATTCTCTGAAAGGTTCATGTGGATGCCCTTCATCTTTTTGGACACTAAAGGTCAAACATGCTCACCTTTCTCAGTAACAAAAGCCATATGTAAACAATGCCCAAATTAGATAACTTACAGCCCTTATCCTGAGGGCTGTGGAGGGGAGGGGGTACATCCCAAGAGAGATAGCTACTGGACTTTTCGACTATGCTGAACAAAATTTTGATTGGATTCGAAATTTTTTTTGGAAAAATTTATTGGAAAATTATGCTATCTCAAAATTTAGATTGGATATGTTTGGATAATGGATAGGCGCGGGAGGAAGGCTGGTTGTCCTCCAATCACTTTCGACTCTTAAAAAGGGCTCTAGAACTATCAATTTCCAATCAAATGAGCTCCTTTCAAAGTTTCTTTGACAACGCATTTATTTTTTCGCATCTTAGAATGCTGGGAGAGGGGACATTTGAAAGGAAATTGCCATGTTTAGTGCCTTTTCTAACTAACAAAAGATGATATTAAGATTAAGTGCAATTCTTTACAAAATTGCCTCATCTTATACAATATCATATAACACAGTTATGTTTCGAGTAGCTGCTTCTCTGGGATATGATTTTATATTTTAGTTGTTCTGTTTCTTTCTTCACTGAAATGTTGTCACATTTCCCTCATAAGGAGTGATAGCTTCAGAAACATGGTTTGCTCTTTGCTAGGTTTGAGAAAAGATCATCAACTTATCTGGTACTGCAGGACCTCAAGACAACTTTAAGTATGCTGTCACAATCTTTGGATTTGATCACATCGAGACACTGCAGAATGTTGCACGATCAAGGAAAGTATTGGTTTGATCAGGGGAGCTTGGAACTACTTTACCGTTGTCGTCCAGAATCGATTATTCAGCAAACGCTTTAGCAAGAGCTTAGGTCTTTACCTGTGGATCTAATGTGGATGTTAAAGCCACTCTGACTCTTCTCCACAGCTTTTTGCGAAAGTATGTTGAAGCTTGGTAGTAAATTTCTCCCCATACCAAACCCGCGATCGTTGAATTAAGCGAACCGTGTCTTTACATGCTTTGATGAAGTCAAGTCTTTTCTTTTCACTCTTTGAGTTGTTGCTTGTATACCTTTTGTTTTGTTTGACAGGTTGTTTTTTTTTTTTACAGTGGACGTCAAACCAAGGTTTTTTCTTCCTAGGCATCTTGATCCAATTTGATGGAATATAGCTTGCCAAAGAGTTGACTATGGCCTGATGTTACTTTTCTATGGCTTCCTCTGGGCCTTTGTGGATGTTGGCTCTTCATTGCTGAGAAGCAAGTGCATTTATTATGCCGTTTCCATATCCAGTTCTGTGCTGCCAGATTTGTTGCTCGTTCTTTATTGGAAGAAGAATCCCCGCGCAACGACGGAAACGCGGTCACTTTTGAAGGCAGATCCTAGGCAGCGCAATCGCGCTGCCTAAGTAAAGAACGATGTTGGCACAATGTGTTATTTATTTATTTTTGGTTTTGGCCCGGGCACTTCGTATCGAAGGAGTTGCCGTAGAAACTTTAAAAAGGGCTCGTTCGATGGGAAATTGGAATGGCTAGTGCCCTTTTTAATAGTCGAAAGTGATTGGAAGGCAACTAGCACCCCTTTCACGCCCACCATTTCCCCAAACATGTCCAATCAAAATTTTGAGATAGTCATTTTGTTCAGTGTAGTTGATATCCAGATAAAAATTATGTTTTTAAGGAAGACACTTCCCTCACAGCCCTCAGGGCAAGGGTTGTAAATTATGCCCTGGGGGCAAATAAGGTTTTATAGAAAGCGTTGGCCTAAAAACTTCAAAAAAGGCTAATTCGATTGGAAATTCAAAGGGCTAGTGCCCTATTTAATAGTCAAAAGTGATTGGAGGGCACCCACCCCCCCCCCTCGCACGCCCACCTTTTCCCCAGACACATCCAATCAAAATTTTGAGATAGCCGTTTTGTCCAACGTAGTAGAAAGTTCTGAAAACTAGGTCTTTGAGGATGACAACCCCCCCCCCTCCACTGCCCTCAGGGCAATGGTTGTAAGTTACGCCCTGGGGGCATATAAGGTTTTTATAGAAAGCGTTGTCGTAGAAACTTCAAAAAGGCTCATTCGATTGGAAATTGAAATGGCTAGTGCCCTTTCCAATAGCCGAAAGTGATTGGAGGGCAATTAACCCCCCTACCACACCCACCATTTCCCCAAACACATCCAGTCAAAATTTTGATATAGCCACTTTTTTCAACGCAGTTGAAAGGTCCGGAAATTATATCTTTGAGCTGGACACTCCCTCCACAGTCTTCAGGGCAAGGGCTGTAAGTTATGCCCTGGGTGCATATAAGGTTTTTATAGAAAGTGCTGTTGTAAAAACTTGAAAAAGGGCTCTTTCGCTTGAAAATTCAAAGGGCTAGTGCCCTTTTTAATATTTGAAAGTAATTGGAGGGCAACTAACCCCCTTCTCACGCCCACCATTCCCCCAAATACATGCAATGTTCAACGTAGTTGAAAGTTTTGGAAAGTTTTGGGTCTTTAAGGATGATAACCCCCTCAGAGCCCGCCGGGCAAGGGTTGTAAGTTATGCCCTGGGGGCATATAAGGTTTTTATAGAAAGTTTGTCGTAGAAACTCTAATAAAAGCTCATTTGATTGGAAATTGAAAGGGCTAGTGCCCTTTTTCATGGTCGAAAGTTATTGGAGACTAACTAACCCCCTCTCACGCCCACCATTTCCCAAACACATCCAATAAAAATTTTCAGATAGGTATTTTGTTCAACATAGTTGAAAACTCTGGAAATTATGTCTTTGAGGATGACAAACCCCCAAACCCCTCAGGGCAGGGGTTGTAAGTTATGCCCTGGTGGCATATAAGATTTTTATAGAAAGTCTTTTCGTAGAAACTTCAAAAAGGGCTCATTCGATTGTAAATTCAAAGGGCTAGTGGTCTTTTTAATAGTTGAAAGTGATTGGAGGGCAACTAACCCCCCTCTCACACCCACCATTTCCCCAAACACATCCAATGAAAATTTTGAGATAGACATTTTGTTCAACGTAGTTGAAAGGTTACGGAAATTATGTCTTTGAGGATGACACTCCGCCTTTATCTCTCAGGGATATAGGGGGATTGTCTTATATAGAAAGCGTTTATAGAAAGAGTTGTCGTAAAAACTTCAAAAGGGGCTCATTCGATTGGAAACTGAAAGGGCCAGTGCCCATTTTAATAGTTGAGAATAATTGGAGGGCAACTAACCCCCCTCTTACGCCCACCATTTCCCCAAACACATGCAATCAAAATTTTTGAGAAATCCATTTTTTTCGAACGTAGTCAAAAGTTCTGGAAATTAGGTCTTTGAGGATGATAACCTCATCGGAGACCTCAGGGCAAGGGTTGTAAGTTATGCCCTGGGAGCATATAAGGTTTTTATAGAAAGGGTTGTCGTAGAAACTTCAAAAAAGCTCATTTGATTTGAAATTCAAAAGGCTAGTACCCTTTTTAATAGTCAAAAGTGACTGGAGAGCAACTAATCCCCCTCTCACGCCAAATGCATTCCCCAAACACATCCAATTAAAATTTTGAGATAGGTATTTTCTTCAACGTAGTTGAAAGATCTGAAAATTATGTCTTTGAGGATGACAAACTCCCCAAACCCTTCAGGGTTTTTTATAGAAAGTGTTTTTCTAGAAACTTCAAAAGGGCGCATTTGATTGGAAATTGAAAGGGCTAGTCCCCTTTTAATAGTCGAAAGTGATTGGAGGGTGACTAACCCCCCTCTCAAGCCCACCATTTCCCCAAAAACAAGCAAATCAAAATTTTGAGATAGCCATTTTTTCAACGTACCGTAGTTGAAAGTTCTAGAAATTAGGTCTTTGAGGATGACAACCCTCTCACCCCCCACAGCCTTCAAGGCAATGGTTGTTAGTTATGCCCTGGGGGCATATGAGGTTTTTTATAAAAAATGTTGTCATAGAAACTTCAAAAAAAGCTCATTCAATTCGAAATTAAAAGGGCTAGTGCCCTTTTAATAAGCTAGTCGAAACTGATTGGAGGACAACTAACCCCCCTCTCATGCCCACCATTCCCCAAACACATCCAATCAAAATTTTGAGATAGTCATTTTTTTTCGACGTTCTTGAAAGTTCTGTATATTATGTCTTTGAGGATGATAAACCCCCCACACTCCTCATTGCAAGGGTTGTAAGTTATGCCCTTGGGGCAATTAAGGTTTTTTATAGAGAACTTTGCCATAGAAAATTCAAAAAGGGCTCTTTCAATTGGAAATTGAAAGGGCTAGTGCCATTTTTTATAGTCAAAAGTGATTGGAGGAAAGCTAACGCCACTCCCACGCCCACAATTTCCCCAAACACACCAATAAAAATTTTGAGATAACTATTCAACGTAGTTGTTCAACGTAGTTGCAAAATCCAGAAATTATGTCTTTGAGGGTGACAAATCCCCCCACAGCCGTCAGCGCAAGGGTTGTAAGTTATGCCCTGGGGGCATATAAGGTTTGCATTGAAAGCATTCTCGTAGAAACTTCGAAAAGGGCTCATTCGGTTGGAAATTGAAAGGGCTAGTGTCCTTTCAATAGCTAAAAGCAATTGGAAAGCAACTAACCCCCTCCCACGCCAACCATTTCCTCAAACACATCCAATCAAAATTTTCAGATAGCCATATATTTATGGCTATCTCAAGAGGTTTAATAAAACCTCTTTTCCATACCATCCAAGTATCTTGGTACTTTTTTTAGAGTTTCGGTAGTTTCTTTTTTTGGTAAGATTAGTCAAATATTACTTGTAAATTGTACAAGCAAGTCAGAAACTAGTAGCCAACTTACCAATTGTCTACTGTAGCCACTAACCCTCTCCTTGATTTTTATCAATTATATTTACTCAAGTTCAATATATATACATATATACATATATATATATATATATATATATATATATATATATATAATATATATATATATATATATATATATATATAATATATATATAATATATATATATATATATATATATATACATATATATATATATATACATATATATATATATATATATATATATATATATATATATATATATATATATACATATATATATATATATATATATATATATATATATATATATATATATATATATAATATATATATATATATATATATATATATATATATATATATATATACTATATATATATATATATATATATATATACGATATATATATATATATATATATATATATATATATAATATATATATATATAATGAAAAAGCTTTGAGTATCTTCCGCTAAGTTTTCCAGAGCTCAAGTTTTCCCATATGAAGTAACTGTAAGGGGCATGTTTATTTTTTAATATAATTCAAATAAAACACGCTATAGTCAGTATAACTAAAATAAAATATTCCAGTGTTTGAACCTTTTTAATAGTCCAAAGTGATTGGAGGGCAACTAATGCCCCTCTCACGCCCACCATTTCCCCAAACATATCCAATCAAAATTTTGAGATAGACATTTTCTTCAATTTAGTTGAAAGTTATGGAAATTAGGTCTTTGCCAGCGTTGTCGTAGAAACTTCAAAAAGGACTCATTCAATTGGAAATTGAGAGGGTTAGTGCCCTTATTAATCGTCCCCCCCACGCCATCATTTCCCCAAACACTTCCGATCAAAATTTCACATCCCTCAGGGCTAAGGTTGTAAGTTATGCCCTGCGGGCATATAATGTTTTTATAGAAAGTGTTGTCGTAAAAACTTCAAAAAGGGCTCTTTCGATTGGTTGGCTCTTCCGTGCAAATGCTTGGCTCTTCCGTAATCTTTGTTTCGGAGGTCCACCGGCAAGATCTTAATTTACTGAGGGTTCCTAACTTTTCTTCTTTCATTAAACTTCGGCCTGATGACCATCCTCTTGGGAAAAAAGGAGGAGGAATTATGACACTCGTGCACGAAGATTTTAAACCTCAGCTTTTAAATATACCTTTTCTGGAAGATAATTATTAAATTATT
This sequence comes from Artemia sinica, assembly GCA_027921565.1. NCBI lineage: Eukaryota > Metazoa > Arthropoda > Branchiopoda > Anostraca > Artemiidae > Artemia > Artemia sinica. The sequence continues at coordinate 71,794,874 of CM051262.1, forward strand.
TGGGTCAAAGCCTAACCTAAGCGACTCCCTAGGCCGCTCTCTGCCGTAGCAGTGTGCGTTTTCTATAATTCACCTGGTCAGCCAGCTGCAGCAAGAAAAGCTTTTTGGGAGAAGCTGCAGGAATCGACAGATTACGTCCAGAGAACTCACCCATATTTTGGAATAGTAAAGTTAGGAGATGCTAACGAACTCGATAGCAAATCACTGGCCAGGTCACTTACCCTTAAAACTCTAGTCGATTTCCCAACAACTAAGGGGAATACTTCTCTAGATGTAATCCTGACAAATCTTTCGGAATATTACCAAAATCCAAGTAAACTTGCACCACTTGGTGTAAGTTATCAATATATGTTACAGTGGAACCCCTTGGAAAATTAAAAATTAAATATTCAGTAACCGAAGTTACTTCAAGGCCGATCACTGACCATGGTCTGCTGCAATTCGGTGACTGGATAACGGGAGAAAACTGGGTCGCGGTCTCTTCAGCTAAAGACTTGGATTCCCAAGTAGAAGAATTCCATAATAAGGTAAATTCAAAATTTCTCGAGTGCTTTCCCGAACGTAAGACTAAATTCTGTTCTAGTGACAAACCATACGTAAATTCAAAAATAAAGCAACTGATAAAACGTAAATTGTACCTAATACGAAAAGGTTAAGAGAACCAAGCAAAACAGTTGGCAAACCAAATAAAATGGAAAATCAAAAAGGCACAAGCAAATTACTATGAAAATGAGTTGTCTTCATGATGGAGGAGCCTCTAGAGGAAACTGCGAATGATTTAAATGCCCATTTTGCTTCAATTATGCAGCCTTACCCCCCTCTTCCCCCCGAGGATCCTCCAGTAAATTTAACTACTCCTTCAGATGATAATTTAATTGCTGATATTTCATCGGCAATTATAATCCGTAAACTCTCTTCGTTAAAAAGAACTTCCGTTGCCCCTTTTGACATTCCAGTTGCTCTCATTAAAGCATTTGCTAAAGAATTATCATTTCCCCTTCAGATAATTTTCAATAATATAACAAAAACAGGATATTTTCCAAAGAAATGGAAGAAAGGGTTTATTACCCCCATTCCAAAGAAAGGAGCAGCTAATGATTTATCTGGTGTCCGGCCGATCACAGTTACGTCAGTTTCCAGCAGAATATACGAAAGCTTTGTTGCCGCATGGCTGAAAAAATATCTTTTGAAAGTAACTGATTGAAAGCAATTTCGTAACATCCCTAAGTGTTCGACAGTTCATTACCTCGTTAATTTAATTGATTTTATTTTAAAACACCTGGGTGAACCTGGAAAATGGATAAATTTGTTTGCAATTGATTTCAGAATAGCATTTGACCTTGTTGATCGTAAAATCCTTTTAGAAAAAATGACGGAAAAAAATATACCTAGCTTTATTATTAAAATCATCAAGAGCTTCTTAACAAATAGAGAGCAAACTGTGAAGTATAAAGACCAATTTTCCACTTCTCTGCCAGTTTTTTGTGGAATTCCACAAGGAACTGTGATCGGGGCCGCTGGGCTTCCTCCTCATGATAAATGAAATTGCTGCTGAGCTGGAGGACAGATGGAAATACGTTGACGACTTGTCCTTAACGGAAACCGTATCTAAGGATTCGAAGAGCAATGCTGCTGGTTTTATCGACCAAGTTACCTCAGAGGTGGCTGAACTAAACAGGGTCGTGAGTAAAGACAAATGCTCGGTCACGACATTTTCTTTTCTTCAGAATACTCAGCCGTCTTTCGAGCCTCCTATCGCTTTCGAGCTAATAAGCCATAAATAACTTTACTTGGTGTGGTGATTTCTTCTGACCTCTCATGGCAGGAGAATACAAAGACAATTGTAAAAAAAGCTAACGGCGCAATCCAAATACTAAAAACACTGAAAAAATTTCGAGTTCCTAAGGACAAGCTGAAACTAATATTTTACACTTTCATCCGCCCCTTAGTTGAATATGCTTGTCCGGTTTGGCACTTTGCCCTTACCCAGGATGAAACTGATAAAATAGAACGAGTTCAGAAGAGATCACTGCAAATCATTTATGGTGGATCCCCTCTACCTTACTCCTTTTACCTCAAGGAATTTGAACTTGAATCCCTTTCTTCCCGCCGAGAAAAATTACGCCAAAGGTTTGGCTCCTCCCTCCTTCAACATCCCATCTACCGATCATTCCTTCCCCCACCTTTTGTCCCTATAAGATCTCGTCCTCCCAAGGAAGTGGCTGAGAAGGTTCCGAAACTAACCTCAGTCCACAGAACACCGTGCGCTACAGTAAAAGCTTTGTGCCAAGCTTTGTGAAATATTACAATGATCTGTAGTTTTTTTATTGTTTAGTTGATTTTATCCTGACGAAGTTTTATCAGACAATTTTATTCTCAATCTCAAGTGTTTTTATCCTTTAGTTTATTTATCCTGACAAAGTTTTATCAGACAACTTTATTTTGCTAATTATGACTAAGAGACATCATATTTGGGCTCTGCCCACGAGAGCTATGTCTTGTTTTTGAATTAAAAGAATTTGAATTTGGAAATTGAGAGGGTTATTGCTCTTTTTAATAGTTGAAAGTAATCGGAGGGAGAATCCCCCCCCCACGCCCATCATTTCCCCTAACATTTCCGATCAACATTTTAACAAGGTCATTTTGTTCAACGTAGTTTAAAGGTCTGGAAATTATGTCTTTGAGGATGACAACCCTCTCCCATAGCCTTCAGGACAAGGGTTGTAAGTTATGCCCTTGGGGCATATAATGTTTTTATAGAAAGTTTTGTCGTAGAAGCTTCAAAAAGAGCTCATTTGATTGGAAATTGAGAGGACTAGTGCCTTTTTTACTATTCGAAAGTGATCAGAGGCCAAATGCCCCCCTCACGCCTACCATTTCCCCAAACACTTCAAATCAAAATTTTGATATAGCCATTTTGTTCAGCCTATTAGAAAGGTCTGGAAATTATGTCTTTGAGGATAACAGATCCCCCAGCCCTCAGGGCAAGGGTTGTAAGTTATGCCCTGGGGACATATAGGGTTTTTATAGAAAGTATGGTCATATAAACTTTGGAGGGGGCTAATTGGATTTGTAATCAGACGCTCTACTGCTCTTTTTAAGAGTCAAAGTGATCAGAGGGTAGCTATCCCCTCCCCCTACACACACGTATTGTCCCGAAATGCTTCTAATAGAAATTTTGACCTAGCCATTCTATTCTAAACAGTACAAATATCATATAACAATGCTTTGGGGTTGAAACAAACCCCAGAGATTAGGGGCATGAGTTTTAAGTTATTCCCAGGGTTTTATTTTAAGGTTTTTTTATGGAAGGGATGGTTGTTTAACTCCAGAAGAGGCTTAGTCTTTCTCCTTGAGAAAGACTATGCCAATATAAAACGAACAGAAATTAATAAAAAAAAAATTTGCACAAAATAAGTTTTTCAAAAAAAAATGTAAAGAACTGCATTAAACCAAAAATGAACAAAAATAGAATCAAATAATCTACCAAGCATACAACTACCACGAATCAGTATCAATAAATAAATGAAACCCAAAACAAACAGAAATTAAAATAAGTCAAACTCAAAACGAGCAGAAATTAATCTGAGTAGGGTTCTAAAGCCTATGCTTTCTAAAAGCCAGAACATAATTTGCACTTTACTGAAAAAGTACTTTTAAATGTTTTCACTTTTATAACATTAAGAAATCAAAACTTATTTAAAATTTTAAGGAATAAATATCAGCATACATATATTGAACTGCCAAAGGACATTTTTTTCAGTAAATTCATTTGAATTTTTTCTAGTAAAGTACAAATTATATTCTGGTTTTTAGAAAGCATAGGGGTTTAAATAGCTACTCAGATTAATTTCTACTCTTTTTGAGTTTGACTTATTTTAGTTTCTGATTGTTTTGGGTTTCATTTATTCATTGATACTGATTTGTGGTAGTTGCATGCTTGGTAGATTATTTGATTCTATTTTTGTTCATTTTTGGTTTAATGGAGTTCTTTACTTTTTTAAAAGCTTATTTTGTGCAAAAAAGTTTTTTTTTTTTATTAATGTCATAAAAGATTTATTTTTTCACACCTAAAAATTGATAAAATCCAAAGTTTTTACAAGAAATAAGAAAATACAACAAGCATTTATATCAATCTCTATGATTGCAGGCACAGTTAATTTAATTCTGTATTTATGAATTTTAGTTCAATTTTAGATGTTTTATAATTTTAGATCTTTATCTTTTGTGGAGGATGGATTTTCTTCATGAAAACGTTGTTCAGAGACTATGAAGTGCATGAGAATTTTGTCCTGGCAGTATTCACAACAACGTTTGCTTTGTCCTGTATGATGTTTGAATTGATCATCTTTGAAATTGTAGGATTTTTGGATCTGAAGTAAGTTTTAATGCCTGTATGCTCAATAAGTTTGTTTGCATGCTTTGAATGGTAAGTGTGCTGGAGTGGATTGTTTCGACACAGGTATAGGGGGAGGGATGGGCATTCCTCTAGGGAGGAGTGGTGCCATATTCTTACAGTTAGCTGAAACTAATTTTGATGGATATATAATAAAGCACATTTACGCCTTATTCGACAGTACGGGAATTGAATGAATTATGTTACTTGGATTTGATTCAAACTGTAATTTTTTTAGGTCTTAGACTCAAGTTACATTCACATAAGTCAAACTTTAATCTACTCTACCTTCACCTGACCTATCATAGCTTGCATTTGAAATGCTGCTCACTTGAACCCAAATCATTTTCGCAACTTGTGAAGTTTTTTTCTTACTTTCCAGTAGGATCTTAGGTTTAACTTCAGCTAAAATAAAGTTCGAATAAACTTAGAGTTTTTTGTACAGTTTTGTTTGTGAATCATATATTTTTTTGGATATGTAGAATCATGCTGGTACCCTTAAGGTATAATTCTATTAGGATCTTAGGTTTAACTTCAGCTAAAATAAAGTTCGAATAAACAAAGAGTTTTTTGCACAATTTTGTTTATGAACCATAATTTTTTTGAATATGTACAATCTCTTGCTGCTTCGGAGCTACGTACTGCTAATCACGGGGAAAAAAAAACAACTGCGGAAGCAATAGTTTTGGTCTGTAACACAGTAAAGTAACCTGTTTATTGCTAAATAAATAACTATTTCAGTTTTGCTGATGAAAACTACACAAGCTTTCTTAAAGAAGCAGATCTATAATCACAGTCTAAAGTTTTAAGTACCCAGAGATGCTATTTCGCAAAACTTATATTAGCTCCAATGTCAATTTGATTTTATGTATAAGGGGGGTCATTTCAAGCTTCCCTTCATCATTTATTATGTTTGAACTTGATGCATTCAAATATTGAGTGTTAATGATATTTTAATGACAGTATTGCTTGAGCTAACCTTAATTGTTATTTGTGAGAAGCCGTGTTAAAAAGAGGCAGTTGTCATTATTCAGTGGAAAGTGGATCTGGCCTATAAGACCGGACTAGCAAAAATTATTGCGAATACTGACTGAAAAAAAAACAAGTTCCCTGAAAAATTGACCATGCTTTAATTTTTTTGATCAATTTTTTTATATAAGAAACTAGCTTTAATAATTTGGTGTCAGTCATAGTTTTGGATGGTTTTCAAAAATACTATAAATTTATTGAAGTTGTTAAATACAAATAAAGAAAACTGTCAGAATTACAAGTTTTTTTTTTCAAGTCAGGATCCAAATAACATAGATTTAGCACTAAAACTACTAGCCAAAAACGCTCAACTAGCTACTTGGATTCAATCGCCAAGACTATCCAAATCTTATCTTGAAAATCGGTGTGGCAGATTTCTGTTAGTTGTAAAAATCAGATAGAAAGGTAATTCGGCTTACCTAATAAGCTCGCGAATAATTTAGGCTTCAATATACAGTACAGAAGCGATATTATCAATGGGACCTGTGCTAGACGGTTAATTTTGTACATTAAAATCATCTAATAATGAATTTTTTTTCAGTTTTCGTTTCGTCGTATGGAACTTTGTGTTGATATGTATGCTGATTCTAGTTGTTTTGGTCATCCCTTACCTGATTGGATACTCATTTCTTTCCAATTTCAGATTTGGTAAGTCTACTGATGTTTCTTCCTTGATGCCAAAGTTTATTTATTTACATTTATATATTATTATATTATATTTATGTGTATTTTATTTATTTATTCATATTTATTTATATTATCCCTGAAATTATTATTTATTCTACTTATTTGTAATTCTTTTTTTCGTATAAAGTCCTCGTCAAGGCTGATGTAGACTATTCAGACGCCAAATTGATGTTTTAAGTGTTAGCTTAAAACATCTTACTTACATCTTAAACATCTAAGAAAAATCTTAAAACATCTTACTACTGTCACTCTTCATTTTAAGGTTTTACTGTTGCTCTTTATTTTCATTATTTAAAAAAAATTAAATCTGTGTACAAAAACAAAGAGCATACGTAAACTTTGCGCGTTTCATGTATCAAAATGTACATTTAAGACCAATAACTTAATTCAACCAGTATGATATCTCTTTGCCAAAAAGAACATACTCGTCTAAGACAGAGGAAGTAATAAATTGGCAGAGAAATAAAATTATAAAACAAGTAACAGAGAAAATTACAAAGGTAGAATTATTGCCGGTTTTGTTTTCAAAAGCATTAAAGTAATGTACCAATTTCTAGTCACCAAAAACGTTGTTTCGAATTTAAGTTGAGAAAAATTTCGAATAGTAAATTTCAAAAAAGAAAATTTTTTGAAATTATCTAGCCTATCAAAAAAGATAGGCCGTTGTAAAGTTTTACGCACTGGAGATTCAGAGAAGTAGAGGTCCAGTAGAGGTCGACGTAAATCTTTGGACCTCTACTCCAAAGTAGAGGTCCACGTAAATCTGCAACGACTGAAAACTCTAAAAAAGTTTCTGATCACTGAATATAATTGATTTTGTAACCAGCGAGAAACATAAATAAGATGGTGCTAGTCCAATGCTGGCTCAGTTGTAACAAGTATATTAGCTCGCTGGTTCCCATAGAAACCTCTACTTTGAAGCAGTGAAAAGTTAGATGGCACTGTTATTTATGCAGGAATGATAAAGAAGAAATGCTCAAGAAGAAATCATCTTTGGTTGTATGTTTAAGCTATGGTAATGCATTGCTTTTCAGAAAGGGCATAATTTCCGCTCCTTAATGTCAGAGAATTCCAGAGAAGAATATAAACATGAAGAATATAGAAGAAGAAGAGTAATATAAACATGAAGAAATTAAGCGGCTTTCACACTACATGCGTAATTTCCCTGCTAGATGGTAAAGTTGAGTTACTTTGAGAATAACTCATAGATATATCAAATATAATAAAGGATCAACCCTTGTAGTTTAACATTGACAACCTTTGCACGGATAACCCAGCTACAGTGGGTCTTTTAGGAAGGTTCACACACGTAGTTTTAACGTGTAGCTACTCTAAAGTGTGTGTCAATGCACTGAAGTTTTAAACACTTCAAACATACTATTTTTATCAAGCCTGTGAACTGACTGGCCAGGTTTCCCACTAGAATTTTGCATCTTATAGTACAAGTATTTCACCATGAGTAAGTATTTCAAATCTTAGCTGGAATATAATCTTTTCGTTAAAATCACCTTGAAACCTCCTCGTGTTTTAAGAAAAAGCGCATTGATGCACAAAAAGCTATGCGATCAGTGCTCTGCTTTATTTATAAACTCTTCGGTATAATATTTTACACTAAAATAAGTTCTTTCCTACTAGGCTGACATAAAAAAAAATCCAAAAAACCGTCATAATAATCGTTTAAACCGTCTAAACCATCGCTTTCTAAACTGGCAGGCGTGCCTCCCCAGGGAGGCACAGACTAGTCTAAGGGGAGGCTTATATAACTGAATGTAACCGACGACATATCTTTTTGCAAACTTATTCCTTTCAAAGCCACATCCAGTGGTATTTTAATATTATTGCCAATTTTTTAATGAGAAAGGCGTAAAGTGGAAAAATCGGCTTTGGCTTTGTACCGACGGTGCAAAGTCTACGCCAGGACAAAAAACTGGCCTTCCAACACTAATTTAAATGAAAACACGTGATGTTCTCTAGAAACATTGGTTGCTCCACAGAGCAGTTTTAGTATGAGAAACTGTGATTGAGGAGCTTAGAGACATTTATACAAAAGTAACGATAGCTATAATCTACATAAAAAACATGGCATTATAAGTTAGATTAATTACAAAGCTGTGTGACGCTACGGGAGTTCCTTACACCTCTCTTCTGTACTATTGTAAAGAATACTGGCTGTCAAAATTACACAGTGGATACATGAGCTCAAAGTGAAAATTGCCATTTAGAAAATCAACATGAGGACACAAATATGTTTAAAATGACAATTTAATTATTAAATTGACCTGTTTGGTCGATATTTCAGGAAAATTAATTTTTTTGAATAAATCGATGTGAGGGGCACAGATACATCTATTGATTCAAAAATAATTAGAATTATTTGAATTATTAATTAGAATTATTTAAGAAGAATTATTAATTATTAATTAATTAATTAATTATAATTATTTGAATTAATAATTAGAATTATTAGAATATGTAAAAGAATTAATAAGGAAATGGAGCTATGGTAGGTAAATTTGGATTTTTTTTTTTTGCGTATTTCCACTTCTAAATTTATGTGCCCAAGATAATACAGAAGCAATCACAAATCCATTTTTTCAACACCTGGATGCTTGTTAATTCATTTCTCGAATTATTTTGATGATCTTTATTTTACAAAATATGCGTGGATACAGAATCCGTTTATAGGGGAAGAAGATGACGAATTTGGATTAATAATTGAGAAAGAAAACTTGATTAAATTAGCCTGTGATAATCCTTTAAAACAATATTTTCAGAATTTATCTCTAATTCAGTTTGGGCTAGATATTAATAGTAAATATAATATTTTGTCAAATAAGGCCTTAAAAGTATTGATGCCGTCCGCAAAGTCTTCTTTATACAAAACAGGATTTTCTGCATTAGCTGAAATGAAACCGAAACATCGTGTTCGTTTAGTTATAGAAAAAGAGGTTCGTGCAGTCACCTCATCATTGACTCCGAGATTTGACAAACATTGTGCTAATTATAGGCAAGCACATTCATCTTATTAAAAGACAACAATATAAAATTTTTATTTGCTTTCTTCTGTTTTTAAGATATTGTCTAAGTAAATTTCGTCGTACTAAAAATTTTCCAGTCTGTATTATTTTGCAAATTGGAAGGGAGATAACATCACAATTAAAATTTGAGCCTTCACAATAAACCATCACAATACTCATAAGCAAACCAGTCATTAATTAAATGTGCAATGGAGATGGAGATTCAAGCTCTGGTCAAGCGTGAAAAACTTTGTAGGAAATTTTTCTAATTCATTTTCAAAATTTATTAATTACTCATTCAGAAAATCAATTTTGTTGCTGCTATGTTGAGTTTTTCGTAGCGTAAACTTCCATGTAAAGCTCAAGTCTGCTTGGCACTGCCTACGTTATAGACAAAATTTAATCCGTAACACTACTTAACGCAACGTAAAGTCTTAGTTATGCTAGTGTGAAAGGTTCTACGGCATAGTGTGAGAGGACCGTTAAGACAAATGTATTATTATCCTTCAGCTATCCAATGAAACCACATAAACTATATATTTGATCTGTTTAAGTCACCGGGCTCTCATCCGCTTATGCCTTTTGAAAAATTGTTTCCTATTTAGTGTTTTTTTTTCAAAATTTACAATAAGAAACAAATTTAGAATCTGACGGTCTTATGTCAATTTTAAGTTCTTGGTTTTCCAAAAACTAACAAACAAGTATGTGCCTGGACTATCTGTCTTGGCTTTTCTCTGTCTACAATTGGCTATGTCTTGATGCAACCGTTGCAACCTGCTGCAAAATACTTGATAACTTTAATCTGTTCAAAAATCTGTTTACATGCATTATTGCCACGTTTTTACAAATCGGACCAAAAATTTTGTCCGACTTGTAACCTATTCTCGACTATTAACTTGTAAGAATTCTGGGACCTATTTTGATACAAAACAAGGTAAACTTCACATTGGGCTCTGAATTTTATAACAAACATTACACAGTGGAAGTATTCCAGTTGATTGGCTGTGTTTAGTTTGGTTTCAGTCATAATACATATCTATTAAATTAGTTTTTAAATATATTCTCATTCACTCCATCAATTCCGTTTATTATTACTTTCCGTTTTTTCGTTGTGTGCTTGCAAGTTTAGTTTTTGTTGTGGTGTTGATTCAAATTTTTTATTTCAATGCATAATAAAGTATTGTACTACTACTACTACTAAAATATTTTTTAAGTTCGTTTGCTTGTCAAACTGTGTACTTTTACTCATGACTCTTGTTTGAGTCCCGGTTGGATTTTGACTCCTTGTGCAGAACTTTACTTGAGCTACCTTATAAGTTCCATAGAATAGAATAGAATTTATTGACACAAAAGCCGAAAGGGCCGTGGTCACAAAAACAAAAACACGGCCAAAAAGGCCCGTGGTCACATACAAACTTAAATTGGCACAAAAGTATAAGCTAGGCTAGTGAACTATCAACCTCTGTGAACCTAACCTTATAATGTTTTGAAAAGTCTCCGCAACAAAAATAATTAAAAATATAACGCCAAAACTGGAAGAAATCATTCTTTGAAAAATTCGTAAATATATCTATATACCATGTATACCACATATAATATATACCATGTCTTTTAATCCGTTTAACTAACTACAAAAACTGTGATCTACTCAGACCCTGATTTTTGTCAAAAATTTCTGTCAAGCTTTTCTACGGGCTATAAATTCTACAACAAATTAGTCACAACAAAACTATTCTAGTTAATTGTTTGTGGTTAATTCAGTGCATGGTTTTACCCCTTAATACTTATTTCTTAAAATGGTTTTGAATAAATTCAATTTGTTACAAATATTCAATTCTATTTATTACTATTCTCCCGTGTTCGCTGTCTATGTTATCGCGACATGCCCCCAAAAGTTTATCTATGTGTTTTGATTCGTCTTTGTGTTTTGATGTATATTAATTATTGCACTATTACTACTAAAATATTCTGTAGCTTATTTAATAATATTTGTCTACTTATCTTTCTGCTTATATACTTGTTTACTTATATACATACTATACTTATATACTTTCTACTACTAATATTTATCTACTTATCTTTCTACTAATATACTTATTTACTTATATACTTATTTACTTATATTAATTAAAAAAAACTCCGAAAAATAAGTTTTTCAAAGAAAAGCAACGGTCATTTTAAACTTAAGCTCAGGAGATACAAATACCTGTTAAAATTCAAACTCAAAACGACCAGAAATTACTATTAAAGAATAATTGAAACCCAAAACGAACAGAAATTAGATAAACAATCATAGCAAAAAACATACAACAAGTAACAATATAAATGACTAAATAGATCTTAAAACGAGTAATGCTTAGATTGAATAGGAAAATCAAGCTTAAAACGAAAACAAATATTTTGCTATTAAAGTATAAATAAAACTTAAAACGAACAGAAATTAAATAAACAATCAATGCGAACAAACATACAATATATATTAATGTAAATGAATAAATAAATCTTAAAACGAGTGAAACTTAAATTGAATATGCAAATCAAGTTTGAATCGAATAAAAATAACTACAAACAAGAGTTTGGGTATCGTCTCACTGCAGAAGCCTAAAACCTACTGGGTCATTGGCGCTTTACTGAAAACAATTCTTTGAAATATTTTCACTTTTGTAACTTTAAGAAATCAAGAATTAATTAAGAATTTAGTGAATAAATATCAGCATATGTATATTAAATTGACAATGCACATTTTTTTTCAGTAAACTCATTTGAATTTTTTTCAGTAAAGTACAAATTATATTCTGGCTTTTAGAAAGCATAGGGGTTCTGAACCCTACTCACATTAATTTATGCTCGTTTTGAGTTTGACTCTAATATTTATTTTAATTTTTGTTCGTTTTGGGTTTCATTTATTTATTGATACTGATTTGGGGTAGTTGTATGCTTGGTAGATTATATGATAGTCCGGACGCCAGGTGTTGAAAATGTGGGATTCAAAAATACCAATGGCACTTGCTTGCGAGTGGTGGAACACTCCGAAACTTGACATTTTATTATATTTTGGTGTTTCATGCAAGAAAATGCATGTTCCACAAAGTTTGAGGTGCAGTTTTTCCGCTCAAATAGAAATGCCTAGAAGCCATAGAATGTTTTCATAACAAACTAACACGATTAGTTACAAAAATGGCAGAGTTAAAAAAAAATGGCAAAACTATATGAGTCTTGAACAGTCTTGGAAAGTATAAACAAAATCAAATTGAATATTAGATATATAATGATGTTAATTGTTGAAAGATCCACCAGTTCAAGATTTTTTTTTCCACTGTAATTTTTATTTTCATTTTCAATGCTGTAAGAACTGGAAAATAATAAATTTGTAATATACGAGTAATTCGTTTTCAGTGAAGCACCAATGACGCAGAAGGCTTTAGGTTTTTACAGTTAAAGAAGGGGGCAGTATCCAAATTTTGCTTGTAGTGAAACTATATTTGTCTTGACCAATCTTGAAAAGAACTAATAAATTAAACTGAATATTTGATGCATAATGATATTAATTGCTAAAGCTCATCAGTTCAAAATTTTACTGTAATTTTAATATTTATTTCCAATATTAAGTACAAAAGAAAACATTTGTAATATAAATCGTTTTCAGTAAAGCGCCAATGACGCAGTAGGTTTTAGGTTTCTGCAGTGAGACGATGCCCAAACTCTTGTTTGTAGTTATTTTTATTCGATTCAACTTGATTTGCATATTCAATTTAAGTTTCACTCGTTTTAAGATTTATTTATTCATTTACATTAATATATATCGTATGTTTGTTCGCATTGATTGTTTATTTAATTTCTGTTCGTTTTAAGTTTTATTTATACTTTAATAGCAAAATATTTGTTTTCGTTTTAAGCTTGCTTTTCATATTCAATCTAAGCATTACTCGCTGTAAGATCTGTTTATTCATTTATATTATTACTTGTTGTATGTTTGTTGCTATGATTGTTTATTTAATTTCTGTTCGTTTTGGGTTTCATTTATTCTTTAATAGTAATTTCTGGTCGTTTTGAGTTTGAATTTTAACAGGTATTTGTATCTCCTGAGCTTAAGTTTAAAATGGCCTTTACTTTTCTTTGAAAAACTATTTTTCGGAAAGCTTTTTTAATTAATTTTTGTTCGTTTTTGATTGCAAAAAGTTTCAAGTTTTTATGGCATGGGGGGGGGGTGCTTACTGTCCGATTATTCTTGACTTTAAAAAACGGATCTAGAACTTTAAATTTAAATCGAATGAGGCTTTTTTCAAAGTCTATACGATTACCTCTTTGATAAAAACCTTGTATATGAACAATAGACAGCTTGCATAACTTGTGGACAGCGATTGACATCAATGAATGGATTGAAAAAATAGCTCCAATAAGGGGGTTTAGACCATTTCAGTTGCTGACACAAAGGGACCACGACTGTTTGGAATTGACCTTAATAGGAATTTGTCTGCCAAAGCAATTTTGCATCTATCACAGAGTATGTATTTTAACCTTATAATTGGATAATTATAATAGATTTCCTATGTGTTCTTCTCATACAAAACCCCTTCCCATAAGTTGTAAACCCCCCTTAATAAGTTATGCCCCAGGGCATAACTTACAACGCCTACCCCTGGGCCCTGGTGGGCTGTGTCGACACCGGAGTTTTTTGTTATCAGAACTTTGAACTATTTTAACAAAATGTCTATCTCAAAACTTTTATCTGATGCATTTAGGGCGTGGAGGAGGGAGAGGGGCTAGTTACCCTTCAATCTCTTTTGACTCTTAAAAAGTGAACAAGAACTTTCAATTTTCAATCAAGTGAGCCCTCTCTAAAGTTTATACGAGCATCACTTCCATAAGAAATAATATAAAGGATTCGAAGATCCTTAAATTACAACCCTTGCCCTGAGAGCTTTGGGGGAGTTGTAATCCTCAAAGACCTACTTTCCAGAACTTAAAACTACGTTTAATAAAATGGCTGTCTTAAAATTTTGATTGGATGTGTTTGGGGAAAAGGTGGGCGTGAGAGAGGGTTAGTTGCCCTCAAATCACTTTCGACTATTACAAAGGGCACTAGCCCTCAGAATTTCCAATCGAATGAGCCTTTTTTGAAGTTTCTACGACACCCCCTTCTATAAAAACCTTATATGCCCCCAGGGCATAACTTGAAACCCCTGCCCTGAGGGTTGTGGGGGAGTGTCCTCCTCAAAAACATATTTTCTATCTGGAAATCAACTACGCTGAACAAAATGGCTATCTCAAAATTTTGATTGGATGTGTTTGGGGGAATGATGGGCGTGGGGGGGGGGCTAGTTGCCCTCCAATCACTTTCGACTATTAAAAAGGGCACTAGCCCTTTGAATTTTCCAATTGAATGTGCCTGTTTTGAAGTTTCTACGACAACGCCTTCTATAAAAACCTTATATGCCCCCAGGGCATAACTGAAAACTCTTGCCCTGAGGGTTGTGGGGGAGTGTCCTCCTCAAAAACATATTTTCTATGTGGAAATCAACTACACTGAACAAAATGGCTATCTCAAAAGTTTGATTGGATGTTTTTGGAGAAATGATGGGCGGGGGGGGGCTAGTTGCCCTCCAATCACTGTCGACTATTAAAAAGGGCACTAGCCCTTTGAATTTCCAATTGAATGAGCCTGTTTTGAAGTTTCTACGACAACGCCTTCTATAAAAACCTTATATGCCTCCAGGGCATAACTTAAAACCCTTGCCCTGATGGTTGCGGGGGAGTGTCCTCCTCAAAAATATATTTTCAATCTAGAAATCAACTACGCTGAACAAAAAATGGCTATCTCAAAATTTTGATTGGATGTGTTTTGGGGGAATGATGGGCGTAGGGGGGGGGGGCTAGTTGCCCTCCAATCACTTTTGACTATTAAAAAGGGCACTATCCCTTTGAATTTCCAATCGAATGAGCCTTTTTTGAAGTTTCTATGACAACGCCTTCTATAAAAACCTTATATGCCCCAGGGCATAACTTAAAACCCTTGCCCTGATGGTTGTGGGGGATTGTCCTCCTCAAAAACATGTTTTCTATCTGAAAATCAACTACGCTGAACAAAATGGCTATCTCAAAATTTTGATTGGATGTGTTTGGGGGAATGATTGGCGTGGGGGGGGGGGCTAGTTGCCCTCCAATCACTTTTCGACTATTGAAAAGGGCATTATCCCTTTGAATTTCCAATCGAATGAGCCTTTTTTGAAGTTTCTATGACAACGCCTTCTATAAGAACCTTATATGCCCCCAGGACATATCTTAAAACCCTTGCCCTGAAGGTTCTGGGGGAGTGTCCTCCTCAAAAACATATTTTCTATCTGGAAATCAACTACGCTGAACAAAATGGCTATCTCTAAATTTTGATTGGATGTGTTTGGGAAATGAAGGGCGTGGGGGGGGGGCTAGTTGCACTCAATCACTTTCGACTATTGAAAAGGGGCACTAGCCCTTTAATTTCCAATCGAATGAGCCGGTTTTGAAGTTTCTACGACGACGTCTTCTATAAAAACCTTATATGCCCCCAGGGCATAACTTAAAACCCTTGCCCTGGGGGTTGTGGGGGAGTGTCCTCCTCAAAAATATATTTTCTATCTGGAAATCAACCATGCTGAACAAAATGGCTATCTGAAAATTTTGATTGGATGTGTTTGGGGAAATGATTGGCGTGGGGGGGCGAGGGGGGCTAATTTCCACTCCAATCACTTTCGACTATTAAAAAAGGCACTAGCCCTTTAATTTCCAATCGAATGAGCATGTTTTTGAAGTTTTCTACGACAACGCCTTCTATAAAAACCTTATATACCCCCAGGGCAATAACCTTAACCCCTTGCCCTGAGGGTTGTGGGGGAGTATCCTCCTCAAAAATATAATTTCTATCTGGAAAATACACTACGCTGAACAAAATAGCTAGTATCTCAAAATTTTAATTGGATGTGTTTGGGGGAATGATGGGCGTGGGGGGGGGGCTAGTTGCCCTCCAATCACTTTCGACTATTAAAAAGGGCACTAGCTCTTTAATTTCCAATCGAATGAGCCTGTTTTGAAGTTTCTACGACAACGCCTTTTTATAATACCTTATATGCCCCCAGGGCATAACTTAAAAACCCTTGCCCTGAGGGTTGGGGGGGGGGAGTATCCTCCTCAAAAATATATTCAATTGGCTCATTCAATTGGAAATTCAAAGGGTTAGTACCCTTTTTAATAGTCAAAAGTGATTGGAGGGCAACTACCCCTTCCCCACGCCCATCATTCCCCCAAATACGTCCAATCAAAATTTTGAGATAGCCATTTTGTTCAGCGTAGTTGATCTACAGATAGAAATATCTTTTTGAGGAGGATACTCCCCCACAACCCTCAGGGCAAGGTTTTTAAGTTAAAACCCCCCCCCACTCCCCACAACCCACGGGGCAAAGGTTTTAAGTTAGTCCCTGAGGGCATATAAAGTTTTTATAGAAGGCATTGTCGTAGAAACTTCAAAAAAGGCTCATTCGATTGGGAAATTCAAAGGGATAGTGCCCTTTTTAACAGTCGAAAGTGATTGGAGGGCAACTAGCCCCCCCCCCCCCCCCACACGGCCATCATTCCCCCAAATGCATCCAATCAAAATTTTGAGACAGCCATTTTGTTCAGCGGTAGCTGATTTCTAGATAGAAAATTTGTTTTTGAAGAGGACACTCCCCCACAACCCTCAGGGCAAGGGTTTTAAGTTATGCCCTGGGGACATATAAGGTATTTATAGAAGACGTTGTCGTAGAAACTTCAAAACAGGCTCATTCGATTGGAAATTCAAAGGGCTAGCACCCTTTTTAATGGTCGAAAGTGATTGGAGGGCAACTAGGCCCCCCACGCCCATCATTCCCCCAAACACATCCAATCAAAATTTTGATATAGCTATTTTGTTCAGCGTAGTTGATTTCCAGATAGAAAATATCTTTTTGAGGAGGACACTCCCCGACCACCCTCGGGACAAGGGTTTTAAGTTATGCCCTGGGGCATATAAGGTTTTTAAAGAGGGTGTTGTCGTAGAAACTTCAAAAAAGGCTCATTCGATTGGAAATTCAAGGGGCTAGTACCCATTTTAATAGTCGAAAGTGATTTGAGTGCAACTAGCCCCCCCCCTCACGCCCTTCATTCCCCCAAACACATCCAATCAAAATTTTGAGATAGCCATTTTGTTCAGGGTAGTTGATTTCCAGATAGAAAATATGTTTTTGAGGAGGACACTCCCCCACAACCCTCAGGGCAAGGGTTTTAAGTTATGCCCTGGGGGTATATAAGGTTTTTAAAGAAGGTGTTGTCGTAGAAACTTCAATAAAAGCTCATTCGACTGGAAATTCAAAGCGCTAGTGCCCTTTTTAATAGTTGAAAGTGATTGGAGGGCAACTACTCGAAAGAAGCCTCATTTCACCCGCACAGTTTGGATTTCAGAGGCAACGCTGTAGCGTTACCTATAGTAAAGGCCATGCGGCTCCAATGTCTTATTATTTATTATTTATTTTTTTTCCCCAGAGGCACTTCATATGGAAGGGGTCGTCGTAGAAGCTTCAAAGGGGGTTCATTCGATTGGAAATCGAGAGTTCTAGTGCACTTTTTAATAGTCAAAATTGACTGGAGGGCAACTAGCCGCCCCCCCCCACGCCCATCATTCCCCCAAAACACATCCAATCAAAATTTTGAGATAGCCATTTTGTTTAGCGTAGTCGATTTCCAGATAGAAAATATATTTTTGAGGAGGATACTCCCCCACAACCCTCAGGGCAAGGTTTAAAGTTATGCCCTGGGGGCATATAAGGTTTATGTAGAAGGCGTTGTCGTAGAAACTTCAAAACAGGTTCATTTGATTGGAAATTAAAGAGCTAGTGCCCTTTTTAATAGTCGAAAGTGATTGGAGTGCAACTAGCCCCCCCCCCACGCCCATCATTTCCTCAAACACATCCAATCAAAATTTTGAGATTGTCATTTTGTTCAGCGTAGTTGATTTCCAGATAGAAAATATGTTTTTGAGGAGGACACTCTCCCAGAACCTTCAGGGCAAGGGTTTTAAGATATGCCCTGGGGGCACATAAGGTTTTTATAGAAGGTTTTGTCGTAGAAACTTCAAAAAAGGCTCATTCGATTGGAAATTCAAAGGGATAGTGCCTTTTTTAATAGTCGAAAGTGATTGGAGGGCAACTAGCCCCCCCCCCATACGCCCATCATTCCCCGAAACACATCCAATCAAAATTTTGAGATAGCCATTTTTGTTCAGTGTAGTTGACCTCCAGATAGAAAATATGTTTTTGAGGAGGACACTCCCCCACAACCCTCAGGGCAGGGGTTTTAAGTTATGCCCTGGGGACATATAAGGTTTTTATAGAAGGCGTTGTCGTAGAAACTTCAAAACAGGCTCAATCGATTGGAAATTAATGGGCTAGTGCCCTTTTTAATAGTCGAAAGTGATTGGAGTGCAACTAGCCCCTCCCCCCCCACGCCCATCATTTCCCCAAACACATCCAATCAAAATTTTGAGATAGTCATTTTGTTCAGCGTAGTTGATTTCCAGATAGAAAATATGTTTTTGAGGAGGATACTCCCCCAGAACCTTCAGGGCAAGGGTTTTAAGATATGCCTTGGGGGCATATAAGGTTTTTATAGAAGGTGGTGTCGTAGAAACTTCAAAAAAGGCTCATTCGATTGGAAATTAAAAGGGATAGTGCCCTTTTTAATAGTCGAAAGTGATTGGAGGGCAACTAGCCCCCCCCCCCCCCACGCCCATCATTTCCCCAAACACATCCAATTAAAATTTTGAGATAGCCATTTTGTTCAGCGTAGTTGATTTTCAGATAGAAAACATGTTTTTGAGGAGGACAATCCCCCACAACCCTCAGGGCAAGGGTTTTAAGTTATGCCCTGGGGACATATAAGGTTTTTATAGAAGAGGTTGTCATAGAAACTTCAAAAAAGGCTCATTCGATTGGAAATTCAAAGGGATAGTGCCCTTTTTAATAGTCAAAAGTGATTGGAGGGCAACTAGCCCCCCCCCCATCACGCCCATCATTCCCCCAAACACATCCAATCAAAATTTTGAGATAGCCATTTTTGTTCAGCGTAGTTGATTTCCAGATTGAAAATATGTTTTTGAGGAGGACAATCCCCCACAACCCTCAGGGCAAGGGTTTCAAGTTATGCCCTGGGGGCATATAAGGTTTTTATACAAGGAGGTGTCGTAGAAACTTCAAAAAAGGCTCATTCGATTGGAAATTAAAGGGCTAGTGCCCTTTGTAATAGTCGAAAGTGATTTGAGGGCAACTAACCACCCTCTCACGCCCACCTTTTCCCCAAACACCTCCAATCAAACTTTTGAGATAGCCATTTGTTCAGTGTAGTTGACCTCCAGATAGAAAATATGTTTTTGAGGAGGACACTCCCCCACAACCCTCCGGGCAAGAGTTTTAAGTTATGACCTGGGGGCATATAAGGTTTTTATAGAAGGCCTTGTCGTAGAAGCTTCAAAACAGGCACATTCAATTGGAAATTCAATGGGCTAGTGCCCTTTGTAATAGTCGAAAGTGATTTGAGGGCAACTAACCCCCTCTCACGCCCACCTTTTCCTCAAACACATCTAATAAAACTTTTGGAGATAGCCATTTTGTTCAGTCTAGTTGACCTCCAGATAGAAAATATGTTTTTGAGGAGAACACTCCCCCACAACCCTCAGGGCAGGGTTTTAAGTTATGCCCTGGGGACATATAAGGTTTTTATAGAAGGCGTTGTCGTAGAAACTTCAAAACAGGCTCAATAGATTGGAAATTAAAGGGCTAGTGCCCTTTTTAATAGTCGAAAGTGATTGGAGTGCAACTAGCCCCCCCCCCCCCCATGCCATCATTTCCCCAAACACATCCAATCAAAATTTTGAGATAGTCATTTTGTTCAGCGTAGTTGATTTCCAGATAGAAAATATGTTTTTGAGGAGGACACTCCCCCAGAACCTTCAGGGCAAGGGTTTTAAGATATGCCTTGGGGGCATATAAGGTTTTTATAGAAGGTGTTGTCGTAGAAACTTCAAAAAAGGCTCATTCGATTGGAAATTCAAAGGGATTGTGCCCTTTTTAATAGTCGAAAGTGATTGGAGGGCAACTAGCCCCCCCCCACGCCCATCATTTCACCAAACACATCCAATCAAAATTTTGAGATAGCCATTTTGTTCAGCGTAGTTGATTTTCAAATAGAAAACAGGTTTTTGAGGAGGACAATCCCCCACAACCCTCAGGGCAAGGGTTTTAATTTATGCCCTGGGGGCATATAAGGTTTTTATAGAAGAGGTTGTCATAGAAACTTCAAAAACAGGCTCATTCGATTGGAAATTCAAAGGGATAGTGCCCTTTTTAATAGTCAAAGTGATTGGAGGGCAACTAGCCCCCCCCCCCCAATACGCCAATCATTCCCCCAAACACATCCAATCAAAATTTTGAGATAGCCATTTTTGTTCAGCGTAGTTAAATTCCAGGGTATTTTGTTCAGCGTAGTTGATTTCAATAGAAAACAGGTTTTTGAGGAGGACAATCCCCCACAACCCTCAGGGCAAGGGTTTTAAGTTATGCCCTGGGGGCATATAAGGTTTTTATAGAAGAGGTTGTCATAGAAACTTCAAAAAAGGCTCATTCGATTGGAAATTCAAAGGGATAGTGCCCTTTTTAATAGTCAAAAGTGATTGGAGGGCAACTAGCCCCCCCCCCCCAATACGCCAATCATTCCCCCAAACACATCCAATCAAAATTTTGAGATAGCCATTTTTGTTCAGCGTAGTTAATTTCCAGATTGAAAATATACTTTTGAGGAGGACACTCCCCCACAACCCTCAGGGTCAGGGTTTCAAGTTATGCCCTTGGGGCATATAAGGTTTCTATAGAAGGAGGTGTCGTAGAAACTTCAAAAAAGGCTCATTCGATTGGAAATTAAAGGGCTAGTGCCCTTTGTAATAGTCGAAAGTGATTTGAGGGCAACTAACCACCCTCTCACGCCCACCTTTTTCCCAAACACATCCAATCAAACTTTTGAGATATCCATTTTGTTCAGTGTAGTTGACCTCCAGATAGAAAATATGTTTTTGAGAAGGACACTCCCCCACAACCCTCAGGGCAAGAGTTTTAAGTTATGACCTGGGGGTATATAAGGTTTTTATAGAAGCGTTGTCGTAGAAGCTTCAAAACAGGCACATTCAATTGGAAATTCAAAGGGCTAGTGCCCTTTTTAATAGTTGAAAGTGATTGGAGGGCAACTAGCCCCCCCCCCACGCCCATCATTTCCCCAAACACATCCAATCAAAATTTTGAGATAGTCATTTTGTTCAGCGTAGTTGATTTCCAGATAGAAAATATGTTTTTGAACAGGACACTCCCCCACAACCCTCAGGGCAAGAGTTTTTAAGTTATGCCCTGGGGGCATATAAGGTTTATATAGAAGGCGTTGTCGTAGAAACTTCAAAATAGGCTCAATCGATTGGAAATTAAAGGGCTAGTGCCCTTTTTAATAGTCGAAAGTGATTGGAGTGCAACTAGCCCCCCCCCCCACGCCCATCATTTCCCCAAACACATCCAATCAAAATTTTGAGATAGTCGTTTTGTTCAGCATAGTTGATTTCCAGATAGAAAATATGTTTTTGAGGAGGACACTCCGCCAGAACCTTCAGGGCAAAGTTTTTAAGATATGCCTTGGGGGCATATAAGTTTTATAGAAGGTGTTGTCGTAGAAACTCAAAAAAGGCTCATTCGATTCGAAATTCAAAGGGATAGTGCCCTTTTTAATAGTCGAAAGTGATTGGAGGGCAAGCTAGCCCCCCCCCCCCACGCCCATCATTCCCCCAAACACATCCAATCAAAATTTTGAGATAGCCATTTTGTTCAGCGTAGTTGATTTCCAGATAGAAAATATGTTTTTGAGGAGGACAATCCCCCACAACCCTCAGGGCAAGGGTTTTAAGTTGTGCCATGGGGGCATATAAGGTTTTTATAGAAGGCGTGGTCGTAAAAACTTCAAAAAAGGCTCATTCGATTGGAAATATCCCTTTGTAATTGTCGAAAGTGATTTGAGGGCAACTAACCCCCCTCTCACGCCCACCTTTTCCCCAAACACATCCAATCAAAATTTTAAGACAGCCATTTTATTAAACGTAGTTTTTAAGTTCTGGAAATTAGGTCTTTGAGGATTACAACTCCCCCAAAGCCCTCAGGGCAAGGGTTGTAATGTAAGGATTCTCCGAATCCTTCATATTATTTCTTATGGAAGGGATGCTCGTATAAACTTTAGAGAGGGCTCATTTTATTGAAAATTGAAAGTTCTTGTTCACTTTTTAAGAGTCAAAAGAGATTGAAGGGCAACTAGCCCCTCTCCCTCCTCCACGCCCTAAATATATCAGATAAAAATTCTGAGATAGACAGTTTGTTAAAATAGTTCAAAGTTCTGATAACAAAAAACTCCGGTGTCGACACAGCCCACCAGGGCCCAGGGGTAGGCGTTGTAAGTTATGCCCTGGGGCATAACTTATTAAGGGGGTTTATAACTTATGGGAAGGGGTTTTGTATGGGAAGAACACATAGGAAATCTATTATAGTTATCCAATTATAAGGTTAAAATACGTACTCTGTGATAGATACAAAATTGCTTTGGCACACAAATTCCTGTTAAGATCAATTCCAAACAGTCGTGATCCCTTTGTATCAGCAAGTGAAATGGTCTAAACCCCCTTATTGGAGTTATTTTTTCAATCCATTCATTGTTGTCAATCGCTGTCCACAAGTTTATGCAAGCTGTCTATTGTTCATTTATAAGGTTTTTATCAAAGAGGTAATCGTATAGACTTCGAAAAAAGCCTCATTCCATTTAAATTGAAAGTTCTAGATCCGTTTTTTAAAGTCAGGATTAATCGGACAGTAAGCACCCCCCCCCCCTCATGCCATAAAAACTTGAAACTTTTTGCAATCAAAAACAAACAAAAATTAATTAACAAAACTTTCCAAAAATACGTTTTTCAAAGAAAAGTAAAGGCCATTTTAAACTTAAGCTCAGGAGATACAAATACTTGTTAAAATTCAAACTCAAAATGACCAGAAATTACTATTAAAGAATAAATGAAACCCAAAACGAACAGAAATTAAATAAACAATCATAGCAAAAAACATACAACAAGTAATAATATAAATGAATAAATAGATCTTAAAGCGAGTAATGCTTAGATTGAATATAAAAATCAAGCTTAAAACGAAAACAAATATTTTGCTATTAAAGTATAAATGAAACTTAAAACGAACAGAAATTAAATAAACAATCAATGCGAACAAACATACAATGTATATTAATGTAAATGAATAAATAAATCTTAAAACGAGTGAAACTTAAATTGAATATGCAAATCAAGTTTGAATCGAATAAAAATAACTACAAACAAGAGTTTGGGTAACGTCTCACTGCAGAAGCCTAAAACCTACTGCGTCATTAGCGCTTTACTGAAAACGAATTATATTTCAAATGTTTTCTTTTGTACTTAATATTGAAAATGAATATTAAAATTACAGTAAAATTTTGAACTGATGAGCTTTTAGCAATTAATATCATTTTGCATCAGATATTCAGTTTAATCTATTAGTTCTTTTCAAGATTGGTCAAGACAAATATAGTTTCACTTCAAGCAAAATTTGGATACTGCCCCCTTCTTTAACTGTAAAAACCTAAAGCCTTCTGCGTCATTGGTGCTTCACTGAAAACGAATTACTCATATATTACAAATTTATTATTTTCCTGTTCTTACAGCATTGAAAATGAAAATAAAAATTACAGTGAAAAAAAAATCTTGAACTGATGGATCTTTCAACAATTAATATCATTATATATCTAATATTCAATTTGATTTTGTTTATACTTTCCAAGACTGTTCAAGACTCTTATAGTTTTGCCATATTTTTAACTGTGCCATTTTTTGTAACTAATCGTGTTAGTTTGTTATGAAAACATTCTATGGCTTCTAGGCATTTCTATTTGAGCGGAAAACTGCACCTCAAACTTTGTGGAACATGCATTTTCTTGCATGAAACACCAAAATATAATAAAATGCCAAGTTTCGGAGTGTTCCACCACTCGCAAGCAAGTGCCATTGGTATTTTTGAATCCGCATGGTCAATTTAGGGGGTGGAGGGCAGGCTAATTCTCGTAGCAGCCCCATTCCGTCGTGGTATGGTTCACATTTTCAACACCTGGCATCCGGACTATCATATAATCTACCAAGCATACAACTACCCCAAATCAGTATCAATAAATAAATGAAACTCAAAACGAACCAAAATTAAAATTAATATTAGAGTCAAACTCAAAACGAGCATAAATTAATGTGAGTAGGGTTCAAAGCCCCTATGCTTTCTAAAAGCCAGAATATAATTTGTACTTTACTAAAAAAAAATCAAATGAGTTTACTGAAAAAAAATATGCATAGTCAATTTAATATACATATGCTGATATTTATTCCCTAAAATCTTAATTAATTTTTGATTTCTTAAAGTTACAAAAGTGAAAATATTTCAAAGAATTGTTTTCAGTAAAGCGCCAATGACGCAGTAGGTTTTAGGCTTCTGCAGTGAGATACCCAAACTCTTGTTTGTAGTTATTTTTATTCGATTCAAGCTTGATTTGCATATTCAATTTAAGTTTCACTCGTTTTAAGATTTATTTATTCATTTACATTAATATATATTGTATGTTTGTTCACATTGATTGTTTATTTAATTTCTGTTCGTTTTAAGTTTCATTTATACTTTAATATCAAAATATTTGTTTTCGTTTTAAGCTTGATTTTCATATTCAATCTAAGCATTACTTGCTTTAAGATCTATTTAGTCATTTATATTATTACTTGTTGTATGTTTTTTGCTATGATTGCTTATTTAATTTCTGTTCGTTTTGGGTTTCATTTATTCTTTAATAATAATTTCTGGTCGTTTTGAGTTTGAATTTTAACAGGTATTTGTATCTCCTGAGCTTAACTTTAAAATGGCCTTTACTTTTCTTTGAAAAACTTATTTTTCGGAAAGTTTTTTTTAATTAATCTCAAGAAAAGATCAGCAGAAAGCCAGCTACTTGTTGCTACAAACGCCTGGAGAAAATATATGGATAGTGGGATGCAGGTAGATATTTTATACTTAGACTGGTTTCTTTCAGATTAAGCGTGATTTAACACTAATGGAATATTTAAATGAAGTTTTAATTTTACGTTCAAATAAAGTGATTTTCATAATCACCGTGATCTAGTACCTTATTCTAGACATCAATTTTGTTGCTGTACGCCTTTATAAGTAAAAACGAATTCACCTCCTCAAAATCAACCCCAACCTTCAAAAAACCTAATTTTTAGTTTTACGTTCATATCAAGGTGATTTTCATAATCACAGTGATCTAATACCCTATTCTAGACGTAAATTTTGTTGTTGTTCGTCTTTACATGGAAGCACGAATTTCACCTTCTTAAAGTCAACCTCAACCTAAAATAAAACTTAAGTTTTAACTTTACGTTCAAATAAAAGTGATTTTCATAATCACCGTGACCTATTAAACTATTCTAGACATCAATTTTAATGTTGGACGCCTATATAGGAAACACGAAATTCACCCCCTCAAAATAAACCTCAACATAAACAAAACCATATTTATGTAACAGATAGATGAGCCAACTTTGCATATTTGGAATCAGCGCATTTTTTTTAGTTGGGTAGTCAAAGAATCTTTTCTCTTACAATTTGTTCCCGGTCAAACCGTTCCCTTCCTGGACTAATAATACTTTACTTTCTTGACTTTAGCACTGTACTTATTGCATATTACTTTACTCCACTGTACTTTCTTCAATCTATTATACTACTTGCATAAGTACGCTTACTATTATACTCAAGATATTCTACCTATTCATGAGGTAGAAACTTTGCGAGTCGCTGGCTGGACGCTCGTCTTCTTCATTATTCATCAAGAGAAGTAGAAATCTGGTAAAAACGAAATGGCTGTGGCATTTCAGAATCCTTGCAGAATAGTTGAAATATCTAAGAGCTATGTTTTTCTAACAGAATTAATAATCAAAATTAATATTATTTTTATTCGTCGAAAATTACTGTATACAAAACTTCGAATACCGTATCAAATTCATCATTTATCTTGAATTTAGTGCGTCGAATAAAACTCCTTCAGGCAAACTTCAGAAGTATATTAGAACTGCGGGATGTGGCTATAGTTATCGTGAATGAAAATCAACTTATCCACTCTGTGTGGACTGAGGCCATTTCTTTTCTAAGTCACTATCATAGTCACTATCAGACCTACCACCAAAAATAGTCTCTGCGTCACACTAGTCGCAGGAATAGACAATAACTTGCTGGAAAGTGCGGCGACGTAGGCAATTTCATCGCGATTGTGTCTTTGGAACAGAAGAACGTTGCCGTTACTGTCGTCTTCGGTTTCTTCCTATGTCTTTAAAAGGATGAAGTATAGTGCAACTTGATTCCTGATTGGTTCCAGCTCTTCCCGATTCACTACTCTTTTTTAGACAACCTCCTTGTTCTCTTTTTCAGCCTTCTTTTTTTTGGCAATGTTTCTTCAAACTAAAAAAAAATTTCAAAGAAAATCATTTGTTCACACGACCTCTTTTCCACACCACCCAGGAGGTAGAGGTCAAGGGCCGTTTTTTTTGTAGGGGTATCGCCATTAGCCACTAATCCTCTGATTAATTTTCATTAAAAACAATTATTGAAAATTTCAAAAATTGTTTTTAATGAAAATTAAATAAAACAAGTTCTTACTAAGCCAAATTTAATGAATGTATATTTTAAAAAAATGTATTTAGTATGGTCCACTAAGTCTCCTTTAGAGCCCGTGGTTTACATTTATAAAATTCACATATATTGTGTATTATATTTTAAAAAAAAACCTCTTTTCCATACCATCCAAGAGGTAGAGATCTAGGTACGTTTTGTTTTTTAGAGGTTTCGGCAGCTTCTTTTACTCGTTAAGATTAGTCAAATATTACTTGTAAATAGTGCAAGCAAGTGAGAAACTAGTAGCCAACTTACTAGTTGTCTACTATAGCCACTAATCTTCTGTTTGATTTTTATTAATTATATTTACTTAAATTTAATATATATACATTTTGAAAAAGTATTGAGTATCTTCTGCTAAGTTTCCCAGAGCCCAAGATTTCCCATATGAAGTAACTTTAAGGGGCAAGTTTATTTCTAAAATAATTTAAATAAAACACGTAACAATCAGTGTAATTTTAATGGACATTCCAGTGTTCGAACTTTTTTAGATATTTTAAATGGCGGATCCGTAATATAGACCAAAATATTTTGAGCCTTATAGCAGTAAGATTTTTGAATGTGTATTAAAAGTTCTGTTCACTAAAAAGCATTGGGTATCATCCATGGGCGCCCGGAAGGGGGGCAGAGGGGGGCTCCAGCCCCCCTGGCTGAATGATGCTGCCTTGTATTTTATATTGTTGTTTTGAGATTTCTATTATACAGCATTGAAAGTTACGATTAGACCAGGTAAGCCCCCCCCCCTCCTGAAATTCAGCTTATGGGTGCTCATGGCATCATCCACTAAGCATACATCAAAACCCCATTTATCAGTAATAAAAATTATTATTGTTAGCAGCAATTCTTATTAATATTTGTATCTTAAACGTTGTAGTTGATTTACCTTGAAAGATATACAGATAATTTTGTCATATCCATAATACTGACTACTTTATTTTCATTGATGATTGATGGGAATGCATGGTTGTGTTCTTACAAAATACAAAATAATTCTTCAAAATCAGGAAAGGCTTTTAAAACATATAAAATACATCTAACATATAAAATACTTCTTAAAAAACATAAATGTTTTTAAAAAAAAGTGTTCATACAAAACAAGTCTTATAAAAATACATCCACTAAGGCTACATCTTCTTTTTTAAGAAAATGAAAATAGATTATTAAACAAGCTTCTTTTGGCTACCAAACGCAGTTTTTTACATTCAAAATATATTGTACAAAATACACAATAAAACAATAACATACAATTCAAGATAAAATACATAATTTGATTGGCTTGTGGAAAGTGCAAGCACCCGAGATGCCTGTTCCCTGCAGTTTAAGGCCTGATGGCCGACTGGTACCGATACGGCTGTGCCTGCTCGCTCAAGCTCTCTTCTGCACAAGTTTAAAATAAACATAATAAACACAAAGTAAATCCACAAAATACAAAATAGTTAATACAAAATACAAAATAGTTTTTACAAAACAAAAATTCATATAAATACAAATACTACTTACAAAAGTAGATCTAGCTCTTACAGAATATATAAAAGATGTAACAACATCCAAAATAGTTCTTACAAAACAAAAATATTTATTATAAAATAAAAATAGTTCTTATAATTACAAAATACCTCATACAAAATCCAAATAATGCTCTTAATGAAAATAGAACAGCTCTTAAAAAATACATAATAGTTACAAAAATGCAAAATGATTCTTAGAAATACAAATACTACTTACAAAAGTAGATCTAGCTCTTACAGAATATATAAAAGATCTAACAACATCCAAAATAGTTCTTACAAAACTAAAATAGTTAATATAAAATACAAATTAGCTCTTACAATTAGACCCCGGCGCCGCGCCGATGAGGGGAGACCGGCGGCGGCGGGACCAAAAACAGTTTGCAATGCCGCGCTGCCGGTAAGATGTCGGCGGCGCGCCGGCGCTATGATGTCGGCGGCGCGCCGCCGGCGCGATCAATGTTGAACGCAAACATTAATGTTTTCATCAGTCTTTCTCAAATCACAGCTTAAATTTACAACAGATTCGAGCCTATTCATGAGTTCAAAAATTCCCAAGTCGCTGCCTGGAAACTGGTCTTCTTCGTTATTCATCAAGAGAAGTAGAAATCTGGTAGAAACGAAATGGCTGTGGCGTTTCAGAACCCTCGCATAATACGAGTAGTTTAATTTTCTATTAGCTATGTATTCTTAACATAAATAATTATCAAATTAGTAGTTTTTTTCATCGAGCGTTACTGCATACAAAACTTCAAATATCGTATCACAAAATTCGTCAGTTATCCGAGTAAAAACTTTGAATTTAACTTCGAACTTAGAAGCTTAATTTTTTCATAATGCTCTTTGCCTATATCTATTTTGTCACCAGTTGAAATGGGCGACTTTGATATTGATTTTTTTTTTTTTTTTTTTTTTTTGCTCTTTGGATTCCTAAAAAGCCTTCTTGTATTAAAAACTGGTTTTTAATAACAACTTGAAAAAAAAATTACATTTTAAAGTTTTTTTTGGCTCTATTATAGAATATATGTCATGTAGGCTAAGGCTGAACTGCTGCTTTTTTATTGCTTTTGGCTGCTCTTTTGGATATTATTCGTTTTTTTCTTTTGGGGATTTATTCCAAATTATAAACTCATAAATACCTAATATCAGTCAAATTATAAACTACATCTAAAAGGAGTAAATTTATCAAATTGGAAAATACATGATGAACACTTCACGTGAGAACCCTTCAATTACCATGAAACAAAAAATACTTAATGGTTTATTCGGTATGAAGAAAAATGAAGTGCCAGCTATTTTCTTAGGTAAAAAATGAAAAGCTCATCCGTTTTAAATGTAATTAAATGAAATAATAAGCAGACTGAAATAAGCATAAAAAAAATAATTAACTTATTGGCACCCCTGCTTTAAAAAAAAATAATCGAGGTATTATCATTTAAATATGATAGCTCACTACCCCCCCCCCCCCCCTGGATACCACCTTGATAGGATGCCGTCTCTGCTTTAAATTAAAAAAAATAACTTTTTGGGATCCCTGCTTTCAATAAAAAAAAATTCGAGATATTATCATTTAAATGTAACACCTCCCTACTACCCCCCCCCCCTCTGGATACCACCTTGATAGGATACCGTCTCAGCTTTCATTAGAAAAATAATTTACTTAATAATTAACTAGGTCACTATATGGTTCAAACAAACACGCAAAATAACGTTAAACAGCTTAGTGTTCCTTGAAAAAAAAAAATTGAGGGAATAAGTAAAGGGGTACAAAGACAACAACAAAAATGTCGAAATTATTCAGATATACTTCAAATTATTGGAAAACTGAGTCATAGATTCGCCGTGGCATTCAATAAGATCCAAAGAATCTAATTAAAAGGGAGCACACACAAAAGCCAAATAAGGCCAGTAGCCTATGAGAAATCGCAAAATACCCAAGACAATGAACAAGTCTTAATGGGGGGCCCTGGGTCTATCAAGATATTCAATGGTTTCCCAGGGAATTTGATATCATTTTCTTCTGTCTCCACTTTAAATGAAAAAAATAATTATCTTTTTGGCATCCCTGCTTTCAAAAAAATGAGGTATTATCATTTGAAAATGATAGCCCCCTATCCCCCCCCCCCTATAAGCAATAATTTACAATTTATTTATGAATCATATTTTTGGGGTAACATCCGGTTCGTATTTTAATTCCCTAACCTTGTACATAGCTTAGTCTATAGCTAAATTTTGTCTCAATAGAAGGTTTTTTTTTTTGGGGGGGGGGAGTAAAAATGTTTCAGAAAGAAGATTGTATTTTCTATCAGGCGTTCAACAATTGAGTATTAAACATTAAGAAAATCTTATCTAAAAACAGCAAAAAAAAATCTGCTAACTTACAATTCAGCTGTAGAAACAATCTGTCGGCTGTCAATTTCAAAATCCAACTGAAGGCTGAAGCTGTATAGTAGTGAATGCGTTCTATAATTCTATTCAACTTGAAAATAAAATTCTTGACTACGATTGATGTAAGAAATAGCGATTGGGAAACTGCATTCGAAATGATTTAAACTCATTTCATAAAGACGATGCTTTTTTTGTCAACATATTAAGAACTGTGTATATTGTAATATTTGCGATTGCATATTGCATCTGTCTGGTTTTTATGCAAAGTAACAAAAGAGACGAAAATTAATGAACAAAAGAGTAGAGAAGAATTATGGTATGCAAAGTAATTTTTAACAGGGAAAGTCACTGGTGATAAATCGCCTGGGGTGGCACCGTGATTGCGTGATTTTCGGGGATTAGGGGAACCATTTTTTTTTTTCGGGGAAATACCCAAAAATTCGGGGATAGTGCAAGCCCTGCTTGATTTCTAATCAGGAAAATCGAAATACTAAACCACACGAGAAGGAAAAGCTCCGACTTTGCGGTTGACGCAGTAAAGAATTGCCGCAAAACTAATTTAAAGTCGACCGAACGCCGCCGCCTCTACCGGCGGCGGCGCGCCTACGGCGTGCCACTGGCGTTATGACACTTCGGCGGCGTTCGACCGGGCCTCTCGTCGGCGGCGTTCGGTGGATCCGCCGGCGCGGCGCCGGGGTCTACTTACAATTACAAAATATCTCATACAAAAGCCAAATAATGATCTTAATGAACATAAATAGTTCTTAGAAAATACAAGACAGTTACAAAATGCAAAATGATTGTTAGAAAATATAAAATATTTCTTACAAAATGCGAAATAGTTCTTACAAAACAGAATAATTCTTCCAAAATACAAAACAGTTGCAGCAAAATTCAATATAATTCAGAAAAAAATATAAAAAGTTCTCACATAGTCCAAAATAGTTCATACAAAATAGTTTTCATGAAATAAAATTTAAAATATATTAAATAAAATAAAATATACAAATACAAAATAGTTCTTACAAATTAAAAAATATTAGCTACATACTTCATACATATATACTTCATACAAAACGCAAAATAATTACTACAAAATAGTTCTTACAAAGAAAGATAATTTTTATAAAACACAAATAGTACCTAAGACCTTTAATATAGTTATAAAATACAAAATAGTTTCAAAATACAAAAAATTCTATACAAATAAAATATACAAATACAAATAGTTCTTACAAATTAAAAAATATTAGCTACATACTTCATACATATATGCTTCAGACAAAACGCCAAATAATTCCTACAAAGTGGTTCTTACAAAGACAGATAATCTTTATAAAACACAAATAGTACCTAAGACACTCAATATAGTTATAAAATACAAACTAGTTCCAAAATACAAAAAGTTCTATTAAAATATAGAAAAGTTGTAAAAATACAAAATATTTCTTACAAAATCCAAAATGCTATTACAGAACATAAAATAGTTCTTAGAAATACAAAATATGATAAATATACAAAATAACTTTAACAAAAAATACTTGTTACAAAGTTTCAAAATAGTGTTTAAAAACCAGTTGTTATGAAATATAAAATTGTTCCTACAAAATAGAAATTAGCTCTTGCCAAATACAAAATAGTTTATACAAAATACAAACTATTTCTTTGAAAACCCAAAATGGTTCTTCTGAAATCAAAAATCATTCTTACAAAATATCATAGGCAGCGCGCTAGAGCTGCCTAAGTAAAGAACGATGTGGGCACAATGTGTTTTTTTTTCTCTCCATACCCGGGCACTTCGTATCGAAGAAGTTGTCGTAGAAAGTTCGAAAAGGGCTCATTTGATTGGAAATTGGAGTGGCTAGTGCCCTTTTTAATAGTCGAAAGTGATTGGAGGGCAACTAGCCCCCACCCACGCGCATCATTCCCCCAAACACATCCAATCAAAATTTTGAGATAGCCATTTTGTTCAGCGTAGTTGATTTCCAGATAGAAAATATCTTATTGAGGAGGATACTCCCCTCAACCCACGGGGCAAGGGTTTTAAGTTATGCCCAGAGGGCATATAAGGTTTTTATAGAAGGCTTTGTCGTAGAAACTTCAAAAAAGGCTCACTTGATTGGAAATTCAAAGGGCTAGTGCCCTTTTTAATAGTCAAAAGTGATTGGAGGGCAACTAGCCCCCCCCCCACGCCCATCATTCCCCAAAATACATCCAATCAAAATTTTGAGATGGCCATTTTGTTCAGCGTAGTTGATTTCCAGATAGAAAATATATTTTTGTGGAGGACACTCCCCCACAACCCTCGGGGCAAGGGTTTTTAAGTTATGCCCTGGGGGTTAAGGTATGTTGTCGTAGAAACTTCAAAAAAGGCTCATTCGATTGGAAATTCAAAGGGCTAGTGCATTTTTTAATAGTCGAAAGTGATTGGAGGGCAACTAGCCCCCCCCCCCCCACCCACGCCCATCATTCCCCCAAACACATCCAATCAAAATTTTGATATAGCCATTTTGTTCAGCGTAGTTGATTTCCAGATAGAAAATATCTTTTTGAGGAGTACACTCCCCCACAACCCTCGGGGCAAGGGTTTTAAGTTATGCCCTGGGGGCATATAAGGTTTTTTATAGAAGCCGTTGTCGTAGAAACTTAAAAAAAGGCTCATTCGATTGGAAATTCAAAGGGCTAGTGCCCTTTTTAATAGTCGAAAGTGATTGGAGGGCAACTAGCCCCCCCCCCGCGCCCATCATTCCCCGAAACACATCCAATCAAAATTTCGAGATAGCCATTTTGTCCAGCGTAGTTTAATTCCAGATAGAAAATATGTTTTTGAGGAGGACACTTCCCTACAACCCTCGGGGCAAGGGTTTAAGTTATGCCCTGGGGGTATATAAGGTTTTTATTGAAGGCGTTGTCGTAGAAACTTCAAGAAAGGTTCATTCGATTTGAAATTCAAATGGCTAGTACCCTTTTCTAATAGTCGAAAGTGATTGGAGGGCAACTAGCCCCCCCCCCCCACGCCCATCATTCCCCCAAACACATCCAATCAAAATTTTGAGATAGCCATTTTGTTCAGCGTACTTGATTTCCAGATAGAAAATATGTGTTTCGAGGAGGACACTCCCCCACAACCCTCAGGGCAAGGGTTTATACCCTGGGGGCATATAAGGTTTTTGTAGAAGGCGTTTTCGTAGAAACTTCAAAATAGGCTCATTCGATTGGAAATTCCAAGGGCTAGTACCCTTTTAATAGTCGAAAGTGATTGGAGGGCAACTATCCGCCCCCCCCCCTACCCACGCCCATCATTCCCCCAAACACATCCAATCAAAATTTTTAGAGAGCCATTTCGTTCAGCGTAGTTAATTTCCAGATAGAAAATATGCTTTTGAGGAGTACACTCCCCCACATCCCTCAGGGCAAGGGTTTTAAGTTATGCCCTGGGGGTATGTAAGGTTTTTAAAGAAGGTGTTGTCGTAGAAACTTCAATAAAATCTCGTTCGACTGGAAATTCAAAGGGCTAGTGCCCTTTTTAATAGTCGAAAGTGATTGGAGGGCAACTAGCCCCACCCCCACCCCACCCCCCCACACCCATCATTCCCCCAAACACATTCAATAAAAATTTGGAGATAGTCATTTTGTTCAGGGTAGTTTATTTCCAGATAGAAAACATATTTTTAAGGAGGACACTCACCCACAACCCTCAGGGCAAGGATTATAAGTTACTGCCTGGGGGCATATAAGGTTTTTATTGAAATGTTTGTCGTAGAAACTTGAAAAAGGGCTCATTCGATTTGAAATTCAAAGGACTAGTACCCTTTTTAATAGTCAAAAGTGATTTGAGGGCAACTAACCCCCCTCTCTTGCCCACCTTTTCCCAAAACACATCCAATCAAAATTTTTAGATAGCCATTTTATTCAACGTAGTTAAAAGTTTTGGAAATTAGATCTTTAAGGATGACAACCCCTCCCCCCACAGCTCTCAGGGCAAGGGTTGTAAGTTATGCCCTGGGGGCATATAAAGTTTTTATTGAAAGCGTTGTCGTAGAAACTTCAAAAGGGCTCATTCAATTGGAAATTGAAAGGGCTAGTGCCTTTTTTAATAGTTGAAAGTGATTGGATAGTGACTAACGCCCCTCTCACGCCCATCATTTTCCCAAACACATCCAATCAAAATTTTGAGATATCCATTTTGTTCAACGTAGTTGAAAGTTCTGGAAATTAGGTATTTTAAGATGATAAACCCCTCAGAGCCGTCAGTGCAAGGGTTGTAAGTTATGCCCTGGGGGCATGCAAGGTTTATATAGAAAGTTGTTGTATATGATTTATAGAATAGATTTTAGTCTTCCTCAAATCCAATTTTTATATGTTTAAAAACTAAATGTTGACTTAATATTAAATTAAAATGCACTGTGATAATGCTAATTCCCAATAAGGCATCTCAGCAGTATCCCAAGAACGACTGAGGGTATTATGTTCAAACGTTCGGGGCTACTTCTGCTCTTAAAATTTAACCAAATCCAAATAGCGTAAGTGTATCCAAGCTATCAAAGAAAGTAAACAGATTTTTTCGCGAATGGTATTAAGTTTTCCATTACAGGTCAACTAGAGGAGTTATGAAACTAAATTAAACAGTACTATTTGTTTCCAGATTTTTAAAAGGGTGTATTCTGTTAAAAAATTGCTGAAAATTTTTCTCCGGCATACAAATAGCAGGCCAAACTATTAAGTCTTAAAAAACGAAAAGATTTAAAGTATTATTTTCTTTTTCTCTGAAAAGACTATGTCAATATAAAACGAACAGAAATTAATTTAAAAAGCTTTTTCCACAAAATAATTTTTTCAAAGAAAAGTAAAGAACTCCATTAAACAAAAAATGAGCAAAACTAAAATCAAATAATCTACCAAGCGTGAAACTACCACAAATCAGCATTGATAAATAAATGAAACCCAAAATGAACAGAAATTACAATAATTAACCGAGACAAACTCAAAACGAGCAGAAATTAACATAAGTTGGGCGCAAAACCCCTATGCCTTCCCAAGGCCAGAACAAAATTTGCACTTTACTGAAAAAATACAAATGAAAGTGCATTGTCAGTTTAATATACATACACTGATATTAAGTAATCAAAATATTAAAATTATTTGATTTATTAAAGTTATAAAAGTAAAACATTTATATTTTAACATTATATTAAAACATTATAACATTAATGTTTTAATTATATTAAACATTATATTATTATATTCATTATAACATTAATTATATATTAATTATTATATTATAATTATTATATTAATATTATATTATATTAATTAATTATATAATATAATTAATATTATATATATATAATTAAATTAATATATATATATTAATATTAATTATATAATATAATTAATATTATATTATTATATTATATTATATTATATTCATAATTATTAATTATAAATTAATTATTATATTAATTATAACATTTAACATTATATTAAAACTTTATATTAAAACATTATATTAACATTTATATTAAAACATTAGTAAAACTGTGTAAGGTAAGGTATATGTTCCCTCTAAAAAAGTGACTTTGCGACAAGCCTTCAACTGTAACTTGTACTAAAACGACAAGATACTTACATCACTGCAATAGCAAGTCTTAGATCTATTCATTCCTTCAGGGGCGTAATTTTTTTTGTGGAAGGGAGTTAAAATTTAGTTTCTTCAAAGATCTTGTCAAAACTAAGATAACGTTGCATAATTCAACCATCCAGAGAAACGGGTCAGTTTTTTAGTATACCTTTGCCTTTATGGCACTCTATGGTTCATTTTTCATTTCTCACTGTCATTTTTACTTGATTTGCAAAAATTGGCTCCAACTTTGCCCCCTCCCCCGGATTTTGACGAAATTACGCCGCTATATTCATTGGGACAGAATTGTAATATTACTCAGGTTTTTTTTAAGGAGGATCTAAACTTGCTTTAAAAAAAGGAAAATTTTCCTTTCTTCAACGATTTTCAACCAGTTTTGATGTATTTTTAGTCTAAAAAACCCTGTACACCAAATTTCCAAAATAAAATCCTGTAGATAGATAGAACTGAATCTCAGCTATGTGCGATAATAAAATGTGTGTCTTTTGTTGGTATGTTATAGCCTTATAACAGCAGAAAAATATTTCAAAACTCTCACAGGGACATAGACATTGTTTTGATCACACATTAATGTTAAGGATGCTTTAAGAGGTTATAGTCAGAGATTAGTCTCAAGAGATTATCAACTCATCCTTTATGGTCTCCCGCTGGAAAAAGTTCACAGCTTCGTTTACCTGGGATCTGAGATGGATTCGAGAGGAGGATGCGATCAGGATGTCAAAAGAAGAAAATCTAGAGCTCAATCAGTTTTTGCTCAACTCCGCAGGCATCTTTGGACTCGTCGAGAGATTAGCGTAAGAACAAAGATAAAAATTTACAAGTCGACAGTGAGGGCAGTTCTTCTCTATAGGAATCCTGGCCCATCAAAGCAGCTCAGGGACGCGCTCTCGAAGTCTTCGATAACCGTTGCTCCCGTTCAATCTTGCACACCCGGTTTTCAGACTAGATCTCTAATGACGAAATCCGCCGACGGTGTTACAACATAGACAGAATCTCAGGCATCATCAAGCTCTGCCAACTCCGCTGGCTTGGACTACGCCTGACGATCACTTAATTAAACAAATACTAGTCGCTGAACCCCTACCAACATGGTGTAGAAGACAAGGAGGACAGTTTAAAAATTGATGAACGCTAGTTAAGCAAGATCTAGAGCCAACTGGAGGTTTTTTAAAAATTTGGCCACAGATTGGACAAATGCTGGTTGAAGTTTGCCGAAGTACTGACACAAGACCGCTCATCGTAGGAGACCATCATTCAGAAGCTTTGTTTAGATACCGGGTGAGGCGAAAACGCCTGGTCCTGCTGCACCTACAAGTAAGCGCAAGTACGGATGCCATAAGGGTTTTGTGCATGAATTACCCGGAAGTTTTGGAACTTGTTCATCCTGAGCAAGCCACGGATACCTTCGGTAAGCTGTAGCTTAAGAAGGTAGTCTCATATACTAATGCGTTATTCTATTATTATAATATTATTTTTTTAATTTATTTTATTTTATTTTCATAATGTGTTATCATTTTAATAATATTTTATTCTATTATTATATTAACAATCTTTTTCAGACCTGTGTAGTAATTATAATTACTCTCTTTTTATTACATTACTATTTATTATTAATTGCTATTTATTAATTAGTAATTACTAAAATTAATTACAAAAAACGTTTTCCACAAAATAAGTTTTTCAAAGAAAAGTGAAGAACTCTATTAAACCAAAAATGAGCAAAAATAGAATCAAATAATCTACCAAGCGTAGAACTACCACAAATCAGCATCAATAAATAAATGAAACCCAAAACGAAGAGAAATTACAATAAATAACCGAGTCAAACTCAAAACGAGCAGAAATTAACATGATTAGGACTGACAACCCCTATGCCTTCTCAAGGGAAAAGCATAATTTGCACAGTACTGAAAAAAATGCAAATGAATTTGCAATGTCAGTTTAACATACACATGCGGTTACTTACTCCTTAGAATCTTAATAACATTTGATTTATTAAAGTTATGAGAGTGATAACATTAAAAAAGTAATTTCAGTAAAGTGCAAGTTATGTTCTTTCCTTGAGAAGGCATAGGGGTTGAAAGCCCTACTCATGTTAATTTCTGCTCGTTTAGAGTTTAACTCGGTTATTTCTTGTAATTTCTGTTGGTTTTGGGTTTCATTTATTTATTGATGCTGATTTGTGGTAGTTTTGCGTTTGATAAATTATTTGATTCTATTTTTGCTCATTTTTGATTTCATGGTGTTCTTTACTTTTCTTTGAAAAACCTATTTTATGGGAAAAGTTTTTTTTTAATTAACTTCTGTTTGTTTTATATTGACATAGTCTTTTTTAGGGAAAAAGAAAATAATAATTTAAATCTTCTTGGTTTTTTCTTTAAGAATTTATAGTTTGGTCTACTATTTGTATACTGGAGAAAGTTTTTCAACAATTTTTAACAAACATACACCTTTTCAAAACTCTTAACACAAACAGTAGTGTTTAATTTAGTTTTATACCTCCTCTAGTTTACTCGAAAAATAAAACTTAATACCATTCCCAAAATATTCTATCTATGCTCTTTGACAGCTTGGATACACTTACACTCTTTTGATTTAGTTCAATTTTAATAGCAGAAGTAGTAATAAAAGCATAAAAGTTCGAATAAAAGTTTAAACTTAATACCCTCAGTTGTATAACCCTAAAGAATAACCCTAGAGATATAATTATTAGACTGTTCAGCTATGCTGAACAAAATGGCTGTCTTAATATTTTGATTGGAAGTTTTTGGAAAAGTATGATCTAAAGAGAAAGGCTGATTGCCCTCCAATCACTTTTGACTCTATAAAAGGGCCCTAGAAATTTTAATTTCCAATCAAATTGCCTCCTTTAAAATATCAATGACATTACTAGCTATGATAGAGCAGCGCTACCTATGATATTGCTTATATGTCTTTTTAATACCTACATACATATAGTTTTTTCGTTTAATTGAAACTCCCCCTAAACGTTCCCTAAAATTTTCAACTTAATACCCTTAATGTCATTAGTTACAGTAACCGTGAAAGTAGTATTAAAAGTATACACATAGTGTCTTCTGGCTAGTTTAAAATCCGCCACAACTCACCCTGAAAGGTCTGGCTTAATAATGTAAGCCGTTATTGAGATATTGTTTTTGTCACCCTTTTGACAATACACATGATCATAGTTCGTTTTTGATTTAGTTTAACATCCGCCTAAATATTCCTTGAAAGCTTCACCTTAATGCTTGTGTAGTAGCAATAGTTGTAGTTGGAGTACTAGCATTAGTAGCAGTATGCATAAAGCACCTTTGTTGTTTTTCAGCGAACCTTTGCCCTGAGGACTGTGGGGGGGGGGGGGGTCATCCTCAAAGGCATAATTTCTGGACCCTTCAACTACTCTGAACAAAACTGCTATTTCAAAATTTTGATTGGATGTTTTGGGGAAATGATGGGCGTGAGGGGAGGGGGGGGGGGGGGCTGGATGCTATCAGATCACTTTAGCTCTTAAAAAGGGCACTATAACTTATAATTTCAAATCGAATGAGCCCCGTCTGAATTTTATATGACCTCCCATTCCATAAAATTTTATATGACCCCAGTGCATAACTTACAGACCTCGCCCCAGAGCTCTGGGGGGGAGTGTCAACCCTGAATGCATTGTTATATGTTCTTTGGACTATTTTGAACAAAGTGGCTATCTCATAATTTCAACCAGATATGGTTGGTGCAAAGAGCAGTAGTCGGGGGGCGGGGCTAGTTGCCCTCTATCACTTTTGACTCTTAAAAGGGAACTAGAACTTCCAATTTTCAACAAAATGAGCCTCTTCTAAAGCTTATAAAACCGTCCATTCCATAAAAACCTTAAATGCCCCCGACGCATTACTTACAACCCTTGCCCCCAGGCTGGAATTTCATCCTCAAAGACATAATTTCTATACCTTTCAACTACGTTGAACAAAATGGCTATTTCAAAATTTTGATGGGATGTGTTTAGGGAAACGATGGGCCTGGCTATTTGCCCTCCTATCACTTTCGACTATTAAAAAGTGCACTAGCCCTCTCAATTTCTAATCGAATGAGCCCTTTTTGAAGTTTCTACGACAACTTCTTCTATAAGAAGTGCCCTGGTCTAAAAAAAATGATACATTGTGCCAACATCGTTCTTAACTTAGGCAGAGCTATTGCGCTGCCTATGATTACAGGATAATAATGACTGCAAGTCATTTTGATTTATAGCATGCTGCAGTTCCCCAGCCTCCAGACTGGAAAAATTTTTGGCTACGATTTTGCTGTCCCTTGTAGGAACTGAAAAAAAGTAGAAAAAATCAAGTCGTAGTCTCCCTTGAAAAGTTGAAAAATCAAAGTATAACTATTAATCCTGTCCTAGCAAGTTTCTATGTAATTTCTTTATACACTTCACGTGACGTACCAAAGTGTGAACAAGCTGTACAAAGAAAATTACAGGATAATAACGAATGCAAGTCATCTTGAATTTCCTGCAGATCATTTAGTAGCGTGATCTCTGGAAAGGATAAATACAAGTTAATCAGCGATATACAAGCTTGTATTAATGTAGTGTCTGTTTATTTTGGGCTCCCAATAATAATAGCCGAAACTAGTTTAGTAGGTTTTGGTAAATGAAATGAAAATATTGTCTATATAATAAAATCGGATGTATCCTGTATGCATTACTATACTGTTTGGCCGATGGCCAAGATACTTTAAGAAGTTGTTGGGTCCGTGTTAATAAACAGTAAGTAATCGAACTCAATAGCAACCGAAACTCTAAGAAACATAGTCTTGATAACAATGTATACATAAAAAAAATTGAATTTGGATGCTTATTCAAAATACATAATATTTATCAAGTTTAATGTTACCCATCGAAAGTTACGAGCCTGAGAAAATTTGTCTAATTTTTGAAAAAGGGGGAAACACCCCCAAAACACCAAACGATCTTAAAGAAAATCATACCATCAGATTTAGCATATCAGAGAACCCTATTGTAGAGGTTTCAAGCTCCTATATACAAAAATGCAGAATTTTGCATTTTTTTCTGCCAGAAGCAAGATCACGAATACGTGTTTATTTGTCTTTTTGTTTGTTTGTTTTTCCCAGGGGTGATCGTATCGAACGGATGATTCTAGGAGATCAGGAGAGGCCTTATTTTTATCAGAAATCGAAGATTCTAGTGCCCTTTTTAAGTGACCAAAAACGTTGGAGGGCTGCTACCCTCCCTCCCACGCACCTTTTTTCCCAAAGTCGTCCGATCAAAATTTTGAGATAGCCATTTTATTCAGCATAGTCGAAAGATATAATAACTATATCTTTGAGGATGATTTGGCTTCCCACAGCCCCTGGGGGAAGGGCTGCAAGCTATGAACTTCGTCCATTGCTTACATATAGTATTGGCTATTGGGAAGTATACAGACATTTTTTGGAGGGGGGGGGGGCTTACGTTGGAGCATCGTTCCCTGGAGGAATTTTTTGTGAGGGAAGGGAATTTTCCATAATCGGGGAGCTGGATTTCCCAGCATTATTTAAAAAAACAATAAGAAATTAAATAAAAACAACTTTTTTTTTCAACTGAAATTAAGGAGCAACATTACAACTTCAAACGAACAGAAATTGTTACGTGTATGAGGAGGGTCACCCCCTTCTCAATACCTCGCTCTTTACGTTAAAGTTTTTTAGAGCTTTTAAAAAAGCTTATTGTTCAAATTAAATGTCCCTTGTATTTCACGAGTCATTCTTAAGTAATTAGAACGAAAATTCAAACTTAACTATGACGATTTATTTGTATTCGATGTTCAGCCATGTTGGGATGATCAAGAATTTGTAACTATAAAATTTGTACATAGTTGCAGACAGGCCCTATTCTGTGTTTGAAAGGGAAGGGAATAGTCGTAGTATTTTTCCTAGGAGGAAGGGGGTTAAAATGTAGAAATACTGCATTTTTATTGACTGTCTTTTAGTTTTTTCCCTGGGGGGGGGGGTGTCTTTCTCATGTAAAACCGTAGATCTATCATTCTCAAGAGAAAATCAATGACTCAATAGAGAAAATCTTTAAGGAATCGTTGGGTTCTCACTGATTTTAAATCTGATTGCATTATTTTCTATGAACATAACGAAATTCACAATGGGTAAGGTTAGCACCACTCACCATTTTATTTAAATTAGACTCTCCCCCTTCAACTTCATCATTAGATTAGAAGTATCGATTTTCGAAGTTTAATAAATAAAATATAACTTTACCGCCCGCATTAATACCAAAACCTCTTAATTCCTTCATCTGTATACAGGAATGATTGGTGGAAATTTTAAATATTTGCTGTTTTTGTTCAGTTTTATCGTTGAGATCAATAAATACACCTCTGTTGCTTGAAAATTCAACGTATCATTTGGAATCTTCCGTATAATTTTCCGCCTAAGTTTTGAATTTCCTACGTGCCTTTTTGACTTCCAAAATATTCTTTATTGCAGTTCGAAGAGAATTTGTTCGTCCACTATCAGTTCTGCTTTGGTTTGGGTTTTTGTATCTATTCTGGAAAGTTGGAGATCCTTTTCCAGTATTAAATTCAAAGCACAGCTTAAGACTTTTGTCCATGGAGCAAGGAATCTCAAGAATTGGAATCATTGGAGTCACAGTGATGGCGCTTTTGTCCGGATTTGGTGCGGTCAATTATCCTTATACTTCGATGACTGTGTTTATGAGGTAGACTGCCCTTTTGATTTGTAATGAGGTTAAAAATTTTATAAATGAGAAAAAATAATGCACCATCTTGCTGCTTAACTACTGTGAGTAATATTAAGAACGTACTGTAAGTTGCCGCTGTTGAGCGTTTTTTTCCATGAATTAATTTAAAGAAAAGATTTTCCAAAAATATTTTTTCTAAGAACAGTAGTGAGTGACACTAAGACCTGAGACGGACAGAGATAAATTATTCTGATAAGTTAAATTTCAGACATTCAAAAATTACAGTGAATGCACGGACGCACGCAGAGGGGGGGGGTCTGTGCCTAGCCCCCCTCTCATATACTTAATTTTCCGAATTTCTGGGTGCTTCCCGTTCGAATTATCATATGATTTTTTCCTTGTTATTGCCCTCCCCCAGAATAATCTTTTCTTACGTACCTTTTGTAGTGAATGCTCGAAACCTAAGCTAAAATGTTGCCATGCATAGTGTCTTTTGTTTTGCCTCACTACTTAAACCTGAATAGCTTCTAACGCAAAATATCCCAACATAAAAGAGTCTGAGGTCTCCTTGTCAGCCCCCCCCCTCTACTACCTGAAAGTCTCAAGCCAATCGAGCCTTTAGTTCAGTCTAGGATTCTTAAGAGTTTCGTGCCTCTTGAAAAAGGGATATTTTTGAACCGTCTTTGGGCCCCATGTTGGCAAAGAAAAGATAGACCTTTTTGCGGGTCCTGTTTTCGGAAGAATTAAACTTCCCTTTTAATTTTCTGTTTGTGCATTGGGGCCCCCGTTCCCCAAGGACTTGAAGTACCAAGGACATCAAAACGAAAACGTTTTTCCCTAGACCAACCTTAAGTCTGCTGATACTTGACAACCGCTATTTCGAAAGATTTTTCTTGTAGTTGTTTCAAAATTCTGGAGTTTTTAGGGCAGTATCACATGTTAGTGTTCACATGCCAGTCACATGCCAGTGTTGCTAAGTTGAACTATGGAAATAAATAAGGAGGACTAAATAGCTAAATTTGATAACGTTTTTCATCCTTAAAGATTTAATATTAACAGTCTATTTTTCCAAAAAACGATTAAATCTTCTAAGGAAAGCTTCACCTTCTTAAGCTACTTCATTTCATATGCTTTTTAGCTATTTTTGCTGATTTTTTACCCACGTTTAGTATTAAAACTTGAGGTTTACTGCTACCAAAAGCTGCATAGCTGGGTACGGAGACCTTTTTCATTAAAAACTGCAATCCCAATTTGTAAGAATTTCTCTTTCTCAATGTGTAACTTTCCAGTTTAACAGTTCAAATAATCAACATTCATTTTCAGTATGACTGGTATTTTAAAGATACGAATTTCGAGCCAATTGGAAAAAGAACTATACACTTTTGGGGCCGCATTTTTGGGGGCTCATGCCCTAAAATCAAAAGCTTTTGTAGCTCCCTTAACCCAAAATGACAAGCGTGCATGGTTCTAAGGTCCAAGCATCGCAAAGTGAATGATGAAGGATAGGTGGCTTCA
Organism: Artemia sinica; assembly: GCA_027921565.1. Lineage (NCBI taxonomy): Eukaryota > Metazoa > Arthropoda > Branchiopoda > Anostraca > Artemiidae > Artemia > Artemia sinica. Next base: position 71,839,598 of record CM051262.1, read on the forward strand.
TAATATCAAGCGATCAAGGGCCGAAGCCGCGAACCAGACATAGTCGGAATTGCGAGGCTGAAAGGCCCGAAAGAGTTCAGGGAGGTAACAAAGCCTATGAAGTGAGCTTTTTGCTAACCAGCTACCAGCAGTAGCTTTTGGCTAACGTCCATTTACATAAATATGTATATGCATGTATATATATATATATATATATATATATATATATATATATATATATATTATATATATATATATATATATATATATATATATATATATTATATATATATATATATATATATATATATATATATATATATATATATATATATCCTATCTTGCTTTGATCGTAAAGTCCGCAGTTTGGGCCCTTAGCCGAAAAGAAATAATTTGATCTCACCTCGCTCTTTTTGCTTTGTTTGCTGAGGTTTGCAGCTTGGGCATTTGGCCCTCGCATGCTTCTTATTCTTCTTTATCCTTGGCTGCGCTATTATCGGTCTTCTGTTTATTGCCAGCTTTTTACGATCGTTTTTTCCTTCTGGCTCTCCTGTTACTTTTGTTTCTCCATCAGCCTTTTCCTGCGTTATTTTACAATGTAACTTTCTTTTCAACATCTTATGAACAGAATTCTAGCTATTGCGAAGTTTAGGTGTTAGAAGTTTAGCCTGCCAATGGAATACCTTTTAATTAATGAGATACAACGAAAAATTAAATGGTAAGCGAAACACTCAACTTGGTGTGAGAACATTGGCAAAATACCGAGTGAGAACTGAGAAGTCAAAATAAGAGGGATATAGATAGAGAAAAGTCAACTAAACCTATTTTGAATATTTGGGATTTGTATTGACTCATATACCTGCACAGAGTAAAGACATAAACCATCACTTTCTTCAAAGACCACAGCACAATGTGGCCACGTTCTTTGTCTTTACATCAGTTTTGTGATCCACTATATTGTTATGTTTGAGTTTTAAGTTTTATTTCTTTATTTTTGTGGCCAATTTTAGTTTTCACTTTCCATCTTGTTCTTTTAATTCTCTCCTATAGCGCCGACGACGACTAGCTCAAAATACCGTAAAAGTAATTTAAGTGTATATTCCAGTAATAGGGCCTTGGATGAACCCGGCATCGTTATTTTCTCTCTGTTTTTAGATTTGATGTTTCTGTTAGATATGAGTATTAAATCAGCCGATTCAACTTAGAGTCAAACTAAATATGGATGGTTACTAAAGTGCTTTTTAATTTAGGCCTGTACAACCTACGGATATTCAATCCGTCGAAAGAAAATTATTACAATATACAGACATGATAGTTTTAAAGAGGAAAAGAATTGCCTTAGTGGAAAGGAACCGTCGCACTTCTGCTTTATCAGAAGCTTCCACTGGTTTATGGGGAAAGCTGCGTAGTGTTGCCGGGAACAGCTTGAGGTATGGAGATGGTGAGTTCTTCCACTTTCCTAATACTTGATCGTGAATTTTTCGGATAAAAAAAAGTGTCCTCGGAAGTATCACTCTAACTGTGCTATAAGGGGTAAAATTACCAAAAATGGTAAATTGAGTCATGTACATTGTCAGGGTCAAAATTTCCTGCTGAATTGATTAGCAAAGTCGGATTGTCGTCCCTTTAGCTTCTAATTTTAATAGGGGATACAGACAGTATTACTCAACCAGGACACTTTTTCTTACTTTCCATCCAGTTTCATTGAGATCTCACTACTCTCGGTATTTTAAGAATAATTCATGTCTGTGATGCGTTTTTTGCTTAAAACACCGCAATGGAAAAAATAGAAATATAGGCGATTCGATTCACACATAAGTTTACTTAAATTTGTAAGACATACTTTATTGTTCAAATGTTGTGATTACATGGTGATTTAAATTGACCCTTTTTTCAAAGTTATTAAATTACTTTCTAGAGTACAGAGGAGTCTAGGGGAGCAAGGAAAACTATTTGTTTACCCGAAAAAATCTAAATTTTATGAGACTTGCAGTTCGAATTTGAGAGTCATGGTCCTGTTTCTGAAACTATTGGCTCCGTTGCAATTTCGTTTGGACTCCGATTTCACGCGACTGGTAGGTTCCATATTTAAAACGAATGTGAACCAGGGGACCACGTTTGCTACACTGTCAGTTGCTTTTTCATAGTCAGTCTTTGTTTTCGTCAAACTAATAGTTTGTTTTGTTTCCGCCAACACTCGATGCCTTTTTTATGCTCTTTACGAATATAATAATCGCTTCTATCGGAAATTCAAATTTACCACTCCCACCCCCTTAATGTGCAAATATATGCCCTGAATTGTAACCACACAAAGAAGTTATCAACACTAGTTAAGTTATTGAAAAGTGGTTAAAAACATATAACTAGTTTATAAATAAGTTGTTCAAGAGTAACATATTCCAAAAATACTTATTTTTAACAATTCAAACCTCATTTATTAGGTAACTCAACTATAAAACGTTTTTCTACCATTTCAAGTTTTTCGAATGCTATCGACAAAAATAGCGCTGAAATTTGCGACTCGAATGTCGTCGACAATTCAGGGTGTATACTCGTATTTGCAAATTAAACGGTGGATAAATTTGAATTTCCGATAGAAGCAATTATTATATTCGTAAAGAGCATAAAAAAGGCATCGAGTGGTATGTTCGCTTTATTTGTAAGTCAATAATATGAACTGCCAAAAATTTACCAAAAATATTTCTGACAGTTTAACTAACAACTGTGTTTTGGTGAGATAATAGGAATCTGCTCAAACCGTTTGTTAGTGAACTTCCCTGATAATTCAAAATGTTGTTGGAGAAATACTTTGGCGGATTCTGAGCGCAAAATTCTAATTTTTAAGTTCTATTTTATATCCTTGGTCACTTATGGAGGTCCTGATTTAAGTATCTCATCCAATTAGCTTTTTTTGCGGTTTGAAGGCAGTAAAATCTTTGTTAGTTAGCAATTTCACTTCCACAAACCAACTGAAAATTAAAGGTAAAAAGTTTTATAATAATATGGGGCGGCGAAAACAGCCCCAATTCAACCCCCTCCCCCGCTACTTTGCATATATAGATATGTTTGTAGGCAACCTTTTTTTGACTCGTTGTCATTTACGTATTATTTTAGGAATGGCCCTTAATGATTAAATATCCATCGTTAAAAACATTTAAAGTGACAGTATGACTCTCCTATATCAAAACACACGATGTACATATTCCGCTTTTGGCGTTTGATTTTAAAAAAGAAATTACATATTTCGCAAAGGATTTCTGAGCTTCTTGATAACAAATCTGAGGTCAATTTCAAAATATAGATTTTCAAAGCCAATACGCGTCTAGTGCATATTTCAGAGGGCCCTTGCACCCTTCGACACACTCCAACTTTGTACTTGGGAACGGAATTGCTAGAAAAAGTAGAGATGGAAATAGGTGTCCTCTTAAAATAGCAAATAGTTAGTCACAAATTTAGTTATTTTAAACATAGTTTGTTTTCCATCTGGAAAATAAATTTGTATTTATTTTATTTTTTATGCTGTTATAATGAGAGAAAATATTGTTCAAAACTTCACGACAGATTTATCTTTGTCCGTTTCGCAAATACACGAAAGGCAAATTAGTAGCCTACACATTAAAACAAAATCCTCAATTACTCAAGTTTGAATATGCAATCAGAGCTTAAAATAACACCTTTTAATTGTGCAACTATCTTCATGATAGCCTCCTGAGAAATCGGGCCAGCAGTACATACGCCCAGTCTCCGACCTCCTTTGGTAAACAGTAAGTACGATACCTGTCCGCCCCTTTAGCCTGAAGTAGGTGGCTCGTTTCTTATGTATTTTGGTCAACAGAGCGTAACCTTTTACTTCGATCTCCTTCAATCAGGGTCGCATTGTGACTCCTAAATGAAAATGAACTAAATTTATATTTCACAAGTGGGGTATAATGGTGTTTAAGGGCTTCTGAACTCTCTGAATAGTCATGAATAAGTCATGGTTGGAGCAGCGTCAGATGCAACCTAGTCCATACGAACTCTACCCATAGTAACCAAAAATTTTAAAACGTGTTTCGAAAGAATCTGTCGGGGGGAGAAGAATTGCCATTTGAAGTTGATTCGGAAATGGTAACTTTTATTTCTGTTAATCTTAATGATGAAAATTTATTGCCAACACAAACTTAGGGGAATTTGAAAAATAGCCTGAAACCGCTTAAAAATGGTGTTGGACCAAAATGAAACTTTACCGTTAGAATCACGGTCACCGAAAACCATGTATAGGGTGTGAGATGAGGGGGGAAGCGTGGGCGGCGGGTGAGGTGGGGTTGTGAAAGCAGGGTGGGGAAGGGGGAATTGATTATTGAGGAGTGATGGAGACTAGATCTGTCTTATTATGTTCGTTTATATTTTGTTTATCTATTATTACTTTAAATTCTATTATTTTAATTTTTATTCTTTATTTTACAGGTTATTTGTTTTCAATTATTTGTCATAGATTTATTTAAACATTTTATTTAATAAGTAAGTAGTTACGCAGGCTTTAGCGCGATGGCAAACCCTCGTAGGTTTTTTTCCAGTGCAAAAGTGTTTTTTTTTTTTCATTTATTTATTTGTGAATGCTAAAACTAAAAAATTGAACCTAAACTTGCATACATTGTCGGTGTAGAACACATTTTTTTTGAACCAAGTTTGACTAAAAACTAAACACTAGCTAAAAAACAGAATAACTAATAAAAAAATAAAGGAAGAATTTATACTGTATTATTTTTTCCTTATTTTTAAATGTTTTCCCTTTATGTTTAATGTAATAAGCGTAATACACCTACAGTATTAATTCGTTAAAATTTTGAAGTGTCCAAACCGAATGTTTATATTTTAAACGGATAATTAAAATGTTACCAGTTTATTAGTAAAGATTAGTTGGCTATTTGAAGGTCCGAAATGCTTTCTTGCCTTTATTTAAAAAAAAGTCTCATCCTTGAATTTGGCCACTCGAAAAAAAAGAATTGTCAAATCTTTTCCCCTTAAATTAAGATTTGTGTTCCCTGTGGGACATGCAATTTATCACTGTCCTACAGCTATAACTGACACCGGAAGACCAAGATGCTTATATTGTTAGATTCATTAGTTTCAGGTCTATCCTGTTTCTGAACTGGAACTATGATGTTGCCTAGACTCTTTCTTCAGGAATAATATAAACTTACTTAAAAAATAGGAAAACTTTTCTTGCCATACCAGGGAGTTCACCTCCTTTCAACGTCATTTTTAACCTAAAAAAGACAAAGTAAACTTCAAAATTTTAATCCAGTAGATGGACAAACCTCAAGCTTAGTTATCGAATGATATATCTTCTTGCGTTGAAACATCGAAACGCTTGAACTGGGGAAAAAAGGAAAAAAAGGGAGCCTAAATAAATATTTTTTTATAAATCTTAGATAATTAATTAAATAAGTCAAAAAATAATAAGTAAATTAAATTATGCTAAATAAATAATTCTGAAAATCATTAGTAAGTTAATAAATAAATGTTAAATAAATTTTTGTAAGTCTTTTGACTTAAATGGTAAGTTCAGACGCATCAGAAAAACGGTTTTTCACCATGAAAGGCAGTTTCTTGGCGTGAAAAAATATTACAGTTTATCTTTTTTTCAGGTAGAGAGAAAGTCTAACTGACCGTTCATCACCATTATTATTCTAATTTTAAATATTCCATTATTGTTGTGCAAAAATAACATACTATTTCTCCATGACTGTTTTTAAAGGGTAAGACATGGTTTTTCTAACCTGTCTTACCATTAAAACAGTATCTCATTTAAAGTGGGCACTGTCTCAAACTAACCATTAGATTAAATAGATTAATTGATAGCAAACAAAAACCATAACTTTTATGGTATTTACTTGCTTATGTCGCGGGCGTCATCATGTGTCGCGTTGGGGCCATCTCCTTTACACGTTGACGAATCAGCTGTTTGTAGGATGTGCGGCCATCCACATGCTTTAAAAGTTGAAGGTGGTTGTTTCGGTAATTGTATCGCCATTTCTTTTTTGGTGTTCCAAGAGGGGGCTGTCGTGCACTCTACCTTCAAAAACAACTTTTGGCAGGCGCAATTTCTCCATCCAGTGAACGTTGCCAAGAAATGTTGTTGTTGTCGCACTCTCTGGAGTATTGTTTTTTTTTTACCCCTTGAGCTTTTCTCGAAGGTCTTGGTTAGAGACTCTGCCAAGGTATATTATATTAGCTATATGGCAAAGACGTTTCGTTTCAAACGCCGAAATATTTTGCTCGCCCTCCAGTCTCTGAGTCCGCGTCCCGCAGGTCTTACAGAGCAACAGGAACGATTAAGGAGTCGAAGAGTCGCACCTTCAGTTGAATTGTACGATGTTCATTCTTTAAGAGTGGGAGCAACCTATTGAGGCTTGTACTTTGTAGAGCTAGTCATCTTTTTATGTCGTCAGTGCAACTGTTGCCTAAATTTAGTAGGATCCTAAAGTATACGAACTGGGTGATTGACTCAACAACTTCACCGCTTACTTTAACATGAACAGGAGATGGGCTGCGGTCTCTCATTGTACGCATGACTTTCGTCTTCTTCGGATTAATCGACATGCTTAAGCTATTTAATATGGATTCTAATTCGGAAGCTTGAGCCTATAAGCTAGGTACAGTTTTAGCTTTCTTATCAGGTCGTCTAAATGGTGTCTAGGGTATCTATGGTAAACACTGCTAATTTCAGGCCTACTTTGTTATCTAGTAAGTATAGGGTGGCATGCAAAAACAGCTTGAATAGCTGGAGAGGAAGTATGCAACCCTGAAGCACGCCTTAAGTCTTTGCAAATTCTTCTGTCTGTCCTTTTGGGGTCTAAACATTGCTGCGGCAGTTACCATACATATTTTTGACAATGTTGAGGAAGTTTTTGGGCACACCATAGCGGGCCAGAATATGCTATGGCCCGTTTCGTCATACAATATCAAAGACCTGCTTGAAGTCAATAAATTGCTGAAGGATTTTTCTACGGACTCTAGATGCTTTTCTGCAAGTTGTCTCGCTTTAAAATCTGACCCGTGGTAGATCGTCCAGAAACCGGCATGATAATCACTGACGATGTGATCTGTTTGGCTATAATTCGGTTTAGGAGAATCCTTTTACTTTAGTACTTTAAGCAGTTCTTCTAGGACACTGTTGGGGCCTGGGACTTTGTTATTCTTGAGCCTGCAAGCAACATCTTTAACCTCACTCAATAATGGCGGGAGATTAGGGTCACATTCCAGCTTGGGTACCTGATAGTGCAGTAGCGCTGCGCGTAAGAAGCGGATTCAACTGATGATAAGTAGCCGTTTATTAAAAGACATAACTATACTGAGGCAAAGATGCTACTATTATAACATTCACATCGAGTCCGCAAGGGTGGAGACGTGGTTCAAGGCTTGGGTCCTCTCATTCGAATCCCCTAAAATTTCTTAAATTTCACGGCACTTTTTATGCAATATATCGAATAAAATTAATTTTTATTATAGCTGAGCCCACCCTGAAAAACAGTTTTTTTACTGCCTCTTCCCCCCCCCCCCCCCCCAAAAAAAAAAAAAAAAAAACCTGCGCGCCTATCCGACTCGCAAAACTTTTAAATGAATAATACTGAGAGAAAACGTACAAAGGAAATAAAAAAAAAAAAAAAACATAACTTATCAGAACAACAAATAATAATAATAAACGCATCGAACGAAATATAAATAAACTTAATAATAATTATGTGCATACAATAAATAAGTAAAAACAAAATTAGTCATCTACAAAATGTGGCCTCTTCCCTCTCCAGTAAGACAAGCACAGCAATGTAATAACTGTTTCTCAAATCTAATTACTTTTTATAGATGTCTCTGGGCTTCTAGAGGAAATCAAGGGATTAGAAGAATTGTCGAAGCAGCTTTTTTTGGAGCTTGTAGACTTACAAGCAATGAAAGAGAGGAATGAATGGTCAAAAACATTCAAAGGGAAATATTTCAATTGTCTTGGATATTTTTTTTCAGCCTACTGCGTTTGGAAGATCTTTATTGTAAGTATTAAATGAAAAAAAAATTTTTTTTACTGAAAGTAAGGTGCAGCATTAAAACTCAAAACGAACAGAAATTATTCCAAATATGAAGGGGTCGCCCCCTCCTCAAGACCTTGCTCTTTACGCTAAAGCTTTTAGCATTTTTAAAATAGCTTCTTTTTCTAACTAAACAGCCCTTGTGTTTCAGGACCCGTTCTTAAGAAATTGGGACAAACTGCCAAACTTTAGCGTAAAGAGCAAGGTATTGACAAGGGGGCAACCCCTTCACATACGGAATAATCCATGTTCGTTTTGAGTTTTAATGCTGCTCCTTACTTCCAGTAAAAAAAATTGTTTAATTTCTGATCATTTTTCAGATAACGCCGGTAAATCTGGCTCATCCTCCATTCACTCCGGACAATTTCATCCTCGCTAAAAATCTCCCTCCCCCCGTAAAATTTCTTGCGGGCGATTCAGGCTAAAATATTCTTCTTAGCATACTTTCATTTGAAAAAGACTTTAGTTTCTAATCGTTTTCTCGGTCACTCCGGAAATCCCCCCTTCCTTGAAACTTTTTCTCAGAAATCAAAACACGCTTAAAAAAAAAAAAAAAAAAAAAAAAAAAAAAAAAAAAAAAAAAAAAAAAAAAAAAAAAAAAAAAAAAAAAAAAAAAGGCGGATAATTCCCCCAGAACATTTCCACATGCCAAATTGAGTTGGCAAAGAGAAAGTAATACAAATAAAAAGAATTTCGTATAGGAATTTTGTCAAATCCTCCCAGTATAACCAGTGTAAAATTCCCCTGGAAAGTTCACCCCCCCCCCCCGGAATTTTCCCTCCCATGGATAGTTTTCTCTATGGAAACCCACCCCAAGCACAAAATCTCCCCCCGAAAAATATCTTTATACTTCCCAATAATAAATACTATACGTAAACAATGGACAAATTTCATAACTTACAGGCCTCTCCCTACGGGCTGGGGGGATCTTGTTACCTGTAAAAGACATAGCTATTGGATCTTTCAACTACGATAAACAAAATGACTATCTTAAAATTTTTATCGGACAACTTTGGGGAAAAACGGGGCGTGGGAGGGGGGGGGGGGTCTAGTTGCCCCCCAATCTTTTTGGTCACTTAAAAAGGGCACTAGAACTTTTAAGTTCCGTTTGAATGCACCCTCTCCCCATCTTCTAGGATTACTAGTTCGGAAAAAAATAAAATAAAAAAACAACAAATAAATACACATCCGTGATCTTTCTTCTGGCAAAAAGTGCAATATTCCACATTTTTGTATATAAGAGCTTGAAAATTTTACAATAGGTTTCTCTGGTGCGCTGAATCTGGTGGTGTTATTTTTATTAAGATTCATTGATTTAAGGGGATGTTTCTCCCCTTTTTTCGAATATCAGGCAAATTTTCTCAGACTCGTAACTTTTGATGGGTAACACTAAACTTGTTGAATTTTATTTATTTGGAATCAGCATAATAAACTCTTTTGATGTATCTATTGATACCAAACTTTCGTTTTTCAGAGTTTCGGTTAGTATTGAGCCGAGTCGCTGTTTACCTGCAGTTCGTTACCACGAACTGCTTGATTAGACAATGCCATAACCAGGATTTTTATTTTGGGGTGCGACCCATCCTGTTTCGGTTTAAGGCGGGTTCATTTTTGTAAAAAAAAACATTTTTTTAACCATTATATAATCAAGAAACACAAGTTTTGTACGATTTTTCCCATTGTGATGACGTGTTATCCGCAAAATACTATCCTTGGCAGAACCATTACGCAAGACACTTATGCAGGTGTTCGTTTCAGGAGGGGAGATAATAAGAGGACCAATTTTGTTACGTAACTTCGAAAAAAGTGCCCAGAAAAAAAAGGGATTCTGGGGTGGGGGAAAGGGCTCACCCCCCCCCCCCCCCCCCTGCGTACGTGCCTGTTTTTGGACTAGCATTAGAGTTGTTTTTTTCTAAGAATGGTTGTTATTGGTTTAATCAGTAAATTAATCTATAGATCTGTTTATAATTAATTAAGGAATAATAAATAAATTAATTAAGTTCGATTTTTTCACTTGCCAAATCGATTAATTCTGTAAATAAAGCCGCTGATGAAAAATGATGAAGAAAGAAATTTTTATTTGAGTTTTTCTTTATTTTTTTTTTTTTTTTTTTTTTTTTTTTTTTTTAATTGTGAATAATGATCTTCATGCTTAATAGAATAATTTTAATTAATAATAGGTTTAAATACATAAATTTTGCAAGCTGCCACATAACCATGAAAATAACTAGTGTTTGGTGCCCTTGGAAACAAATCTAATTCCAGCCATGTTGTCGGGAATCGGCTACGTTGAAATTGACTTGGGTTGTTTTGGCAGTTTTGGCGGCGGTAATGGTGCTTTGGTGAGTTGAAAAGAAATGGTCTAAATAATTCAGTTGTCATCTTTTAGTCTAGTATCCATCAAAGTGTGCTATTTTATTACCAAAATTTTGGTAAGACAGTACCTTGTCAATACAATTTAAGATTCTGTTAATTAAAATTTTGGTGAGTCGTGGCCCTTTTGAGAATTAGAGTGAAGGTTTGATGCACGTTTTTTCTTAAAATGCTTGCAAATAATTTGTGGCTAGCAAATGTGAGCTCATTGGTAGGCTATTTAATTAGGGGGGGGGGGGATTGTTTGTCCTTTTGGCAAATAATAAAATATAATGCGAATGGTAGAAAAAAAGAAGATCCCTATGCAGGGTCGTACCCAGGATTTTTTTTGTGGGGGGGGGTACAATAAAAAGATTTAAGAAACGCATCAAAAATTTGTTTATATTCAATTTTATTACGTATTTACGAGCCGGACAAACATTTCGGGGGGGGGGGGGGGGGTCAAGCCCCCCCCCCCCCCTAATCCCTCTTCCCTGGACACGGCCGTATCCCTATGCATGTCTAACGTAAGAGTGCATAAAGAAAAGTATGTTTCGTTTGATGTACAAATGTGAAGCATTGAAATACGGTATTTAAGAAGTGGCAAGTTTGAGTGGGAGAAGTATACAGAGAGTGGTCGGTAAGCGGGATTAATGTGAATTTTGTAATGCTGTTTAACTGTTAAGTGCTGGTAAGGAGCGCGTTATTGTGAAATAGCCTAGATTTTGCGTAAATCTATTTATGTTGATAAGCTATTCATTCATTTATTATATATCTTTTTTTTTTTGCTCTGTTCTTTTGTTTTTTATTTTTCTTCGTGGGATTAACATATCAAATCCCTCAAGGTCCCCTTTATGACAGAGGAAGAAGAATAAAAAAAAAGTAGCTGAACTGGCGTAAACTTGGTAATCTACACTCTGATGATAGAGAGTTGAAAGGGGTGTTAATTTATGAAAAAGTAGGGGGGGGGGGTTGACAAGGATTTTTTTTTTCAATTTTTAAAATGAAAATACAACAAAATGTATTTTTTTAAATCTAGGGCAGAAGCCCATTTTGATTTTTCTTTTAATTTTTTCAAGTGAATGTACTAAATAAATGTACTTTTCAAAACATTTTCTTTTCGAAAACTCTGAGGGCGAAAGGCCTCCCCTTGCAATTGGCTTTCTGAGATGTGACTGGATCAGTAAAACGCATCATCTAAGGTAAAATTGTTAGCTGTGGTTTTATTATTGGCTACTGTGACCTCACAAAGATACTTTTTCTGATGAGTCGAAAAGAACAGGTTGAAGTATTACACTATGCATGTTATGATCTAAAATCATGCCGATGCGAGAATCACTGAATGTTGCCTTAGCAAAATGTTTATTGTACAGGTTCATTTAAATTTAACTTTAAAAAGAGTTTATTATTCAGTTCATATATGCTTGAAAGGATTTTTTGTGTATGCAATAATTTTAATATTTAAGTATTTATATTTAATATTCAATACACATATATAAATGTAATTTGTATTATATTTTATATTATTTGACTTTTATGTACACATATATTTAAATAATATACGATAAATATGTATTAAATTGAGTATTATATAGATGGATTTATTCACACGAAAGCCCTATCGGGCCATGGTGACATACAAAAAACAAGCAAAAAAACTGCAACAAAACTAAACTGACAAAACACTAAAACGGATTATTCAAGAAAATCATCACGATGCCCCATACCTAACCAGACGAACGTTCCAAGATTATTTATATCTAGATAGCACCTACTTTTCAAAATTTCCAGAATCCAATGCTTTGTTCATACTTTGTTTGTAAACTTATTAATTATTAAAATTCTGTGATTTAAATTGCAGTCTACAATAAACATTGTTTTTGACCGTGTTGGAAGAATAGACCCTGTGACAAAAGGAATTCATATTGCGGTGCATTGGATGAACATTGATATTGATGTGACATTTTGGAGTCAGCATGTGTCCTTTTTTCTCATTGGAGCTATAGTGCTGACATCTATCAGAGGCTTCATTTTGACGTTGACGAAGGTAAGAGTCGCAAAATATGTAAGTTGGATAGGGGAGATCGGATAACGCGCCTTGGGATAACTTGGAGAAAAATCATAAATTAGATCATTAAAATGAAATAAATTTTGAATTTTTTTCATAAAGAAAAGATAAAAAAAAAAGATCCGAAAACAACTCACCCCTTGCCCTGCCCTACGTTTTTGTTAATTGGCACCCCCTGTCTCTGTCAATTAATAGAATTGCAGTTATATTGCAAAATAAGAGAATATTTTGAGGAAGTTCGTAAAGACAGGGACACAGTGAATGCAACCTAAGCGAAAATTTTGGCTATATAATCAATAGTCATCATCAGCAATATGACTTGACTTACTTGACTTAAGTCCCGTCCGTCCTTGAAGGTCGTCTTGGGGCCTCTTTCGTCGTAATGGCGTGGCTGTGCCTTTTGTATGCTTCACGGTCTTCTGCTAGGCGAAGAAGGTCCGAGAGGCGGTGAGGTGCAATGTTTTCCTTCCACCTTTTTGGGGGACGACCACGAGGACGAGAACCGTGAATTTGGCCTTCGAAGATGATTTTCGAGAGACGGGACTGACTCATCCGTTGTACGTGACCGAGCCATCGCAGTTGCTGGAGCTCTTCATGAGAATTGTTTGTTGTATTTTAAGGTGCTCGAGAAGTTCGACATTTGAGATTCTATCAAGGTAAGTGATCCCGGCGATGCGGCGGAGGCACTTAGTTTCAAATGCTGCGAGTCGACGATTGTCATCCACCTTCGGCGTCCATGTTTCACATGAGTAGATTGCGATGGGGCTGATCAGGGTATCGAACAGTCGTGTCTTAAGCCGCAGAGACAAATACCTTGCTTCGCCATATGGGCATAAGGGTGTTGATGCTGGAACTCGTGAGGGCGAGACGTCTTTTAATGTCTTTTGAGTGACTTTTATCGCTGGTGATCAAACTACCGAGGTAAGGGAACTTGTCGACCCACTGGATACTCTCTCCATTAAGTTTCAGGTCTGGCTTAACTGTATCCTGCGGCTTTCGTGAGGACGATACTATCAGACTAGTGTTGCCGATCCTTTCTTCGCCAGTGGTAGGGAGGTGTGTTTCTGAAAATCCCACATTATCCCATTTATATCGGTTTAGTTCATTTAGGACAAGATCTCTTTTGCCTTGTTTAGCAAGCGTCCTAACGTTCAGGGTTCCAATAGATAAACTCAATTTAGGGGAAAGCATAGCCTCCAGGGTTGGAGTTGTCAACGTTGTTAAAGGGTCTCCATTCGCGAGATTCTCGGTCGTCAGATCGTCGGTTGCCCCCCGGACGCGGTAACTTCGTCGGTTGCCCCGGACACGGTAAATTTGTCGGTTGCCCCGGATGTGGTAGTATTGGTTCTCGTTCTTGATCGTTTGTATTTCATAATTTTTAATAAGAAAGAAGGTTTCTTGGCTAATTTCAGGATGGCGGTATGCCACTCTTCTCCATCCCTAGCATGGGCCGGTTATATCTACTACCGATAATGCGCCCGTCTGGCGTCCTGCATAACCTGCAATTTTCCCATTGCTGGAAGAAGCTTTGTGACTGGCGGGACGTATTCATACGCCAATGGGTCCTGCCCAGTGCACATCAGAGGGGCCTTCTACCTCCTCCACCTGAATCTATGGCCCCCAGATGTGGGTGCTCCAGCTATATTTCAAGACCCCCCAGAGACCGGGTCCCCCCTTGGTCAGCAATGTAATATATATATATATATATATATATATATATATATATATATATATATATATATATATATATATATATATATTATATATATATATATATATATATATATATATATATATATATATATATATATATATATATATATATATATATATATATATATATATATATATATATATATATATATATATATATATATATATATATATATATATATATATATATATATATATATATATATATATATATATATATATATATATATATATATATATATATATATATATATATATATATATATATATATATATATATATATAAAGTAACCTACTCAAATACTCATCGCTACGAAAATTTGAATCTAAAAAAATATCTAAAATAAATTTTGAATGGGTTTTGCCGTCCTTGCCTCACACAGGTCCAACTGATAATACAAAGGTTGTGTGATCTTCGTCATTATTTATATCATGGTTGTAATGGTGTGCTTACACGCTTGTTTTAAGTTACAATTTTTTTTTTTTTTTTATTATATAATCATGATGAACATTCATGTTTGTCTCTAAATCTTTTAGAAGAAAAATTACAACACAGTATTTTTTTAAATATTGCACAAGAAGGAGCATAATGAATCATAGTTTCTTTTTCTGAGGAAACCTTCTTTCCTTCATGAAAGTGAAGGAAATCAAACTTTTCTCAGTATTCAAAAGCAAGTTTCAAACAGTTCGTGGCGACGAACTGTAAGTAAGGATTGACTCGGCCCAATGCTAACCGGCACTAAAAAAAGAGTTTTGACAATAATTAGTACACCAAAAAATTTTTATATTTTAACCTGATTCCAAATATATAAAATTCATTAAGTTTAATGTTACCTGAGAAAATTTGCCTGATTTTTGAAAAAGAGAAGTGCCCCTAAAAATTGAAGGAATCTTAATGAAAATCACACCGTCAGATTCAGCATATTGGAGAACCCTACTGCAAAAGTTTCAGGCTCCTATCTACAAAAATGTGGAATTTTGTATTTTTTGCCAGAAGAATGATCACGGATGTGTATTTATTAGTTCTTGTTTTTTGTTTGTTTGTATTTTTTTTTTCAGGGATGATCGTACCGAAAAAATGGTCCTAGAACATTGGGAGAGGGCTCGTTCAAATAGAAATTAAAAGTTTTTGTGCCCCTTTTAAGTGACAAAAGGATGGAGGGTACCTATTTCTCTTCCCACAATCCACTTCCAAAGACATCCGATCAAAATTTTGAGATAGCCATTTTGTTTAGTAGAGTTGAAAGACCCAATAACTATGGTTCTGGGGATGGCATGACTCCACGGCCCACAGGGAAAAGACTTTAAATTATGCAATCTCTTCATTATTTATGTATAATATTTGTTATTGGGAAATATACGGACGTTTGTAGGGAGGCATTCTTTTTGGGGGGAATCTTCCAAGGAGAGGAAAATTCTGGGGGGGGGGGGTTCAGAGGAAATTTTAAGGGGGTAATTTTCAGAATTCTTGCTTTCTCTATGGCTACCCAATTTACACATGGAGAGAATGATCTGTGAGAATTATCCGGGGAAACAATGCCCTCCTCATGTAGGAGGGCATTATCTGGGTGAATTTCCTGGGGGGGGGGGATTTTACGTGGTAGTAATTTTACATGGATTCTCTGGCACTATTTGATGAACGGTCTGAAATTAAATTTAAAAAAAAAGTTAAACTGAAAGAAAGGAGCAACATTAAAACTTAAAACGAACAGGAATTATTCGGTATATGTCCCTCCTCAATCTTTTGTGTTTTACGCTAAAGTTTGATTTTTTGTCCTAATTGTTTAAGGGCGACACCTGAAACACAAAAGCTGTTTAATTTGAGTAAGAAAATTTCTTAATGTACAAAAAAACTTTAGCGTAAAGAGTGACATATTGAGGAGGGGACAGCCCCCTCATAAAAAAAAGTCCTTTGTTTTAGCAGAGACCTAGGAAACGAACATGGTAGGATCGGTGATGGTAAACCCAGCTTTAGTTTATATAGAAGTCGCCAGTAGATAATGTGTAGATGTGACTTCTCTGCTAAGAGTTGATGGGAAAAACAAATTAACGGGCTTTAATAGTACTGTAAACTCAGTATAGAGTGATGCGTCCTGTTTTATTCCTTAATTAAATCCATATTACCCAAACTAACCTTACAGAACGGATAATCGTACCAAGCTAGGAGTGGGCTTACTTGATTGCAAATACTGAGATGATGTGTCTTCTTTAAGTGACAAAAAAAGGGTCGGTATGTCCAACCGTCCTTTTTACGCTTTTTTGTTATCGAGGTCTAAATTTCACTATCTACATTTGAATTAGAATATTTGGAAAGCCCCAAAATCGGTTTTCAAGAGCGACACGGTGCGTAATACCCTATTGGCAAGTGTGTTGCATTTCTTCGGATAGGCCAGTTAAAAACAATTGTCTTGAAAGATACATTTTAGCAGACAGGTGGAGATGTTGAAACCAGAATCAGGCATGGATTCTTGATAAAGCTTTTTCTAAAGTTTGGAATTTCTTGGATTAAAAGTTTTGCAGCCACTAGGTTTCGCTTGACTTAATCAAATTTTTTTTTTTTGGGGGGGGGGAGGGGTGCTAAGTAAAGAAGTCAAAACTCTTTAACCAAAGAGGTCAAAATGGTTTTGAGCCCCCGAGTCAGTCACCCAATCTTAGTTCTGACCAATTGTGGCTAAAATCTGATGTCTTGACTGGTAAGAATTTAAGGGTCCCCTTTTTCTTCACTACAAAGGTCAAATTAAGCTCTAATCTCCAAAAAGTGTAACTATTACATTAGCTCTTTCTTTTCACCAAGTTTCTTAAATCTAACAATCGTTTCTGGTAATGTGTCTGACGAAATGAACCGAGCAGTCTTCTCAACTCAGCCTACCAGAAGGACGAACTGGGACGCTTCTTTTACTTCTCACAAAATCCGATTGAGATTCAATAGCTTATTTTTTTATATGTTGTGATTTTAAAATATAGGGGCCAGCCTTTCCATGCCCTCCTCCAAAGAGGTAGGATCAGATAGAACTTCCCAAATCACAACTAGCAACTTTCTATTACATCCCACTAAGCTTGGTCAAGATATGGCCGTCTGTTCTTGTAGGTGTCCTTATTGTAAGAATGTTGACACTAAGTACTCCCCCCCCCTCCCTTTACAACATTCTCGGAACAGCTTGGGCCGGATATGGAGCCCAATGGCACAGCTAGGACAGTGCCTTTTACTTCTTATCAAGTTTGGTTAGGATATAACGATTCCACCTGGCCAATGAGCAAATGACAAGACTCCGAATCTCCTGACTCCTCCCGTCTTCTCTCGAGTTATGAGTCAGGTCGCTGATAGACTTCTTTCATTCCACTTCCGGGTTTAAGCCTTAAATTGAATAAGCTGGAGAAAATTTTCGAGTCGCCTTCTCTTATCATTACCAAGCTATAGACCATAAAAAGGAAAAAAAGTGGATCAAGTATAAAACTTGTCGATAATTTTTTACTCGCTAATTGTTAAAACGGTTTTATTCACTTGATAGTCCTAAGTGTTGTGTCAATGTTTTTTGTCTTTGGTCTTCGGCCCTTACATGGCTCCATTTTTTATGTTCTTTTTTCCTTGTGCTAGACTCCACATTTTTGATTGAGTAATCCTTCTCCCAACTTTCTACCGGGGTTTTTCTCTTCGTCGAGGCGGGGGAAAGATTAAATTACTTTAATCTGCGTTTAAATTGATTACTGTGATCAATTGGTAAAAAAAAATTCTATAACTTATAGAATGATTATTGGAATTCACTGTTTATTAATATTTATCAAATTTAATGGTATTAAGTGTCAAGTGAATGATATTTATGACTTGTGACCAGTTTCTAAATCACTTCTTAAAGATTTTGATTCGAAAGAGATGCAACATCTATGTATGCACAAGGCTGTGGTAAAGACACCTAAAATCCATCTTTCGCTCCCTAGTTGTGCAAATTAATGTATATTGTTTTATTCTGATTTCAACGAGGCGTAACATGGTTGAAGCTGTGTAAAACTGTTTCATCATTTAACCATTAATAATTTAGATTCATTAAATAAAGTATATTAATTTAAAACCCTGTGGGGCACATTCAATCGATGCATGGTGAAATGGCGCAGTTGGTTTGATCAGAGCTGAGTAATACGGGACTCAGAGTTCGAGTTCACTGAGTTTGAGCAACACACTGCAGAGTAGAGTAGAATTTTTTTATTTATAACACATACATAAATAAAATAATACATACATAAATAAATAACAGAGCCAACGCAAGGGCCTCAGAAGTCAAGAAGCGTAATTAGTCCTATACATATATACACTGATTCTCTGCTTTGCAATACGGGGCCCAGGGATGGATCCTTTCCGCCGCAAGGCTGGGTGACATCTTTGGATTAATTCTGTTGTAATTTTAGTCAATTTATGCTTTCGTGGGAAAAAATATGTTGTTTCTTAATAAATCGCTTGGTCCAGTTTGATTTAAGTTGAAACCATCGTTTTGATTTATGTTCTTTCCCAGAAGTAACCGTTTGACCATACTGATGAATCTTGACAGATGGGATGGGATTGCTTTTTTAGGAGTGTTTCTTCCATTTACTTGGATTATGGGAATCAAAATATGATGTTACCTTTTAAGGGGTTTATGTTATTCGTCTTGAATTTCCATGCATGGCATGAAGATTATTTTGATGTATGTTTTTTCTAATCTTTCTTTTCTCTAGAATAGAAAAAGCTATATATTAAAAAATAGTAAATAGGAAAAGACTCTAGATTAGTAATATATACTTCCTTTTCTTTTTCTAGGTTTATTATTGGAATGGGTCGCTCTTAGCCTTTAGCTTATTACGAATTATTTCATAATTTAGCTCATCTTAATTAAGCAATACACTGTAGAGCCGCGGTTATCCTAGGCAATGTGGACCGAGAGTACCTTTGATAAACAAAAACTCGGATAACACGGACTCTATAAACAATCAAGAAGGGAACACGCGGTAAAATGAACAAAACTCGACCAAAGCTGTTGGATAAGTGCATATTTTTGTTTTGTAAATGAAAAATGACAAAGAGTAGCAATGTAACGTAGTCACCGATGATAGCGATCTCGCACTGCGCAGTGACTTAGACAAAAAAAGAGAGCTGCATTTTGTTTGCAGTACCCTCACCACCACAGTAAATCAAATTTCGGTTTGAATAAAGTACTGTATATTTTTACATCATCAGCATACCATGGAAAAAAAATTACTGACGTTTCGGTATTTACAGAGGACAAAGTCGACTCTATAATGCAAAATGAATTTAATTGGGACACTAATTTTGAAATTAGTAAGATAAAAAGTAGGCCTAAATGTTGGTAAATATGTATTACTTTAAATAAGGTCTAGCTAAACTTGAGAGTAACGATGTTTGGGCTGAGGGATGCATCTGCTCCTCTAACGTTAGGATTTTTTTTTTCTTTCTTTTTTTGATGCTTAAACTTAACTCTTTGGCTATGAGTAAAACAAATTGAGGGGTTCGTTGCTGGTGTCTAAGGACCAAGCTACTAACCGTTCTCCATCATAAATGGAATTTAGAAAAGTTTTTCCAGTATCTCTATTGAGAGTTACCTTTTGGTGAATGTGCTTTTTTATTTCAACTGCCTCCCTGAAAACTTGCGTGAGACCTTTAACGGGGGCAACAATGGAGGTTTTGTCAAACAAAATGAAATGGTGTGGACTCTCGTACACATGTTGAGCCAAGGCGGAATAAAAAAACCTTAGATCTTTGGCGTAGCCTCATGGCCTTGTCGATTGAGGACCTATGTTTAGATAACCTCTCCCCCAATTGCTGTTGGGTTCTACCAACATAAAAACAGCCACAAGAACAAGGAATTATATAAACACCACTACCCAGAATGGGGCTGGTTTTATCTTTGCCACTGTTGAAAAAGCTCTGTATCGTATTTGAATTTTTAAAGGTGACATTAAGTTTATGTTTTTTAAGGATTCTTTTCAGTTTGTCACTCAATTTTGGAACGTAGGGTAGAACAGTGAAAAATTTCTTATCATCCACCAATGAGACGATATCTGTTGGAGTTTGTGGATTTGATGCATTCCTTTCTGCCTTTTTTCGTCTTTTGTCTATAATGGTTTCAAGTATTTTTATGGGGTAACCATTGCAAATAAAATGTCCTTAATATAGTTCAATTCTGAGACTGTATGAGGCTCCGAGCATATTCTTATTACTCGGTCAACCAAAGAAATAACAACTCCTCTTTTTATTCAGGGAGAGTGGTTGGAGGAAAAATGCAAATACCCATCGTTATGCGCAGGCTTTCTATTAATAGAAAATTCAAGGCCAAGAGATTTATTAAAAATTAAAACATCTAGAAAAGGAAGTTTGTGGTTATGTTCTAGTTCTAAAGTGAACTGAAGGTTAGAGTTCAAAGTGTTTAGATGAGATAAGAAGGAGTTACGTGACTCCCCTTCATGCTCCCACGCAGAAACAACATCATTCACAAACTGACCCCAGAAGCGGTGTTTCACAGGGAAATTTTTCAGAGCAGAGGTTTCATTGAATTCCATATACAAAGTTGCCAAAAATAGTGGAAGACTTGTACCCATGGGTAAACCTCTAATTTGATTGAAAAATTCATTATTATATCGGAAATATGAGGAGGAAATATTGCAAAAACGGACGAGAGGTGAAGGACGAGACGGACGAGAAGTGAAGTTTGGTTAATGCTAATGAAATAAAATAAAGTATGATAAAAAATATAATAGTTTAGAAACAAATTTGGGCTATATATTTGCACATTAGGGGGGGGGGGTAAAGCATAGCATATATTTAATATGCAACCTAACCTAGGTACTTTTTTTGCCCCTTTAACCCCCAAAAACCAAAGTTTGAATATTTTTCACAGTGAGCAATACCTCACTAGACAGCGGAAACCTATTTTTCAATGGTATCTTTGACATTCTATATGCTGTTCTTCTCGCGTGTTGCCCGGCTACTAGACAAGTACCGCACAGGATGATATAGAAAGGGAAATCCTATCGATGAAGAAAAAGAGTAAAAAGACTGCGATATCTTCTCCGTATGTCTTTAAGTTCTAGTAACAGCTCACATCTGAATGTTTCTTTTTTTCAGTTTTTCTATGCCATAGCAAGTAGCAAATCTTCAAATATAATCCTTTGGCTTTGGCACAAATCATGGTAAGTATTCTACTGCTCTTGTTTAATATTTTTTTTGCTAGTGTTAATGATTAACTTGATTTAATATGGTTAGTCACCACGATTAACTGGAGTTAAGTAAATCAAAATTATTAGAATTTATATAAGATTTTTAGAGTTATAAAAGGTTTTTGAATTAAAATCAAGTTGCCATCAAGCCATCTGCCAATTGGAGACAAAGCCAAGACAAATAGTCTGAGTGAGAGGCAAAACTGGAATCTCTTGTCTTTTTCCCTTTTTGGATGTTGCCTTTGTTTTTGCCTTGTTCAGGATTGTATAAAGAATGATGTCATTTTCGCTTGTTGTTAGATGTTGTCTATCATCCATTCATCCATCCTAGGGTAGAACTAAGGTAGATAGCCATAGAACTAAGGGAGGATCGAGATTTTGGGTTTTACTCATGACGGACAATGGCGACTGGGCTTGTATGCAAAAGGGGGACTGAATTTGCTTGGACTCAAAGGCGAACACGTCACCTAAGCCTTATAGGCTTGCCCACTTAGAATGGAATAAATCGATTCCGAAATTATTTAAATAAAATTTTCAGAATAATATAAATTAATTAAATTCTGTTTTAAAACTAACCAATCTACATAGCTGAACAATATCCGTTAATCCCGGTAAAGGTCTATTGTGCTACTCTTTATACTTTTTTCCCCTTTTTTTGCGTGACCATCTTCTTCACTATTTTGTTTACATTTGAAGGGCACATGAAAAAGAATCAGACACAAATAACATTTATTTTCTTGTAGAAGCCAAATTTGTACTATTTTATTATCATTTAATTATCACGACGCGGCTTTATATATATATATATATATATATATATATATATATATATATATATATATATATATATATATATATATATATATATATATATATATATATATATATATATATATATATATATATATAATATATATATATATATATATATATATATATACGTCATCTTCAGAACGTGACGTTCACATCAAACCTAATTCATTGTAAAAAAAAAATACATAAAGAAATAATTAACACTTAGTTAAAAAGTCAAAATTAAAAATAAATAGAAAACAATAAAATTAATGAAAATACATAAAAGATATGATGGGTCTAAACTTAAAATCTTTGTTGGACATATTTACAAAACTAGGTATAAAACTTTTCGTATATATATATATATATATATATGTATATATATATATATATATATATATATATATATATATATATATATATATATATATATATATGTAAAGCCACTCAGAACAATATAAATTAATTAATTTCTGTTTAAAAACTAACCCAGTCTACATAGCTGAACAATATCCTACTGATTTTTGTATTATCTTTTCTAATTTATAAAATTGTTAAAATAAGACCAGATTTAGGTCGGTCACGTTCAAACCATATTTTACTGTCGGATCATATTTTATCTGACTTTCTGCTGAACCATCTATTATATACGATTGGGTAGACTGATAGGTCCTGTGTCTTAGTGTTGATGTAAACAAGTTGAAACAAATTTCTACTTGTTTATCTTTCTTCGCTAGACATGTCGGTCACTCTACTTTATAATCGTTAATTAATTGTGTTTTTTTTTCCTTGTTTTTACTCCTCTATTGCATTTCTGTAATGTATCGAAAGAGGGCAAAAATAAATTACTATTATTATTATATATAAACCATAGTTTGGTTTTGGAGAAATTATCTGATAATCCTCGCTCCTCCCCTTTTTCCGTGTGCCAGTCTGAATATTCTCTGGTGATATTGCTGCTCAGGCAAGACTTTAAGTGAATCACTGAACTCAGTAAGATTATAATCCAGATCGAGACAAACACCTGTCATCATTCTAGAGAACAAATTGAGAGATGTCTCTGTGGGAAGGGATCAGCCTCTTCTTTGAGGTCTGTGCTGAAATTACCGGAAACTACCAGTACTTACGGAAACTACCAGTGCTAAATGTTTATTTAAATATTTGAAGAAACTTTGACATGGATGTGCAAGCTAATGGATTTTTAATTAAAGTGGTCTAATCATTTAATATATTTATTTATATCTTTGACACATCCATATATCTTTGACATGCATGTGCAAGCTAATAAATAACTACTACTAGATTCGGTGTTTCTATTTTTACGGTGCTTATGGTGTCTCTGTAGTTTGTTGGGATATAAATACATACTAAAACAACACTACCAAAATCAACAGAGGGAAATAGATCATTCGACACCGCACAACTACGAAAAAAAATATTTTACAGTGTGGTCTCGGCCTTTAACTTTAAACTTAAAGTTAAACCCTAAATAAATTTCAATTAAATTTATTTAAATGGATTTAATTAAAGTGGTCTAATCATTTAATATATTTATTTTAAATAAGAGAGGACAAAACAAAAAAAAAAAAAATATATTTTTAATAATAAAAAAGATTCGAGTATTTCGAAATCACGTCCGAAAACTTACCTAAAATAAACAAAACTTAAAAATGAAATAAAAGTCAAAAAAGAAAACAAAACACAGGCCAAAACAAAAAAAAACTCACATATTCAATTTTTTATTTTGAAATAAATTTTATTTTATTTATATTTTAATAATACGTTTTTTATATATTAGTTGTTTATGTGTTATTTTTATACTTTCCGTTTAATTATTTTGTTTTTCCTGTTTTGTCCACTGCCTTATTCAAAACACATAGGAATAAACTTACTATTTATAAAAACTGTTAAACCGCCAGAACGACGGCCTGTGGTAGTTTCATCAGGACTAATAAAAACAGATGATCATCCGGAAATCGAAACAGTGAAGCATTATCAGCATTTAGTAAGTGTTTAATTGCGAAGGCATAACCGTTTTTCAAATTCTCAAGATTTCTTAGCTTTTTATCGTTAAAATTTTTATAGGAAACAGAAACAAAATCATCGTACGACATAAGACGGCTAAGAGTAACAGTTGCACTTTTGATAGCAGGTCCTCTGACTGGTAAATATTTCTTAAGCGCAGGACTTATCAAACTGATGCATGGGGGATTCCCAAGAGCCGTCAGGGCTATGCCTGATGACTCTTATATCTATTGGTGTTATTGCCACCCCACTCACTTAATTTCGTGGGGTTTGTACAGTCTCTGGCTAGGCATCCGAAGGCTTGGTAATTTTGACAATGCTTTTTCTTTTCAATAGCCAATCTGGTTCGAAAACAAATTATATTCAATCTTGATCTATGTTTGATCGTTCGGTGTAAGGTATCTTTTGATCTTACTTTCATTTAAACTATTGACGGGTGATCAAATCTGATAGCACCATACGCTCTGTCTACAAGAACACGGATTTGCAAAACGTCACGATCCAATTCCATACGAACAATACCAGCATATTCAGTATTTGCCTCGAATATAAAACGTGCTTGGTTTGGCAGCAACAGCGGCCGTGCAGATTCTTCATCGGTCATATAAACTAAAAGTTCATCTTCGTGAGCCCCTACATGCTTCATTTTATCAGAAAAATCGAATTTCTTTGCAGATTCAATATGAATTGCTGAGTTACGAGGATTAGTGTTGTTCGGAATGCTTGTTACATGAGACGAACGGAAGGTTTAGCTCGACGACCGGCCGACGTCCCGACGACCAGGCCTGTAGACTGAGCAGAGGCGCCCTGCTCCTCGAATAAAAATTTTATCATCCTCACATATTCTTTTAGATAAAGGGGACAGAACAGTACCGAAATAATTCTGGATATTCAGAACGTCTGAGGGATCAAATTCAGCTCTTCCTTATTCTAGAGGGTTTCCTTCTTCGCTTCTTAAGAGTGTCATAATTCATTGTATATTTTCAAAGTTTGATCGCCTCTTTAATTGCATACTTACAAAATAACTCGGTAGCAATTTTGATCACAAATTGGGGGGGGGGCATAAAAAGAGGATGAAGATCCCCAGAGCCATTAATGGGGCTCTGGAGGATAGGGTGTCGAATCGAAGTTCTAGTTGCTGAATCTTTTTAGAGGAACAGGTAGTATGTCTGTCGTTCAGTCTTGTGGCACTGGGAATCGAATCCTGGGCCCCGTAGGGGGAGGGGCTAAAAAATTTATCTTTAATCCGCCGAAATGTTTTTGCATAACTGAAACCAAAAATGAACAGAAACTTGCTTAATAATAATATCAGAGGTAAAAAAAAAAGCCTGGTATCTGATATAGATGAATAAATAAATTCCAGAACGAACAGAAAGCGAAATGAATAATCAAGTCAAACTTAAAAGAAAAGAAACTACCACAAACAGATGCAGGACTACCTCCCTCTCCCTAAACTTTTCTAAAGGCCAGTGCATCATTTGGCTTAAATGAAAATAAAATATGAATTAGATGTTTTCTCTTTTATGATGTTAAAATCGCAAAATCGAAAATTTTGGAAATTTTCAGTGATTAATATCTTTATCTATTAAAACTCAATGTGCTTTTATTCGCTTTTTCAAGTAATCTTTATTGTTGGTGTTTGTTTATTCCTTTGTTGTCGATGTTTCGACTAAACCATACTAAATATAAATCGTCCGCGTTTAAACGTAAATTTACCCTAACTTTTAGAAGGCTTAGGGGGCAATAACCCTATTTCTATTATTTTTTTTTTTTTTTACGTTTTGCCTGAATATGCATTTTAGTCTTTTTCTAGGATTAATCAATAAAGAATCAATTGTTTCTTAATCAATAAAGAACGAACTCTAGCCTATACTAACTGAAACTTTTAATATAAAGAGCTACTTCAGATATTGATAAATTATATTAAAGCTACAGAAAGGATCGAAATAGTTCACTATAAATATGGATTATGTAAGTTTCATCTGTATTAGGGTCGTAGAGATAGCTGAAATTTTTATATAAATGATCAATACAGTTATAACTTTTCCTTAAGAAATCATCATAGGGAAATATAATAAAGAACGAACCTTAGCTCATAGTAACTGAAATATTCATTTATAGCAGTAGCCTTAGTTTAAAATAAAATCAATGTTTTTAAAAAGAACTTTTACCATTATAAAAAGCATGTAGACATAGTTATAATGAAGAACGGACTCTAGCCTACAGTAACTTAAATATTTTTTATAAAGGTTATATTTAAGGACGAACTGTTGCCCATAGTAGATGATAAATTTTCTAGTGAAGATCGGGGTTGCAGCGGTAGCTAGTCTATTGCAAAGAACGAACTCGAGCCCATAGTAATTAATTTTATATAAAAGAACGAACATTAGCTCATAGTAACTGAAATATTCATTAACAGTAGTAGCCTTAGCTTTAGTGGCAGTATTATCATCGGTAAACTTTTCTAGGGTATTGTGCAATATTTGACCTACTTAGTTTTACATTAAAGTTACATTAGGGATCGGTCTATAGTTATTTATAGTAAAGAACAGACTCTAAATTATCCGGGTTATTACATAAATACATTAAAGGACGAACTATAGCCCATAGTAACTGAAAATTTTAAATGGCTTGTATTTTAGTTTTCAGTTCAAAATCACTAAAGTTATTATGTAAATTGCAATAATACCTATGGTGTTTGAGCAATAATTGTATTTTTTTAATTCAAACTAGAAAAATACCTGAAAATTTTTAAATTAGTTTTAGTTTTGTTTTGTTTTAATGTACTTGATGCATGATTTATGGGTGTAACCTTATAACTTGAAAAGATATTATGGCCTCAAGAGAACAAAGTGAAAGCAAGAAAAACCAAGAAAAGTGTCAGAGCCGAGCATGCGGGTCGTAGTGGTAGCTAGCAACCTAGTGAATGACGATCACGCCCCATAGTCAAAAATGAAATTGCCTATAACTCCTAAAACTAAAATCAGATCAAAAAACGAAGTGCACTATTAGAACCGCCTTGTCAATACCCCTATATAGGAAACCAGCTATCCCTTGACTTGAACATGCTATATAAAGGATCAGTCTAGTTAATCATAAATAGGGATTATCCGAGTTGCAGCGGTAGCTTGCAAAACTAGTAAGAGACGATCATCCTGGTTGCAGCGGTAGCTAGCAATCCGAGTTGCAGCGGTAGCTAGCAACCTAGTAAGAAACAATCACGTCCAATGTTAAGAAATATAAAAAGCCATAACTCCTAAAAAAAAAAGATCAAAACAAAAAGTACACCATTAGAACCGCCTCGTCTGAAACCCCTGTACAGAAAACTTTCTGTTCCTTGGCTTGAACAGCGAGGGAAATATATTGGCTTGAAAATCAAGAAAAATGGCAGCTACTGCAGCATTCTGCCTAAACGTTTTTTTTTTTTTTTTTTTTTTTTTTTTTTTTTTTTTTTTTTTTTTTTTTTTTTTTGCATTGGAACATCGTAGAGAGTTTTTAAATGGCTGGTTTTAAAGGAAATTAATGGGGTTAAAAACCTTTTGTATTTAAAACAAATTATTTTTAAAATAGAATCAATTTTTTACGAAAAACTGCATGTTTTATGTTAAAGATTGATCAATGACGTCATAATCGTTAGGTTGTAGCCAGGTCGTCTCTTACTATTCCAATTAAGAAAAACCCATAGGCTTTTTCCTGTGCTAAAACTCAATGAAAAAACCAAAAAATTAAAAGATAAGTAAAATTCAATAAAAGCCAAAAATTATACGAATTAAAATAAATACCTAACAACCATAAAGCGAGTCATTCGCCAATATCCGCGATTTGCACAAAAACTAAAAAATTAGAACTGCCGTTGACGGATACTAGCGAACAACTTTCTTGTTCTTCGCTAGTATCCGTCGATGGCAGTTGTAATTTTTGGGTTTTTGTGCAAATCGCGGATATTGGCAAATGACTCGCTTTATGGTGTTAGGCATCTTTAGTTTCTTGGTTATTTCATTGGTCTTTGGTTTTTTCCTTATTGACTTTCCACGTTTGTTTTGTTGTTTTTTTCTTCAGCATTTTCCTTGAATATACTATTTTGTTCGTGCTGAAGAAGAGAGGCTGTGGTCCTCTCGAAATAATCGCTTTATGTGTTTTTTCAGTATTCTCGTTTGGCCTTAAAAAAAAACCATTTTTGATCGTTTTCTTTTTTTATATTATGGCAAGCCAATTTGAATTAAGAAATTTATATATATATATATATATATATATATAATATATATATATATATATATATATATATAATATATATATATATATATATATATATATATATATATATATATACTATATTTAAATATAAATATATATGTAGTACGGGGAGCCTGGTGGCTTCGCGCCGGGCCCTGCCACTCGCCACGCGGCAGGCTTCTATATATATATTCTCACTGTCGCTTGTCTTCTAAACGCAGACAATTTGAGCCTTTGCTTGATGTCATGACGTCCAAATGGACCTGGAATTAGAAGTAGTGCCTTTGTAAAATTACAAGTTTGAAGCATAGTAGATATCGTTGTTAGAAATCGGACTTGCTTTAATAGTCAAATATCTTTGAAAAGACTTCAGTATGAAAAGACAGCAAATTGTCTCCGGTTAGAAGACAAATGACAATTAGAATCTATAA
Source organism: Artemia sinica (assembly GCA_027921565.1). Lineage (NCBI taxonomy): Eukaryota > Metazoa > Arthropoda > Branchiopoda > Anostraca > Artemiidae > Artemia > Artemia sinica. Next base: position 71,868,463 of record CM051262.1, read on the forward strand.
TATAGAAGCCTGCCGCGTGCCAAGTGCCGGGGACCGGCTGCTGGGAATTGCAAAAATATTTGTATATATTTTAACAAGGGATTACAAAAATTCAAAGACCTTCAAAAAGAAAACCAAAAGTTTGACGCTTAGTAGATATCGTTGTTAGAAATCGAACTGGCTTTAATAATCAAATTTCTTTGAAAAGACCGCAATATGAAAAGACAGCAAATTGTCTGTGGTTAGAAGACAAGCGACCATAAGAATCCATATATTGAAGCCTGCCGCGTGCCGGGGCCCAGTGGCGGAACCGCCGTGCTCTCGGTACTATATACATATATACATATAAATATATATATATGTATATATATATATATATATATATATATATATATATATATATATATATATATATATATATATATATATATATATATATATATATATATATATATATATATATATATTGATAGTATAAGTTTTGTTATCTATTGATTATGTTTTCTTTACAGGGTATGTACTTTGTGTCATCTGTGCTGTTAATGCGAATGAATATGCCTTTAGAATATCGACAAATAATTTCTCAAGTGCTTGGGGATTTGCAGTTCAGTTTCTATCACAGGTGGTTTGATGTGATTTTTCTAATATCTGCCATTTCTTCTATTGTGACTCTCTATCTTCTTCACAAGCAGGCGCCAACTAGTGAAAAATTAAACACATTTTGACAAAATTGTTATTTTAGTGACAAAATGTAACGCTGTATATACTCATATTTTTCGAATAAATTTTTCATCAAGTTTGTATATTATCTTTATCTGTTCTTCATTTCGTAACGCTGAGGGTTGGTTGAAGCGTCTAAGTATAAATGACTGCCGAAACAGCCAAGGAAAAGAAACTTGGTAGCAATTGGACAAGGTTTTTAGAGAGAGGTCATTTGAATCGTAATTTCAAGTTTTTGTATACTTTGTTATTTATTCAAAGCTGTTAAAAACTAGATTGATGCTGCTCTGACAACTTGAAGTGTTGCAGTAATTTTTGGGGTGCTTCGACGACAAAAATGTTGCGAGAGCACCGTTTTGGCCTTGTTTCGCCGTCATAGATAAAACACTGTAGTTGCCGATCCAACATTAGTTTTAAAATAGTATTTTATAGAAGTTATTTTTGTTTCAATAAATGGTGACACATTCCTTAAAAACGGTTCAGAAATTTTTGGGGTGCTTCGACGACAAAAATGTTGCGAGAGCACTGTTTTGGCCTTGTTTCGCCGTCATAGATAAAACACTGTAGTTGCCGATCGAACATTAGTTTTAAAATAGTATTTTAAAGAAGTTATTTTTGTTTCAATAAATGGTGACACATTCCTTAAAACAGTTCAGAAATTTTTGGGGTGCTTCGACGACAAAAATGTTGCGAGAGCACCGTTTTGGCCTTGTTTCGCCGTCATAGATAAAACACTGTAGTTGCCGATCGAACATTAGTTTTAAAATAGTATTTTAAAGAAGTTATTTTTGTTTCAATAAATGGTGACACATTCCTTAAAAACGGTTCAGAAATTTTTGGGGTGCTTCGACGACAAAAATGTTGCGAGAGCACCGTTTTGGCCTTGTTTCGCCGTCATAGATAAAACACTGTAGTTGCCGATCGAACATTAGTTTTAAAATAGTATTTTAAAGAAGTTATTTTTGTTTCAATAAATGGTGACACATTCCTTAAAAACGGTTCAGAAATTTTTGGGGTGCTTCGACGACAAAAATGTTGCGAGAGCACCGTTTTGGCCTTGTTTCGCCGTCATAGATAAAACACTGTAGTTGCCGATCGAACATTAGTTTTAAAATAGTATTTTAAAGAAGTTATTTTTGTTTCAATAAATGGTGACACATTCCTTAAAACGGTTCAGAAATTTTTGGGGTGCTTCGACGACAAAAATGTTGCGAGAGCAACACGTTTTGGCCTTGTTTCGCCGTCATAGATAAAACACTGTAGTTGCCGATCCAACATTAGTTTTAAAATAGTATTTTAGAGAAGAAATTTGTTTTTCAATAAATGGTGACACATTCCTTAAAAACGGTTCAGAAATTTTTGGGGTGCTTCGACGACAAAAATGTTGCGAGAGCAACACGTTTTGGCCTTGTTCCGCCGTCATAGATAAAACACTGTAGTTGCCGATCCAACATTAGTTTTAAAATAGTATTTTAAAGAAGAAATTTGTTTTTCAATAAATGGTGACACATTCCTTAAAAACGGTTCAGAAATTTTTGGGGTGCTTCGACGACAAAAAGGTTGCGAGAGCAACACGTTTTGGCCTTGTTTCGCCGTCATAGATAAAACACTGTAGTAGCCGATCCAGCATTAGCTCTAAAGTAGTATTTTAAAGAAGAAATTTGTGTTGCAATAAATGGTGACACATTCCTTAAAAACGGTTCAAAATATACTTTTTATGATTAAAAATTATATACTATTTCCCGACACCCGATCAGTGTGGTTCTACACCATATAGTTAAGCTATAGCTCCGTTATACTTTGCCTCAAAACATAAAATCTAACCCAATGTGTATTTAAATAAAATAAAAAGAGGTGCAAGATAAGATTGTGTTAATTTGCCTTAAAACACAGCCCCTCTTATTTCTTTCCCATATATTTGATGATAAGAAGTTTTATTCCATCTATCACTGAATAATTGTCATTTATACCTTAGGGTTCCTTGTTTTAGGGTTCACACTAAAATCAGGCCTCCATTACCCTGGTCGGTGCCTTGCTTTGTATAAAATTAAGGCAGCAGTGTGCTAATTCTGGTACCAACGCCATATCAAGGATTTTGTTCGGGGGGGGGACTACGAAATAAATTTTACATGTATTTTGTTACTTTTCTAAGAGTCGGAAAAAAACTGGGTCGGCCGGACCCCCCCCCCCCCCCCTGGATACGGCCTTGTCCGGTATCCTAAAACAAGAAGAAAAATGACAACAGATGGCGACTTATTAAAAGTAGCTTTAAATCACCAGAAATTCCGGAATCTCGAGGGAATCAGAAGTCAGGATAGCAGCTAGCTAATTCAAGTACCTCAAGAAAATGAAAAATTAAAATGCATCCCTCTTTGTGTAATGTAGCAGATGATTACTACTAATTTCATTAACTGAAGGTATACAAAGCTGGGTTTGTTCTTTTCTAATTCTAGCAGTTTACAAAAATAAAATAATAAAATGGATGGTTCAATATGTTCCTGTATATAATTTATTAGTTAAATTATTGCTAATTTTGGGATCCAGAGTAGCTTGCTTTTTTCGGGTTTCAAGAAAAAACAATGCATGGTACGATTGTATCTGCTGCTGCATAATATGTGGTGGTTGGATTCTTAATTGCAAAATTTCTGCTAGGATCAGATAATAATATGCTTTTCCTCCATACGTATAAGTCTTAAGGGACCAGTAAGTTGACATATTAATTTCTTTAATTGACAATTGCATTTATTATCTGTGTCGATTATGGAGCTTTTTATTCTAAATAATTAGACGATAATGAGTAACTAATGACTTATGTTCTTCAAAAATGCCACCCCTCCTTTTTTCAAGTCGTGTGACTGAGTTTCGCTTACCTCTTCATTCAATGGTACACTGGCTCACTTTGTGCCTCAAGCTAATCTTGGCAGTGAATCACGATTAGTCTCGTTTTTACACCGAGTCTTGACATCTCTTTGTTTTTGTACAGAGTGGTCATCTATTTGTTTGTAATATAAACCACACCGATAAAGTTGTCAGTCCCTCAAAACATTCAAAATGGTTGAAGAAATGACATTTCTCTTAAGTAAGACATCTCTAAAGGGATGGGCACACGTTGCTAATTTCAGGAACTTATTTCCAAATCAGCGCCGATTTTAAAAGAAATCGGCGTCGATGTGAGCTTGAAAAATTTTCTAGTTTTCGGCGCCGATTTTCAAAATCAGCGCCGATTTGATCATGATCATCACAAAAAAATAGGGACACAAATAAACAGTCAACCAGAAATGTCTGTGGTGGGAGATCAATCATGTAACTATTAATAAACTCCAGTTGACTATTTGTGTCCATAAGTTTTTGTTTTGAAAATCTCGCGCAATAAATTTTTCTTTCAATAAATTTTTCTTACCGCTATCGTTTGTCCGCTGATGCTGAAATCGGTTCCCGAAATCAGCTACGTGTGCCCAGCCCTTAAGTAAGAGTTTTTTTTTTTTTGTATGGAAAATTTGTCAAGAGTAAAATGGCGTGACAGTCCTGCTGGACCTTTGAGAAAATGCTCTTTTCGATCTATGATTTTCCTATTTCACACTCTAAAAAAATATTTTACCAAACAGTGGGGGGAAGGGAACTGTCATGCACCGTAATCACCTTAGTTTTTGGATCAAGGACCAGAATGAACTGAGAGAAAGGAAAGGATCGCGAACAAACCTAAACCAGGAGTTTTAGTTACGACAAATGTTGATATAGCAGTTCACATTTATGTTGTCTGCGTCTTTTATAATGGTTATCTTAAAACACTAATGCAATAGTGAATACAGCTATTTTATTTTGATTAAAATAAATACAAAACTATTTAAGCACTTATGTCAAAAAGCCAAATTCAGAATACATCAAACACTAACTACAGTAGTATAAACACAAAATGAACTAGACAAGGATCACAAGTAAATCAGAACAGGTTACACTTAAGAAAACAAAGCCAGAAAATCTATTATAATAATTGTCCACCTCTTGTTAAGAAGAATGATGCAAATGATAAAAATTAATTTAGGTAAAATTTTTATTTGTGATAAGTTGGCAATATATAAACTATATAGTCGAAATTTTGAAGAAGAAAATTATAATTTGTCATCTAGCGCTATTTTTCGTACTAATCTATATGATGGAGAGCTAGTGGACCTTAGCTTAAACATGATCTTGGTGACTAATGGAAAACTACCGGACTGATATGCACGACCACACAAGAATTAGCTAGATTTAGGAAGGAAATCCAGACCGATAGTTGATAGGATAGCGGTTTTTAGCGCCAAATTCAAATTATCGCACTCGATTCAAAAAAAAAATTCACAGATTACTTAACTTAGCACATCAATAGCTCTACGAAATTAATAGTATTCTTTAAAACCTTACAGAACCCTAGCCTGGGCTCAATTACTATTCCATGTTTATTGAAATGAGTTGTAAGAAACAATTGTATTTTAAATAATATACTGTCTAGTGAATAGGCTATTCGTCAGAATTTTTACCAACTGATCGTGTCAGCGGGCTTTTCTTGCTATTCAATATCTGTGACCGGCATGTTTTGCCGTTTTCTGGCTTGCCATGGTCATTAGACAGCTTTTCCATCGCTTGTCTTGAATAACTCTTCAAGTCTAACAAACTGTAGGCTACTAGCTATAACTGTAACCAGGGAAAATGAAACAATTCATTTTAAGATATCTGTAATAAATAATATTTTATTGAATTTTTTAAACAAAAAATAACACTTGTAAATATTGGCCGTTCAACTTTTATTAACCAAACTCATGTTGATGACAATATATTTTATGTCATTTTATAATTGTAAATTCCTGATAGCAATGCTATTAGTATTAAATTAAAAAAAAAACAAGTTCTTTCAACTAAAAGTAAGCAGCAACTTTGAAACTTAAAAGAAGCAAAAATTTTATTACGTATATGAGGGAGTTGTGCCCTCTTCAATATCCCGATCTTCATAACCTCCCTTGTGTTTCAGGAGTTATTCTTAAAAAATTGGGCTGTATTGACACCGGAGTTTTCTTATTCGACGTTTGAACTACTTTTTTTTAAATATTGTCTATGTCAAAAATTTTCATCAGATGGGTTTGAAAAAAGAAGGCGTAAGGGGAGGGGGGGGGGGTAGTTGCCCTCGGATCTCTTTTGACTATTAAAAACTGAACTCGAACTTTTTGGAAAGTTTTGGAAATTATGTATTTGAGCATGACACTCCCCCCCCCCCCAAGGTATTCAGGGCAAGGGTTATTAGTTATGCCCTAGGGACATATGTGGTTCTTATGGAAGGAATGCTCATATAAGCTTCAGAGAGGGCTCATTTGATTGGAAATTGGAAGTTATAGTTCACATTTTAAGCGTCAAAATATATTGGAGGGTAACCAGCCCCCCCTCCCCACGCCCATTTTTAACCCAAAGCGTCCGATAAAAATTTTGAGATTGCTATTTTGTTAATAATAGTTCAAAGATCATATAACAAAAACTCCAGTGTCGACACAATCCCCCAGGGCCCGGGGACAGGCGTTGTAAGTTATGCCCTGGGGCATATATGGTTCTTATGAAAGGGATGCTCGTATAAACTTTAAAGAGGGCTCATTTGATTGGGGGAAGACATTCGGGGGAAGGCATTTTAAGTTATGCCCTAAAGGCATGTATGGTTCTTATGAAAGGGATGCTCGTATAAACTTCATAGAGGGTTCATTTGATTGGAAATTGAAAGTTCTATTTCACTTTTTAAGAATCAAGAGACTTAAGGGCAACTAGCCCCCCTCCCACGCTCTTTTTCCCCCAAACCCATCCGTTACAAGTTTTGAGATAGCCAGTTTTTTTTGAAAATTGTACAAAAATTGGATAACAAAACTCCGGTGTCAACACACCGGTAACAAGGCCCGGGGGGTAGGCGTTGTAAGTGTTGTCCTGGGGACGTATATGGTTCTTATGAAAGGGATACTCCGAGAAACTTCAGAGAGGGCTCATTTGATTGGAAATATAATGTTCTAGTTCACTTTTAGGAGTCAAAAGATATCCAAGGGCAAATCGCCCCCCTACACACACACCCTTTTTTCCCGAAGCCCATCTGATAAAATTTTTAAAATATAAAAATATTTCAAAGGTCAGATAAGAAAAAATCCTGTGTCGATGAAACCCCCCAGGGCCCAGAGGCAAGCGTTGTAAGTAATGCCCTGGGGGCATATATAGTTTTTATGGAAGGGATGCTCGTATAAACTTCGGAGAGGGCTCATTTGATTGGAGATTGAAAGTTTCTGTTCACTATTTAAGAATAAAAAGAGACCGTAGGGCAACTGCCCGTCCCCCCTCCACACCCTAAATGTATCAGATAAAAATTTTGAGATAGACATTTTATTAAAAATAGTTCAAAGTTCAGATAACAAAAACTCCGGTGTCGACATTGCCCCCCAGGGCCCGGTGTTAGGCGTTGTAAGTTATGCCCTGTGGGCATACATGAGTGTTATGGAAGGGATGCTGTTATGGAAGCCAGTTTTTTTTTTGAAAATTGTACAAAAATTGGATAACAAAACTCCGGTGTCAACACACCGGTGTCAAGGCCCGGGGGGTAGGCGTTGTAAGTGTTGTCCTGGGGAGTATATGGTTCTTATGAAAGAGATACTCCTAGAACCTTCAGATAGGGCTCATTTGATAGGAAATTGAATGTTCTAGTTCACTTTTAAGGAGTCAAAAGATATCCAAGGGCAAATAGCCCCCCCCCCACACACACCCTTTTTTCCCGAAGCCCATCTGATAAAATTTTTAAAATATAAAAATATTTCAAAGGTCAGATAAGAAAAACTCCTGTGTCGATGAAACCCCCCAGGGCCCAGAGGCAAGCGTTGTAAGTAATGCCCTGGGGGCATATATAGTTTTATGGAAGGGATGCTCGTATAAACTTCGGAGAGGGCTCATTTTATTGGAGATTGAAAGTTTCTGTCCACAATTTAACAGTAAAAAGAGATTGTAGGGCAACTGCCCGTCCCCCCTCCCCACCCTAAATGTATCAGATAAAAATTTTGAGATAGAAATTTTGTTAGAAATAGTTCAAAGTTCAGATAACAAAAACTCCGGTGTCGACACAGCCCCCCAGGGCCTGGTGTTAGGCGTTGTAAGTTATGCCCTGTGGGCATATATGAGTGTTATGGAAGGGATGCTCGTATAAAATTCATAGAGGGCTCATTTGATGGGAAATTGAAAGTTGTAATTCACTTTTTAATAGTCAAAAGTGATCGGAGGGCAGCTAGCCTTCCCCCACATTCCTTTTATCTTTTTCTCAGAGGCACTTCATATAGAATGGGTCGTCGTATAAACTTCAAAGGGGGCTCATTCGATTGGAAATCGAGAGTTCTAGTGCTCTTTTTAAGAGTCGAAATTGATTGGAGGGCAACTAGCCCCCCCCCCACTCAAGCCCTTTTCCCCCAAATACATGTGATAAAAAATTTGAGGTAGCCATTTCGTTAAAAATAGTTCAAAGGTCAGATAAGAAAAACTCCTGTGTCGATGCAACCCCGCAGGGCCCGGGGCAGGCGTTGTAAGCCCCCCGCCCTTTCTATGCCATTTTTCCTCAAACCCATCCGATATAAACTTTGAGATAGCCATTTTTTTTTAAATAGTTCAAAGATAATATAATGGAAACTCCGGGGTCGATACAACCCCCAGGGCCCGGAGGCAGGCGTTGTAAGTAATGCTCTAGGGGTATATATAGTTCTTATGGAAGGGATGCTCGTATAAACTTCGGAGAGGGTTCATATGATTGGAAATTGGAAGTTATCGTTCACTTTTTAAGAGTAAAAAGTGATCAAAGGGCAACTAGATCCCCCCCCCTCTCCACGCCGTATTTTCCTCAAACCCATCCGACAAGAACTTTGAGAGAGCCATTTTTTTCAAAATGGTTCAGAGATCATATAACGAAAACTTTGGGGTTGATACAATCCTTCAGGGCCCGGGGTAGGCGTTGTAAGTTATACCTGGGGGCATGTACAGCTGTTGTGGTAAATGAGTTTCTTAAATATGGTGGCTCTGAGGTTAGAAATAAGTTACTGAAGATTATGAATATGATTTTTGAAAAAGGGGAAGTACCTAACGATTTTAGGAAAACCTTAATTAAGCCACTTTATAAGAAAGGTGATAAAAGTGAGTGTGGTAATTATCGAGGCATTAGTCTGGTCTCTGTAGGTAGTAAATTACTTAGCAATATGATACTTTTTAGACTGAGAGATGCCGTAGACAAAGTTTTAAGAGAAGAACAGTGTTTAGGAAAGGTAGAGGATGTGTTGACCAAATTTTCCCTCTTAGGCTAATAATTGAGAAGTGCCTAAATTTTCAAACACCTTTGGTCCTCAGTTTTATAGATTATGAGCAAGCGATCGATTCTGTTGATAGAAGAGCTTTAGTAAAGGTTTTATCCTTGTATGGAAAACCAGACAAATACATTACTGTGATTATTGCCATGTACGAGAATAACACTGCTGCGGTAAGGTAGGAAATGAGGTTAGCAGCTGGTTTTGTATTAAATCAGGAGTTAAGCAGGGTTGTGTTCTATCCCTCTTTATATGGATTATTTTGATGGACATTGTTTTAAGGAGCACAGGAAAGACAATGGGAGACCACGGAATCAAATGGGGAGGAAAAAGTCTCCTGGACTTGGATTATGCTGATGATTTAAGCATCCTAGATGAAAGTGTGAGCAAAATGAATGAAGTCTTAGAGGTTTTGCGAGTTCAGAGTGCTAGAGTTGGTTTGAAAATTAATGTTAAGAAGACAAAGTCACTAAGGCTAGGAATAACTGAAGATGAAAAAGTGACGTTGGTTAATGAAACGATTGATCAGGTGGACAGCTTCACTTACCTTGGTAGTATTATTAGTAAAGATGGTGGGAGCAGTGAAGATGTTAAAAGTAGAATAGCCAAGGCTCATAGTGTTTTTTCACAGTTAAAAAAAGTTTGGAAGAATAGGAAGATAAGTCTGCAAACCAAGATTAGAATATTAGTAGCTACAGTGATGACAGTGGTCAAATATGGCTATGAAGCATGGACGCTCCGAAAAGTGGATGAAGATTTGCTAGATGTTTCCCAGAGAAATTGCTTAAGGATTGTTCTGGGTACCCGGCTGACTGACCGTATTTCAAACAATAGGCTATACGAAAAATGTGGTTCAATACCGCTCTCTCGGGCTATAATGAAAGAAAGGTTGAGGTGACTAGGGCACGTTTTCTTTGCGGCCAACCGTCTAGGGCTAAACGGAAAGCAGGTCGTCCCCGTCTGGGATGGGAGGAAGTCATAAAGAAAGATTTATAGGAAATAGAAACTTCGTGGGCGAGTGTAAAAAGGGAGGCTTTGAATAGATTGGGATGGAGGAGGAGCGTGCGTAGCTGTGTTGGCCTCAGGCGGCTTGGTGCTGCGGTGAGTTGTTAGTAGTAGAAGTAGTAGTAGTTCAAAGGTCAGATAAAAAAAACTCCTGTGTCAACACAACCACAAAGGGCCCGGGGGCAGGCGTTGCAAGCTATGCCCTACGGGCATATATGGTTTTAATGAGAGGACGCTCGTATGAACTTCAGAGGGCTGGTTTGAATTGAAATTGAAAGTTCTAGTTCAATTCTTAAGATTCAAAAGAGATCGAAGGGCCCCTAGCCCCCACGCCCTTTTTCTCCAAACCCATCCGATACAAATTTTGAGATAGCCATTTCTAAAAAAAAAGTTCAAAGGTCAGTTAACAAAAATCCAGTGTCGACACAACCCTCCTGGGCCCGGGGGACAGGCATTGTAAGCTATGTCCTGGGGTCGTATATGGTTCTTATGAAAGGGATGCTCGTATAAACTTCAGAGAGGGCTCATTTGAATGGAAATCAAAAGTTCTAGTTCATGTTCTCAGAGTAAAAAAGTATCAGAGGGCAACTAGCCCTTCCCACGCTCCACGCCTTTGGGTTTATCGGATGGATAAACCCATCCGATAAAAATTTGAGGTGACCATTTTGTTAAAAATAGTTCAACCATCAGATATTAAAAATCCAGGGTCATAAACCCCCAGGGCCCAGGGACAGGTGTTGTAAGCTACACTCTGGGGATATATATGGTTCTTATAGAAGGGATACTGTATAAACTTCAGAGAGGGCTCATTTGATTGAAAATAGAAAGTTCTAGTTCACTTTTAAAGAGTCAAAAGAGACCAAAGGGCAATTAACCCCCCCCACGTCTTTTTTCCCCAAACCCATCCGATAAAAATTTTGAGATAGCCATTTTGTTAAAGATAGTTAACAAAAATAGTTAACAAACGTCAGAAAATAAAAACTCCGAGGTTGACACAAACCCATTTTTTCATTTGATATTGTTACTTTGATACCAGATTTGATACTTTGATGAGCATTTGATTTTTTTTTAAAGTTTGATTTTTAAATAAAGAATTTTTAAAAACTTGAAACTTTTTGCAATCAAAAACGAACAAAAATTAATTAAAAAAAGTTCCAAAAAACAAGTTTTTCAAAGAAAAGTAAAGGGCATTTTAAACCTAAGCTCAGCAGATACAAATATATGTTAAAATTCAAACTCAAAACGACCAGAAATTACTATTAAAGAATAAATGAAACCCAAAACGAACAGAAATTAAATAAACAATCATAGCAAAAAACATACAACAAGTAATAATATAAATAAATAAATAGATCTTAAAGCGAGTAATGCTTGGATTGAATTTGAAAATCAAGCTTAAAATGAAAAAAATATTTTGCTATTAAAGCATAAATGAAACTTAAAACGAACAGAAATTAAATAAACAATCAATGCAAACAAACATACAATAAATATTAATGTAAATGAATAAATAAATCTTAAAACGAGTAAAACTGAAATTGAATATGCGAATCAAGCTTTAAACGAACAAATATCACTACAAACCAAATTATTGGTATCGCCTCCTTCTCTCATTGTAAAAGTCTAAAACCCACTGCGTCACTGGCACTTTACTGAAAACTATATGCGTTTTGAACAGTCTTGGAAAGTATAAACAACATCAAATTGAATATTTGATGTATAATTATATTAATTGTTGAAAGATGCATCAGTTCAAGAATCTATGTCACTGTAATTTTATGTTTAATTTTATTCCTGCAAGAACTGGAAAAAAAAAATATTTGTAATATAATTCGTTTTCAGCGAAGCGCCAATGACGCAGTAGGCGTTATGTTTTTACAGTTAAGGAAGGGGGCAGTACCCAAACTCTGGTTTGCAGTGAAACTATATTTGTCTTGAACAATTTTAGAAAGAATTAATAAATTAACTGAATATTTGATGTATAATCAATATTATTTTATTAATTGCTGAAAGCTCATCAGTTCAAAATTTTACTATAATTTTAATGTTTATTTCCAATATTAAGTACAAAAGAAAATATTTGTAATAAAATTGGTTTTCAGTAAAGCACCAATGACGCAGTAGGTTGAAGACTTTTACAATGAGAGAAGGAGGTGATACCGAAATTCTTGTTTGTAGCGATATTTGATCGTTTTAAGCTTGATTTGCATATTCAATTTAAGTTTCACTCGTTTTAAGATTTATTTATTCATTTACATTAATATCTATTGTATATTTGTTTGCATTGATTGTTTATTTAATTTCTGTTTGTTTTAAGTTTCATTTATGCTTCAATAGCAAAATATTTTTTTTCGTTTTAAGCTTGATTTTCATATTCAATCCAAGCATTACTCGCTTTAACATCTATTTATTCATTTATATTATTACTTGTTGTATGTTTTTTGCTATGATTGTTTATTTAATTTATGTTCGTTTTAGGTTTCATTTATTCTTTAATAGTAATTTCTGGTCGTTTTGAGTTTGAATTTTAACAAGTATTTGTATCTGTTGAGCTTAAGTTTAATGTGGCCTTTACTTTTCTTTGAAAAACTTATTTTTCGGAAAGTTTTTTTTAAATAATTTCAACAAAATATCAACTTTAGCCAAGGGAAAGCAGAGCTCGACATTTGAGCATAATGCATAAATGGAAAGCGATTCTGCCATTCAGAAGTCCTATATCCAAACAAGAGTAATCTTAAAGACATATGTTTTCATTGAACAACGATTTTTCAAATTAAGGATCGTTTTATATGATTTATTATCCCTCTTTCTCCCAGGGAGGAGAGGGGCATTATTCTTTCTAGAACCTCTCTGGCAAGACCCATGTTAGCGAGCCTCTCTGATGACTAAGCAAGAACTGAGAACTTGATTGTTCAATTTTTGGTCGTGCTCTTTGTATATCCCCGTTATGCCCATTCGGAACAATTGAGAGTCACAGGTGTCCTTCCACATTGCCATTACGCTAATTAGCTATTCTCCAGGGGATATACAAGCCAGCCTTGACCAATAATTTTCAGCTTAGGCAGATTTGCGTAATTCTACTCCCTAGTTGTTCCCTGGGAGGAGCAAGATATCCTATTTCACGGTCCTTATGTCTACGTTGTAAAGTGTTAATATCTGCTGTGCAATTGTTGTCTATTCAAAAGGAGGGGAATTTGTGAAGTGGTTATGAATGTGCATTTGTCTGCAATGGTTATTGTCCTGTGAATTCTTTGAACGTACATTTTATTAAAAGTTTCTTTTAGATGTATCCGTCGAAATGATTAAACTCTATTTTAGTATAAGACCGTTGGGGAAAAATTGGTTTAGTAAATCAGTTGCTTATGCTGGGGAGATCAGGAGGATAGACCACCCCTCATCAATTCCTGTAGGTAGCAGAAACTTCTAGTGATTCTTTAGCCCTCGCCCTTTGAGATTTCTATTTTTGCTATAATATGAATTTTTTCCATTGGACTAGAGTTGTTTTTCTCTTTTACTGAGAGTAGATCAAATCTTCGGGGTAATTAACACTCCTTAAACCCTAACTAGTTAAGCAAATGCCCTTCCATCAGTGGGGTCAATGTATGAAAATTTTGTGGGGAACGTCGTAAAATGTCTTTTTTTTAATCTAGGGGAGTAAATTTGTCAATTTTTTCCAATGAAAATACAAAAAAAGAATTTTTCAATGAAAATTCTCCCTAAATAGTTATTTTTCAAAATTCAGGTAGAGGGCTGGAAAAAGCTAGTTAGAGGGCTAAAACAGCTAGAGGAGGAACTCGTCCCTCTCTCATTTACCCCACTGCCTTTTACGGAAGAGAACAAAGCATTTTTCTTGCATTTGATATCATTCTGGGCTCTTAAAATAAATAATTGATTTTCTAGTGCTGAAAATTCACAACAGTATAGAAGATTAAGTTTTGAAAAGTAACAAAGATGTTGTGCAAACAAAAGGCAAAAAAAAAAAAACAAAAGAGATTCTGCCATTCCGAAGTGCTGACACCTGCCATTTTGTGTCGAAAAATAAATATTTCTAAAATAAAAAAAAATAGAAAAGCCAAACTTGTAATTGAGTAAAAATTCTAAGATGAGCGTAACAATCCAGAGCTGCCTAAAACTGTTTATATAATCTCTTAGCTCCCGAGTCCATACGTTGAGTTCAGTTTTCAACGTCCGGTCCTAAGCATACGCTCTCCGTTCCTAAGCATACGCTCTGCGTTCCTAAGCATACACTCGTCCGTTCCCATGCAAAATGATCGGTAATTCATTATTGTAACACTGTAAAATATCGGACTGTTTCGCACAAGTTATTAGGAGGGAAGATTGTTGGGTCACTTTTTGTGCGCTTAATTGTCGGGGGGGGGGGGCTTAAACTTCCAAAGGTGTGATTTGTGGCTTAAGTATTTAAGCTTTCTTGGAACCGAAGGCTCCCCCTTGCGTAGGTGTCTGCGTGATATCATGTAACAATTTTAATTACTCAGCAGCGATTTAAGAGATTTCAGTTCTTCCCTTGTCCTGTCTTCTTGAATCAAATAAAAAAAAGTTTTTTTTTTAACGGAAAGTAAAGAGCGACATTAAAACTTATAACGAACAGAAATTATTACGTATATGAAAGGGGCTGTTCCCTCCTCAACGCCTCGCTCTTTACGCTAAAGTTTTTTATTGTTTTAAAAAATAAAGTTGTGAGGCAGAGTCAGACTTTAGCGTAAAGAGCCCCCATGTTTTTACTTTTATAACTTTAATAAATCATATAATATTAACATTTTGATTACTAAATATCAGTATATGTATATTAAACTGAAAATGAACATTCATTTGTATTTTTTTCAGTAAAGTACAAATTATGTTCTGGCCGTGGGAAGCATAGGGGTTTTGAGCCCAACTTATGGTAATTTCTGCTCGTTTTAAGTTTGACTCGGTTATTTATTGTAATTTCTGTTCGTTTTGGGTTTCACTTATTTAACGATGCTGATTCGTGGTAGTTTCATGCTTGGTAGATTATTTTATATTATTTTTGCTCATTTTTTGTTTAATGGAGTTCATTACTTTTCTTTGAAAAACTTATTTTGTGGAAAAAGTTTTTTTTTTAACTAATTTCTGTTCGTTTTATATTGACATAGTCTTTTCAGGGAAGAAGAAATTAATACTTTAAACCTTTTTTTTTTTTTAAGAACTTATAGTTTGGCCTGCTATTTGTATGCTGGAGAAAAATTTTCAGCAATTTTTAACAACATACACCCTTTTAAAAATCTGGGCACAAATAGTAGTTTGTAATTTAGTGTCATACCTCCTCTAGTTGACCTGAAATGGAAAACTTGATACCATTCACAAAAACATTCCCCCAAACGTTTGGGGGAATGGTGGGCGTGAAAGGGTGTTAGTTACCCTCCAATCACTTTTAACTATTAAAAAGGGCACTAGACCTCTCAATTTCCAATTGAATGAGCCCCTTTTGAAGTTTTTACGACAACTCTATCAATAAAAACCTTATATGCCCCCAGGGCATAACTTACAACCTTTGCCCTGGGGGCTCTGGGGGGTTTCTCATCCTTAAATACATAATTTCCAGAACTTTCAACTACGTTGAACAAAATGGCTATCTCTAAACTTTGATTGAACGTGTTTGGGGAAATGGTGGGCGTGAGAGGGGGTTAATTACTCTCCACTCACTTTCGACTATTGAAAAGGGCAATTTCAATTTCTAATCAAATGAGCCCTTTTTGAAATTTCTACAACAACTTTCTATATAAACCTTATGTGCCCTCAGGGCATAACTTACAACCCTTGCACTGAGGGCTCTGATGGAGTTATAATCCTAAAAGACCTAATTTCCAGAAGTTTCGACTACACTGAACAAAATGGATATCTCAAAATTTTGATTGCATGTGTTTGGGGAAATGATGGGCATGAGAGGGGGTTTAGTTGCCCTTCAATCACTTTAGACTATTAAAAGGGCACTAGCCCTTTCAATTTCCAATTGAATGAGCCCTTTTCAAGTTTCTACAACATCGCTTTCTATAAAAAAAAACCTTATATGCTCCAAGGGCATCACTTACGACCCTTGCCCTGAGGCCTGTGGGAGTGGAGGGGTTGTCATCCTTAAATATCTAATATCCAAAACTTTCAGCTACGTTGAATAAAATGGCTGTCTAAAACTTTTGATTGGATGTGTTTGGGGAAAAGGTGGGCGTGAGAGGGGGGTTAGTTGCCCTCAACTCACTTTCAAGACTATTAAAAAGGGCACTAGCCCTTTGAATTTCCAATCGAATGAGCTTTTTTTCAAGTTTCTACGACAAAGATTTCAATAAAAACTTATATGCCCCCAGGGCATAAGTTATAACCCTTGCCCTGAAGACTGTGGGGGAAGTGTTCTAATCAAAGGTATAATTTCCTGAACTTTCAACTGCGTGGAAAAAAATGGCTATCTCAAAATTTTGATTGGATGTTTTTCGGGAAATGGTGGGCGTGGAAGGGGTGTTAGTTGCCTTTCAATCACTTTCGACTATTAAAAAGGGTACTAGCCATTTCAATTTCCAGTCAAATGAGCCCTTTTTGAACGCGTTTGATAAAATCTTATATTCCCCAAGGGCATAACTTACAACCCTTGCCCTGAGGGCTTTGAAGGGGGGCATCATCCTCAAAGACAGTGGTGGATCCCAAGGGGGGCGCCCTCTAGCGTAGTCTACAGTAGTGTAATTTACTTAATTAACTCAAGTTTGCGTTAATTAAACTTGCTCCTAAAGCAAGTTTATCGGATCAACTTATTTTGCGCCCCCCCCTAAAAAATCCCGGATCCACCCCTGCTCAAAGACCTCATTTCCAGAACTTTCAACTACGTTGAACAAAATGGCCATCTTAAAATTTTGATTGGATGTGTCTGGGGAAAAGGTGGGCGTGAGAGGGGGGCTAGTTGCCCTCAAATCACTTTCGAGATTATTCAAAAGGGCACAAGTCCTTTGAATTTCCAATCGAATGATGAGCCCTTTTTCGAGTTTCTACGACAAAGATTTCAATAAAAACGCATATGCCCCCAGGGCATAACTTATAACCCTTGCCCTGAAGACTGTGGGAGAAGTGTTCTACTCAAAGGTATAATTTCCTGAATTTTAAACTGCGTGGAACAAAATGGTTATCTCAAATTTTGATTGGATGTTTTTGGGGAGATGGTGGGCGTGGAAGGGGTGTTAGTTGCCTTCCAATCACTTTCGACTATTAAAAAGGGCACTAGCCATTTCAATTTCCAATCAAATGATTCCTTTTTGAAGTTTCTACGATAACGCGTTCTATAAAAACCTTATATGCCCCAAGGACATAACTTAGAAAACCTTGCCCTGAGGGCTGTGGGGGGGGGGGGGGGTTCATCCTCAAAGACCTAATTTCCAGAACTTTCAACTACGTTTAACAAAATGGCTATCTTAAAATTTTGATTGGATGTGGTTGGGGAAAAGGTGGGCGTGAGGGGGGGGGGGGGGTTACTTGCCCTCCAAACACTTTCGACTATTAAAAAGGGCACTGGCCCTTTGAATTTCCAATCGAATTAGCCTTTTTTGTAGTTTTTACGACAACGCTTTCTATAGGAACCTTATATGCCCCAGGGCATAACTTACAACCTTGCCCTGAGGGCTGTGGGGGAGTGTCCTCCTCAAAAACATAATTTCTATCTGGAAATCAACTACGCTGAACAAAATAGCTATCTAAAAATTTTGATAGGATGTGTTTGGGGAAAAGGTGGGCGTTAGAGGGGGGTTAGTTGACCTCAAATCACTTTCGACTATTAAAAAGGGCATTAGACCTTTGAATTTCCAATCGAATGAGCCCTTTTTTCTACGACCAAGATTTCAATAAAAACTTTTATGCCCTCAGGGCATAAATTTTAACCCTTGCCCTGAAGACTGTGGGGGAATGTCCTGCTCGAAGGTATAATTTCCTGAACTTTAAGCTGCGTTGAACAAAACAGCTATCTCAAAATTTTGATTGGATGAGTTTGGAGAAATGATAGGTGTTGAAGGGGTGTTGGTTAACTTCCAATCACTTTTGACTATTAAAAAGGGCACTAGCCATTTCAATTTCCAATCGAATGAGCCCTTTTTTAGGTTTCTATGACAACGCGTTCTATAAAAACCTTATATGTCCCCAGGGCATAACTTACAACCCTTGCCCTTAGGGCTGGAGGGGGTTGTCATTCTCAAAGACCTAATTTCCAGAACTCCCAACTACGTTGAAGAAAATGGCTATCTTAAAATTTTGAATGGATGTGTTTGGGGAAAAGGTGGGTGTGAGAGGGGGGTTAGTTGCCCTCCAATCACTTTCGACTATTCAAAAGGGCACTAGCCCTTTGAATTTCCGATCAAATGAGCCTTTCTTGAAGTTGTTACGACAACGCTTTCTATAAAAAACCTGACATGCTCCCAGGGTATAACTTACAACCCTTGCCCTGAGGAATCTGGGGGAGTGTCCTCCTCTAAAATATAATTTCTATCTGGAAATCAACTACGTTGAACAAAATGGCTATCTCAAAATTTTGATTGTATGTGTTTTGGGAAATGGTGGGCGTGGAAGGGGTGTTAGTTGCCCTCCATTCACTTTTGACTATTAAAAAGGGCACTAGCCCTTTGAATTTCCGATGAAATGATCCTTTTTTGAAGTTTCTACGACAACTCTTTCTATAAAATTCTTACATGCCCCCAGGGCATAACTTAAAACCCTTGCCCTGAAGGCTGTGGGGGAGTGTCCTCCTCAAAAACATATTTTCTATCTGGAAATCAACTACTTTAAACAAAATGGCTATCTCAAAATTTTGATTGTATGTGTTTCGGGAAATGGTGGGCGTGGAAGGGGGTTAGTTGCCTTCCATTCACTTTCGACTGTTAAAAAGGGCACAAGCCACTCCGATTTTCAATTGAATTAACGCTTTTCGAAGTTTCTACGACAACATCTTAGATACGAAGTGCCCTGGTCTAAAGGAAAAAAAAAGAGAAAATAATGCATTGGGCCAACATTGTTCATATATGCCCCCAGGGCACAACTTAAAACCCTAGCCCTGACGGTTGTTGGGAACTGACCGCCTCAAAAACAAATTTTCTATCTGGAAATCAACTATGCTGAACAAAATGGTTATCTCAAAATTTTGATTGGGTGTGTTTCGGGAAATGGGGGGCGTGGAAGAGGTGTTAGTTACCTTCAAATCAGTTTTAACTATTAAAAAGGGCACAAGCCACTCCAATTTCCAACTGAATGAGCCCTTTTCGAAGTTTCTACGACAACTTCTTTGACACAAAGTGTTTCGAGAAATGATGGGCGTGGAAGGGGTGTTAGTAGTAGAGAGGGAGGTGCTACTCGTGACAGTACACCATATATGGGCATAGAGTCATTAGGGAGATGGTTTTTGTCAGTGAGAATGAAAAAACAGGAATTTTGTCACATTTGTGGATGTTTTCTTGGATGGTTATGTGTGTTGGTCAATTTATTTGATGTTTTTCATGGATGTCAACATCAATTCATGTCTGTTTTATGGTTTTTGTCAGTGAGAATGGAAAAACAGGAACTTTCTCACTTTAATGGATGTCAACAGCAATTTATGTCTGTTTTATGGTTTTTGTCAGTGAGAATGAAAAAACAGGAACTTTCTCACTTTCATGGATGTCAACAGCAATTTATGTATGTTTTATGGTTTTTGTCAGTGAGAATGGAAAAACAGTATTTTTCTTACTTTGCTGTCAGTCATTAATCAAATTGTTTCCGGGCAAAGTTTAGTAATGTCTGACAGGTACTGCTCCAGGAATAGATCCAAGTCATTAATGTCTTTGCCTCGGAAACAATTCTACTGGTCGAACTCCAAAAGATATTAATAACCAAACGCCATGGAAACAATTCTCCAAGAAACATCTTAGCGATGAATAGATTTAGCGCGGGAATCAGGTTTCTTAGTAATTTGAAATGTGACAGCGCAGAGATGCCAAAAAACAAAAGGAATGCGCTGAAATTACGTTTAGGGGTTATTTGGGCGAAACCGTTTTTAGAAATTTTATGGAATTATTTCGGCGAAACAGTTAGAGACATTTTAAAAGATGATTTTAAAAGATGATTTTAGAAGAGGATTTGAGGGTGAAACTCTGTGGTCGTTATAATACACAAGTTGTATTTGAACAGTGTCGTGAGGTCCCCTACCCCAACCCCAAAGAGCTTCGATCCCCCCACCCCAACCCCGAAGGAAGCCCCCGGTCCTAATAGGTCCCCCAAGCTCCCAAAGGACCACCCAGCCCTCAAGGGCCCCCCCAGACCCTCAAAGGCCCTCCCCGGGCCCCGTCTTTCCTTGATGTGCGTTGTCTGAAACCTATGATTTGGGGTGTATGGGTTGCTATTTTTGACTTTTCTGAGTTGGATTTCTTAGTCTTTCATAGGTATGTGTTGTCTGAAACCTATGATTTGGGATGGATGGTTTGCTATTTTTGACTTTTCTGAGCTGGATTTCTTACCCTTTCATAGGTGTGTGTTGTCAGAAAATTATGATTTGGGATGTGTAGTTTGCTAGTTGGACTTTTCAGAGCTAGGATTCTTAGTCTCTCATAGGCGTTTGTTGTCTGAAACCTATAGTTTGGGATGAATAGTTTGCTATTTCAGGCTTTTAAGAGCTAGGTTTCCTAGTATTTCTTAGGCGAATGTTGTCTGAAACTTATGATTTGGGATATGTAATTTACTACTTCGGGCTTTTCTGAGCTAGATTTCTTAGTCTTTCGTTGGTGTGTGTTGTCTGAAACCTATGATTTGGGATGGGTGGATTGCTATTTATGACTTTTCTGAGCTGGATTTCTTAGCCATTCATAGGTGTGTGTTGTCTGAAACTTATGATTTGGAATGGTTAATTTGCTATTTCCAGCTTTTATTAGCTAGGTTTCTTAGCCTTTCATAGGTGTGTGTTGTCAGAAAATTATGATTTGGGATGTGTAGTTTGCTATTTGGATTTTTCAGAGCTAGGATTCTTAGTCCCTCATAGGTGTTTGTTGTCTGAAACCTATAGTTTGGTATGAGTAGTTTGCTATTTTTGATTTTTCTGAGCTGGATTTCTTACCCTTTCAGAGGTGTGTGTTGTACGAAAATTATGATTTGGGATGTGTAGTTTGCTAGTTGGACTTTTCAGAGCTAGGATTCTTAGTCTCTCATAGGCGTTTGTTGTCTGAAACCTATAGTTTGGGATGAATAGTTTGCTATTTCAGGCTTTTATGAGCTAGGTTTCCTAGTATTTCGTAGGTTTGTGTTGTCTGAAACTTATGATTCGGGATATGTAAATTACTATTTCGGGCTTTTCTGAGCTAGATTTCTTAGTCTTTCGTTGGTGTGTGTTGTCTGAAACCTATGATTTGGGATAGGTGGATTGCTATTTATGACTTTTCTGAGCTGGATTTCTTAGCCGTTCATAGGTGTTTGTTGTCTGAAACTTATTATTTGGAATGGTGAATTTGCTATTTCCAGCTTTTATTAGCTAGGTTTCTTAGCCTTTCATAGGTGTGTGTTGTCAGAAAATTATGATTTGGGATGTGTAGTTTGCTATTTGGACTTTTCAGAGCTAGGATTCTTAGTCCCTCATAGGTGTTTGTTGTCTGAAACCTATAGTTTGGGATGAGTAGTTTGCTATTTCAGGCTATTATGAGCTAGGTTTCTTAGCCTTTCGTAGGTGTGTGTTGACTGAAACTTATGATTTGGGATATGTAAATTACTATTTCGGGCTTTTCTAAGCTAGATTTGTTAGTCTTTCGTTGGTGTGTGTTGTCTGAAACCTATGATTTGGGATGGGTGGATTGCTATTTTTGACTTTTCTGAGTTGGATTTCTTAGTCTTTCATAGGTATGTGTTGTCTGAAACCTATGATTTGGGATGAGTGGTTTGCTATTTTTGACTTTTCTGAGCTGGATTTCTTACCCTTTCATAGGTGTGTGTTGTCAGAAAATTATGATTTTGGATGTGTAGTTTGCAAGTTGGACTTTTCAGAGCTAGGATTCTTAGTCTCTCATAGGCGTTTGCTGTCTGAAACCTATAGTTTGGGATGAATAGTTTGCTATTTCAGGCTTTTATGAGCTAGGTTTCCTAGTATTTCGTAGGCGAATGTTGTCTGAAACTTATGATTTGGGATATGTAAATTACTATTTCGGGCTTTTCTGAGCTAGATTTCTTAGTCTTTCGTTGGTGTGTGTTGTCTGAAACCTATGATTTGGGATGGGTGGATTGCTATTTTTGACTTTTCTGAGTTGGATTTCTTAGCCATTCATAGGTGTGTGTTGTCTGAAACTTATGATTTGGGATGGTTAATTTGCTATTTCCGGCTTTTATTAGCTAGGTTTCTTAGCCTTTCATAGGTGTGTCTTGTCAGAAAATTATGATTTGGGATGTGTAGTTTGCTTTTTGGACTTTTCAGAGCTAGGATTCTTAGTCCCTCATAGGTGCTTGTTGTCTGAAACCTATAGTTTGGGATGAGTAGTTTGCTATTTCAGGCTTTTCTGAGCTAAGGTTTCTTAGTATTTCATGGGTGTGTGTTGTCTGAAACTTATGATTTGAGGTGTGTAGTTTGCTATTTCCGACTTTTCATAACCAGATTTCTTAGTCTTTCGTAGGTGTGTGATGACTGAAACCTATGATTTGGGATGTGTGGGTTGCTATTTTTTGACTTTTCTGAGTTCTAGTTTAGTTTAGTTTTAGTTAAGAGTTTAGAGTTTTTAGCTTAGAGTTTTTGTTAGAGTTCTAGTTTAGTTTAGTTTTAGTTAAGAGCTTAAAGTTTTTAGCTTAGAGTCTTAGCTTAGAGTTTTTGTTGAACTTCTAGTTTAGTCTAGTTTTAATTAAGAGTTTAGAGTTTTAGCTTAGAGTCATAGCTTAGAGTTTTTGTTAAAGTTGAAGTTTAGTTTAGTAATAGTTAAGAGTTTGGAGTTTTACCTTAGAGACTTAACTTAGAGTTTTAGTTTAGTTTAGTTTTAGTTAAGAGTTTAGAGTTTTTTAGCTTAGAGTCTTAGATTAGAGTTTTTGTTAGAGTTCTAGTTTGTTTAGTTTTAATTAAGAATTTAGAGTTTTTAGCTTAGAGTCTTAGCTTAGAGTTTTAGTTAGAGTTCTAGTTTAGTTTAGTTTTAGTTAAGAGTTTAGAGTTTTTAGCTTAGAGTCTTAGCTTAGAGTTTTTATTGAAGCTCTAGTTTAGTTTAGTTTTAGTTAAGAGTTTAGAGTTTTAGCTTAGAGTCTTAGCTTAGAGTTTTTGTTAGAGTTTTAGTTTAGTTTACTTTTAGTTAAGAGTTAAGAGTCTCGAGTTTTTAGCTTAGAGTCTTAGCTTAGAGTTTCTGTTAGAGTTCTAGTTTAGTTTACTTCTAGTTAAGAGTTTAGAGTTTTAGCTTTGAGTCTTAGCTTAGATTTTTTGTTAGAGTTCTAGTTAGTTTAGTTATAGTTAAGAGTTTGGTGTTTTACCTTACAGACTTAGCTAAGAGTTTTAGTTTAGTTTTAGTTTAGTTATAGTTATAGTTAAGAGTTTGGTGTTTTACCTTAGAGACTTAGCTTAGAGTTTTAGTTTAGTTCAGTTTTAGTTAAGAGTTTAGAGTTTTAGCTTAGAGTCGTATCTTAGAGTTTTTGTTAGAGTTCTAGTTTAGTTTAGTTTTAGTTAAGAGTTTAGAGTTTTTAGCTTAGAGTCTTAGTTTAGAGTTTTTGTTGAAGTTCTAGTTTAGTTTAGAGTTTTAGCTTAGACTTAGAGTTTTAATTAGAGTTCTAGTTTAGTTTAGTTTTAGTTAAGAGTTTAGAGTTTTAGCTTAGAGTCTTAGCATAGAGTTTTTGTTAGAGTTCTAGTTTATTTTAGTTTTAGTTAAGAGTTTAGAGTTTAGCTTAGAGTCTTAGCTTAGAGTTTTTGTTAGAGTTCTAGTTTAGTTTAGTTATAGTTAAGAGTTTGGAGTTTTACCTTAGAGACTTAGCTTAGAGTTTTAGTTTAGTTTAGTTTTACTTAAGAGTCTAGAGTTTTAGCTTAGAGTCTCAGCTTAGAGTTTATGTTAGAGTTTTAGTTTAGTTTTAGTTAAAAGTTTAGTGTTTTTAGCTTAGAGTCTTAGTTTAGAGTTTTTGTTGAAGTTCTAGTTTAGTTTAGTTTTAGTTTAGAGTTTTAGATTAGAGTTAGAGTTTTTTTTTTGTTGGAGTTCTAGTTTAGTTTAGTTTTAGTTAAGAGTTTAGAGTTTTAGCTTAGAGTCATAGCTTAGAGTTTTTGTTAGAGTTCTAGTTTAGTTTAGTTTTAGTTAAGAGTTTAGTGTTTTAGCAAAGAGTCATATCTTAGAGTTTTTGTTAGAGTTCTAGTTTTACTTAAGAGTTTAGAGTTTTAGCTTAGAGTCTCAGCTTAGAGTTTTTGTTAGACTTCTAGTTTAGTTTAGTTTTAGTTAAGAGTTTCGAGTTTTACCTTAGAGTCTTAGCTTAGAGTTTTTGTTAGAGTTCTAGTTTAGTTTAATTTTAGTTAAGAGTTTGATATTTCACCTCTGAGTTTCAGTTAGAGTTCTAGTTTAGTTTACTTTTAGTTATGAGTTTGGTGTTTTACCTTAGAGTCTTAGCTTAGAGATTTAGTTAGAGTTCTAGTTTAGTTTTAGTTAAGAGTTAAGAATTTAAGCTTAGAGTCTTAGCTTAGAGTTTTTGTTAGAGTTCTAGTTTATTTTAGTTTTAGTTAAGAGTTTAGAGTTTTAAGCTTAGAGTCCTAGCTTAGAGTTTTTTTTGTTGAAGTTCTAGTTTAGTTTAGTTAATAGTTTAGAGTTTTAGCTTAGAGTCTCAGCTTAGAGTTTTTGTTAGAGTTCTAGTTTAGTTTAGTAATAGTTAAGAGTTTAGAGTTTTACCTTAGAGTCTTAGCTTAGAGTTTTTGTTAGAGTTCTAGTTTAGTTTAGATATAGTTAAGCGTTTGGAGTTTTACCTTCGAGACCTAGCTTAGAGTTTTAGTTTAGTTTAGTATTAGTTAAGAGTTTAGAGTTTTTTTTTTAGCTTAGAGTCTTAGCTTAGAGTTTTTGTTAGAGTTCTAGTTTAGTATAGTTTTAGTTAAGAGTTTGGTGTTTTACCTTAGAGTCATAGCTTAGAGTTTTAGTTGGAGTTCTAGTTTAGTTTTAGTTAAGAGTTTAGAATTTTAGCTTAGAGTCTTAGCTTAGAGTTTTTTGTTATAGTTCTAGTTTAGTTTAGTTTTAGTTAAGAGTTTAGAGTTTTTAGCTTAGAGTCTTAGCTTAGAGTTTTTGTGAAGTTGAAGTTTAGTTTAGTCATAGTTAAGAATTTAGAGTTTTTAGCATAGACTCTTAGCTTAGAGTTTTACTTAGAGTTCTAGTTTAGTTTAGTTTTAGTTAAGAGTTTAGAGTTTTATCTTAGAGTCTTAGCTTAGAGTTTTTGTTGAAAATCTAGTTTAGTTTAGTTTAGTTTAGAGTTCTACCTTAGAGTCTTAGCTTAGAGTTTTACTTATAGTTGAAGTTTAGTTTAGTTATAGTTAAGGGTTTAGAGTTTTAGCTTGGACTCTTAGATTAGAGTTTTAGTTAGAGTTCTAGCATAGTTTAGTTTTAGTTAAGAGTTTAGAGTTTTACCTTAAAGTCTTAGCTTAGAGTTTTATTTAGAGTTCTAGTTCTAGTTTAGTTTTAGTTAAGAGTTTTGAGTTTTACCTTAAAGTCTTAGATTAGAGTTTTAATTAGAGTTGAAGTTTCGTTTAGTTTAGTTATAGTTAAGGGTTTAGAGTTTTAGCTTAGAGTCTTAGCTTAGAGTTTTAGTTAGAGTTATAGCTTAGTTTAGTTTTAGTTAAGAGTTACAGCTTAGAGGTTTAGCCTAGAATCTTAGCTTAGAGATTTAGTTAGAGTGTTAGGTTAGACTAGATTAAGTTAGGTTAGATTAGGTTAGGTTAAGTCAGGTTAGGTAAGTTAGGTTAGGTTAGCTAAGTTAGGTTAGGATAGGTTAGCTAGTAAACATCTCTCCATGTTTAAGTTAGGTTAGGTTAAGCTAGATTAAGTTATGTTAGGTTAGGTTAAGTTAGGTTAGGTTAGGTTAGCCTACGTGCGCGCGCGTACGTAGGCTAACCTAACCTAACCTAACTTAACTTAACTAAAGAAACTCTTAACTAAAATTAAACTAAACTAGAACTCTAACAAAAACTCTAAGCTAAGACTCTAAGGTAAAACTCGAAACTCTTAATTAAAATTAAACTAAACTAGAAGTCTAACAAAAACTCTAAGCTGAGACTCTAAGCTAAAACTCTAAACTCTTAAGTAAAACTAGAACTCTAACAAAAACTCTAAGATATGACTCTATGCTAAAACACTAAAGTCTTAACTAAAACTAAACTAAACTAGAACTCTAACAAAAACTCTAAGCTATGACTCTAAGCTAAAACTCTAAAATCTTAACTAAAGCTAAACTAAACTAGAACTCCAACAAAAAAAAACTCTAAGCTAAGACTCTAAGGTAGAACTCTAAACTCTTAACTAAACTAAACTAAACTAGATTTTCAAC
Organism: Artemia sinica; assembly: GCA_027921565.1. Classification (NCBI taxonomy): domain Eukaryota; kingdom Metazoa; phylum Arthropoda; class Branchiopoda; order Anostraca; family Artemiidae; genus Artemia; species Artemia sinica. The sequence goes on from CM051262.1 coordinate 71,894,976, forward strand.
AAAAACTCTAAGCTATGACTCTAAGATAAAACTCTAAACTCTTAACTAAAACTAAACTGAACTAGAACTCTAACAAAAACTCTAAGCTAAGACTCTAAGCTAAAAAAAAACTCTAAACTCTTAACTAAAACTAAACTAAACTATAACTCTAAGCTAAGTCTCGAAGGTAAAACTCCAAAAGCTTAACTATATCTAAACTAAACGAGAACTCTAACAAAAACTCTAAGCTAAGACTCTAAGGTAGAACTCTGAACTCTTAACTATTACTAAACTAAACTTCAACTCTAACTAAAGCTCTAAGCTGAGACTCGGATCTAAAACTCTAAACTCTTAACTATTACTAAACTAAACTTCAACTCTAACAAAAACTCTAAGCTAAGACTCTAAGCTAAAAACTCTAAACTCTTAACTAAAATTAAAATAAACTAGAACTCAAACAAAAACTCTATGCTAAGACTCTAAGCTAAATTTCTAAACTCTTAACTATAACTAAACTAAACTAGAACTCTAACTAAAACTCTAAGCTAAGATTCCATGGTAAAACACCAAACTCTTAACTAAAAGTAAACTAAACTAGAACTCTAACTGAAACTCAAAGGTAAAACATCAAACTCTTAACTAAAATTAAACTAAACTAGAAGTCTAACAAAAACTCTAAGCTAAGACTCTAAGGTAAAACTCTAAACTCTTAACTAAAACTAAACTAAACTAGAACTCTAACAAAAACTCTAAGCTAAGACTCAGCTAAAACTCGAAACTGTTAACTAAAACTTAACCAAACTATAACTTTAAGTAAAACTCTAAGCTATGACTCTAAGCTAAAACTCTAAATTCTTAACTGTAACTAAACTAAACTTTAACTCTAACTAAAACTCTAAGCTAAGACTCTATGGTAAAACTCTAAACTCTTAACTAAAACTAAACTAAACTAGAACTCTAAATAAAACTAAACTATGACTCTAAGCTAAAAACTTTAAACTCTTAACTAAAACTAAACTAAACTAGAACTCTAATTAAAACTCTAAGTCTAAGCTAAAACTCTAAACTAAAACTAAACTAAACTAGAACTTCAACAAAAACTCTAAACTAAGACTCTAAGCTAAAAACACTAAACTTTTAATTAAAACTAAACTAAAACTCTAACATAAACTCTAAGCTGAGACTCTAAGCTAAAACTCTAAACTCTTAAGTAAAACTAAACTAAACTAAAACTCTAATCTAAGTCTCTAAGGTAAAACTCCAAACTCTTAACTATAACTAAACTAGAACTCTAACAAAAACTCTAAGCTAAGACTCTAAGTTAAACTCTAAACTCTTAACTAAAACTAAAATAAACTAGAACTCTAACAAAAACTCTATGCTAAGACTCTAAGCTAAAACTCTAAACTCTTAACTAAAACTAAACTAAACTAGAACTCTAATTAAAACTCTAAGTCTAAGCTAAAACTCTAAACTAAACTAGAACTTCAACAAAAACTCTAAACTAAGACTCTAAGCTAAAAACTCTAAACTCTTAACTAAAACTAAACTAAACTAGAACTCTAACAAAAACTCTAAGATACGACTCTAAGCTAAAACTCTAAACTCTTAACTAAAACTGAACTAAACTAAAACTCTAAGCTAAGTCTCTAAGGTAAAACACCAAACTCTTAACTATAACTATAACTAAACTAAAACTAAACTAAAACTCTTAGCAAATTCTGTAAGGTAAAACACCAAACTCTTAACTATAACTAAACTAAACTAGAACTCTAACAAAAAATCTAAGCTAAGACTCTAAGCTAAAACTCTAAACTCTTAACTAGAAGTAAACTAAACTAGAACTCTAACAGAAACTCTAAGCTAAGACTCTAAGCTAAAAACTCGAGACTCTTAACTCTTAACTAAAACTAAACTAAACTAAAACTCTAACAAAAACTCTAAGCTAAGACTCTAAGCTAAAACTATAAACTCTTAACTAAAACTAAACTAAACTAGACCTTCAACAAAAACTCTAAGCTAAGACTCTAAGCTAAAAACTCTAAACTCTTAACTAAAACTAAACTAAACTAGAACTCTAACAAAAACTCTAAACTAAGACTCTAAGCTAAAAACTCTAAACTCTTAATTAAAACTAAACAAACTAGAACTCTAACAAAAACTCTAATCTAAGACTCTAAGCTAAAAAACTCTAAACTCTTAACTAAAACTAAACTAAACTAAAACTCTAAGTTAAGTCTCTAAGCTAAAACTCCAAACTCTTAACTATTACTAAACTAAACTTCAACTTTAACAAAAACTCTAAGCTATGACTCTAAGCTAAAACTCTAAACTCTTAATTAAAACTAGACTAAACTAGAACTTCAACAAAAACTCTAAGCTAAGACTCTAAGCTAAAAACTCTAAACTTTTAACTAAAACTAAACTAAACTAGAACTCTAACAAAAACTCTAAGCTAAGACTCTAAGCTAAAAACTCTAAACTCTTAACTAAAACTAAACTAAACTAGAACTCAGAAAAGTCAAAAAATAGCAACCCACACATCCCAAATCATAGGTTTCAGTCATCACACACCTACGAAAGACTAAGAAATCTGGTTATGAAAAGTCGGAAATAGCAAATTACACACCTCAAATCAGAAGTTTCAGACAACACACACCCATGAAATACTAAGAAACCTTAGCTCAGAAAAGCCTGAAATAGCAAACTACTCATCCCAAACTATAGGTTTCAGACAACAAGCACCTATGAGGGACTAAGAATCCTAGCTCTGAAAAGTCCAAAAAGCAAACTACACATCCCAAATCATAATTTTCTGACAAGACACACCTATGAAAGGCTAAGAAACCTAGCTAATAAAAGCCGGAAATAGCAAATTAACCATCCCAAATCATAAGTTTCAGACAACACACACCTATGAATGGCTAAGAAATCCAACTCAGAAAAGTCAAAAATAGCAATCCAACCATCCCAAATCATAGGTTTCAGACAACACACACCAACGAAAGACTAAGAAACCTAGCTCAGAAAAGCCCGAAATAGTAATTTACATTTCCCAAATCATAAGTTTCAGACAACATTCGCCTATGAAATACTAGGAAACCTAGCTCATAAAAGCCAGAAATAGCAAACTATTCATCCCAAACTATAGGTTTCAGACAGCAAACGCCTATGAGAGACTAAAAATCCTAGCTCTGAAAAGTCCAACTTGCAAACTACACATACCAAATCACAATTTTCTGACAACACACACCTATGAAAGGGTAAGAAATCCAGCTCAGAAAAGTCAAAAATAGCAAACCACTCATCCCAAATCATAGGTTTCAGACAACTCATACCTATGAAAGACTAAGAAATCCAACTCAGAAAAGTCAAAAAATAGCAACCCATACACCCCTAATCATAGGTTTCAGACAACACACACCAACGAAAGACTATCAAATCTAGCTTAGAAAAGCCCGAAATAGTAATTTACATATCCCAAATCATAAGTTTCAGTCAACACACACCTACGAAAGGCTAAGAAACCTAGCTCATAAAAGCCTGAAATAGCAAACTACTCATCCCAAACTATAGGTTTCAGACAACAAACATCTATGAGGGACTAAGAATCCTAGCTCTGAAAAGTCCAAATAGCAAACTACACATCCCAAATCATAATTTTCTGACAACACACACCTATGAAAGGCTAAGAAACCTAGCTAATAAAAGCTGGAAATAGCAAATTAACCATTCCAAATCATAAGTTTCAGACAACACACACCTATGAACGGCTAAGAAATCCAGCTCAGAAAAGTCATAAATAGCAATCCACCCATCCCAAATCATAGGTTTCAGACAACACACACCAACGAAAGACTAAGAAATCTAGCTCAGAAAAGCCCGAAATAGTAATTTACATATCCCAAATCATAAGTTTCAGACAACACACACCGACGAAATACTAGGAAACCTAGCTCATAAAAGCCTGAAATAGCAAACTATTCATCCCAAACTATAGGTTTAAGACAACAAACGCCTATGAGAGACTAAGAATCCTAGCTCTGAAAAGTCCAACTAGCAAACTACACATCCCAAATCATAATTTTCTGACAACACACACCTATGAAAGGGTAAGAAATCCAGCTCAGAAAAGTCAAAAATAGCAAACTACTCATCCCAAACTATAGGTTTCAGACAACAAACACCTATGAGGGACTAAGAATCCTAGCTCTGAAAAGTCCAAATAGCAAACTACACATCCCAAATCATAATTTTCTGACAACACACACCTATGAAAGGCTAAGAAACCTAGCTAATAAAAGCTGGAAATAGCAAATTAACCATTCCAAATCATAAGTTTCAGACAACACAAACCTATGAATGGCTAAGAAATCCAGCTCAGAAAAGTCATAAATAGCAATCCACCCATCCCAAATCATAGGTTTCAGACAACACACACCAACGAAAGACTAAGAAATCTAGCTCAGAAAAGCCCGAAATAGTAATTTACATATCCCAAGTCATAAGTTTCAGACAACATTCGCCTACGAAATACTAGGAAACCTAGCTCATAAAAGCCTGAAATAGCAAACTATTCATCCCAAACTATAGGTTTCAGACAACAAACGCCTATGAGAGACTAAGAATCCTAGCTTTGAAAAGTCCAACTAGCAAACTACACATCCCAAATCATAATTTTCTGACTACACACACCTATGAAAGGGTAAGAAATCCAGCTCAGAAAAGTCAAAATAGCAAACCACCCATCCCAAATCATAGGTTTCAGACAACACATACCTATGAAAGACTAAGAAATCCAACTCAGAAAAGTCAAAAATAGCAACCCATACACCCCAAATCATAGGTTTCAGACAACGCACATCAAGGAGAGACGGGGCCCGGGGAGGGCCTTTGAGGGTCTGGGGGGGCCCTTGAGGGCCGGGTGGTCCTTTGGGAGCTTGGGGGACCTATTAGGACCGGGGGCTTCCTTCGGGGTTGGGGTGGGGGGATCGAAGCTCTTTGGGGTTGGGGTAGGGGACCTCACGACACTGTTCAAATACAACTTGTGTATTATAACGACCACAGAGTTTCACCCTCAAATCCTCTTCTAAAATCATCTTTTAAAATCATCTTTTAAAATGTCTCTAACTGTTTCGCCGAAATAATTCCATAAAATGTCTAAAAACGGTTTCGCCCAAATAACCCCTAAACGTAATTTCAGCGTGTTCCTTTTGTTTTTTGGCATCTCTGCGCTGTCACATTTCAAATTACTAAGAAACCTGATTCCCGCGCTAAATCTATTCATCGCTAAGATGTTTCTTGGAGAATTGTTTCCATGGCGTTTGGTTATTAATATCTTTTGGAGTTCGACCAGTAGAATTGTTTCCGAGGCAAAGACATTAATGACTTGGATCTATTCCTGGAGCAGTACCTGTCAGACATTACTAAACTTTGTCCGGAAACAATTTGATTAATGACTGACAGCAAAGTGAGAAAAATACTGTTTTTTCATTCTCACTGACAAAAACCATAAAACAGACATAAATTGCTGTTGACATCCATTAAAGTGAGAAAGTTCCTGTTTTTCCATTCTCACTGACAAAAACCATAAAACAGACATGAATTGATGTTGACATCCATGAAAAACATCAAATAAACTGACCAACACACATAACCATCCAAGAAAACATCCATAAATGTGAGAAAATTCCTGTTTTTCATTCTCACTGACCAAAATCATCTCCCTAATGACTCTATGCCCATATATGGTGTACTGTCACGAGTAGCACCTCCCTCTCTACTGTTAGTTGCCTTCCATTCACTTTCGACTGTTAAAAAGGGCACAAGCCACTCCGATTTTCAATTGAATTAACGCTTTTCGAAGTTTCTACGACAACTTCTTAGATACGAAGTGCCCTGGTCTAAAGGAAAAAATAATAAATAATACATTGTGCCAACATGGTTCTTATATGCCCTCAGGACATAACTTAAAACCCTTGTCCCGAGGTTTGTGGGGGATTGCCCTCCTCAAAAACATATTTTCTAATTTAGAAAACATATTTTCTAAATTTTGATATAGCTATCTCAACTTCTTCGATACGAAGTGCCCTGATCTAAAGGAAAAAAATAATAAATAACACATTCTGCTAATATGGTTCTTATATGCCCTCAGGACATAACTTAAAACCCTTGCCCTGAGGGTTGTGGGGGAGTGTCCTCCTCGAAAACATATTTTCTATCTGGAAATCAACTACACTGAACAAAATGGCTATCTAAAAATTTTGATTGGATGTGTTTGGGGAATGATGGACGGGGGGGGGCTAGTTGCCCTCCAATCACTTTTTACTACTAAAAGGGGCACTAGCCGCTCCAATTTCCAATCGAATGAGCCCTTTTAGAAGTTTCTACGACAACTCCTTCGATACGAAGTGTCTTGGTCTAAAACCAAGAAAAAAATAATACATTGTGCCAACATCGTTCTTTACTTAGGCAGCGCTATTGCGCTGCCTATGATAAATAACAGCGATGAAAAATGCAAAAGAAAACTTTAGCGTAAAGAGCAAGGTAATGACTAGGGGATGAACCCAATCATATACGTAATAATTTCTGTTGGTTTTAAGTTTTAAGGCTGCTCCTTACTTTCAGTTGAATTTTTTTTTTTTTTTATTGAATTTCCGATCTTTTTTTTTTTTAATAACACTGGGAAATCGGCGCCCCCTTCATAGCAATGTCTCTTCCCCCATGAAAACTTCCTCCGTGAAAAGATCCTCCCACGTAACCCCAGACCCATCCCCCCCCAACTACCAGAAAAAATCCCCCCTGAAAACTTCTGTATACTTCCCAATAAACAATACTATATGTAAACATTGGGCAAAGTTCATAACTTGCAGACCTTCCCCCGGGGACTGTGGGGGATTAATTCATCCTCAAAGACATAGTTATTGTATTTTTCGACCATGTTGAAAAAAATGTCTATCTCAAAATCTTGATCGTAAGACTTTGGGAAAAAATGAGCGTGGGAGGGGGGTCTAGTTGCCCTCCATTTTTTCACTTAAAAAGGGCACTAGAACTTTTAATTTCCATTCGGATGAGCCGTACCGTGATTTTTTAGGACCACTAAGTCGATACGATCACCCCTGAAAAAAAAAACAACAAACAAACAAACAAAACAAAACAAACGAACACGCATCCGCAATCTTTCTCCTGTCAAAACATACAAAATTCCATATTTTTGCAGATAGGAGCTTGTAACTACTATAGTAGGGTTCTCTGATACGCTGAATCTGACTATGTGATTTTCATTAAAGTTCTATGACTTTTAGTGGATGTTTCCCCCTTTTATCGAAAATAAGGCAAATTTTCTCAAGCGTGTAACTTTTGATGGGTAAAACTAAACTTGATGAAACTTATATATTTGAAATCAGCATAAAAATCTGATTTTTGATGCATCTATTGGTTTCAAAATTCCGTTTTTTAGAGTTCTGGTTAGTATTGAGTCGGGTCGCTCCTTATTTACAGTTCGTTTCCACGAACTGTTTGAAAGACTCCTCTTTCTAAATTAGACATGCTATTAGGATAAATAATAAGGTGAGATAAGATGGAATGGAACACGAATGGCTCATAAAATCATATTCATGGGTCGAAAATTAAAATTGTATATTATAAACTATATTGTACAAACTGTAAAAAAAAAAAATCGAATAAAGAAAAAAGTATGTGAAAATTTGTAATTTTCTCTCCTAAACCAGATTTTTTTTTTTTTTTAAGAAGTGCTGCTGTTTTCTGGAAAGCGGAATGTCCCTTATTCAGATGATTTTCAATGTTTTTCATCCCCTTCAGTGTAAAAGAAAGTTCCTTTCAATTGTCAACCCGTCATATTCCCTGTGTTAAGTTTTATCTTCCGTTCATGCAGAGAGCCTAACAAATTTATAGTTTCTGATAAACTAAAAACAAAGTATTAGAACAATACAATGAATGATACTTTCCAATGAAAAAAACAAATAAGAACAACAAGTAACAATTATTAATAATGAATATCAATAGTAATTACTGATAAATTCTAAGACGAACTTCAATTTCCATCATAAGGAGCGTCTTTAAAAAATGATAGGATTATAGTTATGGAACGTTCTAAAAAATTATTGCGAAAGTTTTGCCGAAAATAAATATGTATTAATTGATATTATACCTTTTTCCTCTTAATCCTTACCTTTCTCTTGTGCGCTTGGTTCGTTTACTTAAAAATACCCAAGAAATATATTATACGAAAAGTTTTTAGGGCTAAAAAAAAAAAAAAAACTGAAAAAAACAACCAGTTGTCAGCCTGACAGTTCTCTCTCCTGTACAATTTTACTTCCTTTTCATAAAGAGAATATAGAAATTATGTAGCTTCTGGAAAGCTAAAAAAAAAAATCAGTCGCGTTAGAAACATACAATTAATGATATTTTCCAAGGGAAAAGGCTTCCGGTACCAAGAATTCTCCTAAAAACACATGGTAGAAGGTGGGATTCTTCAGCAACAAATTACGAGACTTCAGTCCCTGTCAAAGTAAAAACAATTAATTTTGGGAAATGGTTTTACAACAGGAGATGAGTGTTCTTATCCTAAAAAGCTTAGAACCATTAAATTGGGCATAAATTACTAGGCCTGGTCAAGGTGTGTGTCCAACAATGGGTGGATAATTGATGAAAAGGTCCCTATGTTCCTTCAAGAAATAGTTTTTAGGAAATTATAGTTTTTATGTGGAAAGGCAAAATATGCAGCTTGAGGCACAGGAGGCTGGCGAAAAATATAAATTCCTGCACACCTCAGTCTAACTAGATTAAAATATTTTTCCTTCAATAAACCGTTTTTAGGAAATTACAGTTTTTAGGTGGAAAGGTAGAATAAGCAGCTGAAGGCACAGGAGGCTGGACAAAAAGCACAAATTCATGCACACCTCGGTCTAACTAGATCAAAACATTTTTCCTTCAAGAAACAATTTCCAGGGAATTAAAGTTTGAAGTTACTACTACCGCTCTCAACAGATCTTATTGCAATAAATTATTGAATAAGTGTAATTATTGTGCTCAACTGAACGCAATTTGAACATCAAAAGGAATTTCTTGTGAAAAATCAAAGTATCCTGTAAACCCTCAGGACCCTCTGAAACTATCCAAAAATACTATTATCTTATACTGATTGATAAGTATAGACCTACCAAGAATTTTCTATCGACGAATTGCGGCGAATTTTCTAAGACGACGAATTGCGGCTTATTCAGCTCTGAAGCACAATAAGTAAATAATTAAGCACAATAGGTTACTTGGAAAATACTCAAAGCAAGTTTATATTTTCCAAGACAAGCGAATTTTAAGGATGCTTAACGCACAAATAAGCACAATTCAACAATTGCAATTGGCTATTGTACGCCAAAAATTACAAAAATCAATTGCAATTGGCTTAAGGAAGACATAACATAGATTGCGTAGAAATCATAAATAAGCACAATCAAACAGTTCGTGGTAACGAACTGTAAGTAAGGAGCGACCCGGCTCAATAGTAACCAAAACTCCAAAAAACAGAATTTTGATGCCAATAGATATGTCAAATAAATCAGATTTTTATGCTGATTTCAAATATATAAGTTTCATCAAGTTTAGTCTTACCCAATAAACGTTATGCGCCTGAGAAAATTTGACTTATTTTCGAAAAAGTGGGGAAAATATCCCCTAAAAGTCATAGATTTTTAATGAAAATCACACCATCGGATTCAGCATATCTAAGAACCCTACTGTAGAAGTTTCAAGCTCCTATCTGCAAAAATGTAGAATTTTGTATTTTTTTGTCAGAAGAAAGATCACGGATGCGTGTTTATTTGTTTGTTTGTTTTTTGTTGTTTTTTTTTATTTCCCCAGGGGCGATCGTATCGATCCAGTAGTCCTAGAATATCGTAAGAGGGCTCATTTGAACGGAAACTAAAAGTTCTAATGCCCTTTTTAAGTGACCAAAAAAATTGGAGGGCAACTTGGCCCCCTCCCACGCTCATTTTTTTCCCGAAGTCACCCAAATAAAATTTTGAGATCGCCATTTTGTTCAGCATAGTCAAAAATCTAATAAATATGTCTTTTAGGATGACTTAATCCCCCAGAGTTCCCATGGGAAGGGCTGCAAGTTATGAACTTTGCCCATTGTTTAAATATTGGTTGTTGGTTATTGGGAAGTATACAGACATTTTCAGGAAGGATTTTTCATGGTGGGGGGGGGGGGGGGCTGGAGGAGGGGGGTACTCGGGAGAATCTTTCCGTGGAGGATGTTTCCTTGGGGTAAGGGACATTCCTTTGAAGGGGGTACCGGATTTCCCAGAATTGTTTAAAAAACGATCAGAAATTAAATTAAAAAAACAAGTTTTTTCAACTGAAAGTAAGAAGCAACATTAGAACTTAAAACGAACAGAAATTATTACGTATATGAGGGGGTTCGCCCCCAAGTCAATACCCCGCTGTTTACGCTACAGTTTTTTTTAGTGCTTTCAAAACAGCTATCTATTCTAATTAAACGGCCTTTGTGATTCAGGGGTTTGTGATTTAAACAAAATTTTAACTTTAGCGAAAAGAGTGTGGTATTGACTAAGGGGAGAACCCCCTCTTATACGTAATAACATATACGTAGTAAAAAAAAACAAAAACAAAAAAAACAAGCGTTACGGCTCAATAGTAATCGAAACTTTTAAAAATGGAATTTTGATGTCAATAAATGTATCAAAAGAATGGGCTTATAATGCTGATTCTAAATACTTAAATTTTATTAAGTTTAGTATTACTCATCAAAGGCTATGAGCCTGAGAAAGTTTACCAGATTTTTGAAAGAGGGGGAAACATCCCCTACAAGTGAAAGAATTTTAATGAAAATCACACCGTCAGATTCAGCGTATCAGAAAACCCTATTACATAGGTTTCAAGCTCATATCTGCAAAAATCTGCAACTTTGTATTTTCGGCTAGCAGGAAGATCACGGGTGCGTGTTTTTTTTGTTTTTTTTTTCAGGGGTCCGACCCAGTGGTCCTAGAACATCAAAAGAGAGCTCATTGGAACGGAAATTAAAAGTTATAGTGCCCTTTTCAGTGACCAAAAATGCTGGAGGGCAAGTTGGCCCCCTCCCACGCCCCTTTTTTCCCAATTTCGTCTGGTCAAAATTTTGAGATAGCCATTCTGTTCAGCATACTAAAAAATATATCTTTAAAGGTAACAAATTCCCCCTAGAGCCCTTATGGTCTTAAAGTTTTAAATTTCCCAATTGTATACGTATAGTATTTGTTATTCGGAACTATGCATGCATTTTTTTTTTGGGGGGGGGGGGTTGAATTTTCTGCTGTTTTTTTTCACAAGGAAGATTTTCCATGGGGAGGTAAGTTTCTACGGAGGAAACTTTTCATGGGAAATTTTACACTGGGGGAATTTGCCAGAATTCCAATACGAAATTCTTTTTATGTCTTGCTTTCACTTTGCTGACTTACTTTTACGCCTGGACATGTTAAAAGTAGTTGTGTGGGGTAAACTATCACCAAGATTGAATTATCTAGTGATTTTTTTTTGTAGGGAGGAGGGATCTTTCTGTGGAGATGGAGCCAGATTTCCTGGCATTATTTAAAAAAACGATCAGAAATTAAATGAAAAAAACAAATTATTGGTTATTGGGAAGTATACAGGAGTTTTCGGGAGGATTTTTTTTCTAGTGGGGGGTCGGGGTCGGAGTAAGGGTTACGGGGGAGGATCTTTCCATGGATGATATTTCCTTGGGGGAAGGAACATTTCCATGAAGGGGGCGCCAGATTTCCCAGCATAATTAAAAAACGTTCAGAAATTAAATAAAAAACAAGTTTTTTTTAACTGAAAGTAAGGAGCGACATTAAAACTTAAAACGAACAGAAATTATTCCGTATATGAAAGGGGCTGTCCCCTCCTCAACGCCTCGCTCTTTACGCTAAAGTTTTTTTATAGTTTTAAAAAATAAAGTTGTGAGACAGAGTCAAACTTTAGCGTAAAGAGTGAGGTGTTGAGGAGGGGACAGCCATTTTCATATACGGAATAATTTCTGTTCGTTTTAAGTTTTAATGTCGCTCCTTACTTTCAGTTAAAAAAAAACTTGTTTTTTTTAGTTAATTACATAAAAGCACCAAAAACCTGCATTAAAATAATTGCATAAATCTTGAATAAGGATAAATAAAAACGGAGATATAGAGAGGTTATGCAAGCACGATCAGTCAATGAAGCATGACGAATATAAATCATTAACGGTGCATCGAAATCCTAACTGTAACCTTATTCTTTGCTTTTTTAAATTAAAATTCTTCAAAAGTTTATCAAGCAATCAAACTGTTTGTGGTAACGAATTGTGAGTAAATTGTAAGCAGCTCGGCTCAAAAGTAACCGAACCCGAAACTCTAAAAAGAGGATTTTTGATAACAAGTAATACAACAAAACAATTTTTTTATAAGGAAAATTTTCCAAAGAATTTTCAGAGAGGAGAGAATTTTTCTGGGAGAGCTAACCGTTGGGGGGAGGGGTAATTTAAGCAGGAGTAAGTTTTTCGCTGGGGAAATTTTTATGGGAGGGATTTTCTGGGGAGAATTTTTCTCGGTTAGCGGATGCAGATTTACCGGCATGACTTGAAATTGATCCGTAAATGAGGGGACTGCCTTTTCCTCAACCTTCTCTTTACGCTAAAATTTGAGTTTTTGGCCTATTTCTTGAAGAGCAGCTAGTGAAACATAAGGGTAGTTTAAACAGAACAAGAAGCATTTTTAAAGCACTAAACTTTAGCGTAACAAGTGAGGATGCAATAAGGGGTAGCCCCCCTCTCATATACGGAATCATTTCTGTTAGTTTTAAGTTTTAATATCGCTTTTTACTTTCAGTAGAAAAACCAGTTTTTTTATTTATTGGTTCAAAATAAAACAATTCGTCAATTAACAATTTCCAGTATTAAGAACCGCAAAGAAATTTATGGGCCGAAATATCAGAAGTAATCCTGTTTTACTGTGTACAACATATGCCTGCATATCCAATAAAACTTAAAGAGGATTCTAATCAAAACATTCTAAAACAGTGCCTCTGTTTATTTGACCTGTCTTGCCACGACAATCGTAAAGCTTGTCAGGCAAGGTTGGGTGATAAATTATCGAAATTCAACTTCCTATCCCAGCCATAGAAATAGAATTCCAGGGCCCGTAACTGATAGATTACTGTGTACAGGTCATTTTGATTGATTGCGTGGACTGAAATGACCCTTGCTTGTCAGCCCCCCAATTTTTAACAGATGTCTTGCTTGGAGACTAATAAAAGGGAGCTGTAATGAGCGTGAAATTTTTCTGTGTTTCCAGCAAAGAAAATAATGGAAGTCAAAATGAAGAAATCAAACGTGTTTGATGACAGATGGATCATACGGTATGAGTGATATGCAGGGCCCGATTGAATAAGTGATGGGCCCGATTGGATCTTTTTTAGCGGGGACCTCTCAATATATTAAATATTTAAATAAAATATGCGTACGTTATTACGTACGTATAACGAGCTACTTTACGTACGAGAAGTAATTCAAGTACGTAGTGCAAAATATATCTAATAGCCTATAGGACTATCCCGATTAAATTCAATAAATTTGACATGAACTTTTACGGGTATTAGTTTTGTATATTATAAAGTATATATTATATAATAATAAATAGATTAAGAAATCTCATCCAGCTATACAAACTTAAAAATATATTGTTAATTATTTGAATAACTCATAATTTATCTATTATCATCAAAAGCAATTTGTTTTAATTTTAAAGTCTTTTTTTTGCTCATTTTGATGGTAACGCGAGGCACTTTCAAATACGGGGCCCGATTGGGCTCAATCGTTCCAATCGCCCTTCATCCGGCCCTGGTGACATGACCCATGTATATATATTGAATATAATGGTTCCGTATTTATATTTTGAAACATTATTTTAGAAATGTATATGCATACGAATGAATGAATAAAAGGCTAATAAAAGGCTTACATACTAAGCCAGACGAATTATATAAGTAAAAACATGGACAGTCGCGAGATATCTGGAGATACTCTCCAGATCAGGGACGGACACACGGAAGGAAGGGACCTGGATCCCCTGAAATCCCAATTTTTCCGTATTTTCAGGTACTTTTTACTCAAATTATCAAATGAAAAGTGTTTTTTATTGTTTCCGCTCCCCCCAAAAAAGTCCATTATGCTTGCCTGATCCAGATACCTCCTTCCATACAAGCAAAGCCATGGCTTTTATTCCATGGCTAATTCCCATTGGTGTTACAACACTGAACAACAATTAGAAATAGTTAAGGCCTTGGTTACCGAGCGCAAAAAACCTTGGTTAAAGGTTTTTGACCTTTAAGTCCCCTTCTAACAAATTCAAAAACACATCAACACTTATAGAATATAATATCATCATAAGCACGTTATGTCTGACTATAAACTGGGTTTAATGTAAACATAGCCATCGTAAAAAGTTCTAGCCAATAGAAAAATACCGTCAAGGGACTCACAAATCTAATAGAAATTTGATATTTCAAGTTCATATATCAGCTAGAAATTTTTTTCTTGGAAACAAGATACATGGAGACCATCGGATATAGGATAAGCATTTACGACTCTTAGCTGAAAGACCAAAACTCGTCAGCAAAATTGACTTCAGTAATTGGCTAGGAAGCGGAAAATTATGCTAGACTATCTCATCTTACGTTTTATTTCTTATTTATTTTTCATGCAGTAAAAAACTTCATATCAATGATGTACGTGCAAAAACGGTGTACGAATGTGCCAATAATGTGTTACTGGGTACATCACTCAAACTCGTATGTAGGGAGGGGGAACAGAGAGTAAACAGCTCATTTTATAATTGAAGCGTTTTCTTAGCAAATTTAGCCTTTTTATTACGTTGGTCTTGGCTCAAATCGTTCGTTTTTGAAGCAGTAAATTCAAAGTCATAATTACGCAAAAGGAAGGTTAGGCAGGGTATATGAGGTAAAAAGGAAGTAAAAGGAGGGTATATGAGGGTGGCAGCCCTTTTTCCATTGTATAATTTAAACTTATTTAGCTAACATTTTACAATAACTTTGAAAATGAAGTTACTGTAGCTATCAAAATTCTTTAATTCGAAATTCATTTCCAGTTACAGCTAGTATAATAATCATAGGTAGCGCAATTGCGCTGAGGGCACAATGTACTTTTTTTTGGTTTTCTTAGCCCAGGGCACTTCGTATAGAATGAGTTGTCACAGAAACTTCAAAAGGGGCTCTGTCGATTGGAAATTTAAAGGTCTAGTGCCTTTTTTAATAGTCGAAAGTGATTGGAGGACAACCAGTCCCCTCCCACGCCCATCATTTCCCCAAAAACGACCAATCAACTTTTTTATATAGTCATTTTGTTTAGCGTAGTTGAAAGGTCCAGAAATTATGTCTTTGAGGATGAAAACCCCCCACAGCCCCCAGGGCAAGGGTTGTGAGTTGTGTCCTGGGGGCATATATGGTATATGGTAAAGAAAATACAGTTAAATGTTTTCACATTTTTTATTTTAATAGATAAAACATCATTAAAACTTTAATGAATGAATATTGGTATCAAACATTTAATGGTAACGAACTGTAAGTAAGGAGCGACCCAGCTCAATAGTAGCCGAAACTCTAAAAACGGAATATTGATACCAATAGATGCATCAAAAGAATCGGATTTTTATGCTGATTTTAAATATATAAGTGTCATTTAGTCTTACTAATCAAAAGTTATGAGCCTGAAAAAATGCCTTATTTTTTAAAAAAGGAGGAAACACCATAGAAAAAGGAGGAAAAGTCATAGAATCTTAATAAAAATCGCACCATCAAATTCAACGTAGCAGAGAACCCATACTGTAGAGGTTTCAAGCTCCTATCTGCATAAAATGTGGAATTTTGTATTTTTTGCCAGAAGAAAGATCACGGATGCGTGTTTATTTGTTTTTTCCCTAGGGGTGATCGTATCGACCCAGTGGTCCTAGAATGTCGCGAGAGGGCTCATTCAAACTTAAATTAAAAGTTCTAGTGCCCTTTTTAAGTGACCAAAAAAATTTGAAGGCAACTAGGCTCTCTCCCACGCTTATTTTTTTCCCAAAATCCCCAGATCAAATTTTGATATAGCCATTTTGTTCAGCTTGTTCGAAAAATCTAATAGCTAGGTCTTTCAGGACGACTTAATCCCCTACAATCCCCGGGGGAATGGCTGCAAGTTATGAACTTTGCCCAATGTTTACATGTAGTATTAGTTATTGGGGAGTATACAGATGTTTTCAGGGGGAATTTTTTTCTGGTAGGGAGGGGATTGGGGGAGGATGTTATGTGGGAGGATCTTTCCATGGGGGAAGAGAATTTCCATGAAGGGGGCGCCGGATTTCCCAGCATTATTTAAAAAATATAATCAGAAATTAAATTAAAAAAAAAACAAGTTTTTTAAACTGAAAATAAGTAGCAACATTAAAACTTAAAACGACCAGAAATTATTACGTATATGACGGGGTTCGTCCCGTCCTCAATACCTCGCTCTTTACGATAAAGTATTTTTAGTAATTTCATAAGAGCTATTTATTCTAATTAAAAGACCTTTGTGATTCAGGGGTCATTCTTAAGGAATCTGAACGAAATTTGAACTGTAGCGTAGAGAGGAAGGTATTGACGAGGGGGTGAATACCCTTATATACTTAGCAAAATTATACGAATATAGAAGTCCGTTACGTAAGTTAATTCGTAAGTCACATATATTTATTACTAATAAAAACGTTCGTAAATAAAATTAAAAGTTCTAGTGCCCTTTTTAAATAACCAAAAAAATTAGAGGGACACTAGGCCTCTTCCCGGCCCCTTTTTTCTCAAAATCGTCCGATCAAAATTTTCAGAAAGCCATTTAGCCAAAAAAGTAAAACTAATATGAAAAATTCGTTTTAATTATTTATGTACGGTGGGCCACAATCAAAACCTGCATTAATTCAAAAACTTTCAGAAATCAAACGAAAAATTTTTTTTATTGTTTTAAAAAGTAGAGCTGTGAGGAAGAGCCAAACTTTATCGTAAAGAGCAAGGCATTGAGGAGGGGACAGTCCCTTTCATATACAGAATGATTTCTGTTCGTTTCAAGTTTTAATGTTGCTCCTTATTTTCAGTTAAAAAAAACTTGTTTTTTTTTTATTTAATATGTATATTAAACTGACAATCCACGTTCATTTTGTTTTGTTTTTCTTTTCTTTTTTCAGTAAAGTGCAAATTATGTTCTGGTCTTGAGAAGGCATTGGTGTTGTCAGCCCTACTCATGTTAATTTTTGCTAGTTTTGAGTTTGACTCGGTTATTTATTGCAATTTCTGTAAATTATGAGCTTCATTTATTTATTGATGGTGATTTGTGGTATTTCTACGCTTAAAAGATTATTTGACTTTATTTCTGCTCATTTTCGGCTTAATGGAGCTCTTTACATTCTTTGAAAAACTAGTTTTGTGGAAAAAATTAGATGCGTTGAAATGAATACAAAACTGATTGGTTTCGTTTTTTAGTTCCCCAACCCCTCGACCTAGGTAGTTATTAAATAAAAAAACAAGTTTTTTTTTAACTGAAAGTAAGGAGCAACATTAAAAATTAAAACAAACAGAAATTATTCCGTTAATGAAAGGGGCTGTCCCCTCCTCAACGTCTTGCTCTTTACGCTAAATTTTTTTATTGTTTTTAAAAATAGAGTTGTGAGAAAGAGTCAAACTTTAGCATAAAAAGTGAGGCGTTAAGGAGGGGATAGCCCCTTTCATATACCGAAAATTTCTGTTCGTTTTTAAGTTTTAATGTCGCTCCTTACTTTCAGTTAAAAAACTTGTTTTTTTATTTAATTTCTGAACGTCTTTGAATAAATGCAGATTTAGATTTTGGCTCACCATACATGAATAATTAAAACGAAATTTGCATATTAATTTCATTTTTTTGGCTAAATGGCTTTCTCGAAAGTTCTTTAATTTTATTTACTACCGTTTTTATTAGTAATGAATATATGTAACTTACGAATTAACTTCCGTAACGAACTTCTATATTCATATATTTTTAATACGTATATTAGGGGTTTCGCCTCCTAGTCAATACCTCACTCTTTACGCTAAAGTTCAAATTTTGTTCCAATTCTTTAAAAATGGCCCTATTCATAAGCGTCCTCTCTTGTGAAAGTACTAAAAAAAAACTTTAGCGTAAAGAGCGAGGTATTGACTAGGAGGGCGAACCCAATCATATACGTCATAATTTCTGTTCGTCTTAAGTTTTGATGTTGCTTCTTACTTTCAGTTGAAAAACTTTTTTTTTTATTTTAATTTCTGATCTTTCGTTTAAATAATGCTGGGAAATCCGGCACCCCCTTCATAGCAATGTCCCTTCCCCCATGAAAACTTTCTCCATGGTAAGATCCTCTCACGTAACCTTTAACCCTTCCCCCCCACTACCACCAAAATTCCCCCTGAAAACGTCTGTGCGCTTTCCAATAACCAATACTATATGTAAACATTGGGCAAAGTTCAAAATTTGCAGATCATCCCTAGGGGACTTAGGGGGATTAAATCATCCTCAAAGACATAGTTACTATATTTTTCGACCATGCTGAACAAAATGGCTATCTCAAAATTTTGATGGGGTGACTTTGGGAAAAAATGAGCGTGGGAGGAGGCCTAGTTGCCCTCCAATTTTGGTCACTAACAAGTGAACTAGAACTTTTAATTTCCGTTCGAATGAGCCCCCTCGCAATATTCTAGGACTACTGGGTCGATACGATCATTTCTGGGGAAAAGAAAAAAAAGAACAAATAAACATGCATCCGTGATCTTTCTTCTGGCAAAAAATACAAAATTCCATATTTTCTAAGATAGGAGCTTGAAACCTCTACAGTAAGGTTCTCTGATACGCTGAATCTGATTAAGGTTGTGATTTTGATTAAGGTTGTGAATCTGATTAAGGTTGTGATTGTGATTTTGATTAAGGTTCTATGACTTTTAGGAGGTGTTTTCCTCTTTTTTCGAAAATCAGGCAAATATTCTCAGGCGCGTAAGTTTTGATGGGTAGGACTAAATTCCGTTTTCAGAGTTTCGGTTTCTATTGAGCCGGGTCGCTCCTTATTTACAGTTAGTTACCACGAACTGCTTGATAGACCCTCTTTTTTAGTAGTTATTCCATGCTCAACAGTCAATACTCAACTGTTCGAATAGCAACCAAATTGGCTAAAATCATTAGCTGATATGTGGTTTAACTGATATGTTTTTTCTCTCACTTTTTTGGCAAAGAATGGAAATAATGAATTGCACAAAACTTAGAAATCTATGTATCATCATTATCCCAATTATTAATGACAAAACTTTAATCAAATTTCTTAAGCTAGTTTGCGGTTCATACAGCTGAGGCAGCTGCTCGGCCTGTCAGCTGCTCGATAGTGGGGTGATTTGGCTTCAAATCTTACAATTCAGTTTTTGCTGAGGGGGGGGGGATGAAAATACATCTTATGCTCTGATACTCCATCTTATACTATAAGTTGACCATAAATTTTTAGTGTAAAATAGAAAATTTCATTCATATGTATTTTCAGTTTGTAGCATTTGCTATTGAATATCCTAACTTTAAATTTTAAATGAAAAATAAATGGTTAATTTCCAGTAAAGCAAAAAGGAATTTTCAGTGTTTAAATTGAATGGATGTTCCTCATTAATGACGGTAGCTTCCCTCATCTATGTGAGAAGGAAAAAACTATATTGGCATTAAATTGAAAAAAAACGGACAAAAATAAGATGCAAAGATAAAATTTTAAAAATACATGTAAGGATCAGCTTGAAAATTTAGAACATCCAAAAATTATCCTGAACAATAGAAAACGTCAACCTCCATATTTTTCCAGTAGTCAAACAGCTCGTGGTAACGAACTGTAAGTAGGGAGCGACCCGGCTCAATAGTAACCGAAACTCTAAAAAAAAACATCAAAAGAATCAAATTTTTGTGCTGATTTCAAATATATAAGTTTCATCAAGTTTAGTCTTAAAAATCAAAAGTTGCGCGCCTGAGCAAATTTGCCTTATTTTCGAAAAAAGGGAAAAATACACCCCCAAAAGTTTTAAACCTTTAATGAAAATCATACCATCAGATTCAGCGTATCAGAGAACCCTACTCTAGAAGTTTCAAGCTCCTATTTGCAAAAATGTGATTTTTTTTTTATTTTTTGCCAGACGAAAGATCACGGATGCGTGTTTATTTGTTGTTTTCTTTTTCCGGGGGTGATCGTATCGATCTAATAGTCCTAGAATATCGTGAGAGGGCTCATTTGAACGGAAAGTAAAAGTTCTAGTGCCCTTTTTAAGTGACCAAAAAACTGGAGGGCAACTTGGCCCCCTCCCACGCTCATTTTCCTCCCGAAGTCAACCAATCAAAATTTTGAGATAGCCATTTTGTTCAGCATAGTCGAAACTCTAATTAATATGTCTTTTAGGATAACTTAATGCCCAACAGTTCCCCGGGGAATGGTTGCAAGTTATGGACTTCGCCCAATGTTCACATATAGTATTGGTTAATGGGAAGTATACAGACGATTTCAGGGGGGATTTTTTTTCTGGTAGGGGGTTGGGGGGTCGGAGGAGGGGGTTGCGGGGGAGGATATTTCCATGGAGGTTGTTTTCTTGGGGGAAGGGACATTTCTAAGAAGGGGGTGCCGGATTTCCTAGCATTATTTAAAAAACGATCAGCAATTAAATATAAAAAAACAGTTTTTTTCAACTGAAAGTAAGGAGCAACATTAAAACTTAAAACGAACAGAAATTATTACGTATATGATGGGGTTCGCCCCTAGTCAATACCTCGCTCGTTACGCTAAAGTTTTTTTTAGTACTTTCAAAAGAGCTATCTATTCTAAGTAACCGGCCTTTGTGATTCAGGGGTTTGTGATTCGAACAAAATTCGAACTTTAGCGTAAAGAATGAGGTATTGACTAGGGGGGGGGAACTCCCTAATATACGTAATAAAAACATACGACAATAGAATCTCGTTACGTAAGTTAATTCGTAAGTTACGTCAGAACAAAATTTCGAGAAAGCCATTTAGCCAAAAAAAACGGAAAAATTAATATGAAAATTTTGTTTTAATTATTCATATACGGTGGGCCAAAATCAAAGTCCTAAATCAAAACTAACGTTTGACTCTGTCTCACAACTTTATTTTTTATAACAATAAAAAACTTTAGCGTAAAGTGCGAGGCGTTGGGGAGGAGACAGCCCCTTTCATATACGGAATAATTTCTGTTCGTTTTAAGTTTTAATGTCGTTCCTTACTTTCAGTTAAAAAATTTGTTTTTTTTTTATAAAGCTAAGAAGTGGTGGCGTCCGCTTTGCAGAAAATTCACTATATAGAATATACGCCCAAGTGGTAATTACAGACCTTTTCCATTTAAACAATTTCAAATATTCTCTTTTTTCCAAAGAACGTATCAAAAACGGGCTGTTTTCAGTAAAACAAACACCTGAAGTTCACAAAGAGGGTTGAGGGCGGTTACCAACCAGGGGTGTAGGGTGAGGCTATCGAGTTCGATCACCCGCTTTGAAATATTTTTCCAACTCGTAAATTCATCGTTAAATGCAAATAAAATACTATTTCTCCTAAAAACTAAAAAAAAGTTACTCTTAACTTGGTCTTAAAGAGCAATTAAAAACCCTCAAACCCCCTTCCCAAACAAAATACATTTTGGTAGTCCCCCCGAAAAATTATTTTGGTGAGTGGGGTTCCAAGGGGTGTAAGGTGTAGGGGGTTTCCAAGGTGTCCGTGGGTCAACACACTGGAGAATTATACATTCTTTAAATCCCTCCTCCAAACTTTAAACTCTAGCTTTGCCCCTGTATCGAGTGTGGCTTCACGCTTTTCAAACAAAATGCCTTGAACGGCCCTGGTTACCGAATCCCTATCGTTCAGGGTAATGTTCGTTAATTTTCAGCTAAAACATCGTTCTCTCCTTCTGGTTGAAAAAACCTTTTTTTATCTTTTCAGAATAGTGCATCTCCAATCAGAATTGAAGCCATACGACCAATATCGACTTTATCATTTTGGAAGCTCGGAATTTGGTAATACTAACCAAATTCTTTGAGCGGCACGAAGCCGCTATGAGAAAAATAACCGAACCGAGAACATAAATGGACTGGAAAGGTCTAGCTCATAGATCAAGGTCGGAGCTACCCCATGAAACCCTGGGTAGAAAGAAGGGCTGCTTATCGATTCCATTTCCGGGAAAAGATGGAATTTTCTAAGTCCTTAATTTGCTTAAAACAGCTCCATGACCAGAAATTTGAGATAGCTTTAAAATCAACTAACAAATTAAGAATAATCATGATGATGTTGATGATAATAGATATTATTATAAAACATAAATACTAGCAATAATGATATTATTAATAGCTGTGAAACTAACACAATCAGTAATATTCAAACTCAGCTTAAAATCAGTTAACCCTATCGATTCTCTTAACCCTATCGAGTGTCTTGTCTTTTTGTTAAGATATTGGATGAGTAAAATCACAAGACATTTTATACAAAAGACAAGTTTTGAAAGCTGCAGTTTGAAGCTACGAAATTATAAAAAAAATTTAATTCGATAAATTGAAAAAAACGACAAATTTGCGGCCATAAATTTTCAAAAGCACATCTTGCCCCGTTTTATATTTTTTTTGAATTCACGCCACTGCAGCAAATCGATATAGCTGAGCCGCTCAGTGCCACACACTTAACTCGGGCCTATTTTTTTAGGCTATGTGTTATGATAGTGGACGGCCGATGTTTAGAGATTTTTAGTTTTTTTAATATAAGTCCACTTTTAAGTCTAAGTTTTAAGTCTAAGCTATAAATTAACAGAAACAAACTCAAGTTTAACTCTCACCTATTTAAATGGCGGTGCATGTAAAACATAAGTCAATAAGAAGCAGGGGCGTACCTTGTTATTGGCTCCCCCCAGCTGAAATTTAGCATTTTCAGAAATCTTGTGAAGCTAAGATAGGCCTACATAATTCAAGCGTCCACAGAAACAGATCAGTTGTCTTTAGTATACCTTTGCATTTATCGTACTATATGCTCATTTTTCACTTTGTCATTTTCACTTTTCTTGGGAAAATCAACTCACACTTTGCCCCCCCCCCTTCACCCCCAGGGATTTTTACGAAATGACGCCCAAGTATACCTTTGGAATCACTTAAAATGTTCGTAAAATCAAGTCTTTAGTATATCTTTGCCTTTTTTGTACTATATGGCTCATTTTTCATTTGGTCATTTTCGTTTGACTTAGGAAAATCAGCTCCAACTTTGCCCCCTCCCCAAACATTTTTGCGAAATCATACCCATAGTAAAAAGACGAAAGGTTTTGAGTCATATGATTTTTTCACAAGTAGTTCCTTTTTTTACATGGAGGGGGTGTAGTTTTAAATGGAATTTAAATCAATTCTAAAATTCTAAATAAAATTCACTTTTAACAAAGAGTTAATTCTTAAGTTTTAAATTCTTCTTTTCTTGCTTACGGAGTGTAGTATTTTATGGCAAGTTAGTTTTTACAATGTCAGGAAAGCTAAAATTAAAACCCTTCTTGCTTAAAAAGGGTCATTCGGCGTCATTCGGTCTTATTCGGTGTCAACCCGAAATAACTATACTGAAGCCAATTTTTTCCCCTCTCCTGATACGCTTTTTCTTGCCACCTTTCCCTTTCTAATTATGTGGTTTTGTTCGTTGATTTAATTATAGCTTTTCTTTTATCCACGTTGGAAATCTATTTCTGATGTTCGTTACACCCAAAAAGTACGGGCCCAAAACTTCATTGGGGAGTTTATTATTTAGTTGCAATATTCTGTTGTAACGAGTTGAGTAAGTACATTCACATACTTAGAAATTTGTTTCAGGGGACAAAAATTCAGGGATGGATAGGGCGAAAATTTTGAAAAAAAAAACGCAAAAAACAGCTGAATTCCTTGAAAAATATAGAAAATTACGGGAAAAGTGTCAAAATCCTCAGATAATGGAATAATTGACACCAGTCTGAAGTCCCTCCTTTTTGCACTTAAGGATCGAACCAGTGTTCCAATCAATGGCTACATCTGAATTATCTAGCGCAACTTTGGTATTTAGAAAGTAATCGTTAAGTCATTCAAAATACTTCCCAATCCAATAAGCTGGCATGCTTCCGGCATTAGAGAAAATGAAAGGCTCTGAAATATGCGAAAAGATCCCATAATTGGAAATGGATGGCTATTGCACCTACTCCTTCGAGTTTCCTATTATAGTCTACAAAACTTCTTACAAATTTATTTCGGCGGATGGTCCTGTATGGGGGGGGGGTCAAAGAATTAAAAAAATGTCAGCATTGTGAAAATAGAAGAAAGCGTAGGAAAATTATCAGAATCCTTGGATTCGGAAAAACGGCACCCCCTCCCTTTTTCGTACGTTTCTGCCAATATATGCAATTATTACAGAAGGAAGGTCAATTTTGGCTCTTGACTTTATTTTATAACTAAATTATTTTGAATGGCTGTAGCTGAATTTTCTAGGATAAGTTTGGTGTCCGCTGGGTCCTCCAATCTCCGTAGATATATTTCGAACCATACTAACAGATCCTTATTCGCGACCAAAGGTAAACAAGGGTAATATAGAGTTGGACATGGGATCTGATATAGCTACTTCAAAGTTCCATGTAACTTTTTGAATTACTTTTACAATTTAATGACTTTTAATTGTATAGATAAACGTACAAGAGTTTTCTTTAGAGGGGGAAATATTTGAAATACGCGAAATGGGCATTTAAAGTGAAAAATACTCTAGAATCAAGCGAATCACCCTAAATTTGTTAAATTTATATTTATTTATTATTTATTTTATTTAATAAAGGAGGAAGCCATAGGCTTGTCGCATAAATATAGATATTATTTATTCAAATAAACAATAAAACTGATTTTTAATAATACCCCCCCCCCCAGAAAGTCTATTTTACGTTGGTGCCTGTCCGTCTACGCATGTCCCTGCTTACAGATGAAAGGAGCTTTCGTTCCTTATCTTTTAGTGTAATGTCTATGTTTTTTTTTCTGATATGCCGAAATATTTGAATACCTGTAGACCTGCATTTCTTCGCAAAATTAAGGAAATATTTGAATACCTCTTGATCTGCATTTCTTCTTTCATAATATTTACCTTCACCAAAATTCGTAAAATTTATTTATTTTGTGTTTTCCAACAAAACACGGTATGAAAAAATGTGTCGTCACGTATATTGTATTCGAAGAATGTCACTCTAAATTCTATTTAATGAGGGCAAATTGATCAGAATGTAAACTCAGTTAGACTAATTTGAAAATGTGTCTGTAGATAATATCACAAGGCAAGGCTGCTTTTCATCACGTTGCATTTATCGTCTTACAGGGCGACAACCCCCTGCGAATCTGTGGAAGATTAAATTCCGTGCATAATTTCTGCGAGCTTCTGAAGAAGGCACTGCTGGGAATCCTATGTTGTTATGTTTAGTATTCGAGGGGTATGACCTGGAAGAATAGAGCGTGATTTACAGATATGAACTATGGAAAAAAATTGTCCCTGGCTACTAGACCGGCATGGCGTAATGGTTGTTTATAACTTATACAAATCGAATTTTGTATCTTAAGTATGACAATCTTTCTTTGAAGGAAATTTAAAGGAAATGGGAACTTCCTGGGAGGGTGTAAAAAGGAAGGCTTTGAATAGATTGGGATGGAGGAGGAGCGTGCGTAGTTGTGTTGGCCTCAGGCGCCTTGGTGCTGCGGTGAGTTGTTAGTAGCAGGAGTAGTAGTAAGTATGACAACCCCCCTCCAAATTTCATCACTCTAGAAAGGTAAGCTACGAGAGAAACAAGGGCTAAGACAGGAAAACAAGTAAGGAGAGAGGTATAACATTCATAAATTGAATATTTTTACTTAGGTCTGGTGTTATTTGGGGTCAAATTCAGACCCAGGTGCCTTATTACTGCTGTATGTTTTTACTTTTATTGCGATTATCTTGTTTGACCATTAAATAAATTAAATAGGAAAAAGCTAGATTTTTCATGATAAATATTTACTATATAGCTATATATATATATATATATATATAATATATATATATATATATATATATATATATATATATATATATATATATATACATATATATATATATATATATATATATATATATATATATATATATATATATATATATATATATTATATATATATATATATATATATATATATATATATATATATATATATATATATATAATATATATTATATATATATAATATATAATATATATTATATATATATATATATATATATATATATATATATATATATATATCTATATATATATATATATATTATATATATATATATATAATCATATATAATAATATAATATATATTGAAAACCCGTCGTATACAATAAACGTACAATGACAGAGTATACAAAATGCGAAAAGAGGAAACAAAAAGTTAATATACTAAGGAAAAAAAATAATAACAACAAAAGCAACAACTTCTTAAATAATACACAAAATAGTACGAAAAGTGGAAACAGAAAGATAACATACTCAAAGATTACAACAGAAACAACAACTTCTTCAAAAATAGCAACAGAGACAACAACTTTTGAAAGGAGAAAAAAAAGGGGGGAAACAAGAGGGAAAATTAAACAAGCAAACTTGCCCACTCCTGCTTTAGAATTGCTGGTTTTGTTTTTTGCCGGCTAATAAGTGTCTCAACAGCGAGATTTGGGTCCGCTAGGTTGTAGCGCCGAATCAGAAAACTATTTTTTGTCCAAGGTTGCAATTTTAGTAGGTACTTTGCAAAATGGAAAAATAAAGAGCGGATTTTAGACTTTTCACGGTTTGCCAATAAATTCCAGAAAGGGGTCACATATAATATATGTGGCAGAGCGGTAGCGTTGTAAATACTTGCCAGGAGTGGACGGTTAAATCTCAGAGTGGATTTAACGATCAAAGCATAGGAGCTGGAAATTCACCGTTCAAGATGTGAGATCAGGAGGGAGCGGGTATGCTGTATGAGGAGCCTATTGGCAGCCCCAGATATACTATTTTATCAACTGGTTTTACTGAGCAATCACCTAGTGTGATATTAGTAGGAGGGTCATTCTTCCAATTGTAAAGCAAGACTTCCGACTTTTGGGAGTTAAATCTCAGACCGACTTTCTCGTAGTTGGACTGCAGACATGAGAATATTTCTGAAAGGCGGTTAAGCGTCCGGCTGAGATTCAGCGTGTCATCAGCATAGCATACTAGGGAGATGTCAATGGAACTGAGAATGCATGATGAAGGACAGCTGTCTTGAGGTTCAATAATGTAGTTGTTGAAGAAATTGGGGGATAAAACTGCTCCCTGGCGGGCACCTTTACGGACTGGTATCAAATCTGACCGCGGGGCTGGCGGAAGGCCTTTATCGGGAGGGAGCTTGAGTCGTACGCGAAGGCGAGAATAAAGATCACGGAAAGCCCGGATGATATTTGAGTTCACTCCTCTTTTAGCTGAGTTTAGCGACATAAGCGCATGAATCAATGAATCAAACGCTCTCTGCAGGTCTAAGCCCCCGATCGCTAGACTTTCTCCTGATTTGTGTGCATCCAGGAGTGCATATGCAACGACATGGAGCGCTTCCGCACAACCAATGCCGCGTTGGAAACCGAATTGTCTTGGTGGACTGCAACACAGTTTTTCAAACTCATTTACGAATAAAAGTTCAAATAACTTGCAGAGAGAGGTAGCAACCGTGATTGGATGGAAAGAGGAGCATTGCATGGTAACATTTCCTTTTTTAGGAACTGGCGTAAAGTCTCCAATTGAGAAAGTGGTTGGGACAATGCCCTGAATGAGGATAATCTGTATCAGGAGGGTTACATGACTAATGAGAGCGGGCCCACCACTTTTTAGATGGAGTGCACTGATCCCGTCAATCCCAAAAGATTGTTTAGGTTTTAGGTGAGAGATGGCCTTGCATATAGCTCCCTCCGTTACAAGATAATCACTCCGAGGACAACTATCTAAGAAGTCGTCCAACTCAGCTTCGTATCTTTCGTTGAGGGCTGGGTCAGGAGGCGAAAATTCTTACTTATAATATGCGTACCATTCAGAATCAGGGATAGCAGATGCGGATAAAGACTCATCGCTTTTAGAGGACAGAACACGCCAAAGGAGATAAGGTTAATTTTGGCCCGTGTAGATTCGATATCAATCATTTTTTTCTGTGAGCTTTTAGCTCCTTTGCGAATTTTCTTTTTGTGAGCAGGCGGATTGAATTGACTACCCCCGAACGGGGTCGTCCACAAGAAACCCAAAGTTGAAGCCAAAATTTAGACTTAGAATGGGTATCCACTAACTCTGGATTTTCAGACCAGCCAGGAAGGGTATGATGACGGGGTCTACTTAGAGGGACGGCAGCTTTTTCAGCACAGCGAAGGGCATGGCCAATTTCTGCGCAATAAAAGTCAACTGATAGTTGTGTTTCCTCCCTTGAAAGAGCAGTTAGTCCAGAGAGAAGATGGAAAGGGACACGGATCTTACTAAGGACTCTGGCGGCTTCTTCTTGAAATAAAACAGGGTTAATTTTACGCCAATCACGGCGAAACCTAGGAGGTGTTTTCGAAGTTGTTTGCGTTTGTGTATCTGAGCTGTGGCAAGGAATCTCTGCTGAGAACTGTATTGGTAAGTGATCAGACAGCTGAAAATCAAGCACAACCTTGACAGGCGAAATCCTGAGATTTGCGGACGCAACGACGTGATCGAGATCTGATGTGGACATTGAGGTGTGTACGTGTGTAAAATTTAAATCTTTGCACTTGAGGTCAAACTGGTCTCCAAAAATACTAAGCAACAACGTAGAACGTAAAGACCTAGATAAGAGCGGTTCATTCAAGTCGCAATTGAAGTCACCAACTAATATGCATTGAAGGCTTAAGGATCTAATACGGTTAATACACTGGCCGAGTTTATCACTAGAATAAGTAAAAGCACGCTCCGAACGCCCATCATGGTAATTTGTAGGCAAATATACATTAATAAAAACACAGCCCTCAACACGAATCGCCAGAAAATTATCATTGACTTCAAATATACTAGATCTTAGAGTCGAACGAACAAAAGTGGCAATACCACCGGAGGGTCGCCCGTTTCCACTTAGCTGCTTCGCTGAAACTGAATAAACCGATACTGAACTATTAAAACCACAGTTTATAGATAACTGTGGTGCAAGCTGTAACATTAATTCTATAAACTGTGTTGTAAACAGACAACTTCATTTTGCTCAAAAACAACATCTAAGATCGGAATTTTATTCGCGAACGAGCCATTAATGTTCCACGATAAACATTTAACTGCAGAAGCTTCAGATGTCATTTCTTTTGTGGATTACTGTTTGAGGGACATTTTACACTGTAACACGTGTGACTGCCGATTTTGCATTCAACGCAGAATGTCGGCTGTCTGCATGGTTCATCTCGCGTAGAACGATGTTCACTTGAGGCACATCTAGAGCATAAAGGTTCAGCTGTACACTGGGAAGCGAGGTGACCGATTTTGTGACGTTATATCATCGTCTTGGCAAGAACTTAAACGGATCAGCAGGTAGACGCTCGTAGCCGATAATCACCGAAACACTCAGAAACTGCTGGAGCTCACTGAAAGTGTCAAAATACACTTTGAAAGAACGGGATTTTCCGCACTGTTCAGTCTTCGTACTATTCGGATTAGATTTTTTAGTCCTTCACAGTTTATATCCTCAGGGACATTTCGAAGCACAGCTATGTGCAGGGGTTCTCGAACAGTAATTTTTAGATCGGGCTTGGAAGATTTCGCTTTCTCAACGATTTTCGCTGCTGCAGCTTTCGACCTGACCACAAGCTTCCATTCGTTTGCAGATTTGTGAAGTTCACTAATGTCATTTGTATTTTCACAGAAACTGTCTATGAAAGCTTTCCGGTCATTTGGGCCATTGAGCTCCTTGGGTGATTTTTCAAGACAACAGAATAGGTAGGGTTTCTGGGCTTGGACGTTTCAGGTGCACTACGACTGCTTGTGAAAATACTGGTGGCTGGAGCGGACTGGGTAGCTAAAAAATTATCAAGCTTCCGAGAGAGTTCATTTACTTTGGCAGTAACTGTTGCATTCACCGCATCTCCGATGACCGGAACCGAGCAGGGATTAAAGATGACAAATTTTGGCATGCTCACATTATTTTTCGCAGCTGAAACTAGAATTTTGCACATTTCAATGATATTGTCTTCATCTTTTGAGTAGGTCACAAGACGATTCGTAATATTCAACTCAGTATGAAGGATTCGCTTTGCCTTTATAACATCTTCATGTGTATAGAAAGCAACACACGCTTTTACGATACACTCCAATTTTATTCCATCTGTAAGTGCATATATATATATATATATATATTATATATATATATATATATATTATATATATATATATATATATATATATATATATATAATATATATATATATATATATATATATATATATATATATATATATATATATATATATATATATATATATATATTATATTATATATATATATATATATATATATATATATATATATATATATATATATATATATATATATATATATATATATATATATAGCTATATATCATTATACCAAAATAAAAGAGCTTATTTAAAATTTTACAAAGCTTCACAGGGGAAATAACAATACTTTTAAGGTTTTCACAGTAACAGTTTTCTTTCTTAGGATTCAAATTAAAGAAAATTTATAAAACCCGATTGCGTTCTGAATAATATTGTTTCGTTTATATGCATTGTACCAGATATACGACACGGTCTTTGAGCTACATGTTCAAAAGCACTTGGGCCTCATCTCCGATCTCACCTGCCTCCTATGAAGCATATGTGTCTTTGCAACTGAAACGGGATTTTTACACCAAGACACAACTTCGCTCGTTTTTGCACTGACGCATTCTGTAGCCTAGACTTAGCTAACTTCGCGCCGAGTCAGGATTTATCTCTTTTTCGCACGGAGTAAGGACGTCACGATAAATACGTCTCCGCAATTACTTGTGCTAGAGGGAAGGATCCCTCTAGAGGGATTTTTCTTACTGGCATACTTGAAAAAATCTTGGAACACCTTTTGCTTGAGAGGGGGGGCACTACAATAAAGTGGGAAATGTTTGAAGTTTTTGAATTTTCAAATAAGAAACCGTTGGCAGTGCAACCTTAGCTTACACCCAGGATTGGCTTGCTTTAAAAAAGAAAAAAAAATAGGATTAATTCTCACTTAGTACAAAATCTTAATGCCGGCTTCCTTTTAAACTAAGGCTATAAGGCTATTCTAAAATTTATATATCTAGTCTGAACAGCCTGTATTAATCCCAATGATAATCATCATTACTAGCAATATCCGATTCTAATCCTTTAAATTAATACCAACAGAAATTGACCGGAAGTGTTAATTAAAAATACACTACTCCGTCTCCGTTACTCCACTTATAAACTTACAGCTTATTCAAATAGTAAAACT
The DNA here is from genome assembly GCA_027921565.1 of Artemia sinica. Taxonomy (NCBI): domain Eukaryota; kingdom Metazoa; phylum Arthropoda; class Branchiopoda; order Anostraca; family Artemiidae; genus Artemia; species Artemia sinica. Next base: position 71,926,554 of record CM051262.1, read on the forward strand.
TTGACAAAAATAAGATATCATTAAAGAACTGTAATGGTTTCACATTACGCCCTAGGACCGTTCGCACTAGCATAATTTACGACTTTACGCTACGCTCTATAATCACACGGATCGAATTTTGTCCGTAACTTAGGCAGAACCAAGTAGACTCAAATTCATAGAATTTTAAATTAAGTAAGCTTATGTTTTTTTATGGAAAATTTCAATGTAGCAACAAAGAAATGAAAATATCTGAATGAAGAATTAATAAACTTTGAAAATAAATTAACAGTCTTTTCTTAGAAAGCCTTTCTCACTTGATCACAGCTTGAATGTGCATCTCCATTCCATATTTCAATTTTTGAATAATTTGCTTACAAGCACTGTGATGAGTTCCAAAGATCATTAAGACGGTCTTATAATTTTTACGTTTGCTTAGTTTGACAGAACTTATCGAAGTGTGAAATGTTACGGTTTAACATGATGTAGGTGGTAGTTCTGGTCTCTTTTGCGCCTGGGGCAAAATCTTGAATCGCCCCCCCCCCCCTCCGTCTCCCACAAAATTTCCAGGCCAAAATATAACAAAATTTTCGTTTATTGACAAAATTATTTTCAATTTATTAATTAATTAATAATTTGTTTTAATTACTTCTTTATTTATTAGCTAAATAATTTAATTATTACTAATTATTTTAATTTAATTATTCGTATTATTGTTAAATTATTCTTTAATTTATTTTTGTTTTTTATTAGCTTACAATATTTATATTTATAATTATAATTAATTTATGTTATTTTTTTATTAATATTAATAGATTAATAATTTATCGATTATTTTATTCATTAACTGTGACTTCTACTTTATCAATAGAATTTCAAAATTACAGCCGTTGGATTATTTGTTTGAAATTTTGTGCCCCTAAGATTTCAGCACCTGGGTAAGTGCCTCTGTCCCTCCCCCAAAACTGCCTCTGAACGTAACTTACCTGCTTAGAATATAAAATGACGTACGTAGTGTTAATGCCACTTTATATTGACTGACCCTTTATTTTTCTCTATGTCGCTTAGTGTCTAGTAACTAAAGTACTATAACAACATAACAGAATTCTAGTATATTTTTTGTTCTATTGTTAGACTGTTGGTTTTGAACTCGTTAAACGATATACACACATTGATTCAACCTTTTAGCTATGTTGCAGACTTTCGGAAAAAGCAACTGTTTGATATAATCCCTTGTCAGGGGATTTTCAAGGCAAAAATAGGATCACCATTGTTTTTTCTTATTCATTATTCAGAAGTAAGCTGTTTTTATAGCTCTTAGTGGTAATAAGCGCCACGAGTTTCTCTGGATCATTCAAAGGCCTTTGAATGTTTTGCACCACAAATACTGGCAGGGGGTCCAGGCTGGGGGTCCAAAATAAATTCCTGCGTACGCGAATGTTTTGCAACGCTATTGCGTATGCTTATAGCGCAAGCTGGAAGTAAACGTAGTGTGTTAAAAATAAAGTCTCCAAAAGTGTCTGAAATATAGGTCATTTTGGACTTAAATTAGTTTGAAAAAGAAAATTCTTACTGATTTTTTTTTTTTTTTTCAAGAGAAATATCCAATCTTATTTTTGAAAACTAAAAGTGGCCTAAATACCTTATGGTTAGTTAAAAAAAACGCTAAACTATAGAGTCCAAAGTTCAAAAGGTATATTTTCGTCAGAATCGTAATTTAAAGTTAATTTAGAAATATAGTGCCAAAAATATAAGACCGAAAGTTTTTTTTGAACCCTCTTTAATGTTAAAACAGTTTCACTACGTGAAATAGTCCAAAAATTGAAAGGCCAATAAATTCAGGATCACCGAATTAAATAATTTATTTTTCAGTTTCTTAGTTAAAGTACAGCGTTGTCAAGATAAAAGAGGCCCGTTGTGAACACAGAAGCACAAAACTTAGAGACCTACTGAAATATTATCTTTTTTGTTTAGGAATATTAAATACAGAATATTACAAATAATAATATGAATATTAAATAGTTCACAGAAGGCGTTGAAAATGTTAAAAATGAGCATAAATACAGAAATTAGAGTGTTTGAGACTGCACATCAAGCGCCTATTTTTGCTTCGTGCAGAAATGCCTCTGACCTTTCCTTGGGATTGTTCTTTGACCAATTCGAAGTGTTTTGAGAGTGCTTTCTTAATACAAAGATTTGGACGGTTACAAAAATCGCACCAATCGCAGTAGAAGAAGTTATTTGAAATATGTTGAGACAATTTGTGCGTTGTCAGCTAATTTGCGCATCAAAGTTCATGGTGAGCATTCGACACTTCTTGTTAACTGTCGAATATTCAATATGTTGTTATTTATAATATTCTCCAATGCTATTTTTAAATAAAAGTTACAATATATTAGTAATTCACATCTGTACTTCTTTATCCACTTCAAGTCTCTTTTATCTCACTAGCGCTGTATTTGCTCATTGATTTGCCAATTATATTATATGTTTATAATTTGATCGCTTCCAATCACGTAACTAGGATTCTATTTTAATGGAGAAAGCAGCCACGTCTCTCAAATAATGAAGAAAGTGGAACTATTAAATAAATTCTGACTGTCGCTATAATGTTAAGAAATGTACCAGAGATGAAACAGGGGTAGCGGCAGCAATAGGCGCAGGTAGACACGCGAATTCAAAAGTATTTTAACAGACCCTTACAAGAAACAAACATTAAAAATGTTTATTTTTACTAACTTTCCACTTTTTAATGTATGGGACAGGGATAAGAAAAGCATAAGCCCACCTGCCTACACCCCTGTGTACTTCGTTCTTTATTAGAAAAGTATCGAATGCCTTTATCTCAAATTATAAATCAGTTGACATCGCCGTTGTGATAATGCAGAGTACTTTGGCTTGATTTTTCTTGGAAAAAAATATATTTAAAAATCTGAAAAATAGGTTAATTGAGTATCTCGAAATTTTTGACGTTTATTTTTAGTTTCCGGAAACTAAAATAATTCTAAGATACAAAATATACGTAACAGACATGCCAACTACGAACGTATAGATGTAACAAATATAACAATAGGTTCACAAGTGATAATTATAGCAAATATTACACATAATTTTACTTGTAATAACAGTAGTATTTATACGTGGTTCTGTTACATCTCATGTGTACATAACAACCACGATGTACAACCAACCCAGCAGAATCATGGCTTTAAATGTTAACCTCCTCTTTAATTAACGAATTAAACAAAAGGCCCATGTTATTAGTTATCTGTTAATATCGACTGCTTCTCCTTTTTTTTATGCAAAGATGGTTACTTGTCACCTGATACTAATTTATTTGTTTTTCCCTCTTTTAGTTTTAAATTTATTAATAATCGGCTGATATTGTGTTGCTGTTTATTTTTTTAATCCTCCTCATCTTAGTTTTACGGGGTAGACTTCCTTCACGAAAAAAAAATTTGAGTGGTTCCACATTGAAAAGTTGCACTAAACCCCGAATTAATTTTGAAAAAAAAACTTCATTTTCTGACAAGAAAAATCACACAAAAACTTATGGGGCGAATGGCTAAATTTGGCTGCAACGAATACAATTTTGAATTGATTTGTCGGTACAGAAAATAAAAAAGAGAAAAAGAAAAGAAAGACGAACTTTTGCAATAGAAATAGTAAAAAAAAAGTCACTGAGAATGTTTTCCTGAGGTTGTAGGATTGTAGGATACAAAACTAGCACTACACTGAAAACTCAAGATATACCCTGCTGATTGCAATGGCGCCTATTGGGGGAAGGGGTATTAGAGAAATGTATTCCCCTAGATTTTTTGGATCTCCTAGATTTATAAAAGCCATCCGGTTTTTGGTATTTTAGTAGATAAAATTGAACGTAGCTGGTTGATTACAACAACGATCTATTGTATGCTCTCATTAGTATTTCTATATTTCTATAATACATGAGATAATACTTCGTTTTTTTTCGGGGTAACTACAGATTCACCTTTCGACTGAATCCTATTGGTAAATAACCCGTTTTAATCACCCAAAAATGGTGATAAGGATAGTAAAATTGAGTCAAAGAATTTTTCAGTTTTAAAAATTAGAGGGACAGCTACCCCTTCCTGTCGACCGAATCTGTTCTTAAAAAAATCATATATAAAAGAAAAAGCAAACAGAGAAAAAATAAACATGTCCTGTCAAATAAACTTTCAGGTTTTAGTCAAGAATCTGTTTTCAACGCAATATAGTTGGAGCTTTCATTTAAAATCAAATAGTTCGTGGCAACGAACTGTATAAGCGCCTGAGAAAAGTTGCCTTATTTTCGAAAAAGGGGGACACAACCCCTAAAAGTCAATGAACCTCAATGAAGATTACACGAATAGATTCAGCGTATCAGAGAACCCTACAGTAGAGGTTTCATGCTCCTATCTGCAAAAATGTGGAATTCTGTATTTATTGCCAGAAGAAAAATCACGGATGCATGTTTACTTGTTTTTTTTTTTTTTTTTTTTTTTTCCAGGGGTGATCGTATCGACCCAGTGATACTAGGATATCGCAGGAGGGTTCATTCGAACCGAAATTTAAAGTTCTAGTGCCCTTTTTAAATGACCAAAAAAATGGAGGGCAACTAAGCCCCCTCCCACGCTCATTTGTTCTCCAAAGTCACCCGATCAAAATTTTGAGATAGGCATTTTGTTCAGCATGGTCAAAAAAATTTAATAACTATGTCTTTGATGATGATTAATCTCCACAGTCCCTGGGGGAAGGGCTCCAAGGTATGAACTTTGCCCAATGTTTACATTTAGTATTGGTTATTGTGAAGTATACAGACGTTTTCAGGGAGGATTTTTTTGGTAGTGGGGGGGGGGGTCGGGAGTTACGTGGGAGGATCTTTCCATGGAGGAAGTTTTCATGGGGGAAGGGACATTGCTATGAAGGGGGCACAGGACTTCCCAGCATTATTTAAAAAAAAGTGATCAGTTAAATAAAAAAAAACAAGTTTTTCAAATGAAAGTAAGGAGCAACATCAAAACTTACACCGAACAGAAATTATTAAGTATATGATTTGGTTCGCCTCCTAATCAATAGCTTGCTCTTTACGATAAAGTTTTTTTTAGTACTTTCATAAGAGCTATTTATTCTAATTAACGGCCTTTGTGATTAAGGGGTCATTCTTAAAGAATTGGACCAAAATTTGAACTTAAGCGTAAAGAGCGAGGTATTTAATAGGGGGCGAACCCCCTAATATGCGTAATAAAATATATGAATATAGAAGTTCTTTACGTAAGTTAATTCGTAAGTTATGTATATTTATTACTAATAAAAACGTTCCTATATAAAATTGAACAACTTTCAAGAAAGGCATTTAACCAAAAAAAGTAAAATTAATATGCAAATTTCGTTTTAATTATTCATGTACAGTGAGCCAAAATCAAAACCTGCATTAATTCAAAAACGTTCAGGAATTAAATAAAATAAAGTTTTTTTAACTGAAAGTAAGGAGCGACATTAAAACTTAAAACGAACAGAAATTATTCCGTATATGAAAGGGGCTGTCCCCACTTAAAAAAATATAAATGTTTTTACTTTTATAACTTTAATAAATCAAATAATATTAACATTTTGATTACTAAATATCAGAATATGTATATTAAACTGACAATGCACATTCATTTGTATTTTTTCAGCAAAGTGCAAATTATGTTCTGGCCTTGGGAAGGCATGGGGGTTTTGAGCCCAACTTATGTTAATTTCTGCTCGTTTTGAGTTTCACTTAGTTGTTTATTGTAATTTCTGTTCGTTTTGGGTTTCATTTATTTATCAATGCTGATTTGTGGCAGTTTCACGCTTGGTAGATTATTTGATTTTATTTTTGCTCATTTTTTGTTTAATGGAGTTCTTTACTTTTCTTTGAAAAACTTATTTTGTGGAAAAAGTTTTTGTTTAATTAATAATTCAAAAGCACAAATGCCACCAAGCATTCTAAGAGCAAAAAGATTTTTCTAATTAGGCAGGCCCGTGAGTGCCAACGGAAGATTTCAAGGGGGGACAAATACCACCAGAAGTTTTGTTTTACAGAGATTTAAATAAGGGGCAGATCTAGAGCAAAATCTTGGGGGAGGCCAAATGTGACAAAGGTGTCAATAATTGACCAAATTTATTTATTGACAAATTTATTCTAAAAAAAAAGAAAAAAGAAAAAAACAGGAAAATGGGCCACCAGAAAAACCTTGGGGGGGGGGTCTCCCGACTCCCTGGATCCGCCAGTGTTTTAAATGGTAATATTTCTAACTTTGGTACTAACGCATTTTTTTGTGTTTGCACATTTTCTTAGTGTCTTTTTGTCTTACGAAAAGGGTCCGCTGCTCTCCCTCCCCCCAGCCAATACCATGGGCTGGTTAGACAACAAAACAAAGCAGCTTTTCAGCCATTTGGTTTCTCACCTGTATTCAGGATTGTTTTTCAGGGGGAGATCAAAAAGAAAAAGAAACTAAAAAAAAAGGTTTAAATTAAAAATAATAATGCAAAAACTGGAAAACTTAAGTCGAATACACAAGAACTTGTAGCAACAGTCATAATTGTCGTGAGATTTTTGGTAGGCACATGCTAAGGCCGTATTTGGGCGGGGGGATTACAGTGTTTGACCCCCTCCTCCTTAAAGGTTTTCCCGACTCGTGAAAACATAAAAAAATGTATATAAACAAATTTTTGATGCAATTTTCAAAGCTTTTATTTGTATTACCCCCCCCCCCCCCCCCAAAAAAAAAAAGAAGAAATCGTGGATGCACCCTTGGTGCTTGGTCCCAAAGGGCATCCTACTAAAATGCCCACCAACTTATATATTTTAAGTTCTTCTTCTATTATCTACTAATATTCTAAACCAGAAATCAGCACCATTCCCCCATCATCATGCCCTTTTTTGCTCTGACCGATTCCTGCTACTTGTACTATCTGGGGCAATATTGTGTTTTGGAAAGCTTCATCTCATTCAATTAATTTTAACTTCATTGTTTTCTGTTATTTCTTTTGATCATCCAACCATTATTGCTCTTTCGAAATGATTGCCTTTAATTGCTTCTTTAATTTACCTTCGCTCTTGTAATAGAACACTTTCATATAATCTGTCCCTTTCTACAACTTGTTAGAATCCTCCGAGGAGTCTATTGGCTCTAGAGATATCCAATCAGAGCGAGGAAGCGAATGTCACACTTGAGACCTGATTATCTCGTAGATCAGGTTAGTTTCAGATTTAATTGAGTGAATTCCACTTGTTGGAAATGGAGGTGGCCGGCCACTACTACCGTGAAGAGTGTTTAAATAGTTTCCGACCTGAACACGGATATGAATATCGGCAGAAATGTTATTCGGATTCGCTAGATCGTTCTCTCTCTAAACGGGATGATAGTGATAGTTGTTCTAGTCCGAATTCGAGCACTCAAGAGCTGCCCAGTCCAATTTCGGCAGAGAATCGAGCTAGCTCTTGTGACTATGCTACTGGAAATTATTTATCAGAAACGGACCCAGTTTTGATTCCTGATAACGAACTTTTGCCTCCGGTTTTTACTACTCAACAGGTATCGTAACTAACTTCGAATTCATGTCATACTAGGGTAATTCTAAACTTAAACTTCTAAAGTGTAAGTTTGTAGAAGTTGGCATATGAAGAGGTTACCTAGTCTATATGAGGAGCCCTTCCCCTCCCACAAAAAAAGAACTTTTAGAAATTTGATGATGAACTTTTGTCTTTTGTTTTTCCACAGGTAACGCAACTAACTTCGAATTTATGCAGCGCTTGAATGTTTCAAGATTTAAATTCTCTAAAGTGTAGCGGATAGAATTCGGAATATATAGAAGCAGGTAGCCTATTCTCGGAAGCTTATATCTGGAGCCTTACGTTCCAAACAGTTCGTGGTAAAGAACTTTAAGCAAGGAGCGACCCGGCTCAACAGTAACCGAAACTCTAAACAACGAAATTTTGATCATACATATATCCAAACAATCGAAATATTTTGCTCGTTTCACATACATAAGTTTCATTAAGTTTTGTCTTGCCCATTAAAGGCTACGAGCCTCGAGAAAATTTGCCTGATTTTCAAAAAAGGGGGAAACACGCCCTAAAAGCCATAGAATCTTAATAAAAATCACACCATCAGATTTAGCGTTTCAGAAGGCTCTACTTTAGAAGTTTCATGCTCCTATCTGCGAAAATGTGGAATTCGGTATTTTGTTTTGCCAGAAAAGAGATCATGGATGCGTTTTTATTTGTTGGTTTTTCCCCAGGGGTCATCGTATCGACCCATTGGTCTTAAAATATTGTGAGAGGGCTCATTTGAACGGACAATAAAAGTTCTAGTGCTCTTTTAAGTGACAAAAAAAATTGGACAGCAACTAGGCCCCCTCCCCCACCACCCCACCACTGTTTCCCAAAATCGTCCAATCAAAATTTTTAGACAGCCATTTTGTTCATTATAATTGAAAGGCCCAGTAACTATGCCTTTCGATATAAAATGACCCCCCTCCCTCCCACAGCCCCAGGGGAAACGTCTTTAAGTTATAAAATGTGCCCATTGTTTACGCATAGCATTTGTTATTGAGAAGAATGCATACATTCTAGGTTGGGGGGGGGGATTTTCTGCTGGGGGTTTTCCCACGAGATAATTTTCTATGGGGAGGAAAATTTCCAGGAGGTGAAATTGTCAGGGGAAATTATACACAGGGGGAATTTGCCAGAATTCTTGCCAGAATGTCGTGCCTTCTCTTTTCCGTCTCAATTTTACGCGTGGAGTTGTTAAGGGTAATTGTCCGGCGTAAATTTTCACCGGGATTCGATTGTCTAGAGGATATTTCCATGGGGAGGGGGATTTCTCCGTGAAGGTGGGGCCAGATTTCCTGGAATTATTGAAAAACGATTAGAAATCAAATAAAAAAACATGTTTTTTCAACTGAAAGTAAGGAGCAACATTAAAACTTAGAGCGAACAGAAATTATTACATATATGACGAAAGTCCCCCCCTCCTCAACACCTCGCTCTTTACGCTAGTTTGAATATTTGTCCCAATTCTTTAAGAACGACTCCTGAAACACAATGGTCGTTTAATTTGAACACTAAGAAGCTTTGTTAAAAGTGTTAAAAAAAACTTTAGCATAAAGAGCGAGGTTTGGAGAAGGAGGCAACCCCCTTCATATACATAATAATTTCTGTTCGTTTTAAGTTTTAATGGTGTTCCTTACTTTCGGTTGAAAAAACATGTTTTTTGTTTAATAAAAATAAAAAAAGACAATAATAAAAACAGAAGTGAACTTTGTAACAAACCATTGCCTACGGTTTCTCCTGCTCAGCACATCCCTTAATTAACTTCAAATTTATGTAACACCAGGATATTCCTTAACATAAATCCTCAAAAGGGTAATGGGTAGGAACATCCAAGTACTTAGAAGACCCCCATTTCAAGAAAAACAAGAAGACCCAAACCTAATAATGAACATAGCCCGCGGTTCCTACTGCTCAACAGATATTGTAACTATCTTTGAATTCATGAAACGATAGGGAAATTTTAAACTTAAATTCCCTGTAGTGTAGTGGGTACAAACAGCCACAAACTCGGGAGCTTACATTATAAGGCCCCCATTTGAAAATAACAAAAAAAAGACAGAACTTAACTTGATAATGACCCTTTGTCTTCAGTTTTTGCTACTCGGAAGGCAGGGACAAACGTAAGAGGAGGAAACTCGGGGCCTGACACTGCCCTTTCTCCCGAAATACTGATTTCTGGGCACTTCTTGTTAAATTTTTCAGCTTCTTCACTTCTCTTCCCCACATAAATATTCCTTCGTAGCCTACTTACCTTTAAACAGGTGCCCAGTGACGGTTCTAGACTCTCTTGTGCCTGGGCCAAATCTTGATTAACAACCCTCCATCTCCCATAAGTTTTCAGGTCAAATTTTAACAAAATTTTTATTTACTAACACAATTATTTTCAATTTATTAACAATTTATTTTTTAATTATTACTTTAATTTGATTATTATTATTTAATGTTTTCATTTTTTACTTTATCCTTATTTATTTAATTAATTGATAGTTTATTAATTGCTTTAATTTATTAAACATGCCCTGTATATTATATAAATAAATGAAATTTCGAAAATTATGAAATGATTATAACCATCAGATTATTTATTAAAAATTTTGCGCCCCTAAAATTTCTGCATCCGGGGCAAGTACCCGCTCTGTTCTCCAAAAATCGCCTCTGCAGGAATCGCCCTTAAACTCATGCAACGTTCGGATATTTCTAAAATTAAATTATCCAAAGTATAAGGGGTAGAAACAGTCAAATATTCAATAGACTATGCCAGAAGACCCGCATTTGTAGGAAAAAAGAGTGTCAAACTTGTCTTATGAGAGAAATTCCCGAGATTTGGAGGGGTTAAGCTTAGGGTCTGTTTATTTGTTGAGAAGAGATCCCACTTCTATGGCTTGAAATTTTCTTATTTCACAATTATGACATCTGAATCTAGACGATTCTCTGCCACTTCTTCCTACCCTGCCAAGAGACGGTCCAACACCATAAATCAAAGAACAAATAGCTGCTTTTTATTACATAAGCGATGTTTAATTTTTAAATCCATAGCCATTTATGATTAAAATAAGGTGGCGCTTATTTTTAACTATGTTACTCCCCTTCTTAGGGTGAAACAAGGTGGGAAAACTGGCAAAAATGTTCAAACTATTCAGGCGGGCTTGAATGTCTACCTTACCCATTTCTTGTTTGTCCTTGTTTGCGTGGTGAATGGGTAGACCATTCGAAGTAGGCGTAAGCTGCACAACTCAAATTGGTACGGGGGGGAGCAAATTCTTCCGGTGAAAGTAGCCACACTACAGAAATCCAAAATAGGGAAGTTGTCCATTCCAATGTCACATTCTTAATAATGCTATCAACGGATTTTTCATAGCAAATATAGCATAAAAACATGCTCTAAAGTGGCAAAGAGTTGAAATTTATCAGAAAATGTTGTCATCTGAATCATTGTATCTGTTTGTCAGCGTGGGTTAATGTTGCTGGTACCCCCACCCCCTCATTTGTAAGAGTTGTCCTGTATTTATTGCTTGTAGTAAATTTTCCATACAGGAAATCTTTGCCATTTCTTACCTGGAAAATGACAAAAGCGAAAATAGCAAAGTATGTACAAAGCTTAACATATATACATAAATGTGACATTTAAGGCTCTTTACATTTAAATTTTCAAAATTTTTGGCTCTGTACGTACTATACCTGCAACTGAACGCTCTATTTCATCTTTGATATAAAACATACCTTAAATTTCCATCTCTCATCTGCTTCTTCTATGTATCAATTTCCCTTCCCTTTTTAAGCTAGGATTCTGTTTTTTAGATTGACTGCATGTGCGAGGCTTTGTTGCAATCCAAAGATTATGACCGATTGACAGTTTTAGTCCGAAAACTTCTAAAAGACCCGAGAGCTTCAAATTCAGAGACCATAATTAGGGCTAGAGTGTGGGTGGCATTCCACTGGAAGGCCTTTTCCGAAGTGTACAAGCTTCTGGAAAACAATAAGTTTAGCGACCGGTTTCATTTGGAACTTCAACAAATCTGGTACAACTCACACTACGCTGTAAGTACTTTAATTTTTACTACAGGGTTTATGATACTCTATTGTTCACATCCGTCGCTGAGTCTGAAACTAATTATTTTTTAACAATTGTCTGTTAGCTTTCTTGTTTCTTTTTTTCTGTTTTGTTTATCACAAAAATTGAATTTGGCTCTATTAGAGCTTGTGATAGTGTCTTGAAAATAAACATTATTTTATCTGTATCTCGTCTAGCACCATCTGAACTGGTGCAACTTACCGGAACTGGTGCTTGCAAAATTGTAGCCAGAAATAAAGAATTCAATTCTAGCCACTGCCTTCAAATGGCTCGAAGAAACTCATAGACTATTCGAATAATCCCTTTTCCATAACTATCTACCTTAGCTCTGTCCTAAGATTGATGGATGGATGATAGACTATCTATCGACAAGTAAAATGACATAATTTCTATGCAATTCTGAAAAAGTCTTATACCAGTTTTGCCTCTCACTCAGACTATCTGTCTTGGTTTTTTCTCCAATTAGTCATGGCTCTTAACTTTTTATTCACAGTCCAACAAGATGATTTTAATTCATATCTCGACTGGGGAAAAAAATTCTTGGATAGTTACTCTTCTAGACTTTGGCTTAGTTCAATACTAACCCCCCTCCCCCTTCTATCGAGATATGATCTATTTCAGACATCTTTAAAGAGTAAGCATTGGCGTTGTTTGTGCAAACCGATTTTTCACTTAATTTTGTTAAAACCAATTTAATTGTGTATATGAACAGTGTCTGAATCATAAGACCCATTTCGTCCTAAATTTTATAGATTAATAGCAAACCAGTTTATTTTACCGTCGTTGTTGCTATCTCTGCTAGTTTGGGCTTTTGCCCCAGGATACCAGTTTCTGGCTTCGGCCCTTACATATATAGTTTGACGTAATCTTCCTTGGATCGCATCCCTCACTACGGTTGCCAACTTCGGCCTTTGTCAACCGTACGTTTACTATCATGGCGTCAAATCCGTTTTTTGAATTGTCTTTAATTTTGTTATTTGTTTTGATTTTGTATAGGATTGTTATAGTCTAATGTTCGTTTTTATGGTTCCAAAAATATTCCGCAAAGATTCCATGCAATAATTTAGCTGTAAAATCACCAGAGTGACAGACAAATAAATACACATTTGTTTTTGAGTAGATCGATAAAATCAGACAAGCACGTTGGTGTGATGAGCACTGCTGCAGTTAAGGCAGGAAGCAAGTTTAGTAGTTAGCTCTTTGTGCAATCGGAAATTATGCTGTGTTTTATCTTTCGTCTATGAGGACAAGGGGTTCGAGTCCTGTTGTCACTGAATATTTGATTTGGAACAGGAGTCAGCGGCGTGACTCTGTGCGCTCAGCCCGAGTCGACCCGGCTCATGGTCGAAAACATGGTCGAAAATTGATGGAGATGTTCTAGATGTTTTCCAAAGGACTTGTCAGTGACTATCCTTAGATACTCGTTTAAGCTAATCCACATCGAGCAAATGGTACTGAAAAATAGTTCAATGCCATTGTCTAGAGCTGTGATTTCCACCGGTGATGCAAGGCAATATTTTGGTGGGTCATGCGCAAGACGTGCAGCCTTTGACTGACTATACTTCAGAGCCTTAATTTTGAAAAAAAGAAAAACATTTTCTTGTGAATGTTGTCACATTTAAATGCATTTAAAGAGTAAAAACGATACATGATAGTATTCCAATGACGTTACACATTGTGTAAAAGGTGTTTTATATAGACAATATTTTTCATTCACATAAAATATGCCTTGAGGACGTCTCGAAAAAAGATACCAAGTTAATGGCCATTTAAGCTTCTTTTTTTTTAGTTGAATACACGTAAAATGAACAAAATTTTAATATCACGAGGGTGGGCATCAGAATTTTAGGAAGGCCGAGGTGGGGCATGGCCTAAAATCAGTTGGGAACCACAGGTCTAGAGCTATAATGAAAGAAATGTCGCTAGGTTTACTTCATGAATGTTGGATAACAGGTTGCCAAAACTCTTGCTTTTAGGTGTTAACGAAAAGTTAAACGAAAAGCAATACGGTCAAGAACGGGACGGGATCACAAGGAATATCTAAATGAGGTAGGAACTTTATCGGGGGTGGGGGGGGGTCAGAACTCTTACGAGAATGGGATGGAGTAACAATAGAAGCTGCTGTGCTGGTCCCAGGTGGTTTGGATGCTGCAATCATTTGTTAATAGCAGAAGAAGTATTGACATTGATTCTTTTTTCTGTTGGGTTTTTTACTAGCCCTGTTTCAGCTGTATTAAAAGCGAACAGGAAACATACATAGGTTATTTGTTTTTATATGTTTTATTTCTCCTGTAAGAGAAAGGTTATCTCATATTTTTTGGTACTTATATTATACGGTAACCACGAAAGAAGTCAAGTTTGGTTAATGCTTATGAAATAAATTAAAATAGTTTGTATCTAATAATAGTTTAGATACCATTTTGGGCCATATACCTGCACATTAGGGGGTGGGTGGGGTGGGGGGTAAAGCATAGCATATGGCCTATTAAATACGTAACCTAAACTAACCTAACCTAGGTGCCTTTTTCTCCCCTAAATCCCAAAAAAACAATAGTTTAAATATTGTAAACTCAATGAGAAACCACGCTTTGTGATCCATTTGTCTATTGCAAATACCCGTTTGTCTGGTTTCCTTTAGTGTTTCCTTGTACAGCATATAGCGGTAGCGTTGAGTAGGCTGCCGCATAATGCATAAGTACCCATTTTTCTTACCCGAGTTACTTCGAACTTTGCCAAAATATTTAGAAGAAAAAAAAACTACTAAAAATAGATAAAGATTTCAGATGCTCTGAATGTGAAATAAGCAAAAATAAAGTCAATTACTGAAAATGATAGTAGAAAGTTACCTGAAATGTTGAATTTTTATTAATATCTTATCAACAGTTCGTGGTACGAACTGTAAGTAAGGAGCGACCCGGCTCAATGGTAACCGAAACTCTAGAAAACGGGTTTTTGATACCAATAGATATATCAAAAGAATCAGATTTCAATGCTGATTTCAAATATATAACTTTCATCAAGTTTAGAGCTACCCATCAAAAGTTACGCGCCTGAGAAAATTTGGCTGATTTTCAAAAAAAGGGGGAAAGATCCCCTAAAAGTTATAGAACCTTAATGAAAATCACACCATCATATTCAGCGTATCAGAGAACCCTACTGTAGAGGTTTCAAGCTCCTATCTACAAAAATGTGGATTTTTGCATTTTTTGCCAGAAGAAAGATCACGGATGCGTGTTTATTTGTTTGTTTGTTTGTTTTTGTTTTTTTTTCCCCAGGGGTGATCGTATCGACCCAGTGGTCCTAGAATATCGTGGGAGGGCTCATTGGAACGGAAATTAAAAGTTCTAGTGCCCTTTTTAAGTGACCAAAAAAATGGAGGGCAACTAGGCCCCCTCCCACGCTCATTTTTTTCCCAAAGTCACCCGATCAAAATTTTGAGATAGCCATTTTGTTCAGCATGGTCGAAAATATGATAAAAATGTCTTTTAGGATGACTTGATCCCCCAAAGTCCCCAGGGGGAGGGCTGAAAGTTATGAACTTTACTCAATGTTAACATTTAGTATTGGTTATTGGGAAGTATACAGACTTTTTCAGAGGAGATTTTTTCTGGTAGTTGGGGGAAGGAGAGGGTCGGGGGCTATATGGAAGGATCTTTCCATGAAGGAAGTTTTCATGGGGGAAGGGACATTGCTATGAAGGGGGCGCCGGATTTCCCAGCATTATTAAAGAAAAAGATCAGGAATTAAATAAAAAAAAACAAGTTTTTCAACTGATCAACTGATTGTGATTAAGAGGTCATTTTTAAAGAACTGGAAAAAAAATTCGAA
Organism: Artemia sinica; assembly: GCA_027921565.1. NCBI lineage: Eukaryota > Metazoa > Arthropoda > Branchiopoda > Anostraca > Artemiidae > Artemia > Artemia sinica. Next base: position 71,942,018 of record CM051262.1, read on the forward strand.
CTATAGTTTAAAGAGCAGGGTATTGACTAGGGGGCGAACCCCCTAATATACGTGTTAAAAATTTATGAATATAGAAGTTCGTTACGTAAGTTAATTCTAAGTTACGTATATTTATTACTAATAAAAACGTTCGTAAATAAAATTAAACAAGTTTAGAGAAAGCCATTTAACCAAATATAATATGCAAATTTTGTTTTAATTATTCATGTACGGTGAGCCAAAATCAAAACCTGCATTAATTAAAAAACGTTCAAAAATTAAATAAAAAAACAAGTTTTTTTAACTGAAAGTAAGGAACGACGTTAAAACTTAAAACGAACAGAAATTATTCCGTGTATGAAGGGGGCTGTCCCCTCCTCAACGCCTCGCTCTTTACGCTAAAGTTGACTTTCTCACAACTCTATTTTTTTAAACAATAAAAAAACTTTAGCGTAAAGAGCGAGGCGTTGAGGAGGGGACAGCACCCTTCATACACGGAATAATTTCTGTTCGTTTTAAGTTTTAACGTCGTTCCTTACTTTCAGTTAAAAAAACTTGTTTTTTTTATTTAATTTCACCAAAAGACCAAGTTTAAAAGGTATTAACAAGACCAAGGTAATTTATACAAATAACTTAAAATAGTGGCAAAATTGAATTAGCTAATTAGATTAAGATTTGTTTATTATCATTCTCGCAAACATTGGTACAGCACCCTAGTGATTGTGCCTAATGTACATGTTTGTCCTCTTCTAGCAAGCCGAGAGTATTCGGGGTCGTTCATTGGGCGCAGTCGACAAGTATAGACTTCGCAGAAAGTATCCCCTTCCATCTACTATTTGGGATGGCGAGGAAACAATATACTGTTTCAAGGAGAGATCAAGGAATGCACTGAAAGAAACTTATAGGTACGTTTTATCGCTTTTCGCAGTTTCTAGCGTACCCACTGAAGTGGACAGGGGGACAGATGACCTATCCTTCCGCTAATGACGCTAAAAATAGATCAAAACAAAATAAAAAAATCATTTTCGCGTCTTCGTCTTTCATCTTTCTTTTTATTTCTATTTAATTTTTTTTCAAATGCCTTTCATTTTCAGCAGGCTACTTTAAGGACTTTCTGCCCTAATACTGTGTGAGACTTGCTTTGGTTAGGGCATAGTTCATCAAATGGTGCTCATAATATAACCATTTTTTTTTATAATGAAGCAAAGTCAGTAGTTGTACAAAAATGGTTTATTTTCAATAGTCCAGGAATATACAAGGTCCAGTATCAGAGTCACATAATACACTTAGCTGCCAAAAAGGCTGGATTAACAATAAGAACGTGTTTTTAAATTATTTTTCTTTAATCTCATTGAATCGCCTTGTTTTAACCTATATTTTTTCAGTCCTGGTTGAACTTCGCTGAAGTAAGGATGCTGGGACTGCTTTGAAAAAAAATTTTAATTTTTGGTTTTATTGGTCGCATGTTTTTGTGAGTCTTTTTTCTTTTACATATTTTAGTCTTGCTGAGGACGGCCCTTGGACATAGGGCCGAAATATTCATTCAAATTATCTCCACTGTCTTGCAAAAATATTTCCCTATTGTTCTTCGTGCTTTTGTTGTTTGTTATGGAAAGGCAGTGTGTTCTTCGTCGCTATTTTCGTCTCAAAGACCTAATTTCCAAAATTTTCTGCGTTGAACAAATTTCCAAAACTTTCTGCGTTGAACAAGATGGCTATCTCAAAATTTTAAATGGGTGTGTTTGGGTAAATGGTGGGCTTGGAAGGGGTATTAGTTGCCTTCCAATCACTTTCGACTATTAAAAAGGGCACTAGCGACTTCAATTTCCAATCGAACGAGCCCTCTTTGAAGTTTCTATGACAACGCTTTCTATAAAAACCTTATATGTCCCCAGGGCATAAATTAAAACCCTTGCCCTGAGGGCTGTGGGGGGCATCTTCAAAGACCTAATTTCCAAAACCTTCAACTACGTTGAACAAAACGGCTAACCCTTGCCCTGAAGACTGGGGGAGTTTCCTGCTCAAAGACATAATTTCCGGAACTTTCAACTACGTTGAACAAAATGGCTATATAAAAACTGTGATTGAATGGGTTTGGGGACAACCCAACCCAAAACGTTTAAATAGGGACTAGGGGGAATATACACTAAATGCTCTTTACACAAATTTAATTAAAAATGATCTTACAAAATATTTAAAAAAAACCAATAGACATTAACACAGAACCGGTCACACAAAGACCTTTGATGTTAGCTGCCAAAAAGACTGGATTAGCAATAAGAACGTGTTTTTAAATTATGTTTCTTTCATCTCAATGAATTACCTTGTTTTAACTTACTTTTTATCAGTCCTGGTTGAACTTCGCTGAAGTAGGATGCTGGGACTGCTTTGAACAAAAAATTTTAATTTTTGGTTTTATTGGTCGCATGTTTTTGTGAGTCTTTTTTCTTTTACATATTTTAGTCTTGCTGAGGACGGCCCTTGGACATAGGGCCGAAATATTCATTCAAATTATTTCCACTGTCTTGTAAAAAGATTTCCCTATTGTTCTTCGTGCTTTTGTTGTTTGTTATGGAAGGGCAGTGTGTTCTTCGTCGCTATTTTCATCTCAAAGACCTAATTTTCCAAAATTTTCTGCGTTGAACAAATTTCCAAAACTTTCTACGTTGAACAAGATGGCTATCTCAAAATTTTAAATGGGTGTGTTTGGGTAAATGGTGGGCTTGGAAGGGGTATTAGTTGCCTTCCAATCACTTTCGACTATTAAAAAGGGCACTAGCGACTTCAATTTCCAATCGAACGAGCCCTCTTTGAAGTTTTCTACGACAACGCTTTCTATAAAAACCTTATATTGTCCCCAGGGCATAAATTAAAACCCTTGCCCTGAGGGCTGTGGGGGGCATCTTCAAAGACCTAATTTCCAAAACCTTCAACTACGTTGAACAAAACGGCTAACCCTTGCCCTGAAGACTGGGGGGAGTTTCCTGCTCAAAGACATAATTTCCGGAACTTTCAACTACGTTGAACAAAATGGCTATATAAAAACTGTGATTGAATGGGTTTGGGGACAACCCACCCCAAAATGTTTAAATAGGGACTAGGGGGAATATACACTAAATGCTCTTTACACAAATTTAATTAAAAATTATCTTACAAAATATTTAAAAAAAACCAATAGACATTAACAAGACCTTTGATGTTAGCTGCCAAAAAGACTGGATTAGCAATAAGAACGTGTTTTTAAATTATGTTTCTTTCATCTCATTGAATCACCTTGTTTTAACTTACTTTTTATCAGTCCTGGTTGAACTTCGCTGAAGTAAGGATGCAAGGACTGCTTTGAAAATTTTATAATTTTTGGTTAATAGCTTTCCATTTACCCGTGCAGCCCCAGCCATTTAAACATTTGCCTCTCAATTACTTGAACTATCTGTCTTGGCTTTTTTCTCTATCTATAATTAGCCATGTCTTGATGCAACCATATTAAACCTACTGCAAAATACTTGATTATTGGTCGCATGTTTTTGTGAGTCTTTTTTCTTTTATATATTTTTGTCTTGCTGAGTACGGCCCTTGGAAATAAGGCAGAAATATACATTGAAATTATCTCAAATGTCTTGCAAAAAGATTTCCCTATTGTTCTTCGTGCTTTTGGTGTTTGTTAGGTCTTTGAGGATGATAAACCCCTTACAGCCCTCGGGGGAAGGGTTATAAGTTATACCCTGGGGGATATAAGGTTTTTAAGGAAAGTTTTGTCGTAGAAACTTCAAAAGGGCTCATTTGATCGGAAATTGAAAGCGCTAGTGCCCTTTTTAATAGTCGGAAATAATAGGAATGTAACTAACCCCCCTCTCACGCCCACCATTTCCCCAAACACATCCAATCAAAATTATCAGATAGCCATTCTGTTCAACGCAGTTGAAAGCCCTGGAAATTATGTCTTTGAGCAAGACAATCCCCCCACAGTCTTCAGGGCAAGGGTTATAAGTTATGCCCTGGGGGCATATAAGTTTTTTATTGAAAGCTTGCTTGAAAAAGGGTCCATTCGATTGGAGATCCAAAGGGCTAGTGCCCTTTTTAATAGTCGAAAGTGATAGGAGGGCGAATAACCCCCCTCAAAACGCCGACCTTTTCCCCAAACATATCCTATAAAATATTTTAGATAGCCATTTTGTACTACGTAGTTGAAAGTTTTGGAAATTAGGTCTTTGAAGATGACAAACCCTCCCCTCACAACCTTCAGGGCAAGGGTTGCAAGTTATGCCCTGGGGGCAAATGAGGTTTTTATAAAAAGTGTTGTCGTAGAAACTTCAAAAAGGGTTCATTCAATTGGAAATTGAAATGGCTAGTGCCCTTTTTAATAGTTGAAAATGAGTGGAGAGTAAGTAACCCCCTCTCAAGCCCACCATCTCCCCAAACCCATACAATCAAAATTTTGAGTTAGCTATTTTTTTCAACGTAGTTGAAACTTCTGGAAATTGTGTGTTTAAGGATAACCCCCCCCCCAGCACAGCCCTCTGGGTAAGGGTTGTAAGTTATGCCCTGGGGGCATATAAGGTTTTTATAGAAAGCGATGCTGTAGAAACTTCAAAAAGGGCTCATTCGATTGGAAATTGAAAAGGCTAGTGTCCTTTTTAATAGTCGAAAGTGATTGAAGAATAACTAACTCCCTCTCACGCCCACTATTTCCTCAAACACATCCAATCAAAATTTTGACATAGCCATTTTGTTCCACGTAGTTGAAAGTTCTGGAAATTAGGTCTTTAAAGATGATGACCCACTCAAAGCCCTCAGGCCACCATGTCCCCGAACCCATTAAATCACAGTTTTTAGACAGTCATTTTGTTCAACGTAGTTGAAAGTTCCAGAAATTATGTCTTTGAGCAGGAAACTCCCCCCACAGTCTTCAGGGCAAGGGTTATAAGCTATGCCCTGGGGCATATAAGTTTTTTGTTGAAAGCTTGCTTGAAAAAGTGCCCATTCGATTGGCAATTCAGAGGGCTAGTGCCCTTTTTAATAGTAGAAAGTGATTGGAGGGCAACTAACCCCCTCTCACGCCCACCTTTTTCCCAAACACATCCAATAAAAATTTTTAGATAGCCATTTTGTTCAACGTATTTGGAAGTTTTAGAAATTAGGTCTTTGAAGATGACACCCCCCCTCCCACAGCTCTCAGGGCAAGGGTTGTAAGTTATGCCTTGGGGTATATAAGGTTTTTATATAAAGCGTTGTAGTGGAAACTTCAAAAAGGGCTCATTCGATTGGAAATTGAAATTGCTAGTGTCCTTTTTAGGAGTCGAAAGTGATTGGAAGGCAACTAACACGCTTTATAAGCCCACCATTTCCCCAGACACATCCATTCAAAATTTTGAGAAAACCATTTTGTTCAAGGCAGTTGAAAGTTCTGGAAATTATGTCTTTGAGCAGGACATTCCCCCACAGTCTTCATCGCAAGGATTGTAAGTTATGCTCTGGGGCATATAAGGCTTTTATAGAAAGCGTTGTCGTAGAAACTTCAAAAAGGGCTCATTCGATTGGAAATTGAAATCGTCAGTGCCCTTTTAAATAGTTGAAAACGATTGGAGGGCAACTAACCCCCTCTCACGCCCACCATTTTCCCAAACACAAACAATCAAAATTTTTAGATAGCCATTTTTTTCAATGTAGTTGAAAGTTCTGGAAATTATGTCTTTGAGGATAACACCCTCCCCCCACACCCCTCAGGGGAAGATATGTCAGTTATGCTCTGGGGGCATATTAGGTTTTTATAGAAAGCGATGTTGTAGAAACTTCAAAAAGGGCTCATTCGATTGGGAATTGAAAGGGCTAGTGTCCTTTTAAATAGTCAAAAGTGATTGGAGGGCAACTAACCCCCCTCTCTCGCACACCTTTTCCCCAAACAAATCCAAACAAAATTTTGAGATAGCCATTTTGTTCAACGCAGCTGAAAAATCTAGAAATTATGTCTTTGAGGATGACACTCCCCCCAGAGCCCTCAGGGCTAAGGTTGTAAGTTATGCCCTGGCGGCATATAAGGTTTTTATTGAAAGTTTTGTCGTAGAAACTTGAAAAGGGGCTCATTTGATTGGAACTTAAAGGGCTAGTGCCCTTTTTAATAGTCAAAAGTGATTGGAGGGCAACTAACCCCCCTCTCTCGCACACCTTTTCCCCAAACACATCCATTAAAAATTTTTAGATATCCATTTTGTACACAGTAGTTGAAATTTTTGGAAATTAGGTCTTTGAATATGACAGCCCCCCCCCCTCTCACGCCCACCTTCTCCCCAAACACATCCATTCAAAATTTTTAGATAGTCATTTTGTACACAGTAGTTGAAAGTTCTGGAAATTATGTCTTTGAGCAGGACACTCCCCCCATAGTCTTCAGGGCATGGGTTATGCCCCTTGCCCTGGGGGCAAATAAGGTTTTTATAAAAAGCGTTGTCGTAGAAACTTCAAAAAGGGCTCATTCAATAGGAAATTGAAAGAGCTAGTGCCCTTTTCAATGCTTGAAAATGAGTGGAGGGTAGCTAACCCCCTCTCACGCCCAGTATTTCCCCAAACACATGCATTAAAAATTTTGAGATAGCCATTTTGTTCAAAGTAGTTGAAAGGTCCGGAAATTATATCTTTGAGGATGAAACTCCCCCCCCCCACAGCTCACAGAGAAAGAGTTGTATGTTATGCCCTGTGGGTATATAAGGTTTTTATAGAAAGCGATTTTGTAGAAACTTCAAAGAGGGCTCATTCGATTGGAAATTGAAATCGCTAGTGCCCTTCTTAATCGTCGAAAATGATTGGACTATCTGCAAAAAGACCTCATTCGATTGGAAATTGAAAAGGCTACTGTCCTTTTTAATAGTCAAAAGGGGGTTAGTTGATTGAAGGGCAAATAACCCCCCTTCTCACACCCACCATTTCCCCAAAGTCATTCAATCACAGTTTTAAGATAGTCACTTTGTTCTACGTAGTTGAAAGTTCCAAAATTATGTGTTTATGGATGACAAACCCCCCAAGGCCCCCGGGGCAAAGGTTGTAAGTTATGCCCTTGGGGCATATAAAGTTTTTTATAGATAGCGTTGTCATAGAAACTTCAAAGGGGCTCATTCAACTGGGTATTGAGAGGGATAGTGCCCTTTTTAATAGTCGAAAGTTATTGGAGGGTAACTAACCCCCCTCTCACATCCACCATTTCCCGAAACACATCCAATCAAAATTTTGAGAGCGATTTTGTTGAACGTAGTTGAAAGTTCTGGAAATTAGGTCTTTGAGCATGACAACCCCTCCCCCACAGCCCTCAGGGCTAAGGTTTTAAGCATTGCAATGCGGGCATATAATGTTTATATAGAAAGCTTTTTCGTAAAATTTGAAAAAGGGCTCATCCTATTGGAAATTGAAAGGGCTATTGCCCTTTTTAATAGTTGAAAGTATTCGGAGTGAGAATCCTTCCCAACGCCAATCATTTCCCCAAACATTTCCCGTCAACATTTTGATATGGCCATTTTGTTCATCGTAGTTGAAAAGTCTAGAAATTATGTCTTTGAGGATGGCAATCCTCCCCCATAGCCCTCAGGACAAGGGTCATAAGTTATGCCTTTGGGGCATATAAAGTTTTTATAGAAAGTTTTGTCGAAAGTTTTAAAAGTTTTTTTCAAAAAGGGCTCATTTGATTGAAAATATAGAAGACTAGTGCCTTTTTATTAGTAGAAAGTGATCAAAGGGCAAATGTGCCCCCCCCCGACGCCCAGAATTTCCCCAAACACTTTCAATCAAAATTTTGAGATAGCCATTTTGTTAAGCGTATCGGAACGGTCTGGGAATTATGTCTTTGGGGATAACAAAACCCCCAGCCCTCAGGTTAAGGGTTGTAAACTATGCCCTGGGGACATATAAGGTTTTTATAGAAAGTGTGGTCACATAAACTTCGGAGGGGGCTCATTGGATTGTTAATCAGACGCTCTAGTGTTCTTTTTAAGAGTCAAAGTGATCGGAGGGCAGCTACCCCACCCCCCCCCCCCCACACACACACACGTCGTATTGTCCTGAAATGCATCTAATAGAAATTTTGAGATAGCTATTCCATTCAAAATGGCCTAAATATCCTATAACAAGGCTTTTGGGGTTGAAAAAATCCTCAGAGATTAGGGGCAAGGGTTGTAAGCTATGCCCAGGAGGCATTTAAGTTGGTTTTTTTTGGAGGGGATGGTTGTTTAACTTTAGAAGAGGCTCAGTCTTTCTCCCTGAAATAGACTATTTCAATATAAAACGAACAGAAATTAATTAGAAAAACTTTTTTCAACAAAATAAGTTTTCTTTATTAAAGTAAAGAACTCCATTAAACCAGAATGAACAAAAAAAGAATCAAATAATCTACCAAGAATACAACTACCACAAATTAGTATCAATAAATAAATGAAACCCAAAACAAAGAGAAATTAAAATAGATAAGAGTCAAACTTAAAACGAGCAGGAATTAAATATGAGTAGGGTTCTAAATCCCAAGTTTTCTAAAAGCCAGAATATAATTTGTGCTTTACTGAAAAAAAATCTTTTAAATGTTTTCACTTTTCTAACTGAAAGAAATCAAAAATCAATTAAGATTCAATTTTCAATCAATTAAGGAATAAATATACGCATATGTATATTATACTGACAATGCAGATTTTTTCAGTTAAGTACAAATTATACTTTGGCTTTTAGAAAGCTTGGGGTCTAGAACCTTACTCATATTAATTTCTTCTCGTTTTGAGTTTGACTCTTATTTATTTCAATTTATATTTGCTTTGGGTTTCATTTATTTACTGATACTAATTTGTGGTAGTTGCATTCTTGGTAGATTATCTGATTCTATTTTTGTTCATTTCGGTTTAATGGAGTTCTTTACTTTTTTAAAAAACTTATTTTGTTGAAAAAGTTTTTTTTAATTAATCAGATAAAAAGCGAAATCAGCCTCTCTGGGTAGATTCTTTTTTTTTCAGAACTCACCATTTTCAGTCATTAAATATAAAAAAAAAACAGTCATTTTCAATGAAATTAAAGAGCAACATTAAAACTTACAGCGAATTTTGGGATTCGCTGGGTGTTTTCCTTTTGGTACTTATTTCTGATCGATCAATACTAGTAATGCCAGTATGTAAAAAAAAAAAAAAAAAAAATCAACAGTTTTAAATTGCTTAGGGATGTTTCCAGGAATTTGGGGAGCGTTGTGGTGGCATTGGGACAAAATTGCGATGGCAAGCAAAAGATTATTAGGTACATTTGCAGTTTTAAACATAAATTAGCTAGGATGAATGTAAATAGGGCTTCTGGGGGAAATTGTATTTTGAGCCCTTAATGGGGCCCCAAAAGGCAAAATAGTCCACAGTAACCATTATTTTAAAAACATTTTTCTGAAAAAAAAAACAGTATAGTGAGAAAAAAATGCCTTTTGTGGCTGATTCAAGAATAGTAATTATCATTTTTCTTACTTTTAATAGCAAAATGTTATTTTGAAAACGAATTTGCAGGAATTTTTAAAAAGAACCGGAAACCCCTCAAAAATGACGCCGCAGCAAAAATGACTTCATTTTGAGGGGCTCTTAGCTCTTTTTAAAAATTCCTGTAATTTTTTTTTCAAAATAACATTTTAATGTTGAGACTAAGGAAAATAATAATTATCATTCCTGAATCAGCTACAAATGGTATTTTTTTTTCTGACAAGCCAGTTTTGTTTAAACATTTTTTTAAACTTTTAGTTACTATGGGCTATTTTGAGCCTCTTAAGGTCCAATGTAATTTACCCTAGAAGCGATTATTGAATTATGAAAGAGCATAAAAAAGGTATCAAGTGATATATTCACTTTCATATTAGCTTAATTGTGTTGTAAACTGCAAATTTATCGATTATTATATATCTGAAACCCACCGCTATTTTTTGCTATTTGATTTCTTTGTTACACCGAAACATTATCCTTTCATGGGCTGAATTGTCCAACAAATCCTCAACTCTACTATAGGCTGCGCTATTAGAATTTTTCTGTCGACAGCAAGTGCGCATAATTAAAGAAAAATCATGGTACCAGATACATTGTGGAAACGTTGTGGAGAAGGCTGCGCTCTCAATTCTTAGGGCTGTCGGTTCGATGCCGCGTGTCGCAAGGAAGATACTTCCTTAAAAACAACTTAAAGTTAAATTTATAATAGTTTAGAGATAGTTTAGAGTTAGTTTAGAGATACAATTTTTTTCTCTATTGTTCAAAGGTCTTTTTTTTACATATCATTGTCTTATTTTTGCTGAACGAGGTTTGCTGCGGGGGTATGCATAAATTTACCCACCAAACAGGGCATAAAGCTTAGACTGGCTTTATGTAAAAGTTGCTATGGAGTATTTATCAAAACGAATCTATAACAGGACTGTGAATTGGGGGATGGAGTTGCCCTCGCTGGTTGTTGGCCCCCTCCTTGATTAAAAATTTCGTTTGGAATTTCTTATACAGTGGTCCATACCATGTCGTTCCATCCATAAACAAAAATAGCAACCTTCTGTTACTTTCGTATTTAACTTGAATGCAATTACATGATAGCCCTTTTGATTCCAACAACCTCATATTTATTATTTCGTCGCGCTTGCAGAATAAAATCTTCAGCCAACTGATTTTCGAATCTTTTTCAAAGACCTTTGCCAATTTCCAGAAAAGAATTATCAAGCCATTTTCAAGGAAAAAATGCAATTACTTTTCTTTTAAAAAGAGTAGAAGTCTCGCATGAAGTCATGAAGGGGCCTTTTTCCCATCTTATAGGACCGTAGGTTCGATAAAATCACCCCTATGACGTCATTCATATGAAAAATGTTTTCATAAAACTAAGGCCTTAAACCAAAGTATAATCACCTACGGAACAAGTACTGACAAAACTCTCCAAAAGTGACCCCGCGTACCTCAGCGCCTCTAGACGCAAAATGCTGTACTATTTAATCGCTCCGAGCCAATAAGACAATCTATTCTCCTAAGTTGTATTGAATTGTGTAACTACGGTATTTAGTTGCCAGGTTCACATAGGTATGGAATCGTCTCCGGAGACGCGGACAAAGGGTCACTTTTTTGTGTGGAGAGGATAGGTTTTGTCAGTATTAAATAAAAAAAAACAAGTTTTTTAAACTGAAAGTAAGGAGCGACATTAAAACTTAAAACGAACAGAAATTATTCCGTATATGAAAGGGGCTGTCCCCTCCTCAACGCCTCGCTCTTTACGCTAAAGTTTTTTATTGTTTTAAAAAATAAAGTTGTGAGACAGAGTCAAACTTTAGCGTAAAGAGCGAGGCGTTGAGGAGGGGACAGCCCCTTTCATATACGGAATAATTTCTGTTCGTTTTAAGTTTTAATGTCGCTCCTTACTTTCAGTTTAAAAAACTTGTTTTTTTTATTTAATTTCTGATCGTTTTTTCAGTTAATGCAGTTTTTATTTTGGCTCACCGTCATTGAATAAGTAAACAAAATTTGCACAAAAATTTTACTTTTCTTTTGCTAAATGGATGTCTTTACAAATTAACTTAGGTAACTAACTTCTATATTCGTATATTTTTCTTCTGGCAAAAAATACTAAGTTGCAGATTTTTGCAGATATGAGCTTGAAACCTATTTAATAGGGTTTTCTGGTACGCTGAATCTGACGGTGTGATTTTCATTAAAATTCTTTCACTTGTAGGGGATGTTTCCCCCCTCTTTAAAAAATCGGGTAAATTTTCTCAGGCTCGTAGCCTTTGATGAGTAATACTAAACTTAATAAAATTTATATATTTAGAATCAGCATTATAAACACATTCTTTTGATACATTTATTGACATCAAAATTCCGTTTTTTAAAGTTTCGATTACTATTGAGCCGTATCGCTTGTTTTGTTATTGTTTTTTTTTTATTACATATATGTTATTACGTATATGAGGGGTTCTCCCCTTAGTCAATACCACGCTCTTTACGTTAAAAGTTAAAAAAAATTTGATTCACAAACCCCTAAATCACAAAGGCCGTTTAATTAGAATAGATAGCTCTTTTGAAAGCACTAAAAAAAACTGTAGCGTAAAGAGAGGTATTGACTTGGGGGAGAACCTCCTCACATACGTTATAATTTCTGTTCGTTTTAAGTTCTAATGTTGCTTCTTACTTTCAGTTGAAAAAACTTGTTTTTTTTTATTTAATTTCTGATCGTTTTTTAAATAATGCTTGGAAATCCGGCGCCCCCTTCATAGAAATGTCCCTTACCCCAAAGAAACATCCTCCACGGAAAGATTCTCCAGAGTAACCCCGTCCTCTAGCCCCCCCCCCTTCAGAAAAAATCCTTCCTGAAAATGTCTGTATAGTTCCCAATAACCAATAAATAATGCTGGCAAGTCCGGCGCCCCCTTCATGTCAATTTCCCTTCCCCCGTAAAAACTTCCTCCATGGACAGATCCTCCATCATAACCCCCGACCCACCCTTCCCTCCCACTACCAGAAAAAAACCCTCCCGAAAACTTCTATATACTTCCCAATAACCAATGCTATATTAACATTGGGTAAAGTTCATAAATTTTAGCCCTCCCCCTGGGGACTTTGGGGGATTAAGTCATCCTAAAAGACATAATTATCATATTTTTGACCATGCTGAACAAAATGGCTATCTCAAAGTTTTGATCGGGTGACTTTGGGAAAAAAATAAGCGTGGGAGGGGGCCTAGTTGCCCCCCATTTTTTTGGTCACTTAAAAAGGGCACTAGAACTTTTAATTTCCGTTCCAATGAGCCCTCCTACGATATTCTAGGACCACTGGTTCGATACGATCACCCCTGGGAAAAAGAAAAAAAAACAAAAAAACAAAAAAAAAAATAAACACGCATCCGCGATCTTTCTTCTGGCAAAAAATGCAAAATTCCACATTTTTGTAGATAGGAGCTTGAAACCTCTACAGTAGGGTTCTCTGATACGCTGAATATGATGGTGTTGTTTTCATTAAGGTTCTATAACTTTTAGGGGGTCTTTCCCCCTTTTTTTGAAAATCAGCCAAATTTTCTTAGGCGCGTAACTTTTGATGGGTAGCACTAAACATGATGAAAGTTATATATTTGAAATCAGCATTGAAATCTGATTCATTTGATGTATCTATTGGTATCAAAAACCCGTTTTCTAGAGTTTCGGTTACCATTGAGCCGGGTTGCTACTTACTTACAGTTCGTTACCACGAACTGTTTGACTTGTTCCGTAGGTGATTATACTTTGCTGTAAACGAATCTTCCAAAACTTTGTGACCTATCTAGATCGTCTTTTCAATCCAGAAAATTTTAGTCTGCCAATAAAAATATATATATATATATATATATATATATATATATATATATATATATATATTATATATATATATATATATATATATATATATATATATATATATATATATATATATATTATATATATATATATATATATATATATATATATATATATATATATATATATATATATATATATACATATATATATATACATATATATATATATATATATATATATGTATATATATATATATATATATATATATATATATATATATATATATATATATATATATATATACATATATATATATATATGTATATATATATATATATATATATATATATATATATATATATACTATATATATATATATATATATATATATATATATCTATATATATATATATATATATATATATATATATATATATATATATATATATATATATATATATATATATATATATATATATATATATATATATATGTATATATATATATATATATATATATTATTGAGCCGTTTTACGAAAAAAAAACTCAGTTATGGCTTGCTTAAAGAGAAGTACCAGGAGACCAACCTTCACTCGGTCCCTGGCACTTAGTACGCTGTAGGCTTGTGTATATGATTTTTGAACTATGTATTAGCTTAATTCTCACGTTTTTAGTCTTAAGTCGAGGGGTGGCAAAGCAGCGATTTCCATTGGATTAAAAAACTCTGAAGTGAATTAAATTCTTCCTTCCTGTTCATTCTCCTTAGAAACATAGCTTTTATAGGATTTACACATTCCTTCATTCCTTTATAGAATGATAGCAATTGTGATTACTTTGCGAATGCTTCCTATGCGATTGATCACGCTCGTTGTCAAATGTCTTTTAACCGTAGATTTCATTATATTTCATTTTCGTTCATAATTGCCACAGATTTTTTCCATGCCTTCTGCTTTAGCGGTTCGGACTTATTCATGATCGGATATTATTTCGCATGAAGTCATAGATACAAAAACTTCTTTTCCAGCTTTTCCTAAGCAAATATTTTTGCTTTAATTACGTTGTTGCATAATTGAGTGACAACCAGGCATGTTTCTTTGCGCATGCCCTGTGAAATATCTCAATTACGCATTAGCATAATTATCGTATTATTCCTTAATTTTGAGTCGCAGGGTGAAGAAAGACTTGTTTTTATTTAATTTCTGATCGTATTCCAGGTCATGGCGGAATGGCCCCGTGTGTAAAATATTTCCCGGACTCCTCCCCCCCCCCAATGGAACGTTTCTCCTGCTGAAAATTTCCCCACGAAGAATTTCTCCCGTGGGAAATCCCCCATGTAAAACTTTTCCAGAGTCCCAATTCCGCTGAAAATATCCCACGGACGATTCCCCCAGAGCATCTCTGCATGCGAAATGCGGTTACCAGCGAGAAAGTAAGACAAATAAAAACGAATTTTTTATATGAATTCAGGCAAATTCCCCCCGTGTGAAATTTCCCCTGGAAATTTTAGAAAATCACGTAGAAAATTCATCCCCAGAAAATCCCTCCGCCGCTATGAAAAATTTCGATATACTTCCCAATAACAAATACTGTGTAAACACTGGGTAAATTTTATAACTTGTGGCTCTTCCTCCGCGGGCTGGGGGGTCATGTCATCCCCAAAGACGCAGCTATTGAACCTTTTAACCATATTGAACAAATTGGCTATCTCAAAATTTGATCAGACGACTTTGGGGAAAAAAGGGCGTGAGAGGGGGGTAAGTTACTCTCAAATTTTTTGGTCACCTATAAAGGACACTAGAACTTTTATTTTCCTTTCAATTGAGCCATCTTCCAATCTTCTAGGACTATTGGTTCGATACGATTACACCCCAAAGATTTTGCTTTTTGAAAAAAGCAATATCTTTGGGGGGGGTGACAAAGGT
Source organism: Artemia sinica (assembly GCA_027921565.1). NCBI lineage: Eukaryota > Metazoa > Arthropoda > Branchiopoda > Anostraca > Artemiidae > Artemia > Artemia sinica. The sequence goes on from CM051262.1 coordinate 71,957,198, forward strand.
GCCAATAATTGACCATATTGACAAATTTATTCTAAAAAAAGATTTATTCTAAAAGTATAATTTATTCTAAAAATGTAAAGAAATAAAAAATAAAAACAAGATAAGTGGGCGCCAAAAAAATCTTGAGGGCTCAGGGTCCCCTGACCCCCACCCCCAGATCCACCAGTGAATCCTTTACCTTTGTACCAACATCTCAGATTGTCCAGACCTCAAAAATACGTTTTTTAGGCCCATTTTTCAATTTTTTTTCAAGAGACTCAGATGAATTAAATGAACGTTCAGATGAATATGGATTTAAACTCTGACCTCTTTTCGTTTGGAAGAATATATATGGATGAACATCAACAATAAATCTTTCAGTTCAAATAATTTGAAAATCAATTAGTAAATGAAACATTTCCAATTACCTGCTAACAATATTTGCTGCTCTAAAAAATGCTTCCAGTAAAGCATACAATTTCAGTAAAAAACGGAAAGTTGGTATAGAGATGCCCCCCTTACATACTTGACATTTTCTGTTTGGTTTTTTAAGGTTTCGCGCCGCTATTTACTTTGATTTGAAAAAAAACTTATTTTTTATTAAATATTACCAACAACGAAAAAGTTCCATCAAAAATATAGTTTTTCCCATGAAGGACTTGTCAGTGGACTGTTGGAGCTTATTAGGGAGAGCTATTTACCTAATGATCAGGAGTTCAAATCTCACTGGTGGCTGTTCTTTAGCAAATTCCCATTCAGTTTATGCGTGTTTGACTCAGTTTTGCTTGCCAGATTTGCAGACCTTGGCAAAGGCGGTTCCAGAGCAAAATCTAGATGGGGTGGGGTATTGTGACAAGGGCGCAAGCACCATCTGGGAAGAAGGTCATATTTTACAGCTAAGGACAAGCTGATGGCTCCGGTTTAGCAGGAGTAGGTCTAATATTGTCCCCAAAAGCGGCCACTGGGCTCCTCGAATATGAAGCAGTATCTAGCAGGATTGTATGGGCGAGATTTAAAGGTCAAAATAACAACATGACCGTCCTTAGCGTATACACCCCAACCAGAGATGTGCCTGAACACCTAAAACATCAGTTTTACAGCGAAATTCAGAAAGTCATTGACAGTACCCCCCGAAAAGATATACTCGTGATTGGAAGTGATTTTAATGCAAGGGTTGGTGGCAGGCTGAATGACTCCGAACAGACGTTTGGCAATCATGGCCTCGGCAAAAGGTGCTCTAATGGAAACAGACTGCTCCTGTTCGCAATGCAGAACAATCTTGCTGTTGCTAATACTTGGTTTAGACACAAGCCCTGCCACACATATACCTGGGAATCCCGCGATGGAAGAACGAAAGCTCAAGTTGATTACTTGCTAATATCTCGAAGGTAGAAGACCTTGATGTTAGACTCAAGGGTGCACAGAGGTGCTTACACAGGATCAAAAAAAGGATCCAACCACTTCTTGCTAAAGACCGGGCTAAGGTACAGACTCAGTACAAAGAAGGCGCCCATGCCAAGTCAGAAAATAGATGTATCTAAATTGAAAATAGATAAATACCGAGAATCCTTTGTCCTTGGGCTTTCCAAGTGCTTCACCACCCTACAAGACAACGCTGAAGGTGTTGATCAGGATTCCAACTCATCAGGATGCCAAGCTTCTAAAATAGAGAGAAATGAAGCAAGTTCATAGGCCCCGTGAAGGAAACCGCAACAAACATCCTCGGAGTTGTAAAACGAGAAGCCAAATAATGGATCTCTGAGAAAACACTAAAACTCTCTGCAATGAAGAAGGAGATATCCAGCAAAAAGTCTGCAGCATATAAATCGTTGCATCAGGAATACCATAAGTCTTCTAGAGCTGACAGAAAGGCCTACTGGTCAAACTTGGCCGATGAGATGGAAAAAGCCGCCTCACAAAATGATATAAGGAAACTTTAGCAGATTCTTGGAAAATGTACCCGGAAGAAAAATCAATCGACCATCTCCCTGCTTGAAGCGAAAGACGGGCAACTGCTCACAAGTAGGGACAAACGTATCGAAGGGTGACGGGCACACTTCCAAGAATTTCTGAGACCAGGAATTACAAGCAGCGAAAACCAATACCCCATAGCCTCACCCAACCCATCAGAAAATCATTCTTATGAAAATGTGTTTACGGACCCACCTACAAGGGAGGAAGAAGGCCAGGCAATTAAACTCCTAAAAAAAAAACCAGAAGTCCTGGAATAGATGACATCCCGGCTGAGCTGCTGAAAGCTCTACCTGAGTTGGCCGCAGATGAGCTCCATGAACTTGTTACGGATGTATGGGATAATGAATACATTCCTGATGAGTGGAAGACATCGATAATTGTCCCCATCTTAAAAAAAGGAGACCGAATGGAATGTAAAAACTACCGAGGCATATCCCTCATCACGATTGCTGCAAAGATATTCACAATTATACTTCTAAATAGGTTCCAAGAAACTAGAAATTCCCGAACGCCACCCAACGAAGCAGGACATCTTTATCGATTTCATCACGGCTTTTGACTCGGTCCATTGGGTCGCAATGAGGGAGGAAGGAGTTCCTGAGAAGATCATCAGACTACTGAAGGCATACTACGATGGAACCAAGGCCCAAGCTATAGTTGATAGTGAGCTTTCGGATCTGGTCCTGATTGAGGAGGGTGTACGTCAAGGATGCGTTCTGTCACCGATCTTATTCAACTTCGTCATTGATTGGATTCTCGTGGCCCTCGACAAGTATAAAGGTGTGGAAGTAAGCCTGTCCTTCTCTGTCACGGATTTTGATTACGCTGATGATGTGGATATACTTGCTGAGTCTGTTACATATGCCCAGGCCATGATTAATGAAGTAGCAAGCAGAGCACTTTTGACTAGCCTCCAAATAAGTCTACCGAAGACGAAAACGATGCAGACAGCTGGGATGGATGACACCCCTGTGACCCTAAATGGTAGTCAAATCAAGCATGTTTGGTCGTTTGAATACCTTGGCTCAATGATAAATGCAGCTGGGGAATCATCAGAGGAGATCCGGAATCGCATATCCTCAGCATGGAAAGTCTTTTTGCAGCTAAAGAACTCGCTTTGGAAGCGTAGCGAAATCTCTTCACGCACAAAGATGCGAGTCTAGGAAGATATAATACTCTCTGTCCTTCTCTATGGGTGTGAAACTTGGTCACTGAAAGCAGCGGAAGCGTCGAATTTAGACGTATTCCATCACAAATGCCTGCGATATATACTAGGCATTCGCCTCTCAGACAGAGTCTCGAACGAAGAGGTCAGGAGAAGAGATGGGGATCGCCCACTTGTCTCTTATGTTGTAAAAATGAGGCGTCTGAGGTGGTTTGGCCACACCATGTGGAGATCAGAAGACCATAGAAAATGGCTTGCAACAGTCAAGGCTGACCTAGAGCCTATTGGGGGTTGCCAAAAATTTGGGTTGAAAAAATCTGGCTTGAAATTATGGAGCCTGCCACCCTCGAGCAAAATCTCTGGAAAGAAACATATCGTCTTCTGCTGGGTGCCACGATGAGCCTGGATGCGGCTTGAACATGCAACAAGTACAAGTAAGTATCATATTTGTGCATATAGCTTTCTCTTTGTCTCTAAAACAAATCCTGTTTATTCATTTAACTCACCGTTTTCAGACTAAACCGTTATCCAACTCCAGAAGAAAAGAGGCAACTAGCAAAGGAGACTGGATTGACATTAACACAAGTGTCAAATTGGTTTAAAAACAGACGCCAAAGGGATAGAACCCCACAGACACCTGCAAATCATCGAAGGTGAGTTTGTTCGAAATCATAAAATAAGGAGAAACAACTGGATTAAATACGACAAATTATAAGTCTATAAGCAAAAATTTTTGTAATAATAGTATTTTTGTGCAAATATTTCTTTTGTGAAAAGAGATCTAATAGTTTGAATTGTTTGTACATTAAAATGTTTTCACTTAATAAAAAATAATAGGTTTTTAGTAATTTCCTATTTAGTAATTCTCTTTAATTACTTATAATAAGCCTCCTTCTTTCTTCTTTTGTTTATTCAAACTTTAACATTCACTTAGCTAAAAAAACAAATTCAGCAAGAAAAATCATAGCCTAGATTAATTGAAGTACAATAGACTTGCAATTTAGCCAAGCTTGGAAATTTTGAAATTGGCACGTTTCTCTAATAAACCTCACGGTTAACGCATGGTTTTACGATGTCTTCAAAATGTTTAATTCCTTTTTCTTTTATCAATAAATCTTGAAAAAATATTCACTGGCTGTATTTTACCACTTTCTATGTCAGCATTTAATGACAATTTCGATAAAGAAATTTTCTAGCCCAGAAAACAAATGGACTAGATAGCTATGTGGAAAGAGGTATATTTACCAATTCCGAAAGTATAGATGTCAATGGAAGGCTTACTGTTGAAGGGGGCCAAGTCCAGAAAAGGAACTTCTAAGATAGAATCTTAACCAAAGTTAAGCAACAAATGTTTAAAAATTTTTGAACGATAGGAAGGCCTATTTGCAACGATAAACATAATAGCATTTCAGAATGATACGAAAAAGGTCAAAGAAATAGCGATAAATATAACAGCTTTTCCTATACAGAATAATACAAAACAAGCCAAAAGGACTAGGCTCAACGTTGCTTTGAAAGAAAACGAGATATTTTCAAAAAAGGACAGTATTTTCAATATTATCTGCAAAAAATGTATCGACCAATGAACGATTGATAAAATTATCCAACCTTTGTGCAAAATCAATTGAAAGTACTGAGTGTAAACTGAATTGAGTCAGCGGGTTAATATCATATCTAAATAAATGTCTCTACTACTTTTACTACTAATAACTCACTACAGCACCAAGCCAGTTAAGACCAACACGGCTAAGTACGCTCCTCCTACATCCCAGTCTATGTAAAGCCTCCTTGTTTGCACCCTCCCCAGAAATTCTGCTTTCCCTTAAATCTTCTTCACGACCCCCCTTCCTATCCAATTATGGGACGACCTACTTTTCGTTTGGCCCTAGACGGTTGGCCAAAAAGGACGATCTTTGAAAATCATTCATCCTTCACCTGCAGAACGTGTTCTAGCTATTGCAACCTTTTTCTCTTGATAGCTCTAGAAAGTTGGATAGAACCACATTTCCTCAACCTTAATACTGAAATGTAAATTTTGAGCCTATTTGTTTTTAAAAGTGGACTTCAAGTAACAAACAGTTCATGTTTCGTACTTAATTAGTCATATTAAAGAATGTTAGTTAATAATTAGTTTTGGACTTCGATTATACTATCAGCCAATTGGTATGACCTTGTTGTTGCTACGGTCTCAAGAGTTTACACTGACAAATTGCTTTATTTAGTCCTTGAGTACTTGAAACAAATCATGGTTCTCTTCTTCAGTTTCTGTCATTGAATTATTAAGTAGAATTTAACCGCTCCAGCTCTAGCAGCTCAATTCGACGGCAAATTAAATTCTTATGGGCTGCACAACAATGTGGTTTAATTGAAAATAATCTTGACAGTTTCCCTCATCGGCTGCAGAAAGGCTACGACCGATGAAGAGTGATTGAATTGAAGGCTCGTCTTAACCTTCGACTCAATGGAGTATGACAACCATTAAATGTCTATGTAGTAGCACCCTCACAAAAGGATGGAAAGTTCTAAGACTTTTCTATAATGTCCTATATTTCTCAAATAATTTCGTTTTTTTATAATTCTCCATCACAACAGATTACTGCGCATGAACATGTATTATTGCAAATTTCATAATACACCTAAAATAAAGTACAGGGCACAAAAGTATAGCACACAATTAGCAAGTGAAAACCACAGTCTAGATATTTTTAAAATCCTTATTTTAAGCAATTTCTAAATATTAATATTTCTTGGATATATTCTGGCTGCAGTCATTGCATGAGCCATTGCTAAATGATATGCCAATGAAAGAGAACAAAATGTGAAAAAAAATTAGCAGGATTTTGGCTTGTGATTATGATATAATCATAATATACCCAGATGATGGATGTACCAATATGAACTCTTTTTGAGAATTAGTAAAGAGATTATAGCTGAGCAATTGTTTCCAGCAACAATGCAATAAAAAGGGGATTTGTTACTCAATGGTGTGATTTATCTTCCATCATAGACACGTACATTTGTTTAACCCCTATGGAAATCTGTTACTTCCGTGAGATCCAACTGAGGTATTGAGTCATGGTTCAGGACATAATTCTGTTTTTCCTAAGACGTAAATAAGAAAACGTATTTAAACTTTAAGATACGTTAGTTCACTTTACCTAACCAATGTGCTTGAGGTTACTTCTTTTTCAATCCATGCATATAATTAATAAAATAGAGTGATTAAAGCTACCGCAAGCTAATTGCACACAGTCTTATTTTGAATTTACCTTAGCTAGACATATTGCTCGCTTCTTGGTACTTATCTTAAATCACATTAACTTTTCGATGAATCACATATAAAATCAGTGGTGTCGACTCACGAAACCTGAGGTGGAGGAAGGGTAAATATAATTTTTTTCAAAATCTAGGGGTGGGAAATTTTTTTTCAATAAAAATACCCAAAGAAAGAGTATTTTTCAATAAAATATTAAAAAATGTATTTTCAAATCTAAAGGGAGAGGAAAACCTAAGGAGCAGCAATCCCCCCATTAATGACACTGCTTAAAATCGCATTAAAAGATAACATAAATAACCTTAAATATAAAATTTTTCTCAGAAATTCATACGGATTAATTCATACGGATAATTTTAGCCATCCCAATGCACCTTCAATTCCATAGTAAAAATATTAAAAAAAAATCAATGCAGAAAACTACTAGTGGTCGAATATTTTGGTTAAATAATATTTTATTTTGGTTAAATCCAAAATTTAAATTGAAGTCCAAGAAAAACTTTACAAATACTTCTAAAATTAACCTGTAATATAAGTATGGCAAATATAAACGAACAGAAGTCAATTCAGAAACTAAAAACTCGCAGACATTAATATGAATCGATAATTGAAACTCAAAATGAATTGAAATTGAAATGAATAATCCCATCACACATTAGGCCTCATAAACTGGGGAGAGGGTGTAAGGTATACGAAAATTACAATTGCGACAATTAAGTACATTAGTATCAGTGTAAAAATATAAAATAAAAGGAGTCTGATGTCAGGTGTAAGAAAACTAGGGGAACAGCTGCCAGTGGCGGATCCCGGGGAGGGGTGAGGGGGCGGCCCCTAACATAGTCTAAAGTAGTGTAATTTACTCAATTAACGCAAGTTTGCGTTAATTAAACTTGCTCCTAACGCAAGTTTATCGGATCAACCTATTTTGCGCCCCCCCCCCAAAAAAAAAAAAAAAAAAAAATCCTGGATCCACCCTTGACAGCTGCCCCCCTGCCCAGGTCTAGAACCGGTACTGGCGTGAATGAATCCTAAAACAAACACGAACAAAAATGAATGGTTTAATCAAACTTATTACGAAGAGAAACTACTACCAATATGAGATGGCCTACCGTTTCCCTAAACATTCTAAGAGCTAGAATGACATCTGTGCTTTGCTGAAAACAAGATGTGGCTTAATTAAACGGTTTCTCTGTTATAGTTATAACAAGGAACAATGAAAAATGTATGAGACTTTAGAAATTAATTTAATTTCACCAACCTATTCATATGAGTCCATCAGCGCTCTCCTGTAATTTTGACTATTATGGGGATTTTTTTCTGATGTTTCGAAAAAAGAAACTGTGCTGTTCACAATACAAATCGTTTTCAGTAAAGCTCAAATGACACTTAAGCCATTTAGAGGGCCATAGAGGGATAGGCGTAGGATCATTCTTATTCGTAAACCTTGATTTCTCTTATGATATTATCTTTATTTGTTCATTGATAGTATTCTCTATTCTCTTTGAGTTTAAATTATTGTCTTACCTTATTTTTGCTCGCCTAGGGTTTTAAACTTTTCTTTTCTTTCCTTCGAAAAATTTCTTTTTTGGATTTTTTTTTTCTTTTTTTTTTTGAATTTCTTTTTTGGATTTTTCTTTTCTTTCCTTCGAAAAATTTCTTTTTTGGATTTTTTTTTTCAATTGATACCCTAAAGAAAAAAATTATTTTATGTATATACTGTTGCCGAACTTCTATTTTTTATTACCCCTACTACTACTACTGCTAATACTACTACTACTTCTACTAATACTAATACTACTACTACTACTTCTATTACCACTGTTAATACTACTACTACTACTAATACTACTGCTACTACTACTACCATTACTACTACTAACAACTAACAATTCACCGAGGCACCAAGCTGCATAAGGCCAAGACAGCTACGGAGCTCCTCCTCCATGCCAATCTATTCAAAGCCCCCCTTTTTACACCTCTTGTTTTAGTTTTACTATTTAAACCCTCCCTCTGTTTTCTTAAGTCTTCAGTTGTTGCTGAAACAGGGTTGTTTTTTTACTTGCCGTGCATTGGCATGGTTTGATTTTTAACTATTTTTGTTTATTTTAGAACAATAGCATTAACATAGTAATAAACTAATAGTAAAAAAATATTCTGTAGATTATACCAAAGACTTCTGATGTAATGATGCTTGGAAATTTAATGTTGGCACGTTTATCGAATAAAAACCATAAATAACTTATGGTGTTATAGTATTTTAAAATGCTTTAATTTCGGTTAATTTTTTCAACTCCTTTAATTTCTTAAAAACTTGGATTATCTGTCATTTTTATGAAAGTGCTGAAGAGTAATTTTTCTAATGAAATTTTTATCAGCAAAATGCTTACAGGCTACAAAATAAATTACAAGATGGAAATATGTGGAACTATTAATAGCATTTTAAAAATTAATTTAAGCATTTCGCTTATTGTAGATAAAATAAAATCAGAGATAATTCTAAAATTTTTTACACATCAAAGAATAGAATGTTCTTATCTCACCAATATCCGGGGAAACCTCAGAACTGAATTTTATTGAAAAAAAAAAAACAACTAAATACAAAAAATCAACTAGCGTCAATGTCGGTTCCAGGCCAAAATACTTTAATTTCTAAATTCCAAATATCATAGAAAAGATTCAGAATTTTAAAAGACTTCAATTCAAATTTAGGATTGTAGAAAAACGAGGAAAACACAGAAGTAAAACCCTGAAATGACGGTTCCAAAGGTTCTGCGTCCAAGGCGGTGTACCATTTCTGTTTCATTTAAAGGGGGGCACAGATTAAAAAAAAGAAATACAACAGAAATTCAAATTCTATGTAATATATAACGATATAATAAAAACAAGGCAACAAACTCAATATTGGGAAGGGAATCAAAAATTCGTCACAAGATGTTTAGTTCCAAATTTCAGAGAAATTAACGTGCTATTCACATTTTTGCCCAATTTAAATTTTCTGCTTATTTGTGTAAATTTTTAAGCAAAATTCCTATGAGGAAATACGCCACTCTAGAACGCTTTCAGTCGAAGGCACAGCTGATTCTTCTTCAAAATCATACATTAAAAAAAAAAAAACATATATAAAACATTGAAAACCTTATAGATGGGATACCCATGGTTTAAATGAACCAAGAACAGAAAAAATAATCTATTGACTTAATATCACCCTGTGTTTGCCAATGTTGGGACTCCTGGCCTAAAGTAGCTTAATGCTACTAGAATTCCCTAAAGTAATTTCGATGGCTCCATTTCAGTTAATGCATAGCACACACCATTCGTAATTCACACAGGAAACGAAAATAAAGAAAACAACGAAATGGAACTAAAGACGGCCCTCTACCAAAAGATTTTAAGTTTTAAATTTCCGAGAAGCGACCAAAATAGAGAATTACAGACGACACAATGGACAATCACCCGGAGTGATGCTTTTTATCAAAATTTTTTGTTCGAAAAAGGTAACATGCAAAGTACAGAAAGATGTATAGACCAATTCCATGAAAAAATATTCGGATTATGATCACCTTGCACTAGTAATTGTTTCAGCCTTAACCTTTGAATTATTAATAACAGTCACAGTTACGAGTTTTTTACTTGCCCTTGGACTTAACAATGGGAAAAAAAAGTGGTAAACCCTCGTTAGTTCAATCACCTAAAAGAAAGGAGGGCGTTTATGGTAAACCTCCTTCAAAGACTATTCCTAAATTTTCATGATTTTTGTCTTAATTTCCTGTACTTTTCTTATAGTTTACTTGCTTCTTTGCCCCAGAATTTTCGGCCTCCCAAAACAAAACGAATAATCCTGATTTTAAAAAACGTACATTTGTGTGCTTAAGATACTCCTTTAAAGTATGAAAAATTATCACCTTGACTGTTATTTAGCTAGTTAATAGATTGCTTTATAGAATTTATACAGATTCATTTTAACAATTTAAATGTTAAAGCGTTGTTGAAAAGGGGCAATTTCATTATGGTTGAACAAGGGGGTTCTCTTTCGCATCTGTGCTCGATAGTAGTCGACTGACCCGACCTTTCGTTGACATTTATCATCGCGAGATGTCATTAGAATCAAGCGGCAAAGATGTTAATAATGAGCAGTAGATCATTAGGAAATGGAACTCTGTTTGGAAAGCCGATGAGTTGAATTTCTAATAACCAATAATTCAATCCAGACTATTTATTGTATGAAGTGGATACTAAATGTTCTTTTAAAAAATGAAGAAGGGTGCATGGTCTTCAGCAGAATGATGCTATGTTTCATTGGACACCCCCTCCCCCCCCATCTGAAAGAGACGATGGAACCGGAAATGCATATGCTACATCTGATATTTGTGGATGAATTTACCTCGGAAATAGGGGATATAATATTGTCTTATTAAATGACTATTCTAGAACATTTTTCGGAAATCACAATTCTGTAGAAAAGGATTGTTTAAAATCTGATGTAAAAGAAAGCGACATCATAGCTTTATTGTACTTTTTGCAGTTAAGACTCTTTTATCTGTGACTCAGCCAGGGTTCCCACCAGCGATAAAAAAAAAAAACCCACTAGATTTTAGAAATTTTCCGGTAGATTTAGGGATTTTCTTCAACAATCTCATGATTTATGTGCTAATTTAGTGATTTTTTATTTAGGCAATATAAAAAACACTAGAAATAGTGATAAATCACTAGGGGTGGCAACCTTGGACTCAGCTCCAGCTCAAAATCCGTAACCATTGCAATCACCGACAGTTAAAAAGATCGTTAAAAAATTATCTGAAAGTTCAATCGGCAGGAGAATAGCTCCGTGTTTTGGTTTTTCTTGTCAGATTGGTTAGTTTCAGGTTTTGCCTCCGTTTGTCTTGTATTTCCAGCGCTGAAGTATGCCACTAGGCATATGTACTGCGTTTCAATCTTGTATGCATATTAAATAAAAAAAACAAGTTTTTTTAACTGAAAGTAAGGAGCGACATTAAAACTTAAAATGAACAGAAATTATTCCGTATATGAAAGGGACTGTCCCCTCCTCAACGCCTCGTTTTAAAAAATAAAGTTGTGAGACAGAGTCTTAGCGTAAAGAGCGAGGCGTTGAGGAGGGGACAGTCCCTTTCATATACGGAATAATTTCTGTTCGTTTTAAGTTTTAATGTCGCTCCTTACTTTCAGTAAAAAAAAACTTGTTTTTTTATTTAATTTTTGAACGTTTTTGAATAAATGCAGGTTTTGATCTTGGCTCACCGTACATGAATAATTAAAACAAAATTTTCATATTAATTTACTTTTATTTAGTTAAATGGCTTTCTCGAAACTTGTTTAATTTTATTTACGAACGTTTTTATTAGTAATAAATATACGTAACTTACGAATTAACTTACGTAACGAACTTCTATATTCATATATTTTTAATTTGTTTATTAGGGGGTTCGCCCCCTAGTCAATACCTTGCTCTTTAAGCGAAAGTTCGAATTTTGTTCCAATTCTTTAAAAATGACCGCTTAATCACAAAGGCCGTTAATTAGAATAAATAGCTCTTATGAAAGTACTAAAAAAACTTTGGCTTAAAGAGCGAGGTATTGACTACGGGGTGAACCCAATCATATATGTAATATTTTCTGTTCGTTTAAAGTTTCGATGTTGCTGCTATTGCAGTTGAAATACTTGTTTTTTTTTATATTAAATTTCTGATCTTTTTTAAATAATGCTGGGAAGTCCGGCGTCCCCTTCATAGCAATGTCCCTTCCCCCATGAAAACTTCCTTCATGGAAATATCCTCCCACATAACCCCCGACCCACCCACCCCCCACTACCAGGAAAAATCTCCCCTGAAAACGTCTGTATACTTCCAAATAACCAACACTATATGTTAACATTAGGTAAAGTTCATAACTTTCAGCCCTCCCCCCGGGAGCTTCGGGGGATTAAGTCATCCTAAAAGACATACTTATTATATTTTCGAACATGCTGAACAAAATGGCTATCTCAAAATTTTGATCAGGTGACTTTGGGAAAAAATGAGCGTGGGAGGGGGCCTAGTTGCCCTCCATTTTTTTGGTCACTTAAAAAGGGCACTAGAACTTTTAATTTCCATTCCAATGAGCCCTCCCACGATATTCTAGGACAACCGGGTCGATACGATCACCCCTGGGAAAAAAACAAACAAACAAACAAACAAATAAACACGCACCCGTGATCTTTCTTCTGGCAAAAATGCAAAATTCCACATTTTTGTAGATGGGAGCTTGAAACCTCTACAGTAGGGTTCTCTGATACGCTGAATATGATGGTGTGATTTTCATTAAGGTTCTATAACTTTTAGGGGGTCTTTCCTCCTTTTTTCGAAAATCAGCCAAATTTTCTCAGGCGCCTAACTTTTGATGGTTAGAATTAAACTTGATAAAACTTATATATTTGAAATCAGCATTAAACTCTGATTCTTTTGATGTATCTATTTGTATCAAAATACCGTTTTCTAGAGTTTCGGTTACCATTGAGCCGGGTCGCTCCTTACTTACAGTTCGTTACCACGAACTGTTTGATATTTGTGTGTAAATAAGAATGTTCTATTCTGCACATTTTTTGAAATCTTATTTACTTATAAGTGTTTTCAGCTGTCTAGTTCTTTTTAGGATGTATGATGGTGATTTTCCTCAATTTATGTATGCTTTCATTGAATCTGGAGCAAAATCAAATATTTAATTTTAAATTGAAGTCTTAGTGATCTGACTTGTGCTTTCACTGTTCTAAATTGGGAAGAAATGCTGCTTAAGGTCTAGATAAAACATCACAATTACTCTTAAGTAAAACAAGATATGAAATTTTAAATTATCTCCCCCCCCCCCAAAAAAAAAAAAGAAGACAAAGAAAAAAAAATATTGCTAGAAATTGAATGTCCGATTCTGCTAAACATCTGGATAAAATACTAAAATTATTAGTCAATTGTTTCTGCCCTTTGTTTGACACTCATTGCCCGATGAAGACTTCTAAGTCCAAAATATGTAAACCTAACAAACTTCGGGTGTCTGAATCATTGCATAAGTCTGTAAGACTAAAAAATAGATCATATAAGATAAAAGTCGACTAACCCGCTGTGCTAAACATTCTAAGTTATATAACAGTAACTAGTAACAGTAACTTTTAACTTGTAAGTTACATGTTGGTAAAAGGAAGTTTCATAAGAATTCGTTTGTTTCTATAAAGTAATAGGAATTAGAGAATATAATGAAAATAAGATTGGGGGTAGCATACTAAAAACTCCTCCTATACTTAAAACAATGCTGGCCCTTTTATTGATAATAATTGGCTTACTGATTTCCCAGCAATTTTTCCAATACTTAAAATCTGGTAATCTTTGAAATAATCATCAGAAATAACACCTGTTTTTCTCTGACACATCACTCATCAGACTCATTTTTGTAATTCTGGATGGATTATTTCTTAGGTATTATCACAAGCCAGAATCCCAATGAATTTTGTTCTCTTTGAAATTTAAGGAATCGATTTTAATATTATTTCCAAAATATTTTAGTTTTTAAAGCTTGCTCAAGGGTGGTGAAATTTAAAAGATGTAGATTGGGCTTTTTTTTAAAGCTGTCCTGTTTAAAAGAGAAGGAGAAGAAAAGCAAGCAGGGAGCTACCTGAAAGATATATAAAATTATGAGAGATTTTTGAATTTTTAGATTTTGTTTATTACAAGGCAAAATTTTTCGTAATCTAAAATACTAAAATTAAGTCCTAGAATTCTGGCCAACCAACCATTTGAACAAAATTTAAAAAAATAGTAGTGTTTTTAAATTAACAAAACGCCACAAAATTAACAAAATTACGCCACAATGCCACATATAACGATAGCGCCACAGATAACGCCACAACAAAACTACTTTCTGGTCATTTTGTACCGTAAAAATAGAATTATTACCCGTATAAGGGTAAAATATTATGGAGTAAAAATTTTGAGATAGCCAATTCATTTAAAATTATCAGGAACCCTTACGTATAACATTTATTTTGTGATGAAATACTGCCAAGTAGCAATGGCTTGATGTGACTTTCTGGTCCCTAATGACTATCGTCCCTAAATATAAATATTTACAATAGGCACTAGATATAGCAGTTCCCTTTAAAATGAGCCCTTAAATAGCTGTCTCTGATGTTCCAGTACCCCGCTAGCTGCAGAGAAGGAAAAAAGACTATTCCGATGCAAAAAAAAAAATATTTTCCTTGTTGTTCAAGCCAGGGGATTTTCCTTGTTGTTCAAGCCAAAGGACTGTAAGTTTTCTGTATAAAATTTTTGGCAAAAGTGAATCCAGTGGTGTACTTTTTGTTACAATCTGATTTCACTTTTTGCGGTTTCAGGCTATTTTTTGTTACTATGTGCTGTGTTTGTCCTTTATTAAATAAAAAACAAGTTTTTTTTAACTGAAAGTAAGGAGCGACATTAAAACTTAAAACGAACAGAAATTATTCCGTATATGAAAGGGGCTGTCTCCTCCTCAACGCCTCGCTCTTTACGCCAAAGATTTTATTGTTTTAAAAAATAAAGTTGTGAGACAGAGTCAAACTTTAGCGTAAAGAGCGAGGCGTTGAGGAGGGGACAGCCCCTTTCATATACGGAAAAATTTTCTGTTTGTTTTAAGTTTTAATGTCGCTCCTTACTTTCAGTTACAAAAACTTGTTTTTTATATATTTTCTGAACGTTTTTTAATTAATGCAGCTTTGATTTTGACTCACCGTACATGAATAATTAAAACGAAATTTGCATATTAATTTTACTTCTTTTTTTACTAAATGTCTTTGTCGACATTTTGATCTGACGTAACTTACGAATTAACTTACGTAACGAACTTCTATATTCGTATGTTTTTGTTACATATATTAGGGGGTTCGCCTCCTATTCAATACCTGGCTCTTTACGCTTAAGTTCAAATTTTGTTCCAATTCTTTAACAATGACATCTTAATCCCAAAGGCCGTTAATTAGAATAAATAGCTCTGATGAAAGTACAAAAAAAATTAGCGTAAAGAGCAAGGTAATGACTAGGGGGCGAAGTCAATCATATACTTAATAATTTCTGTTTGTTTTAAGTTTTGATGTTGCTCCTTACTTTCAGTTGAAAAGATTGTATTTTTTAGTTAATCTCTGATCTTTTTTTTAATAATGCTGGGAAATCTGGCACTCCCTTCATAGCAATGTACCTTCCCCAATGAAAAATTCCTCCATGGAAAGATCCTCCCACGTGACCCCCGACCCACCTTCTCATCTACCAGAAAAAATCCCCCCTGAAAACTTCTGTATATTTTCCAATATTCAATACTATATGCAAACATTGGGCAAAGTTCATAACGTGCAGACCTTCCCCCGGGAACTGTGGGGAATTAAATCATCCTCAAAGACATAGTTATTGTATTTTTCGACCATGCTGAACAAAATGCCTTTATCAAAATTTTGATCGGGTGACTTTGGGAAAAAAAGAGCGAAGGAGGGGAACTAGTTGCCCTTCATGTTTTTGGTCACTTAAAAAAGGCACTAGTACTTTTAATTTCCGTTCAAATGATCCCTCCCGTTATATTTGAGGACCACTGGGTCGATAAGACCACCTCTGGGGGAAAAAACACGCGTCCGTGATCTTTCTTCTGGAAAAAGAAATACAAAATTCCACAGTTTGGTAGATAGGTTCATTAAGGTTCTATGAATTGTTGGGGGTGTTTCCCCCTTTTTTCGAAAATAAGGCAAATTTTCTCAGGCCCGTAACTTTGATAAAAAACAGACTAAACTTGATGAAACTTATATATTTGAGGTCAACATAAAAATCTAATTCTTTTGATGTATCTATTGGTATCAAAATTCCGTTTTTTAGAGTTTCGGTTACTATTGAGCCGGGTCGCTGCTTACTTACAGTTCGTTACCACAAACTGTTGTTTGAATAGGTTCCAACTACCGCTGCAACCATGAAATGAATGGTTATTAGAAACAGTAATTCATAAGCTTCACTTGGCAGAATTAGTTTAGCTGAGGATTCATTCAAAAGCCATATCCTCAAGCTTCAAGAAACTATACCATTTGGTATTGTATATTTTAACCGGCCATCTACCAACCTCCACTTCAGATATTTCTTATCTGGTTAATAGTTTAGTAGTTTTTTTTTCTAAGGTATCGGAATGCCTTTCCTATTCAAAAAAAGACAGATTACCTCCCTAAAATTAATAGTGTGCAAAAAAAAAAAAAAATACCAGAATTAATATACGTCTTTTATCATTGCATAGTGGCAGGCAAACGCAAGCTTCCGTATATGACACTTCTTTTGGGCCAAAAAGGAGCCGAGAACGAACAAAATATCATCAAGACTGAATAAAATGCAACCGAAATTGTTGCTGGTGTCCTCCACATTTCTTATGGTCCTAAGATTAAATTTTGTAGAGACCTCATCACACCCTAGATTTTGAGAAATACTTCTTTTTAGTATTTTGTAGAAAATACCCTTTTCGGTACTTTTATTGAAAAAAAAATTACACCCCCCTAGATTTTGCAAAATACAGCGCCCACCCAATATTTTGGTGACCTAGTGCTCCTGAAGGATGGAAGGAATACCATATCAATAAGCTTTGAGCCACAGCCAACTCTCAGAATAGTACAAACTCAATATCTGTGCTTTAACCAAGGTTTAAAAAAAGATAATTTTTTACCCAAAATAAGATAAGAAAAACTGTCATTCTGCTGTACCTTCACATGGATGCCTTATTTTTCCTCATCTTAGGCAATTATCGAGTTTTACTCCACTTCTAAAACTAAAAGTGATCAAGCTAAGCAACCCAATTCTTACCGTTTTCTTTATTAGAATAGCTCCATTAAGTTTTCTTATATGTGCCCTTAATTTAATCAAATTGCACTGGTCCAACTAAACAAAGACAATTTCAAAGCACTTTCACAGCAATATTAAGCAGAGTTAGCTTTATAAGATAAAGTAATAATTAGGTTACCTCTTATGTTTTCGTGAGCTGAAACTGTAAACCATATTCTTAACAGTTTCAGAATAAAATCTTCGACGACTAAAAGTTAAATACCTAAAATACGTTTTCGCTCACATCTGAAATTTTATTTCCCCCAGAGATTGAAAGATATTTTAATAGCATCTTTTTTCCCCTATTGGTGATGTTCTTAACACCCCAAGCGAGTGACAAACACGTTAACACCCAAAGTGAGTGACAACCTCCTAGTGCTTCATATGAAATTACGTTTTGTTTGAATAAGATGTGCTCTTTGACGATTGATGATTTATGATTAAAATAATTATATGATCCAAATGATTTTAACCGCATTTCCCCCCCTATTGATGGTGTTCTTAACGCCCCAAAAAAGTGACAACCCCCTAGTGTCTCATACGAAATTACGCTTCGTTGTAATAAGATCTGCCCTTTGCTGTTCTCATTATTCTCTTGAAGCTTCAAATTTCTAAAAGAGGTACTTTTTAACATGACAGCGCTTCCTACCTAAATGATGTTAGAATTGCAGATATTTTCTGTAACTCGAATCCCTTTATGTATTCCAAATTGATTACGAATTGTACACTTTATCTTTTAGATTGATGCTACTTTAGAATACGTATTTGTATTTTTTATATATTTTTTTCTCGTGTGAAATTGCCATTTAGTGCCTAAAAATGTTCCGAAGGAGAATGTGGAAACCTGTTTGAAAATAAAAAATTTTTGGGAAAGGATTTGACCCTGAAATCCTCTGGGTGAGACGATGCCTGTATATTTCTTTCAAGAACGGAAAAGGGGGATGAGTCCATAAATCAGTGTAAAATTGTGAAACCTGGCTACTGCGGTGTCGCCTGCAATTTTATCAATAGAAACACATATTGTTTTGATTTATTGCAAATAAATTATATAAATTGTAGAAAAAAATGGTAGAATAAATGGTAGAGAAAATTAACTTTTGGATCTTAATAAACTAGTACGCAAAAAAAGATAGTTTCTTAACCTCTTTCGCAAATCACTTTAGTTTCATTTTATCTTATTCGCTGTAGAGAGCAAAACCAATAAGGTATTGAATGTCTGGGTATATTTTATGTCATTCGTATGAAAAATGTTTTTCCAAAATTAATTTTACCAGAAAAAGAAATTTCTCAAAATCGTGATCTATCTAGATCGTCTTTTCACACTGAAAAACGAACAATTATCTTATTAGGACCAATCTTATTAAGCACACAATAATTGCCAAGCAAAACTCAGTCTCCTAAAAAACAAATTATTATTCTAATTTTTCTGCCGCAATGCGTAGCATTTAATGTAAAGCAATGAAGAATCAAAGACTCAGTTCATAGCTATCAAACGGGAATGTCTCTCTAAAAGCTTGCGATCAACTGATTTGTCAACAAACAAATTGTGTTTTGAAATTCCTACTTATACTCAAGGCTTTCAGCCTTCAGGGGTCTATATTTTCAGTCAGCAGACAATTTATGACAAATTTTGAGAAGGCTGGGAGGGGGAAACAAATTTTCCCAAAGTTGTGACCAATGTAGATTGTTTTTTCATACCGGAAAATGGTAGGCTAGTATGAAGACAATTCAGCAAAAACAATAGTTCCATTTTGAAGAAAAAAATATACAGATAAACAAAGATATATATATTTGTTATCCTATTTGTTTAATAGACATAGACATAGACATAGGTTTATTAAGATCGAACAGCGTAGCCATGGCTAATTTATGTCGTCTTTACAACAATATGGAAAAAAAGAAAAAAAATACAAATAACACTATAATAACACTATAAGAACACTAACACATGAATACAAATAACACTAAGTCTTGTTGTATGCTTCTACGAAAAAGGGGACAAACGTGTTTTTGTAGCGGTTGGTCCTGCAGACCGGGGGTTGTAGCTTGGACTGGTATCTGGTTCTTTGGTTAACAGGAGCATCGGGTGGGAGGATCAGTCTGTGATGGGGCGAAGATGGCAGTGACTTGCCGAGGGACATGATCAGTGATAATCGTCTGTCGCTGAGAGATTCAAGGTTCAGTTCTTGCAAGAGTTTGTTGTAGTAGTCACTTCTTTTACCAACGATTAAGTTAACAGCTCGTTTCTGCAAAGATTCAAGGTCATCGCAAAGGTAGTGGGTGCTCTGGATAAAAGGTCCCCAGACAGTGACGGCGTATTCGAGTAGAGGTCTCACATACGTAATATAGGCATTTTTTAGGCTTTGAGTGTCGCAGCCAAACCTGCGCATCAGGACTAGGGTCTGAAGTGATGCATTGCCAGCCTTAATAACCTTCTCCACGTGTTCGGTGAATGTGCAGTCCATCGATAATGTGACTCCGAGGATTTTTGCAGATGGAACAACAGGGAAAGGGACTTGCGGGAATTCCAGATCACGTTTTAAGGGGCAAAACCTGAGGATCATTGATTTATCTGCATTCAGTGTCAGCTTATAACGTTCACAGTCCTCAGAGAAGGATGCCAGAAGGGTCTCGCTGAACTGACGTTCGATTACACCTTCTCTCACGAGGTATTTGAGGACAAATGGTAAATCGTCGACGAATTTGAGTCGCTCTTTCGAAATTCTGAAGGAGGAAGTTGATGAGGGAGACAAATATGAAACCAGCAAGTCTTGTACCCTGAGGGGCTCCACAGGTAAGTTTAGACCAGCATGAGATCAATTCACCTTCAAACAATGGAAATACACACTGCATTCTGTCCTGAAGGAAGCTCATCACTAATGCAAGAGACCGCTTCTGTGCGCCCATTGCTCGCATATTTTTTGCTGCCGTAAGATGACAAATCAGGTCAAATGCCTTCCTGAAATCAGCGAGAGCTAGGTCAATGAAGGTACTGCCCTTGTCAAGCCAATTAAAGATAATGTCAACTAGGCGCACGAGGTATATCGAGGTATTGCAACCTTTTAGGCCGCCATACTGGTAACGGTCTATGTTTTCCCGCGTTTGCTTGAGCAATTCACGCAGGATGAATGACTCGGTGAATTTTGCAAAGGTAGATGTGATTGATGTCGGTCGTAACTCGTTGCAAGATTTGGGTGTTTTAGTCTTCGGTATAACACGCACAAATGCGCGTTTCCAGCACGACGGGAAAGTTGACTGGGCGAAACATTCTCTGATGATGTGTCCAAGTGGCTTGGCCAGGAAAAGAGAGAACTCTCGTATTGACCTTATAGGCAGCTCTTCAGGAAAAGAGCTACTGGATGGACTCAACTTGTTCAGCTCTTTGAAAACTTGATACTCAACTATTTCGATTTCACCTTCGTCAGGGCATATTGATAGTAGATTCTCTATTTCAGTGTTAGTTGGGGCAGGAAAGGATGTACAAATGTCAGTAAAGTAATTGTTGGCGTCATTTGCACTCACGAGTGACCCATCATCGTTCAGAATACAGATACTGGATGATACTGTTTTTCCAGCAATCTGCCTTACTAGACGGTGCCATTTACGGGGATCCTTTTTTATTTCAGGGTCCGAAAGGGATTTTCCGAAGGACTTTCTTGCCTTGCAACAAAGGCTAACGATTTTGTTTCTTAATAATCGTAACGACGTTGCGTCACCACTTGACTGCCTTACAGTGGTTTTTTCGAGAATCAGCTGTTTTATTTTTGGAGTGATCCAGGGCTTGTCAGATTCGCTCACGACAAATTGCTTTTCCGGGAAAACTTCTAAGTATTTGTCATAGAGTAGGGACTGAAATATTTCTGCTTTCCTGTTGACATCGCTTTCGTTGTATACTTCGCTGAAGTAGTGAGTACCGACCCACATTCCGTACGTATTAATAGCAGACTTCGTGATAGGTCTCCGGAGTACTTTTATTTTCTTAAGCTTCCTGATTTCACTTTTTGCCTTCATCAGCAGAGTGTGATGGTCCGATTTGCCCAATGGCCCGTTCGAAGACACGTCTTTGTAATATGGAGCAAGGTTTGTAAGAATAAGGTCAAGGGTGCTCCCGGTCACATGGGTGGGTATCTTGACCACTTGTGACATACCCAGCGTATTAGCAAGCCATTGTTTCTTTGTTTGGTTGAAGTCACCAGCTATTATGAAGCCCGGGCGGCTATACCGCTGACGTAATGTGTCTAACGTAGACTGAAGGTAGGATAGGTAGACTGAAAGGTAGACTGAACAGCCGTCTGTTCTTGGCGCTTTCAGGATAGTAGATACTTGCGATAATGATGCAAGAGACATCTCGTGGTAAATGTTTTGGCTTGCATAATTCCCAGATCGCTTCATGGTTAGGGTCATTGAAGTTATCTAAATATTTGCAGGGGATATCATCGCGTACATACAGGGCAACACCTCCACCAATCCTGTCTGTTCTAGTGTTCAAGAAAACCTTGTAACCAGCCATCCTTCCACTTGTTTCGTCGAGCTGCCATGTTTCGTTAATTGCAGCGATATGGATGTTATTCTGACGTAGAATGACATCTAACTCATCTTCTTTATTCGTTAGTGAGCGAACGTTGCTCAGAAGGAAGTTTGGAAGTTGGTGTTTACAAGAGAGAACCTGCGGCGATAATGCTGGAGGACAATCAGACCCGAAATCATTGGTAGGAGCATTGTTGTCAGGAATCAGCCGGGGTGGTAGGCTCACGCGCGGGATTGAGACTAAACAACTCTCACGCTTAGGCTTTTGGCTGGCCAAACGTCCGTAGGTGACTAACACGTCAATCTTAAATTTCTTTCTGCCACCTCTGCGTCCTCTTCTTGTTCGCTTGCGAACGAAGGGGACGTCATCTATATTTTTATAAATTCTCAGTGTGACGAGTGTGGCTATGACAGATGGCGCCAAAACAGCAAAAGAAATGAAAGTACCTTTTTTGCATTGATCAATCCAGTTTTCAGCAGCAGCCTCAGTCACAAAGAATAGCACAATTAATACAGTTTTGATTAATACCACTTTCATTGTAAAGGGAGGAGTATTTCAAGGCACTGAACAAGTTAAACAAGGATAGAATGACTTGCAGCCTCAACGGCGCGAGAGCCATCTATGTCTAATAATATAAGATGCAAGATAAAACAAAAACATTGTTACAAATGGCCTATGTGGTGGCTGAGGAAGAATTGTGCATATAGAAAAAAAAGGATAGATTACTTGCCTTTAGTTTCGTGGTAAAAAAAAAGGGCTTTAGATTCATTGGCTTACTTTTGTGACGTGTTTTCCTGGATCAATCATGTCTTTGAACCAACCAGAGTTACTTCTAAAAGAGGAAGCAAATTATGATTACTAGATAAGTGTTATGCCTAGACATAGATCTCTAGCTAAGAAGGCATGTGGACTGTACTTGTTTCAGAAAGAGAACTCAAATAATCCGACCTTTTTTAACCTTGATGGAATCGTTGATGGACATCGAACTCCTCGTAGTAACACTTTTTGGTATAATTGTTGTTGTTGTGAAGTCACTTTTAAGTCTTACATACTGAAAAGCAGAGAACTTTTAGTAATAACAATTTTTGGTATAATTGTTGTTGTTGTGAATTTACTTTTTAAATATATCATAAAATATTGTAGAATGTGACAGGATAGTAGTACGTAGTAGTAATATTAGTTATACAGAACTTAGATTTATTAGTGCAAAGGAAGTCTTTCTTATGGTAATCGTACAAGAATTTATATTCTTATCCACCATTAAGAGTTAATCTCTTGCCATGCATGACTTCATATTATGCAGAAGTTAAAGCACCATACTCCCTCTATACTAGGGGACATGACTATACATTTCCCAAAATCTTTCAATTGACAAATAAATACATGAGAAAGATGTTCTTCATGTTTATTGTTAATGTAATCGGAAGTGGTCCATCGGATGTATAAACAAAGCCCCCCCCCCCTCCCCCCCGAAAAAAACAAAAAACTGTGAAGTTAGACATATAGACTGAAATTAAAATTGCCTAATATATATTCTTAGGAGCATTTATCAATGAACAGTAGATACAGCAGCAGCAATTTCTTCGAAAAACGGTGCCTAATTTTTAACTGACTATTTTAACCCGTTACTTGAAAATTAAAAGTAATTTTCTAGAAAATTTATAAATAATTTATTTGATACTGAACTACCTTTTTGTTCTTATACCTTGTGTTTATATGTATAATGGATCTTCTGAATTCAGGGTAATAAGTAACTATGGGATCAGGCAAAAGGCATTAAAAATATATGACTAGCGGTTAAGTGTGGCCAACAACGTCGTGGGGCAACGGGGTGAATGAAATACCCTGATCCAACCCCCTAAGCATAGATACAGGTTTTTTATCAGGGAAATGAAGGGATAGAGCATTTAAAAAAAGAAAAATCAATGAAAATGCATTAACGCGTCGAGGTTAAGGAACAGACTTCAGAGCTATGCCACAAAGCCTCATGAACAGCTAGAGCAACTGTGCATGAAAAAGCTTTTATGGCAAATGAGGCGGGCCCTATCCTGATTCATTCATCACGTGTGTATCAATGCTTAGTTTTTTAAGGGGGGGAGGGGTGGTATGAGAAGGGATTGAAAAAAATAAAATCGATAAAAGCATCTTCATACATCGAAATTAAACAGATTTATGAGCTTTACTATAAAATTTTTCGAACAGCTAGAGTAACTAAGACTGAGACTGTGTACAAATGTTTGTACCTACGCAGTTGCCATTTTTCTTTCTGTTGGGGATTCGTAAGATTTTTACTTCTCCTTCAAAACTTTCGTAAATTCAAAAACCGAGTCGTTGGAGTCCATTCCTCCCTTTATTTTGTAAAACAGGAACGTAATAATACATCTTTTATGCATCGAATGTACAGAATAACTCCTGTAAATGGTACTAAATAGGCTATCTGTAAAATGAGTAAAAACACTGATTCTTTGAAATAGCGGTTCAACCAATTTCGCTAAATCTAAATTTTGGTCGTTAAAAATCACAACCCCAGATATTGTACTGATTCTAAATACTGCTGCTGGCGCAAGTTAGATCCGAGTGCTACAAAGCCGTCTAGAGGTGTATAGTTTTGTTTGAAACATGAACTCTGAAACAATCATACTCAATTATTCTAGATGGTGCTGATGACTTTTTTCTGATTGTAGAGGTTTACAAATTCAAAGTAGCCTGACGCAGTGCAATCTGTCTATGGAAGTCTACATAATTTCAGATTTCTACATATAGTTCTACCCACACCTCTAGTCTTTTAATATGTTATTTTTAGTTGAGAAACGGTGGTAGTCAATCTACAAAACGGTCCTTCACCAACGGCGTAGGCCTACTGTTCACTCTAAAAAACTAACTAATGACGGAAGAGGGTAAATTTTGTTGAGTGACGCAATCAAGTGATATTGTTGTGCTATCTGGCACGTATCTGTAATTTAAAAATGAAACTTGTATCGCTTTTTGTGCGGTAGGCATTTTTTTTTCTGCTTGAAAAAATGGGTCGCATGTTTTTTCCATATCAAGAAACTGTTTTCACTGACTGAGGGGGGGGGGGGGGGCTCCAGCCAAGGCCGTGCCCAGAGGGGGGGGGGGGGGGGGGTAGGAAGGTTTGACCCCCCCCCCCCCCCCCCCCGAAATGTTTGTTTGACTCGTCAAAACGTAACAAAATGGATATAAACAAATTTTGTATGCGTTTTTTGAGGGTTTTTTGTGTACCCCCCCCCCCGCCCTTCCCCGAAAATAAACCTTTGAGTAAAACCCCCTCCGAAAAAAAAATCCTGGGTTCGGCCTTGGCTCCAGCATATTTTAACTTTAATTAGTTTTTGAATAATAGTCACTTCTTTACTTGTATTATTTGAAAAAAACTACGTTTTCTAAAGAGTTAAAGAGGCTGAGTTACAAGGTCGAACCTTAAAACGTACAGGGATTAGGAGGCACAGTTGGGGGGCTACCACCCCCCAAACCCCCCGCTTTCGCAGCCTTTAAATATAAAAAAAATTTCTTTAAACTGAAAGTAAGGAGCGACATTAAAACTTAAAAAGAACAGAAATTATTCCGTATATGAAAGAGGCTGTGCCCTCCTCAACGCCTCGCTCTTTACGCTAAAGTTTGACTTTCTCACAACTCTTTTTTTAAACAATAAAAACTTTAGCGTAAAGAGCGAGGCGTTGAGGAGGGCACAGCCTCTTTCATATACGGAATAATTTCTGTTCTTTTTAAGTTTTAATGTCGCTCCTTACTTTCAGTTTAAAGAAATTTTTTTTATATTTAAAGGCTGCGAAAGCGGGGGGTTTGGGGGGTGGTAGCCCCCCAACTGTGCCTCCTAATCCCTGTACGTTTTAAGGTTCGACCTTGTAACTCAGCCTCTTTAACTCTTTAGAAAACGTAGTTTTTTTCAAATAATTTCTGCACGTTTTTGTACAGTTTATTACTTATTATTGCTTGACTAACTGTTAGCTGATCGTGTCAGGAGTTAAAGTTGGGGGGCTTCCGCCCCCCAAACCCCCCGCTCTTGAACATTCTTGTGTTAAGGCTTTTAATTCCTGAATACTCAAATCACGTCGTACAGGGTGCCTCCTAATCCCTGTACGTTTTAAGGTTCGAACTTGTGACTCAGCCTCTTTAACAGCCCCCCAACTGTGCCTCCTAATCCCTGTACGTTTTAAGGGTCGACCTTGTAACTCAGCCTCTTTAACTCTTTAGAAAACGTAATTTTTTTCAAATAATTTAAAAAAGAAACTGAGTTTCTTTTCAAAGTATATAAAAAAGTTGCTCTGATGGTGAATCGAACCCGAGTTTTCCGCGTGAAAGTCTGAAGTCTCAGCCGCTGGACTATACAAACACAATAGTAATTGATGTTTAGCAAATAGAAGGTATTTTCGACGCAAGCAAATTCCCAAAAATCTTGATATGTGGTTTTTGGAAAACAGGGAAGGAGTGATCAGATTGAGCTGAAATTTCGACGATAAGCTCCCAGGCCCCAGGAAAGCTTATCCTCTAAATTTCAGCCCGATCAGACAACGTTAAAGGGGGGGTTGTGGAGGGAAAAATTAACATGGGCTAATATAGGAAAACGAGGTTTTTCGTAAATGTAAATTCGGGGGATAATTTTTTCGGTCTGAAAATATCAAAAGGCCCTAACAGGTCGAATTCTGCTTCGAATGAGTCCTCATTCAACCGGATCCGTTGCCAACTGTGGCCTGTAGGCGTGGCTAACAAAAAAAAAAAGAGATGAATTTTAAGTGGCTATATTTGGTTTTTTGAAAACAGGGAAGGAGTGATCGGATTGAGCTGAAATTTCGAGGATAAGCTCCCGGGCCCTAGGAAAGCTTAACCTCTAAATTTCAGCCCAATCGGACAACGTTAAAGGGGGGCTGTGGTGGGAGGGTCCAAACTTCCGGCCCAGTTTACCCCATGAAGATAAAGTCGGAGGAGGATGAAATTTTGCAAGTTTCTTAGTTTGAGCTTGGGCTACAAAATGCAATTACCGCCGTCTCTCTGCGACCTCTAGGACCTGAAATCGCTTAACATTGTGGTGGGTCGCCTCTTTATAGAGGCACAAGTGTGCCTCCTTGACAGTATCAACTTCAATTGGGCTTAATTTTCAAATAACTAAAAAGTAAAGGAAACTATAAGAAAAAGACTACTTTTAAAGATCCATTTTTTTTAAGAAAAATTTTTAGGTTTTTTCCTGCTTTGAAGTGGGATAGAGAAATGAAAATTTTCTGGTCGAACAAGTTAATACTCAAACTTGGCCAAACGATTTGCACAAAATATTTTAAGTATTCTTGTCACTAAGATTTAATGACCCATTTGGCTTTGAATCAGAACTAGTGTTTTGCCAAAGTATGTTTGACCTTACATTTCTTATATATTTAAATTTTTATTTCAGTGATCATTACTTGCCGAACGACCATCACGGGTCTGTACCTTTCAACCTTATTGGTTTCCCTCCAAGTCAAGTTGACATCATGCCAGATTCAAAGTCAGGTCATGATTTGAATGCACGCTTTATAGAAGAACATTTGAGGGCGACGAGTATGCAGAGAAACTTTCATATGCTACCTGGATATTACCATCCCTATGAACCAGCAATAAATGTGCTGCAAAGAGAGCAAATGGGTTTTACAGGGTCGTAAGACCCTTCCGTATTTTTAAGGAAGTTGTATTAACATCGATTTGTTTGAGGTTTAATTGTAAGGATGTAAACACTATGATCTTGAATGATCTCTTCAGAAGCCAAATGGGTTAACTCAGCTTTTAGTGATTATAGTATTGATGCACTTTGATTAATTCTTTACTGGGCATGTTCTTATGAAAACTTCCTTGAGAAATGTTAGTACCCTGAATGGGGGTAAAAAAAAATTTTTTTCTCTTTTTTAAAGCAAATTTGACTGATGGTATTAAAATTTACTTTCAGAGATTATTCATCTTCAACTTCAATTTGATATTTTGGCTATTTTAAAGTCAATCAAAAGATTTTAGTATCTTGTCCCTTTGGTTAAATTACAACTATAGATTTTTTACAAAATTACAAGGGAAAATGAACCTCAAGGGGAAGGAAATAGCGGGACAAAATACCATATTTTTTCAGTACTATTTCTGCTTTGAACCTCGACTAATGAAGTTATTTCTGATCTGTGATGATTGTTTGTATATAAAGCTACCGTATGTTAAGCTATGAAAAAGTGAAGTACATCGCTAAGTAATCTGTATTTGATATTGATATTTTTGTCCGCACTACGTATTGACTTTTTACTAGCAGCTAGTTTATAGAGTTCTTGTATAAACTCTTCGTGTATAAGAACTTACACATCGATTGATTATATTATAATAAATATTTCGGATATTTTCGGCTGTTGTTGGCTATTTTGTAAGCTAGCTTATGTTTTTACAAGCAGCCTTCTTATAGAGTTCTTGTATAAATTCTTCTTTTATAAGAAATTGCTCATCAATTGACCATATTATAAGGAATATTTCGGCTATTTTTGGCTGCTGTTGGCTATTTTTGTAAGCAGTATATATTAACTTTTGTATGAAGCATTTGCTAGATTGTATAAGAAAATCGAGTTAGAATTTTTGGTTATTTTTGACTATTTTTTCAAGCACTACGTATCAGCTTTTATTAAGCACGTTCTAGCTTATATGAGGTTTCTGTTGTACAAGGAAAGTTTATATATAAACCGGTTAGAATGACTATTTCTGGCTTTATTGGCTATTTTTATATGGACGACACATTGATTTATGTGTGAAATGTGTGCTAGCTCCTATAAGAAACTAGACTATGAGCTTATATTCTTCTGGGATAATTTTTTTATGTTTACAAAAGCCTCCGACCACCACTCTTAAAGCTTGATTTTATTTGTTTAGTTTTTAAGCCTTTCAAGAGTTGTTTTTTGGCTATTTTATGCTTAATTGTTTTTTTAGTTTTTCATTTTAATTTAAGCTTTGAATATTTTAAACTTAAACCTGATTTCCAAGCTTTCAAGGTAATTTTTCAATTTCAACTTTCAATCTTTTAAGCTTAAACTTAATTTTTTAACTGTCTTAGGATTAATGTTTGGATTTACAAAAGCATACAGCCTCCAGTTACCTTTTTAAGTTTAACTCTATATAAGAACAAAGAAACAAACCTAACGAACTTGGTGACAGCAAATCAACTACTCAGTTTAACTTAAACTTTTTTTTCCTCGACTGAATGTCTATATTTGGCCCTAAGCCAAAATTTAAAATCGGTACTGTTGTATTAAACGGACTCTTTTATATAGTGCTAGTTTGGTTAATGCTAATGAAATAAAATAAGATGAATATATAATAGTTTAGAAACAAATTTGGGCTATATATTTGCACATTGGGGGGGGGGGGGGGCAAAGCATACCATATATTAAATACGTAACCTAACCTAGGTACCTTTCCCCCCCTCCCAAAAAAAAAAAAAAAAAAAAATTAAATACAGTTCTTGCCTTTGTTTATATCCCATAAGGCCTGTTTTCATCACGCGTCTCAGTCTATTTCGTGACTGATATGTATTGCCGTAGATAAAAGAGTCCGTTTAGTATAACAGTACCTTCAAATCTTAAGAAGATTCAAAATCTCCATGATTACTTCACGGCTACGCTTGTTTAAAAGAACAATCTAGATTTTTTTTTATATTAAGAAATTTAAGGAGTCAGTCACCCTTAAATATCATTAAGAAATTAGTCATATCTCACATGGTTAAAAGCAGATTAAAGTTACATGGTCAAAACCCCCTTACTGACATAGTTGTGTTAATTGGGCGTTCAATACAATGATGAAGGCAATGAATATCGGGATGTTTTCTGCTGATGTTTGAAGAAGCCCTATGGATCTGTCTTACTTAAAAACTTCGATCCCAGTATCCCAAGCATGCTTATAGATTCTGCTTGGTTGGGTCGCGTCTTGAAATTTCTATCTTCTTGAAACCTATTTAAAAGTATAATTTCTAAAAGTTCATGTGTAATACCAGAAATCCATAATAAATTTATAAAGCTTATCTGCAACCAGCTCTGACAGGGCTTTTAGCAGGAATGCCATCTATTCCAGGACTATTTTGGTTTTTGAGCAGTTTTATTTACTGAAAAGTTCCTCCCTAATCGACGTGTCCGTACAAATATTCTGAAGAGCATGGCTTTCTGATGGGCTAAGAGAGGCTATGGAGTAGAAATTTCTGCTGCGAAAAACTCCCTGTCCTAGTGATTCTTGGACGTTTGCCCACCATCTTTTGATTGCCAAAACAGGCATGGCAAACCTTAAGTACATTAAAATGATGTGCTTAGGAATATACCAATTTTTAAGAATATAAAAATTGCTTCAAAATTTCGAAAATCTCAAATTTTTGGGGAAGAGGCTTTTGGCAGGAAGCAAACCTCCCTCACGTATCCATGTCTGTTTTGAGGAGTCCGTTGACGTCATTGCTTATTATTCAAACCTTGTTTCCTTATATATAATTTATTATTGCAGTGATAATAAGTTTGTTTTTTAATAGAGGCCACAATAAGCTTTTCAGAAGAGTCTATACAAGACTTTAAAGAGACTCGGAATCTTTTAAACAGAGACAAAGTTTAACTGGAGACTAAAAGAACTGATTATCGCTGAATTCGGTAACATTAAGATCAATCTTTCACGCTAAGCATGGCTATAATCAGTGGCGTCGTTTGGGGGTGGCAAGGGGGGCAGTTGCCCTCCCCCCAATAAATTGAAAAAGCTATTAAATAGCCCATGCCCCTTGACTCTCTAGATGTGGAACTTTTTTGTCCCCTCAATAAAAATGCTGGAGCTGCGCCCCTGGCTATAATGGAGTTCAGTTTGTGTATTTTGCTTATAAATCCTTAAGCATATTAGTTCCAATTATTTGCGGTTCGTATGCTTTTGCGTAACGTAGTATACATTATACAGCCTAAATTATTATCTAAGTGAGTTGCATATATTTGGTTATCACGTTGGTTGTGCGATTTGAATCTAACGACATAGATTATCAAATTATTCTTTCCAGAATTGCATAGGAAAATATTCTTGAATTATGTTTGCTCTCTGGTGTACGTTTTCTTCCAGCCATTTATATTCTTAGAAGCCTAACCATAAAATACACAAAAGAAAGGGAAAATAGCAACAGAAACTCACTTCGTTTTCTTTGTGAAATCCGTCATCGCCGTTGGTATAATTCATGCCAGAGGTTTGTGATTCAAGTTTTAAAAAAAATGAGCTTTTGAACTGGAAAGGATTCGTCTTCATTTAAATTTGTTGGCCTTTTGCAGCGAAATTGTTGCTCAATCGAGATATCAAAAATCCTATAAACATCCAATTTCTCTTATGTGATCAATCTAATAATCTGTGCTAACTATGGAAATGACCTATTTCTATGGATAGTGGTGGTTCTAGACTTGGACAGGGGGGGGGGGCTACCCCCATTTTTTCTTAAATTAAATTCCTCTTATTTTATATACTTAGGTATACATTGCCCCCCCCCCCAGATTACGCGGCCTAAAGCCACTACTGTCTATGGATTTGCTTTTATGTTATTTTCTTTCTCATTCGCGCTCTTATTGCTCATTCCTATTTGTACCTTTAATTGTATTTCACATGTTTCTTTATATGTTATATTACCAGTAATATATCTGAGAGTATCATAGCTTGAATCGTTAGTTGACTGCCAGCTATTAAATGTTGTTGATATAGTGCTTTCAATTTGTTGTTTTAAATATTATAGGTATAAATAAAGTATTCGTTCAATTCTTTTTCTACTATTTTGAGTAAAAGAGTAGCACAATTTTGGAAGATGTTAATAAATCGAGTCAGTATTATAAAAGTAAATATCGTATTGAAATAAATATTGTGAATGCATAAAACAAATATTATAGCCCAAAAAATATTTTATCAAGTCATATTTTGTCAGCGTATCAAGAACGAATCGTCAGTGTTGTCGAGTTTCTAGCTTTCATGTAATAAAAATGTTTTCATGAAAAATAAATGTTTTTACTGAGAAATAACGCAAACGAGGCAGTATCCAGAATTTTTGCTCAGAGGGGGGGGGGATACAAAAAAAAACTACAAAAAATATCACAACACATTTTTCTTTTTTACTTTTTTACGAGTCACATAAATTTCGGGGGGGGGGGGGTCAAACTCAGTAGCCCCCCTGGATACGGCCTTGGCCTCATATTTCATTATAGTTTTGCTCATATTGCTCGTTTTCATATTTCGTTTTACATTTTGCTTATGACACTTTTCTTTGATTCTTGGCTGAACAATATTTATAAATTAGTTTTGTGTTTAAAGGATACAACTACTATTACTAGATATCTTATTTGCTGCGCCAAATCACTTGAAACCAAGGAAACCAAGACAGCTGCACACGCCTCTGCTCCACCTGAATCTGTTCAAAGTCTTGCTATTTCTTCTCTTCTCAAGAAGTCCTAATTCCCAATAAATCCTTTTTCAACGTCTTTTGAGCACGATCTGCTTTTCGTTTGACCCAAAATGGATGGCCAAAAAGTGTTGTTTTAGGTAATATGTCATCCTTCATCTATAAAACGAGATCTAGCCATCTTGAATTTTTTTTCATTATAATCCTATAAACTTTCCAAAAACAGGAGAGCAGGAAAAGCTATGAAACAGGAGAGAAGAGACTTAGAACAAGAGAAGGAAAGTAGAAACTTCTAGGGATTGATTTAAACCAGTCAGCACTCGGGTTAAAAAGTTGGTGCCCCTGGTCAACAAACCGATTAGAGATATCTGATTATGATTATTTTAGTTCTTTAAAGAATAAGTAAGTATGACGGCACTAGACACTTTAGGTCCAAACCGGCGGTGCTGATCTCCGTTTCGTGGCCCTTCAGCCAGGAAGTGCAATGGGGTGTTGGGGGCCAGCCAACCTGTTGAATAAGGAATATATTTATTTAACTGTTTTAATATCATTAATATATTTTATGACATATATATTGTATAATAACCTTCAAGAAAAGCTCTAATATTCCACGTAACAATGTTTTATTGGTGACACAGTGCACATACAATTTAAATTGTGTACAATCAACCTTATCCTGTAGATTAAAACTTGAATCTGCGTGCTTTTCTTGAAGCAAATGTCTTCATATGAAAGCTTCGAAGCCACGTAGCATTGAAGCCACATATTCGAAACCACACTTCGAAGCCACAAGCTTCGAAGCCACATATTACACTCAAGTTTGTCAACCACTGCTTGGCGGTCCTATTTCTAAGATGGTTTTTAATTAACCTCACTTTGCTGAAGCTTCTTTCATTAGAACGAAATATAGTTAAACGCATCTTCAAGGCAAACGTTGGCACGTTCCAACGCTGGCAATTCGGGGTTTGAATTTTATCTCATCAGATCCAAAAGTCTCTTACGAGCGGGTGTCCCCTACGAACCAGCTTTTGTCTCTCTTACCTATCGAAAATGGGTTTTCCTCTTGACCTTCTAAAGGGCTATAAGCATTACATTCAGAGTTGCTGTGACTCTGAAATTCCTTTCCACATAAACGATCCCAAGATGGTGGCAGTAAGCAGCCAAGAACGACTTAGTCATGAGTCTCTTACCTATTGTAAATGGGCTTTCCTTCTGACCTTCTATAGGAATATAGGCATCACATTCAGGGTTGCTGTGACTCTAAAATACCTTTCCACATAAACGAGTCCAAAGATGGTGACAATAAGCAGCCAAGGACGACTTTTGTCATGAGTCCCTTACGTATAGCAAATGAACTTTCCTTCTGACCTTCTACAGGGCTATAGGCATTACATTCAGGGTTGCTGTGACTCTGAAATACCTTTCCACATAAAAGAGCCCCAAGATGGTGGCAGTAAGCAGCGAAGAGCAACTTTTGGCTTAAGTCGAGTCCTAACAAATTCCTAGTATCCAAGGATATAAAAAAATGACCTTTTAAGTATGTTTATCTTGCAAACCAATAATTAATTTGTTTCCCTTCTCTTTGCTAATTTGGTTTCATCCCTTAAAAAAAAAAAAACAAAGACAATATTTGTGTAATTAATATTTAATGCAACTGAAATTTTATACAAACTCACTAGTGTTTTCTAAGCGATATCAATGAACTATTCTATAGGTAAGATTAAAACACAACAATTAGACTCAATAGCAAAAACAAGGAAAAATCATAAAACAACCCTACTTTCTACTATAATAAAACCGTCGACCATCTTTCTTGTGCAAATAGATCAACAATTTGGAAGACTTTTTGGCTACAAAATTTACATACAGTAAAGAACCTTGCGCTTTATTTAAACATTAAGCCCATTTTTGAGCTAAATGGTATTCTGTTTTCTCAAAGCGTAGGCAGGCTTTCGCTATCCAGACAGATTGCCACAAAACTATTTCGTCATTGCTTTTTGTGCCATTGATATTTGATCATTACCAAGAGTGTCTGTATAAAAATAATGGAAAACTATGTACTTTGATACTATGTACTATGAACTTTGAAACTACGTACTATGTACTCCGTTATCAGACAAAGTATCCTTGTTCTTTTCTGTCATTGGAAAAAAATGTCATTGGATAAAGCTTGATGTTTTTTTTTGTCATTATAAAGATTTTCATGATTTTTTCCGTCATTGGATAAAGTTCCATTGTTTTTTTTCAGCCATCGCAAGAAATGACCTTTTTTCTATAATCGGACAATTTAGTCATATGGTAAAATGTTATAAAACGATATTTCAGTGCCAGGGATGAGTATAATTTTTTACCCCACCCCTTAACAGCATCGGTTTCGTCAATAGCACGTCGGCGTCGTCAACGGCACAAGTGCCTATACTCCTCACCCAGCTACAAAACCACATTTAAATAATTTCTTAGACCACACTGCTTTTCCATTTACAAAAAATTAAACAAGAAAAACGGGTTTTAATTTCTATAAAGCAGTGTATTCACTGCTTTATAGAAATTAAAACCCGTTTTTCTTGTTTAATTTTTTGAAAACCACATTTATAGTCATATCTTGGTTAACCTTTGGCATATATAATATTTCCTTTGTGTTTTGAAAAATCTTTGGTATAATTCTTAACACAAAATTAAATTAAAGCTGGTAAAATACTTTTGAAAATGAACAACAAGGGTAAACAACAAAATTTTGAGATAATCAAAGATAGTTGAAAATGAAGTTATTTGATGATTTATCGAAAATTATATGATTAATTAGATTATTACGTAGCAATCAATTGATGTGTTAGAATTTCTAGATAAAATTAATAATTAAAATTATTATATTAATTATTTAATAAAAATTTTCATACACATAAATAATTAAAATAAATTAAACAACTAAATCTTGTAACCACTAAATTAATTGGCATCACCTTTCATTACTTGCAAAAGTATTGAACTCAATTAACTGACAGAACGAAGAAGATAACTTGTTGTAGAAATAAAAATTTCCAACAACAAGAAAAGAAATGTGAGATATAAACCTTATAAACCTATCCGGGTCAAAGCTCTTTATCTAGCTGACATTATTTCTTTATTGCCTTCCTAGAGAATAGCCTAATCCAATAGAAACTTTACAATAAAAAACTGTTAGAAGATCAGAAAAAGATCAAAATCAAAACGAAGATTAATGAGCGTAAGGACGCTTCGGCATGTACATTAGTTCAAACTGACATTGCAACAGTCGCTCTGTTATTCTAACTATAGTTATTATGAGGAATAGCTGAAACAAACACACATAAATTTCTTACTAATTTAAGCTTTTAAAGACATCGAAATGATGGTCTTTGGATACTTACAGTATCATTTCCTTTTATAGTTTTGTTTATAACCTATAAAACATCCCCCTCCCCCTACTACTTAGAATTTCCAGAATTAGTTGATATAAAAGTCAAACAAATATCAAATTATTTTACAGAATTTGCTACAATCAGTTATTGCTTATTTCTTTTCTTTAAATTCTCCCTCCTCAATTCCTAGTAATATATACTCAACAAAAAAAATGAGCTAAAATCTATGCATGCTAGTGAGTATCAGAAAATTTGGCACTTTTAAAGAAATCAGACCACACTAGACACCACTACGTTGCTACGCCAAAACGTAGTGGGATCGCCTAGTACCTCTTACTTTCATAAATATTTTTACTCCATTGTACCATAAATAACGTCGCGAACTTTAAAATGCCTATAAATGGTATAGCCAATCACAGTTGCGAGAGTGGCAACAGCAAGTGCGCTACCTACTGCAATTGGAACTGTTTCATCTCGCTTTCTTCTATGGGAAATATAATCCTCAGGACAAGAGATATCTGGAAAAAAAAAACAAAAAAAAAAACAGTTCTCACATCTCAATTTTTTTGAGATTTATATACAGAGCAAAATGAAAGTACCAATCACAAATGAAAAATAATTTAGGACTCAGTATGAGTCCTAAATTTAAAAAAAAAATTCACACTCTCTGATGATACAAATTTGATTATAACTGAATATCTCTATCTCCGGCGCAAAACGAGTGAAGTTAGTTGGTTTTTCTAATATTTCCCAGAAAGTATGAGTCAGCTTCTAGTTTTCTATCATTTAATCTGATCTCTTCTCCAAGCTGTACAAATTATGGCAAGACCATTCATTGGAACGTTCATCCAAGCTGTACAAATTATGGCAAGACCGTTCATATGGCAAGAAATTTCATTTTCAGAGGTAGTAGCTTGCTTTGCTAACAACTTTTCTGAAAACACATTCACATAATCTACACTGCTTACAAAGTCATGCTATAATGAGACTATCTAATAATAGACCGTTAAAACTATTTCTTAAAGAAGAAATTCTTCCTTTATTTCCTTTTTTTATTTTTTTTTATTTTATTTTTTTTTTTTTTTTAACTTGAGTGTAACTAAATCTTTGACCATAACATTCTAGAGTAACTAATTATTTTTTATAAACAAATTTGTGCCTTTAGAGCTTTAGATTTACAAAACTTTCTCTTTTTAGAAAACGTTTGTAGAGACGTGGAAAAGTGTAGAGGAAAGTGTGAATATTGAGGGATATGAACAGTTTAAAGTATGCAGGAAAAAAAAAATAGAAATAGTAGAACGTACGGGGGCCTATCTGTGTTCGTGAAAGAAAAACCGTTTGCTTCAGTTAAAAGGCTACCTAGTAAATCTGAGAATGTTGTGTGGATTATGCTTCGTTTAAAGTGCTCAGTAATGTATATTATATTAGGTTCCGTATATTTACCGCCTCAGTCTAGCTCATATTCAAACGAAGATACTTGGAAACTTCTGTCTGAGGAAATGGCTGCTCTACGTTTGAAGTACCCGCGCATGGGATTCTTATTGATGGGGGATTATAATGCGTACACGGCCGATTTTTTAGAACAACGTGAAACTTGTGATGTTTTTAATTTTGCAGATCCTTCAATTCAAGAAGAAGAAAGTTTGGAGAATTTAGGGGGAAGGCATACAAAGGACAAGGGAAGGAGAAAGAAAACACTTGGGGAAGTAAGCTTTTACATTTTTATGGGGAGTATGGTTTGGTTATGGTTAATGAAAGGTTTGAAAGGATAAGGAGATAGGAGAGTTTTCATGTTTGTCGGGTATGAACCCAAGTTTAATTGATCATATTTTAGTTGATGGTTGTCGTTTGTCGTGCTGTGCGGATTTTGAGGTTCTGGAAATAGTTGGCTCCGACCATTTGTCATTGCTGTTAGAGATCAGAGTAGAAGATCGTCGACGGAAAAATAAGGTTATAGAAAAGGTTTTGGAGAATAGTGTACTAGATTTAAGAAAACAATATAAAAATAGAGAGAGCAGTAGATATTTATGATGAAGATTTAATTAAGGTTAATGTAGATAACGAAAATTTAGAGAAAAAGAGGGAGAAGATTATTGAGTTAGTTGAAGTGGGCAAAGTAAGTGAAGCAGTATGTAATTTAGAAGAATCGCTGAGGCAGATATGCAAACTACGGAAAGAGAAGAAATCGACGAAAACATTTTTTTAATACGAGTGTGTGAGTCTTCGACTCATTGTACAAGACAGCCTGAGAAAAGTACGCTCATCCCAACCGCAAGGAATAGAGAATAATTTAAAAATTTACAGAGAGGATAGAAAGTGGTATAAGAAAATGATAAGAGAGAAAAAACAATGCGAAGCAGCGAAGAAAGAAAAAGAACTTATTAAGCAATTCAGGGAAACAGATACACATCAATTCTGAAAAGCTGTACATAGGCCGCTGAAGGGAGAAGCACACGAGACATGTTCTTTGGAACCTGAAGAGTGGGAACAGCACCTCAGGACACAATCGGTAAACGGAAACCGAATGAAAGGAGATATCCAAAACATTTTACCAGAAATTATACCTTTTGGACCCATGACGGAAGGAGACACGAAATTGATAGCACCAATTTCGGAACAGGAGATATGGGAGGCTGTGAAATCAGCTAAAGAAAAAGTTACAGGTAGAGACGGAATTCCACTACGAGTATGGAAAAAGGCAAGAGAAGTATGCATACCCGTTTTAACTGTCGTTTTCAGACACATATTTTTAATGTGCAGCTGGCCAATAGAATGGACAACATCTATAGCTGTACCATTATATAGCAATAGAAACAGCAAAGAATTCTCGAATTACCGACTGATCCAGATTTCTCCCATAGTTAGCAATATTTTTTGTAAGATAGTAGATAGTCGGCTAAGAAAATGGCTAGAAGAATTAGGGAAATTAATAGAGGAGCAGGGCGGGTTTAGGAAAGAATGGAGCACAATAGAGCAGGTTTATATTTTGCATAGTATAGTTAGAAAAGGAATCATGAAAAGAGGGGGTAGGATTTAGGTAGCGTTCTTGGACGTAAGAGGGGCTTTTGATAATGTTATCAGAGCTATGCTAGTTCAGCAACTTTAAAAGATCGGATTACTTGTGAATTTTGCTAGATTAATTGTAGGAATATATAGTTCAGTAAGCCTAGTTGTTAGAATACTAGGTAAGGTATCTGGGAGAATTTTGACGCGGATAGGTTTAAAACAGGGATGCCCACTGTCACCGATTTTGTTCAACGTGTATTTTAATGATACAGTTGATTTCTTCAAGGATAAAAGTGCTCCGGAAGTATTGATAAGTGTTTCGAAAATATGCATGCTCTTGTTTGCTGATGATATTGCTCTCATAGCACAATCGGCAAAAGAAATGCAAACATTATTAAACATAATGGAGGAATATTTGGATATGAAAGGATTAGAATTAAATAAGAAGAAAACAGTAATTGTAGATTTTAGGAAAGGTGGAAAATTAAGGAAAGATGATGAATTTAGATTTAAAGGTGATTTTACAGAGATTAAAAAAGAATTCGTGTACTTAGGAGTTAAGTTTTTTTGGAATGGTAAGTATGCACAGGAGGTTAAGCATAGAGTACGAAAGGGAAATATGTGTATGAATTTAATTTTAAAAAGTGAGGTTGGAAAGATTAGGGACTTAGCAATGCATAAATATTTATTTAGGACTAAACTCCTCCCGGTTATGCATTACGGGTGTGAGCTTTGGGGTTTTAGAGAAAGTGAGGAGTTGGAGAGAATGCAAAGAAATTATTTTAAGCGAGTTTTTAGGGCCCATAAATCCACTCACAGTGTTGTACTGGAGGGGATTTAGGACTAAGTTGGTTAAGAAAAGATAGGTCAATAAGAATGGTGAAGTTTTGGATAAAAATTTTAAGAAGTAAAAATATGCTAGCGAAAGAAGCGTATTTTAGTTTGTTGGAGGATAAGATAGAGGTAGGGTGGCCACAAGAAATTAAGAAAATTTTAGATGAAGTAGGATATTCGTATTTTTGGAATGAAGGTCAGGGATCGAATTCGGATACCGTGGTTGATAAGGTAAAAGAAAGGTTACACGAGCAAGAAATACAGCAGTGGCAGGCTCGAAAGGAAGGATCTCTGAGTCTGTATAGTACAGTGAAGGACACGTGGGGGGAAGAAGTTTATTTTAAGTTGGGGTTGAAAGGGGAAGAAATAAAATGGATTTTGAATTTAAGGGGAGGGTTGATTGATATTGGGGAAAGAGAGAGGAAATTTAGGGGTCATAGTGTTAACCCAGTCCCTTGTCCGATGTGTGGCGAAGATGATGAGGATATTTTTCATTTTTTGGGAAATTGTAAGGAATTGGCGGATCTGAGAAATGAGTGTTTTTCGCTAGTGTTGGCAGATAGAAGGTGGGTGGAAGGGATTGTAGGATCACGAGTTAAAATGACATTAAGGAATTTGGCTAAGTATGTTGATGAAGGGCTGATACATCGTGTAAGATGTATGTCTTTATAAATATTTTCGTGAAGATTCATATATAAGTACGTTTTTTCTGTTTAATTTATTTGTGTGTTTTTTTTAATTTATTTGTGTTTTTTGTTGGTTTTGATATGTTTATGTTCTGTTTTTTTTTCCTATGGCCCGATGGCTTTTTTTGGAAATACATACATACATACATACAAAGTTATTGCGCCTTTCAACTATGCTGAACAAAAAAGCTATCTCAAAATTTCGATCAGACGATTTTGAGAAAAATGTGGCGTGGGAGGGGCCTAGTTGCCCTCCACTTTTTTTGGTCACTTAAAAAGAGCACTAGAACTTTTTATTTCCGTTAGAATTGCCCTATCCCGACGTTCTAGGTCCACTCGGTCGATACGATTGCCCCTGAAAAAAAAAGAGTATCTGTGATCTTTCTTCTGGCAAAATTTACAAAATTCCGCCGTTTGTCAGATATGAGCTTGAAACCTCTACAATTCTTTGATACTCAGAGTTTGATGGTGTGATTCTCATTAAAATTCTATGACTTCAGGGGGGTCTGTCTTCCTTTTTTCGAAAATCAGAAAAATTTTCTCAGGCTCGTAGCTTTTAATGCGTAAGATTAAACTGAATGAAACTTATATATTTAGAATCAGCATAATAAGCAAATTCTTTTAATACATCTATTGGTATCAAAATTTGTTTTTGGAGTTTCAGTTACTCTTGAACAGGGTCGCTCCTTACTTATAGTGCGCTGCCACGAACTGTTTGATTACCTATCAAA
This sequence comes from Artemia sinica, assembly GCA_027921565.1. Taxonomy (NCBI): domain Eukaryota; kingdom Metazoa; phylum Arthropoda; class Branchiopoda; order Anostraca; family Artemiidae; genus Artemia; species Artemia sinica. Next base: position 71,998,012 of record CM051262.1, read on the forward strand.
ATCCAAACAGAGATCATGAAATATTGATCGTTTTTTCTGCGCTACCCAAAGTATAGTATTAAAAAAACTTTACAGTTTCATGAAATGTAATCAAACAAACAGAAAAGGTTTTTCAACTAAAGTAAGAAGCAAGTTTAAAACTTAATACAAATATAAGTGGCACTGTTCTATTAACTAGGCAACAGGCGAGAAGTGAAGTTTGGTTAATGTGAATAAAATAAAACAAAATATGATGAAAATATAATTGTTTAGAAACCAATTTCGGCTATATATTTGCCTGGGGGTAAAGCATAGTACATATTAAATACGTAACCTAACCTAACCTAGGTACCTTTTTCCCCCCTAAACCACAAAAAAATAAAGTTTAAAGAAAGTTCCCGGAGTAAGAAACCCCTGGTTTGTTCAGCGTCTCGTAGGAATTACCGGGTAATGCCTATTTGATCTTTGCTTTTCTCGAGTGGATCTTTGCTGTCTCGGGTGTTGCCTAGCTAATAGAACAGTACCTAAATTACTCTGTATGTAAGGGGTCTTTCCCCCTGCTCAACACCTTGCTCATTAAACAATACTTTTTTAGTGCTTTGAAAAATCCTTTTTTTTCCAATTGCAAATATTCTTAAGAAATTTGAAAAAACTAAACTTCAAAGTAAAGAGTAAGAAGCTAAGGAGGAGACAGCCCCCTTCATATAAAGAATAATCTGTTCAAATAGGTTTTAAATCTGTTCCTTGCTTTCAGTTGAAAAGCTATTTTTTATTTGATTTTTTATTGTTTTCCAAATCATACCAAGCCTAACCAAGATATCATCTGAGGCACCGGTCCCTTAAATCCCTGGTTAATTGGTTTTAAAATGTGTAAATCAATAAATGTACGTTGATTAATACCGTCCTACGTTTAAATTTGCAATTTCAATTTTGGATAAAAATTGAATATACTTAAAAAGTTGGCAATGAATAGTAATTTTGGTGAAAAGTCCTTGTAAATATTACTAATAACGAATTTCGGTTGGATAAAAAGGAGTATTATTGTTTTTATGGATGGAAATTCTGTGATACTTTTGATCTTCTACATAACTGAGGCCATTACAACCTCTGCAATAGGATTTTCTTATCGATAAATAAATTACATACATTTGTTTAAATACATTGAAGTACTTCATATAAAAAGAAAAATATTACCATTTAAAATTTCTGAAAACTAAGTTCCTAGCAGTATTTGCCACCACAAAGAAATTTCCTGGTGGGGCTGATGATGACCTGCCTTGCCTTGTCCACCTGTGTTCTGGTAGATATGAGAATGTAACGTTTTAGCTGTATAGAGAAACATTTCAATTAATTCCTACTCCCTCCTACTTCAGTCAATATTTATCTGAAGCATCATGACGAGTAAGCAGTTTGTCAATTAAAACGTACTTTTTAGGAATCTACCCTACCGTCACCTAAACAATGACTCACCCCCCCTCTAATTATAGCTGATACGCAATTACAGATCATCAAGCATAGCCTAGTTTCATTACAAATAAAGCGAATCAACTTGGTTGAATCCAGTACAGCCACCGTGTGGCATTACTTATTTTGTAACTGGGAAGCCTAAAATATAGTTATTTATACTTTTAAATCAATAAGCTTCTCAAAATTTTAAATTGATTGTAAATTCATCCTTTTCGGGGTAAAGTCTGTATGGTCACTTAAAAAAGAGCTTAAGATTTACGTTTGAATGAGCTCCCTCCCAATTATCTTGGACCTTCGGTTTGATACAATCACTCTTGGGAAAAAACAAAACAAATAAACATACATCGACGATGTTTCTTCTGAAAAAAAGTGAAATTCCATATTTGAAGATTGAAATTTAAAATATCTACGGTTGGGTTTTCTGATATGGTGTATCTAATAAAGGGATTTTTAATAAGATCGCTTGCTTTTTAGGGGGTGTTTCTCCTTTTTTTTCAAAAATCAGGCATATTTTCGCATATTTTTGGTTTTGGGTGGGTAAAAATAAACTGAAATAATTTTATATATTTAGAAGCAGCATAAAAAGCCAATACTGCTGGTGTAGCAATTGTCATGAGAATTCCATTTTTAGTTTTGGTGAATATTGATCGAAGTCACTTTTTACTTCCAGTTTTTTATCACAAACTATTTGATAAGATTCTCTTGTGACGAATTTTTTTTTAACCTGTTCATTTTATTTAGTTGAATAGGACAATAAAAAGAAAGAGGGTCAATTTGACAGCTGGATACTAAGTTTAAATTTTGTTTTTCTTTCGCAATTCCATTTTTTTTATGTCTGAATACATAAGGGATTTAAGTTCGAGGGGGAGAATTGTCCTGTTATTAAAGAGGTACATCTTACATGGCCGTTATAAAATCAATACGTGGCATCTATATAGGCAGGATGATTTTTGAGTATCTCTACTCCTTCTGTAAACTATTCTAAGGCGTAGGAAATTGCATAAGGACAAGTCTACATCTGTTATAATCTACGGAAGCACCAAATCTTTCTGTAATTTTGGCTTGAATTTGATTTTCTTTTAAGATTAAATGCATAATCATTAAATATATTATTGATCCCTTTGCCAGGAATCCTTGTCGCTAAAAATTTACCGTATTTTGTTTCATTTTGCATGTAATTTAATTGCTCTTTTTATTTGAGAGTTTTTCCCTAAAAGTATTTAAAATCAACTTATTCCAAAGAAAAAAATATCCTGAAATATATATTCCCTGTCACCCAACTACAACTGCTATTTTGGCGTCTGCCCCCCCCCCCGAAAATTTTCCGCCGGTACCTTGTTGTCAAGTCCTACCCTGAATAACTGCCATTATTATAGAGATGATAAATAAGAAATTTTGGTTAATTAAAAAAAAAAAGCCAAAAATGAGTTTGTATAAATGAATAGTGCCCAAAATTTCCATGATATGTATAAACAAATCTAAAACTAAGTAATATGGAAATTAACTTGAAAAGGGTTTATGCATGGTTTTCATAAGATGTAAATTTTACAACCGCAATGCAATTTTTGCAGCAAAAGATTCCTTCATCAATATGAAATTTTGTACCGTAAACTGAAATTTTTTGCATGCAATAATCTTTTATCTTTCTAATACATATATAGAAAGAAGAGAAGTGAATAAATCAGGGACATTAATAGTAGATCGAAGAACCATAAACGCGCACACTAAGTAAATATGACCGAATCGTTCAAGAGTTGAGTGGTTATATGGTGGTAAATAGTTCAGCCCCTCAAGCCGTGTCTAATAAAATAGATGGGCACTAGAAATGAGTAGCATCAATCCACGGAAATTTAGGGAAAAGGGGTAAAGAATAAATTTTTCCAAATTTATGGGTGAATGTGTATTTACCCTATTTTTTCAATAAAAATCCTTAAAAAAGCATTTTTTATGACAATACCCCCACAAAGAGAGGTATTTTTGGAAATCTAGGGGGGATCTTGGGGGCCATATTGCTCTGTGATTGCAATGCCATTTCTAACAGAATTTTTTTTTTTGGGTCACTAGTGGTTACAATATGTCACACTAGGATCTCAGCGTGTACTATTGTATCGTAAACTACATACTGCAGGCAAGACCGTATTCAAGGAGAGTTGTTACGGGGTATGAGCCTCTCCCCCTACAAAACTTTGTTCGACTCGTAAAAACGTAACAAAAATGCGTATAAACAAATTTGGATACGTTTTTAATTTTTTGTTGTTGTCTCAAGGTAATATACCCCCCCCTCCCCGAAAAAAAACCTGGATACATCCTTGACTGGAGGTATATTTTTACGTGCACTGGAATTATTGGAGTGAATTATTATGGAGAATATATTCAAAACACGGAATCGTAATTTAAGCTTGTCTGTTGAGCTTTTTTATATCATTTTTATCACTAGGAACTATTTTTAATTTGAAATCTGACATATTTTTCTGCTTAGATAATATTATAATAACGGAGGATCTATTTCGGATATTTATACTTTAATTTTGTTTAACAAGTTTTTAATATTTTGCTTTTTCACGTGAAATCTTTCACTTCCTTTGAAATTATTATATTATATCGGCGAGTGCCTAATTTAATTTTAATAATTCAGTTTTATCACTTTTTCTTTTTAATCACTTTTTCATATTTTATCACTCAAAATTGTTTGTATTATTAATCATAACCATTTATTTTCTAATTTGGTATTATTATAATAATAATAATAATAATAATAATTTTTATTATAAGCCAAAAAACAGGCCATACAGAACAGTATTCTTAATTACACTCCACAAGAAAAATAACATAAATATCAAGTTTCACTCATTGATGTCAACGCTTCATTTACATATTTACATAACTGCCTGATTGACCTTTTTACAGTCGTTTTCAGGATCCCCGGGAACTCTAAGTTACCACCCTCAAAATACTTTTCCCTTAATAGAGAAAGTTGCTGGCACTCGGTGAGAATACATTGTATTGATAAATGTTTTTAAAATTGTCCACGGAGAGAAAATTCTCACCGAAAAATTGAACGAGTTTTTGATTTCTCATTTTACAGAAGTTAAATATCTTATTAAAAGAGCAATAATTATACATATGTGTGTATATATTTTCTCGAAAACAGGACTAGTATTTTTTCTTCTGAAAAGGGGTTCAGTTCCCCCCACCCAAAAAAATGGAGAAAATACTATTATATACCCAATAACCCTTGACTATCCAGATATGGACCCCTCTTGCCCCCCCTCAATAAAAATACTGAAGCTACTCCTCTGCTTATATCTGCTACCAATATAATACTTTTTATTCTGCTAAAAAGAGGAGCAACGTATTTTTAATGATCTATATATAAAATAAACTCAAATTGTCACAGAAAGAAATCACTGTATCACTGCAATAGAAAATATTGTAGAAAAATAGGAGACAGAAGAGTAGGAATTGGAAAAAAATAAAAAAAAACAATGAGAAAGAAAAGATTAAAACCGAAGAAAAAAGATGAAGAAAGAAAAACTATGATCTTTGTTTACCCACCTGGACCAAACTCTGAAGTGTTTTCCACAAACGGTTGGATATGAAGATCATCTAGTACGAGAGTGGCTTCATAGGGTAAATCGGACAAAAGTTCTACTTTTCTATCAGAATCACAGTGGTACGCGTAACCTACTGGTGCCTCTATTACTGTTGTTGATACAGATGTTAGAACAACATCATTTTGGCCTGCAATTAATCGGTGCTTAAAATTAAATATTGATAATAGTGTATAACAAGTCCTGATTTTGCTTGTCTTTCTTTGTTAAAGTTAGAAAATCTTTAGCAAAATGAAATGCCAGCCAAATAAAAACTTTAGCTTGACAGGTAATCCTTTCATATATTTACTATTTGAATCAGGGCTATATCCAGGGGGAGTCACGCGGATGTACCCCCCTCCCTTAAAAAAATTGTCAGAGTTGTAAAAAAGTAACAGAATTCCATATAAACAAATTTTGGATGCGTTTTGGAAATTTTTTTTCAGTAATCCCCCCTACATAAAAAATCTCCCCCCCCCCTCCTGAACAAAAAATATGGTAAAGCTTGACCTGAATAGATAACAAATGATATAGAAAAAGCGTTGCAAAACGCAAACAGCTAGAAAGTCATCAGATATCTAACAAGATAGGTGGCAATCAATGGTGGGGGAAGAGGAACAGACCTAAAAACCAGTTTTGCTTGCTTCTAGTACCTTAGAAAGTGGCATGGAAGAAAAATTGCAAGGAGCTTGCCAATACACATACCATCTGTAGTCTATCATAGGCAGCGGAATCGCGCTGCCTAAGTAAAGAACGATGTTGACACAATGTATTATTTTTTATTTTTTTTTTTTGTTTTTTTTCCATACAAGGGCACTTCGTATCGAAGGAGTTGTCGTAGAAACTTCGGAAAGGGCTCATTCAATTGGAAATTGGAGTGGCTAGTGCCCTTTTTAATAGTCGAAAGTGATTGGAGGGCAACTAGCCCCCCTACACCCCCCCCCCGCCCCCCCCCCCCCCCCCCGCCGCACGCCCATCATTCCCCCAAACATATCCAATCAGAATTTTGAGATAGCCATTTTGTTCAGCGTAGTTGATTTCCAGATATAAAATATGTTTTTGAGGAGGACACTCCCACAAAACCCTCAGGGCAAGGATTTGAAGTTATGCCCTTGGGGCATATAAGAACGATGTTGGCACAATGTATTATTTATTATTTTTTCCTTTAGAGCAGGGCACTTTGTATCGAAGAACTTGTCGTAGAAACTTCGAAAAGGGCTCATTCAATCGGAAATTGGAGTGGCTTGTGCCCTTTTTAATAGTCGAAAGTGATTGGAACGCAACTAACATCCCTTCCACACCCACCATTTCCCGAAACACATCCAATTAAAATTTTGAGATAGTCATTTTGTTCAGCGTAGTTGATTTCCAGATATAAAATATGTTTTTGAGGAGGACACTCCCCCACAACCCTCAGGGCAAGGGTTGTAAGTTATGCCCTGGGGGCATATAAGGTTTTTATAGAAGGTGTTGTCGTAAAAACTTAAAAAAAAGGCTCATTCGATTGGAAATTCAAAGGGCTGGTCCCTTTTTACTAGTCGAAAGTGATTGGAGGGCAACTACCCCCCCCTCTCACGCCCACCTTTTCCCCAAACATATCCAATCTAAATTTTGAGATATCCATTTTATTCAACGTAGTTTTAAGTTCGGGAAATTAGGTATTTGAGGATGAACCCCCCCCCCCCCCCACACACACACACACACACACAGCCCTCAGGGCAAGGGTTGTAATTTATACCCTGGGGGCATATTAGGTTTTTATAGAACGCGTTGTCGTAGAAACTTCCAAAAAGGCTGATTCGATTGGAAATTAAAATGGCTAGTGCCCTTTTTAATAGTCGAAAGTGATTGGAAGGCAACTAACAACCCATCCACGCCCACTTTTTCCACAAACACATCCAATCAAAATTTTGAGATAACCATTTTGTTCACGCAGTTTAAAGTTTAGGAAATTATACCTTTTAGCAGGATACTCCTCCCACTGTCTTCAGGGCAAGGGTTATAAATTATGCCCTGGGGGCATATAAGGTTTTTATTGAAATCTTTGTCGTAAAAACTTGAAAAAGGGCTCATTCGATTGGAAATTCAAAGGGTTAGTGCTCTTTTTAATAGTCGGAAGTGATTTGAGGGCAATTAACCCCACTCTCACGCCCACCTTTTCCCCAAACACATCCAAACAAAATTTTTAGATAGCTATTTTATTCAACGTAGTTGAAGTTTTTGAAATTAGGTCTTTAAGGATGACAACCCCTCCCCCCCCTCCCAAAGCCCTCAGGGCAAGGGTTGTAAGTTATGCCCTGGGGGTATATAAGGTTTTTACAGAAAGCGATGCTGTAGAAACTTCGAAAAGGGCTCATTCAATTGGAACTTGAAAGGGCTAGTGCCCTTTTTAATAGTCGAAAGTGTTTGAAGGGCAACTAACCCCCCTCTCGCGCCCACTATTTTCCCAAACACATCCAATCAAAATTTTGAGATATCTATTTTGTTCAACGTAGTTGAAAGTTCTTGAAATTAGGTTTTTTAGGAGGATAACCCCATCAGAGTCCTCAGTGCAAGGGTTGTAAGTTATGACCTGGGGGCATATAAGGTTTATATAGAAAGTTGTTGTAGAAAATTCAAAAAGGGCTCATTTGATTGGAGATTGAAATTGCCCTTTTTAATAGTCGAAAGTGAGTGGAGAGTAATTAACCCCCCTCTCACACCTACCATTTCCCCAAAAACATTCAATCAAAGTTTAGAGATAGCCATTTTGTTCAACGTAGTTGAAAGTTCTGGAAATTATGTATTTAAGGATGACAAACCCCCCAGGGCCCCCAGGGTAAAGGTTGTAAGTTATGCCCTGGGAGCTTATAAGGTTTCTTTAGATACAGTTGTCGTAAAAACTTCAAATTGGGCTCATGCAATTGGAAAATGAAAGGGCTAGTGCCCTTTTTAATAGTCGAAAGTGATTGGAGGGTAACTAAACCCCGTCTCACGCACACCATTCCTCCGAACACATCCAATCAAAATTTTCAGATAGCCATTTTGTTCAACGTTGTAGAACGTTCTGTAAATTAGGTCTTTGAGGATGACAACCCCCCAGCCTTCAGGGCAATGGTGGTAAGTTATGCCCTAGGGGTATATAAGGTTTTTATTGAAAGCCTTGTCTTATAAACTTCAAAAGGGCTTAGTTGATTAGAAATTGAAAGGGCTAGTGCCTTTCTTAATAATTGAAAATGATTGGAGAGCGACTAACGACCCTCTCACGCCCACCATTTCCCCAAACACATCCAATCAAAATTTTGAGATAGCAATTTTGTTTAACGTAGTTGAAAGTTCTGGAAATTAGGTCTTAGAGGATGACAACCACCCTAATAGCCCTTAGGGTAAGGGTTGTAATTTATGCCCTCGGGGCATATAAGGTTTTATAGAAAGCGTTGTCGTAGAAACTCAAAAAGTGCTCATTCGATTGGAAATCGAAAGGCCTAGTTAAAAGTTGAAATAGTTGAAAGTCATTGGAGGGCAACTAATCCCCCTCCCACGCCTACCCTCCCATTTGCTCATTATGTTTAAAAACTAGATGTTGCCTTAAGATTAAATCAAAATGCACTGTGTTGATGCTAATTCCCAATAAGGAATCTCAGCAGTATCCCAAGAACGACTGAGGGTATTATGTTCAAACTTTCGGGGCTACTTCTGCTCTTAAAATTTAACCAAATCAAAATAGCGTAAGTGTACCCAAGCTATCAAAGTAAGTAAACAGATTTTTTGCGAATGGTATTAAGTTTTCCATTGCAGGTCAACTAGAGGAGGTATGAAACTAAATTAAACACTACTATTTGTGTCGAGATTTTTAAAAGGGTGCTCTTAAAAATTGCTGAAAATTTTTCTCCAGCACACAAATAGCAGGCCAAACTAGAAAGTCTTAAAAAAAACGAAAAGATTTAAAGTATTTTTTTTCCTGAAAAGACTATGTCAATATAAAACGAACAGAAATTAATTAAAAAAAACTTTTTCCACAAAATCAGTTTTTATAAGAAAAGTAAAGAACTCCATTAAACAAAAAATGAGCAAAAATAAAATCAAATAATCTACCAAGCAAGAAACTACCACAAATCATCATCGATAAATAAATGAAACCTAAAACGAACAGAAATTACAATAAATAACTGAGTTAAACTCAAAACTAGCAGAAATTAGCATAAGTTGGGCTCAAAACCCCTATGCCTTCCCATGGCCAGAACAAAATTTGTACTTTACTGAAAAAAAAACAAATGAATGTGCATTATCAGTTTAATATACATATACTGATATTTAGTAATCAAAATGTTAATATTATTTGATTTATTAAAGTTATAAAAGTAAAAAAATTTATATTTTTTTCAGTAAAGTGCAAATTATGTTCTGGCCTTGGGAAGGCATAGCGGTTTTGAGCCGAACTTATGCTAATTTCTGCTGGTTTTGAGTTTAACTCAGTTATTTATTGTAATTTCTGTTCGTTTTGGGTTTCGTTTATTTATCGATGATGATTTGTGGTAGTTTCGTGGTTGGTAGATTATTTGATTTTATTTTTGCTCATTTTTGTTTAATGGAGTTCTTTACTTTTCTTCAAAAAACTTATTTTGTGGAAAGTTTTTTTTAATTAATTTCAGTTAAAACAGTTATGGCAATGGCCTTCGCATAGGGAGAGGTTTTAGCCTACGCCCTTCATATTTCCCAGAATTGTTTATTTTACATTGATTTTGATCGTTTGGGATGGAGGAGGAGCATGCGTAGCTGTGTTGGCCTCAGGTGACTTGGTGCTGCGGTGAGCTTTTAGTAGTAGTAGCAGTAGTTGTGTAATCCCCTTGCTTTTCCTGTTTTTTTATGAATGTAAACCCCTCCCATCTCCAACAGAATACGCATCCGTCCCTCAGAAAGATTCATGTGCAAGTTCTCTTAGGTCTTCCTTATTCAGTACAGTTTGATTGCCTATTGGTCCTGAACTAGTAATCCTGAAATACTAGGACTAGTAAGATTAAATGACGTATTTTTAAGGCCCACATTCATTTATTCAAGCCCCAATTTCTCATAAAACATACTATCCAAAATTGGTTTATATATCTTCATAATTGTCTCTGACCAATTTATTAAGGTAACAATGCCTGCAGAGTTTTTTTTGGGGGGAAGAAGGATTAAGGAATATCACCAGGAAAGCTCTATATTGTTCTAGTTTTGATCTTCTAGGAAGGGAGTGGGACAAATTCCCTGTTAACTTGGGGAAGAGGGTGGGTAAAACCCCCAGTCCAACACCATGAATCATAGTCATACATAATTATTAGATCTTACAGTACAAGGCAATTCAAATTCCAGCTAAAGAGGAATTTCTTCACAAGTTGAACCTTACCACTAAGTTTACTACGCAATTTTCCCGATAAAAATACAACCTCAGCTGAATTTAGGTTCTGCTATAACTGCTTAAACGAGAATATTTAAATGATGAACAGAATAAAAATGGACACGAAGAAAGATTTCGGTAAAGGTATTTGACCAAATTATGGTGCATATTGTATCTCGAAAATCAAGAAAATAATATAAGAAAATAAATCAAGGAATAAATATAAGGAAATAAATCAATAAATGAATATAAGGAAATAAATTATTTTGTAAATGTAAAGAGATGCAAAAAAGAAGGAATACAAGGAATTTGAAATCAAGGGTACTTATGAGGATTTACTACTTTAAAGAATTTTTATAGTTTTGCCACTGTCTAAGGTATACGCTTGAGTTAGTTTAGGATCATGAGTTATTTAGGCTCTATAGTGAAAAGACCTCCGTTTGAAGTAATACAGTTGTTGGTAGTAGAGGGCACGAAATTAAAAAAAAAGAAAAAAACGTGGGTGAAAAATCACCAAAACTAAACCAAAAACATATGGTGATGAACAGCTCTAGAGAAGTTAGGTTTCTTTTGAAGGTGTAGCTGTCTTTGGGAATTAACAAGTTGTTAAACAGACAAAAGTGTTGCCAAATTTAACTAGCCTAATTTGATTTGCTTTCTTATTTTCATGGTTCAACATGGCAACGCTGACAAAAGTATTGATTCACTATTAGATGTCTCTGAGATAGACGGACACATTAATGACTTCAAATTTTCGCCTTGTTCCGCAAGAGTGAGTGCTTTTTTTATTTAACATTATTTCGGCGAAATCTGGAAAAATGTAAAAATTATGTAAACATACTTATTGGTTTCATAGAGGCTATTAAAAAGAAAATACTCACCTCCTCGGACTGACTCTCCAAAAAGTTGATCCGGATTGCTTATTGTAAACAAAATACGTCGCAAGTTCCAAGAGGTTTCGTTCTATAAAAAAAGAGAAAAAAACAGAATTAAAACATGAAAACAGTAAAGACCTCACTCTTCATACAATTAAATAAAAAAAAAAAGTTTTTTCAACTGAAAGTAAGGAGCAATATCAGAACTTAAAACAGAACAGAAATTGACTGAAAGTAATGAGCAGCATCAAAGCTTAAAACAGAATAGAAATTGTTTATAAGTCTTAAAAATGCTGTATGTCGATGTTAAGGTCTATCGTCACCTACTGCAAACAATTGGCGAGCTCAAAACTCCTTTCAAATTCTAGGCAAATTTGATTTTCAAAGAACTTCAATTCATTTTTAATTCCTTTTCAAATCACTTCGACGAAAAAAGAATCAGAGCACGCACCGAAGACGCTTCAATTCTCAAGTACTAGTTTAAGAATAGGCGTTTGCAAAATGATGTATCTCCTTGTCTATCTAGATTCACTTTCATACCTATCCTTAAAAAATCTATCTAATTTAAGTATTGGGGTAACAGGCAGGACCGTATCCAGGATTATTTTCGGGGGGGGGAGGTGTTTTTTTTACGGTTTTTACGAATCAGACAAAAACCTCGGGAGGGGGGTTCAATACCCCCCCGCCCCTGGATACGGCCTTGGTAACAGGTGTTTTTTGTATGTTTACCTGTATATGGTTTATATTCTATAAAGTTACTAGTGAACCCCAATAGCCGAAAACTTATATTTTCTTTTGTACTTAACTTTCTTCCTATGTGTTGCCTTTTTTTCTAGTCAACTTCTCCTTTATAGTTTTTATTAGTTTGATGTTTCTTTTCTATATTTTTTTCCAATTAAGCAATGTTTATTATATAAATTAGTGTAAAGTTTGCAATTACAGCTTCCTCTTCGCATATGTAGGAAGTAGGACATTCTTTATTTTTTGCATGTTATTAATGGTGACAATGAATATACCTATGAGTACGTTCTGGCTTCTATTAAAAGATGATATTTAATAAGAATGTATTTTTTTTTGCTCCAGGTGAGGGCGAATTAACTTCGTTCAACGATTGAATTTTTGTGAGATTTTTAAACTTCATAATTAAATTTTAAGTATTAAATTTGTTCGCATTAGATCGTATTAACTTTTGTGTATACTAGCATGCGTTTTGCGTTAATTTCTGTACAATCATTATTAAATTGAAAAAAAATAGAGGCAAAAAATCAAATTTATAATAATTAATGAGTATTAAATCATAACGTCGGAATTTTTCATATTTTACTCTTTACTCATTAAATTACTCACATTTTAATAATCATTATAATATGCATTAAGGCATTAGTTAATAAATCGTTCCAGATTAGCAGTTAATTCGTATTAAATGTGAAGTAGATCAGTATTAAGTTAAAATTCCCACCCGGAACGTACCATGTGTCTTTAAAACAGTGTTCCGAAGACAGTCTTGATTAGTGGAGTTTTAAGGAGTTTTTGGAGATTAGTGGAGATTAGTGGAGTTTTATGCAATACCAGGTTACATTTTATAATGAATGAGCTGGTTGTGGCATTTGGTAATTTTTTTGTACCTTTTGCAGGGGTGGATCCAGGATTTGTTTAGTGGGGGGTGCAGAATAGTTTACTCCGATAAAGTTGCGGACAAAGAAATACCAGTAATTTAAAGGGAACCTCAATAATTATGCAGCATTGGTAGGTTGTGGAAATGGTCGTAAATTTAATCTAAAACCTGGTTAGGGTTAAAGCTCTAATAAATCTGTTGAAATTAAAACGGTGTAAAAATATTGATACAAGAAATAGTAAGTTATGAAAAGCACCCCGCCATAAAAAAAATGAAAAGCTGTCCACCCTCTACGAAAAATATGATATTTAATATGAAAATATGATATTATCCCCAAATTCACCATTACTTTAGGGGAGGGGGTGCCCCCACCTGGATCCGCCACTGAGCTTTTGTTGCCAATATGAAAGAAAAAAAGTTCCATAAGCCTTCTGACATTGGTTCGCCTATTGCCGTTGCATCTGTTAGTCGCTATTGTTCTATTCGCTTTATGGGATGGCTTACTTAAATTGAAAGTAACGAATTAAATCTTAAATTGCACTATCTCTCAAAAGTTTCTATAGTTACATCATAAATCATCAGCTCTTCATCAGCATCATCAATTTTCGATTGTAAGAGATAGTGTCAGCAGGAAAATAGGGTAAACCGCTATTTTGGGAACGTCTCTATTAATATGAGTGTAGCAATATGAGTGAGTAAATGAATGAGTGAGGGAAAGCCAACCCCAGGGAATAAAAACACTTATTTTGCTCAGACTGGTGGGAGGTAGTACCGTCACTACTTGTGGTGATTTTTTTTCGGCATTTTTTTCAGTCAGCTGAGAGACCCTTTTTTTTAAAGCACGGTTTATTTCAGTTGGAACTTCACTCACGTTGAAGGACTAAAAGTACCCCTCTATTCTGTTCCTCATTTTCTTTGTCCGTCACTTTAATATCATTATACATTACTTTTACACCGCCATTTCATTATGTTACAATCATAAATCAGTCTAAAGTAATTAACTATTCTGAAAGAATACTGCTATGTGGGTCCCATTGTAACACTGAACCTTACATTGAGATTAGGAAATCAAAGCGCCGCTGCAATCAGCTCTTGTGTAAATATATTAGTAATTATGGTGAGTCTTCCGCATCTAATTGACTGATGAGCTGCCTCAGCATGGATAATCTGTATCCGAATTGCCAAAATAGAAAGACCTCAAAGAGGGTGTGCATAGTCACGGAATGTAAGTCACGAAGACATAAACTAAGCTAATGTTAATTCCAGTTCGGATAAAAAACTTATTGAGTAGGGATAACATAAAAGGTTCAGAAGAACTAAACATTAATTTTACCACGATAATACAAGTAAAAACTTGAACCTATAAAACTTGAAACTTTAAATAATATGTAATTTTTCTAGGAATGTGAACTGCTGATGATTTAAATAATAGCAAATATATTTTTAAGTCTGCTAAGAAGGACAGAGGTTTCATTTCGACTGTAGTGACTTGAATGTAGTGAATGTCTCTACCATTTCTTTCAACTTAATACACTGTAAACTTTTCTTCTGTGTTTCCTGTGTGTAATTTCGTTTCAAATACTTATGTTTTCTTTTCCTAAGAAACGTTACATCTTTTTTAACTTACTTGCAGAAACACTTTGAAAATCAGAAGTTTGGAAGGGATATCAAGACAGTCTTTACTACTAGTCACGAATATCACCCACCGAAGGCTATCCCTCCTACCGCCCATCCCCAGGAGTGAATCTGGGAGACTTAACCCAGCATGATTTTACTTGGAAGATTTCCACCCAAAGAATATTTTATAATGGAAGATTACAGCAACAAAAACTAATCAGCATAACTAATTTCTATTGGTTAAACATCCCAACGAGATCCTAATACCCATAATCTGCCCCATCTACATAAAACTGACCCCTCCCTTTCCCGTCAAAATAATACACGTAATGGTCCCTGACAATCTCTTTTACCAAAAGTCACTAAAACTCACTCACACTCACGTTTACGCCAAAATCAAATTACATGTTTTTGACAAGTTTATCTTTCCACTATATCTAACGTTGCAGTCTTTTTGAATGTGAGTGTGTATAAATGTGAATGCGTTTTCATAAATTGACTTTGAGCTTTAGTATGAGCTTCAACGAATCTGAACGTAAATTCGAAGGTGGACGTGATTACAGAAGTGAATGTGAATGGGTGAGAAGGTTTGACCACATCTTTGACAATCAAGCTGTATTGACTATTTCCTCCACTTGGTCATCCTTCAATTAACACTTTGCCCTTTATTCACTAACTTAACCACTTATATTTTCTTATACCACTT
The DNA here is from genome assembly GCA_027921565.1 of Artemia sinica. Lineage (NCBI taxonomy): Eukaryota > Metazoa > Arthropoda > Branchiopoda > Anostraca > Artemiidae > Artemia > Artemia sinica. The sequence continues at coordinate 72,013,217 of CM051262.1, forward strand.
GTGTGCATATATGTTACTCAGATTTACCAGTCAGCTTTTTCAGTTTTATGCAAGGTTCTATGGTGACAGGTTAGGTTAGGTTTTTAACCCATTTCTGAGATTTATAACCTAAATTAACCTAACCCAACCTAACTTTAACTTGTACCATCAAACCTTGCATAAGACTGACAAAGCTGACTGAATCCAAGCAGAGAAGACTGGATCCAGGAAGGAATTTCGGATATTCACTAGTGAATGGCATTCTCTTTCAAAAATTTCGGCATTCTCTTTCAAAAATATATATATATATATATATATATATATATATATATATATATATATATATATATATATATATATATATATATATATATATATATATATATATATATATATATATATATATATATATATATATATATATATATATAAGCTTGGTAACTACAAGTTTTTTGCATATTTGAAGTAATAACTGTTTCTTAACGCGTTTTCTTCTCAATAGCCCCAATTTTAGGCTTATATTAAATATATATATATATATATATATATATATATATATATATATATATATATATATATATATTATATATATATATATATATATATATATATATATATATATATATATATATATATATATATATATATATATATATATATATATATATATATATATATATATATATATATATATATATATATATATACACAGAAATAAAGCGTTTCAATAATTCCTAATACCCTACAAATGAGAATTATGTACCTCACCATGTAGAAAAAAACAGTTTATTATAACTTGATATTCTTTGCTAGGCTCAATTATCATAAAGGCAGTCAATTTGAAAGAGTGCAAGACGCTGTTCAGAACACATTTGTGGAGAGGAATATTCTAGAGGAAAAACTAAATTTAAGAAGATTGAGAGCTTTGCCATTTGATCCAAGAAAATGACAATTGACAGATATAGTCTACGACTGAAACCTGACAATCTAAGTTTAAGTGACTAAGGAAAAAAATATCGACGGTAAAAAAAAAAAGTTTAAGTAAAATCAATATTTTAATGTCATGTAAAATGCGCAAAAAGTAAAAGTTGAAACTGAACTGCATAAGAAAAATAAATTATTAGTAAAATATTTAAATGCAATGTACATAAACTGCAAACAATAGGGGTCAGAAAATAGATCAAAGTAGCCGAAGAAGCTTATGACTGAGTTTTGAAATAGCGCGTAGAGCTCTATAAAATACAATTTTAATAAAATTTGATCTTGAAAAAAAATACATTTTTGATAAACTAAAACTCTGGTATTCGTTTTATAGTTTTAGTTTATTTCATGTCAATTATTAATAAAGAGCATAATGCAACCCATCCCCTCCAAATGCCAGGGTATGGTATGACGAAGGGACACTCAAATAAATGTACAAAAAAAAAAAATCAACTTTTACCTCAGAAGGGGTTTAAAAAATATAGCTGTAACATCAAATACCCTGCTACCACTAACTTAATACTGAGCACTCAACTCCCCTCCTAGCACATTTTGATTAAAATTAAAATGAAAAATAATAATACCAACACTTATGATTTAGTACCATTTTATCAACTTTGTATCCTATCAATTTAATCACTAATCATAATAGATAACAACTAATTTTTGAACAGCCTTTCAAATTCCTTTATATTACGTATACATTTTATTCCCTTACCTAACGAATCCCATAACTCAGCCCCTCTAAAACCAGGAAAACTCTGATCTAAACATTACCAATTTATTAACACAAATTTTATTCATCAACCTTATGCCATGGGAATGAACCTCATTAAACCTGAGAAAGGTCTCTTCAGAGTTTTTCTCACTGGATAGTAATGGTGACCCAGTGAGTTTGGATATCATAAATGATCATTTTGCTTCAATTTGAAAAATTCACCCGCTACTCCAACATATGCCGGCCAACAGTTCAGTGAGTGATATTTCTGTGATTGAAATACATCAGACCCAACTTAAACTCAAAAATCTTGACACAAATAACTCAGTAATCCCAGCTGATATCTCTATCAAATCGATTATGGAATGTGCCCAGTATTTAAGTGTACCTCTAACTGCTATTTTTAACCAATGCCTTGTGGTGTTTTAAACGAGCTATTATATCACCTACGCCAAAAACCAAGACCCCAAAGTTCCCTCTGACTTAAGACCAATATAAAAGACCTCCATTTTTTCTAAAATTTCTGAAAGTTTTATTTACAATTTTATTTTTAACGATATTCTAGGTAAAATCAATCGAAATCAATTTGACTTTAGGCCGATCAGCTTGACCTGTTTTCAAACATCTTGGGTTAAACAGTTCCTACGTTGAGGCTGTTTTTGCTGAGATTAGCAAAGCCTTCAACAACTTGGATCATCAGACAGTTATTGATGATGCAAGGGCTTTAGGTGGCAGAGATTTTATTTTACGTATGGTAACTAGTTTTTGTCTGACTGTGAACATTGTGTAGTCCTCCCTAACGGGGATTCATCAGGTTTTTCCTCGATTTCTTGTGGAGCACCCCAAGGGACTAAATTAGGTCCTTTAGCGTTTTTAATTGTTTTTTAATATTGTTTTACCAAGTTTTAACAATTATTTTAAATTTGCTGATGATTTGACATTACTTAACCTTTGTCAAACCTCCACCCTTTCTAACAGTCGCAAGTGATTGAAGGGCAACTAACCCCCTTCTCACGCCCACCATTTTCCCAAACACATCCAATCAAAATTTTGAGATATCTATTTTGTTCAATGTAGTTGAAAGTTCTGGAAATTAGGTCTTTTAGGATGATAAACCCCTCAGAGCCCTCAGTACAAGGGTTGTAAGTTATGCCCTGGGGGCATATAAGGGTTATATAGAAAGTTGTTGTAGAAATTTCAAAAAGGGCTCATTTAATTGGAGATTGAAATTGCCCTTTTTAATAGTCGAAAGTGAGTGGAGAGTAATTAACCCCCCTCTCGCGCCCTCCATTTCCCCAAAAATATTCAATCAAAGCTTAGAGATAGCCATTTTGTTCAACGTAGTTGAAAGTTCTGGAAATTATGTATTTAAGGATGACAAACCCCCCAGAGCCCCCAGGGTAAAAGTTGTAAGTTATGCCCTCGGGCATATAAGGTTTTTATAGTTATAGTTGTCGTAAAAACTTCAAAATGGGCTCATGCAATTGGAAATTGAAAGGGCTAGTGCCCTTTTTAATAGTCAAAAGTGATTGGAGGGTAACTAAACCCCGTCTCACGTACACCATTCCTCCGAACACATCCAATCAATATTTTCAGATAGCCATTTAGTTCAACGTTGTAGAACGTTCTGGAAATTAGGTCTTTGAGGATGTGTTTTTCTGAGGCTTGCCCTGTCTGGCACCCTAGGTTGACCAAAGACCAATGTTCAAAAATTGAAAGTATTCAAAAAAGAGCAATAAAATTATACTGGGGATATTCTACACTACATACGATGAAGGTTTGGCGAGACTTGAGCTTACTACATTGGAATCGCGACGTCACATCCTTACCATGTATTTTGGTCACAAGTGCCTTAGTTCTGTCTAACATCGACGTTTTCTCGCCCCCTTTAAAGAAAATCCCCCAATCTTTGCAAATACAAGACTCAATGCTGGTAGAGCTCCAAATACCCAACTTGACTTATGTCCCCAAATGTTGACCATGAGGTACAAAAACTATTTTTTTTTCCCGTTTTAATAAGTGATTTAACTTTTTGCTTATGTTTAATCATTTAATTGTTTGACGTCCTTATACTAGCCTTTATGCTATTTTAGCCAATAAATCGTATTCTATTCTATTCTAACATATGTGAAAAAAAAACTAGAGAAGAAGCGGACTTGCATTTGACAGAATATTATGAAGAGATAATAATAAAAATATATTTTTAAACGCGTTTTTCCTGCACAGGATTTGTATTTTGCTGGATCTTTTTCCTTCAATATTTTGTCACTACATTTGAGCTTGTTTGCAAAATCTAAACTCAATTTAATAGCGGATGTGTGTGAAATCTTAGTTTCAAGTGTAAGTAAACTCTAGAAAAAAAGAACTTTAAAAAACATCAATAAAAATTAAAAAACATAAGCGAGTGGTTGCAGAAAAAAGTTTAGGCTTTAATTGGATATTATTATATCATGTAAATTAGTATGTCAAATGAAGGTCTCGATTCTGTCCATAGTCACTTTGAGTTTTGAAAGGGAATAATATACCAGAAAATGTTCTATTTAAAAAAAAAAAATTATTAAAATCTTTCTAAATATTGAATACAAATACTAATATAAAGTACTTAAATTCATCTCAAAACGAATATTTTTAATCAATTCCAATCAAGTCAATCAAACCTTGTTCAGTTCCGACAAGTTTTTAAATTTGGTTATGAGGGCTTGGGTCTCAGAAAAGTTTTTATAAATATGACAATCATAAATATATATATATTAAAACTGGATATGCTACAGATACCGGGACAGATACCCGCCAGACTGGTTATTTCAAGACACCGCTATTGAGAATTAGAATTCAAAGAGTGGTTTTCATTGCGTTTACGATATTTAAACAGTTGTTTTTGGGGGTTTAGGGGGGAAAGGTACCTAGGTTAGGTTATGTATTTAATATATGGTATGCTTTACCCCCCCCCCCCCCCCTTAATGTACAAATATATAGCCCAAATTTGTTTCTAAACTATTATATATTCATCTTATTTTATTTTATTACATTAGCATTAACCAAACTTGACTCCCTTAGCAGTGTATAAAAGAGTACGTTTAATGCACCAGTACCTATATATATATATATATATATATATATATATATATATATATATATATATATATATATATTATATATATATATATATATATATATATATATATATATATATATATATATATATATATATATATATATATATATATTTATATATATATATATATATATATATATATTTATATATATATATATATATATATATATATATGACTATATTTAATATATGATTTAATAATTTAGTTATAATTATAAAACATTAGCAAGTATTAATCCCAGCGGTGTCCTTTATATATGGAGGTCCTATCAAGCCATAAACAATATTTATCGATTTCTATGAGGTCTGAAATCAGCATTCAAGATCCCCATTTGTAGATACTGTTAAATATAGGCCTAGTTGGGGGGGGGGGGTAAACGTAGTAGACTGTTGCCCTGACTTTAGATCCAAAGGGAACCGATACAGGTACGAAACTTCAGTTTTACAGCACTGCATGCTAAAAAAAGAAAACTGTTAGACCAGGAAAATTGAAGTCAATAATGTAAATAATAAAAAACTGGAGTTATGTCTTCTAAGCAATAGTCCCTCCCCCCTCCCCCAAAAGCCAATAACCTATAGTTATCGTAACTCCTAAATTGATTGAATTGCAAAGTATCTTGGGATGATATAACCAAAGTTAGATACAGAGACCAGGTCTCTAAGAGAAACTCCCTCCTCACAAGGCCAAATTTCAAAACCTTATGGGAATGAAAAATAATTTAGCAGACTATATTTTTCTGAATTTAAGAACTACACTGCCGTCTATGTAGTTATATTCAGTTTCCTGGGGTACTGGAATTAGAAAGCCGTTTTAAGAATTTAAGAGGATTAAAAGTATTACCATGAGATCTGAAAAAAATTCAGCAGACAGCAACAGTTTACTGAGGATCAAGCATTAAGTTATATATTATCCACTTTATGGATCGACTCACATTAATAAGCATTTTCAGTTTTACAAACCCTTAAAAAATCACGAAATTCATATCAGACGTTTTGAGTTTAATTTTTGTTTTTGGGTCTTTTGAATCGTTGCTTTTGAAAGAAACCCTAGAATAAAAAAAAAATATTACTGATTAGGTTCAAATCATTATTATCTGATTAGCTTCAGAAAATTGTATTAATCTGATATTCGAAGTTACTTTCAATTTAACTAGTTTCAGTTTAGCACTACAGGGAAGTGGCTGAAATTTTTAAATACCAACATTTAGGTCTAGCTTTAAACAGAGATTCCGGTGATTTAAGAATAAACGAGTCGTATTTCGGTTTTCTTAAAAGAGAAGCCGATACTTTAGTAATCCCTGATAGAAACCTTGAACGACTTTCCCAATCATATAATGAAACGCGTGAACAACCCCTTACATCTCAAAGGGTGTCTGCAAGAAATGCAAATATTTAAAATAAGAAATCAGATGTCATAGTGCTCCAACTTATTTAATTTCTGGGTCGTTCTGTTTTTGAGTGAATGAATTGTTTTCTTTCAACTTCTCAGTTGTATACTAGTGTCCGTCGATGGGATTTTGTGCAAATCGCGGATATTGGCGAATGACTCGCTTTTATGGTATTTGGTTTTAATTCTAGTAATTTTTGGCTTTTATTGAATTTTTTCCTCTTTTGTTGGTTTATTGGTTTTTCATTGGTTTTTTGGTTTCTTTCCACATTGACTTTCCGCGTTTGTTTTTGTTGGCTTTTTTCTTCGACTTTTTTCTTGAATGCATTATTTCGTTTTGCGCTGAAGAAGAGAGGCGGTTGTCCTCTCGAAACATTCGTTTTGTTTGTTTTTTCGGTAATCTCGTTTGGCCTTAAAAACCCCATTTTTGATCGTTTCCTTTTCTTAGATTACCTCCTAGCCTCTTTTCATTTTAAGAATAGAAATATTTTTCTCTTCGGTGCTATAGCACCGCTTCAGTGGTGCTATAGCACCATTGGTTGAGCTTTGTTGACACGCTATGCTCCACCAATGGCTCCGAAGGAACTAAGTTCTGAGGTAAGGACTCCGTTAGTTGTAAGGAAAAACATCAAACAGAGGTTTTGACAGAAGAAAACAAGGATATTCAAAGGAACAAAAATACCCTGATGTGCTTGGAGTATCTCCCCCTCCCAACCATTTATAAAAACGCTGGTTTTATCTCGGCGCTTTGCAAATGAAAAGGCTTATATGTCTGAAGGCAAGTTTACTTTATAGAACATCAATCATCTTGAATTGATAAGACCAGCAAATACAAAAAAAGTTAGGTTTTTTTACACGACAGTAAAGAGCAATACTACACCTAAAATACGAGTAAGAATTTCTCCAAGTTTGAGTTGAGCACCTTACTTTCAACCTCCCCCCCCCTTTCTCAGTCCTACCATTGTATCTCAGGAATCTCAGTTTTTTAGTTGAGGATCCATATTTTTTTCTAGGGGGGGGGGGAATTTATCGTAACGTGCAGATTCCGCATCGAAATATTGTGATAGAAAAATGAAACATAAAATGAAGAATGAGAAGCTGAGGAAGTAACAGCCACCAATAATCATTACAAAAACGACAGACACAAACGGTAGCGAGCACAAATGAAATTAAAAAGTACAGAAATCAGATTTATAATTTAAATAAAAATAAATAGTATGCTAGCCCTAACGTTAATTACTTTATGCTATTTTTCGCTTTTAGTGTTGTTTCTGTTATTTTAATTTGGTTTCTTTTTTAGAAATGAAGGAACAATAAGGGATAAATATCCTTTTTTGTTCTTTTAAATATTCTTAAAGTGGTTAGCTTCATATCAGCTATAATTTCTAGGAGACGTCAACGAATAAATAAATACAAAATTCATTCATTTTTAGTCTTAAAGGGCATTGCAATTCCAGTTTGAAGTGAACGAAAAGGCAAGGGATATTCTCAAAGAGATACGTTTGAATGCTGAAGATATACAAGGATCTAAAATAAATCAGAACAGATATTTAGTAATGAAAGGGATAGTAAGAAAACTGGAAGCAATTTTAAGAATCACTTATTTTAAAATTATAAACAAATTTTATATTTCAAACTAGAAACAAGAAGAAAGAGATACATTTTTCGTTTAATTATTTCTTTCCAATATGTCAGCAATTCTTGTAAGTGCTAATTTTAAGAATTGTAAATTTGATGGTATCCACAGAAGCTTACAGCACAGAGGTATGTTCCTCTTAGTACTTAGTATTTGTTAGGCTTGTATGTATTGATTCTCGTTGTAAGTAGCAACCTTAGAATGAGTCACTTTTGTTTGCTACTCTTTCCTCGATTCCTGAGCTTCGATTCAATTTTGTGGCTCCACACAGACATGAAGCTATTATTATTACGCCAGAAATACGAAGTCAGTAAAATATATGATAGGAAACTGAAGATATAACTTCTTATTGGTAGCCCTCCTTCCAAAGTCAAAAATCGCCATGTGTGGCAGTTCCAAAATTATATGAGCTTTAAGTATATTGGGTTGGTCTAACACAAGCACAATTAAGAGACAAGGTTTCTCAGAGACCCAGAACCTCTGCCCAACCTAATTTTCAAAATTTTTGGATATGATTTTTTTTACAATATACCTATTTTTATTTTCCTACTACCTTGCCATACATCGACCTACTCTATTAAGTTTAATATAGTAATGAAACATATAAGGTAATTCGTATTTTAATTGCAATTCCTAGGCACTGCAATTAGCAAGCTGCTCCCCCTGTTTCAGATCCCCATGGGTATTACAAATATTTATGACACTGCAACTGCAATTAGCAAGCTGCTCCCCCTGTTTCAGATCCCCATGGGTACAAGAGAACCAAACATTATTTCGGAGACCTTTCTATACAGAATTAAGACAAAGCGTTGCGATTACACACATCCTAAAAGAGATAAATCGGTGTTTTCTTCCGGAGACAAATTGTTTTTCTTGTAGATAACTGAAAAACTGAAACCTGAAGGAAATGATAAAGCTAAAGAGAAAAAACGACTTTCAGACAGTGAACATCGAAACTGCCCAGAAGTTTTAAGCGTTACAAAAGTTCGAAATTAGTTAAAACAAGAATAGTAATAATAAAATTAAAGTTGTACTAAAAATAAAATAATGATAAAGTAATAATAAAAATAAAAAAGAGAAAAAGAAAGAAAAACAGCAAAAAGAGCAGCAGCCTTTTCCAAACTAGAGGGCTAGTGAATAAGCACACATCAATTCAACCACGAACTTGCTAAACTTTGTATTTGCATTTATTAATATTTAACCAATAGGCTTCTTAGTCTTGTTTTCGAAAGAAGAAAGAGAGAAAGAGAGAGAGAGAGAGAGAGAGAGAGAGAGAGAGAGAGAGAGAGAGAGAGAGAGAGAGAGAGAGAGAGAGAGAGAGAGAGAGAGAGAGAGAGAGAGAGAGAGAGAAAGAGAGAGAGAGAAAGAGAAAGAGAAAGAGAGAGAGAGAAAGAGAAAGAGAGAGAGAGAGAGAGAGAGAGAGAGGGAGAGAGAGAGAGAGAAAAAGGAGAAATCGTAACCCAGATTGCATGTATTTTTAGCTTGTTATACAATAAACTGAACATACGAAACGTATGTATGACCACTGGCACATAGGCTGGGAGACTCCTCTTGCTCTGAGTTACCTTACAATTTATTTTATTTACTATTATTTCCATATGTTTTTTGCTGAAGTTGCCTCTATTATGGAGCTTTGATAAATTTGTAAATAATCAAACACAGCTAGTAAGCTAAATTTAGATACAAAATGAATAAATTAAGTCCTCTGTATAGTTTTTTAAGCTTGGCAGCAAAATGTTTGGGGCCATTTTTAATTAAGGATTTAGTATATACGACACTTGGACATAGAAAGGTAGCATATTAGCCTAAGAAGAGGGTAGCACATTTATGGTACACATCTGTAGATTCACTTCTGATTCAAAGTAACAAAAACTTACTCTTGCATATATCAAGCAAAGGCTAAAATTTCCCCACATCAAGCTCTGCTGAGTCTCATCGTCAATTTGTTGTGAGCAAGTTCCATTAGATGCAACGTTGTCTGGCATTTGAATTTCAATCTCGTCTACTTTGTCACTTCCCTTGTATCGTAGCAAGAGTACAGCTTCTAACTTTGCCATCGTACAAACTTGTCCTCTGATATCAGTAACAACATGTAAGTGATCATCATCATGCTCCTCATCGTCAGCTAAAAGAGAATAATTATATTTGTAAATTTTCTGTATGTTTATTATAATATTTGGCAAATTAATTACTAAAAACTTAATTCATTTGAGCTTTGTGTCTTTTGTGATTAACTTTTTTGTGAAAAACTTTTGTGACATACTTTTTAATGTATGTACGGCATTCAGACAAAACAAAAACCAGCTTTTCTGTTAGTTACAGTTTTATCGACAGGTAATCTAGACTAATAATCCTTCAACGGCTTGTCTTATCTTCTTAGTGAGCACAATACTAGGGTTTCAGATTTTCTGAAACGAGCCTTTGAGATTAATTTCATCGCTCGTAAATGAAATTAAATTACTCTGCGTTGATTTGGTACTTGTGTCTTATAGCCATCACACCCAAGAAATGAAGTTGGGTTAATCCTAATGAAACAATTTTTACTTCATAATATGCAGAATAATTGTAGCTAACATATTTTGCATGCAGAACGGTTATACTTTACCCCCATCCCCCTAATGTGCAAATATATAGCCAAAATTATTTATTTTTCAGCTATTCTCGCAATGCGGCTCACTTGTTTCAACCCGTGTACCTGTAAATCAAATCAACTGTGACGAAACAAAAACTGGAAAAACAAGTTATGGGTGTTAAAATTCATTGAAAATGTATAATTTTGGCTATATATTTGCACATTAGACGGGGGGGGGTAAAGTATAGCCAGTTTGCATGCAAAATGTGTTAGCTACAATTATTCTGCATATTATGAAGTAAGAATTTTTTCATTAGGACTAACCCAACTTCACTTCTTGGGTGTGGTGGCTATAAGACACAAGTACCATTGATTTAATTTTGTCTTTACAATTAAGGTCTGAATCGGGGGGGGGGGGGGATATTAACAATAATTTATCTTTGGTACACTGTTTTAGAAGTATTTCTCTTGGGAGGAATTTTCAATTGTGGGATTTTCACGTGCAAAAAAAAATTCCAAGAAGAGAGCTCGAGATTCTCAGGCATGATTTACAAAACAATCTGAAACCGAATTAAAAAATTGGCAATTTTTTATATTAATTAAAAAAAACTTTCCAAAAAATAAGTTTTTCAAAGAAAAGTAAAGGCCATTTTAAACTTAAACTCAGCAGATACAAATACCTGTTCAAATTCAAACTCAAAACGACCAGAAATTACTATTGTCTCTGGGCCCTGGGGGTTGTTTCGACCCCGGATCTTTAATACCTGATGTTTTAACTATTTTTAACAAAATAGTCACCTCAAACTTTTATCGGATGGGTTTATTCATCCGATAAATCCAAAGGCGTGGAGGGCGGGAGGGACTAGTTGCCCTCCGATATTTTTTTACTCTGTGAAAATGAACTATATATTTTAATTTCCATTTAAATGAGCCTTCTCTGAAGTTTATATGAGCATCCATTTCATAAGAACCATATACGGCCCCAGGACAAAGCTTACAATGCCTGCCCCCCGAGCCTTGGGGGGTTGTGTCGACACCAGAGTTTTTATTATCTGATCTTTGAACTATTTAAAAAAAATGGCTATCTCAAAATTTTTATCGCATGCATTTGGGGGGAAAAGGGGCGTAGGGGGATAGTTGCCCTCTGATCTCTTTTGACTCTTAAAAATTGAACTAGAACTTCCAATTTCCATTCAAATCAGCCTTTTCTGAAGTTTTTACGAGTATCCCTTTCATAAGAACCATATATGCCCCCAGGGCATAACTCGCAACGCCTGCTCGAAGGCCTTGGGTGGTTGTATTGACACCGGAGTTTTTTTTTTTATATGACCTTTGAACTAGTTTTAACGAAATGGCTATCTCAAAATTTTTTTCGGATGTGTTTGGGGGAAAAGGGGTACTAGGGGGATAGTTGCCCTCTGATGTCTTCTGACTCTTAAAAAATGAACTAGAACTTTCAATTTCCAATCAAATGAGGCCTTTCTGAAGTTTGTACGAGGATCCCATCCACAGCAACTGTACATTCCCCCAGGCATAACTTACAACGCCTACCCCAGGCCCCGAAGGATTATGTCGACCCCGGAGTTTTCGTTATATGATATTTGAATCATTTTGAAAAAATGGCTCTCTCAATGTTCTTATCGGATGGGTTTGAGGAAAATAGGGAGTGGAGAGGGGGGAGGGCCAGTTTCCCTCCAATCTCTTTGACTCTTGAAAAATACACGAGAACTATCTATTTCCAATCATATGAGCCCTCTCCGAAGTTTATACGAGCATCCCTTCTATAAGAACTATATATGCCCCCAGAGCATTACTTACAACGCCTGTCTCCGGGCCCTGGGGGGTTGTGTCGACCCCGGAGTTTTTATTATATGATCTTTGAACTGCTTAAAAAAAAAATGGCTATCTCAAAGTTCTTATCGGATGGGTTTGAGGAAAAGAGGGTAAGGAAAGGGGGAGGCTAGTTGCCCTCCGATATCTTTTGACTCTTTAAAAGTGAACTAGAACTTTCAAATTCCAATCAAATGAGCCCTCTCCGAAGCTTATGTGAGCAAACATTCCATAAGAACCATATATGTCCCAGGGCAATACTTACAACGCCTGCCCCGGGCTCTGGGGGGTTGCGTCGACACAGAAGTTTTTCTTATCTGACCTTTGAACTATTTTTAACGAAATGACCATACGTAAAGTAGTTTTAGTTATATGATCATTGAACTATTTTTAACAAAATGGCTACCTCAAATTTTTTAACAGATGGGTTTGGGGTTAAAGGGCTCGGGGGGGGGGCTAGTTACCCTCCGATCACTTTTGACTGTAAAAAAGGGCACTAGAACTCTCAATTTCCAATCGAATGAGCCCCCTTTGAGGTTTATATGATGACACCTTCTATATGAAGTGTCTCTGGGAAAAAAAATAAATGGAGCGTGGGGGGGAGGCTAGCTACCCTCCGATCACTCTTGACCCTTAAAAAGTGAATTACAACTTTCAATTCCCAATCAACTGAGCCCTCTATGAAGTTTATACAAGCATCCCTTCCATACCAACCATATATACCCCTAGGGCATACCTTACAACGCCTACCCCCGGGCCCTGGGGGCTGTGTCGACATCGGAGTTTTGTTATCTGAAATTTAAACTATTTTTACCAAATATCAATCTCAAAATTTTTATATGATGTATTTAGGGCAAGGATGGGGAGGGGGGCTAGTTGCCGTCTTGTCCCTTTTGACTCTTAAAAAGTGAACAAGAACTTTCAATACTCAATCAAATGAGCCCTCTCCGAAGTTTGTAGGAGCATCCCTTTCATAAGAACCATATGTGCCCCCAGGACAACACTCAAAACGCCTAACCCCCGGGCCCTGGGGTGTTGTGTTGACACCGGAGTTTTGTCATCTAATTTTTAAACAATTTTCAAAAAACTGGCTATCTCAAAATTTGGAGGGGATGGTTTTTCGACTCCGGAGTTCTCGTTATATGGTCTTAGAACTATTATTAAAAAAATGGCTATCTCAAAGTTCTTATTGGATAGGTCAGAGGAAAAAAGGGCTAGGTATCCTCCAATCTGTTTTGACTCTTAAAAAGTGAACTAGAACTTTCAATTTCCAATCTAATGAGCCCTCTTTGAAGTTTATACGAGCATCCCATCCATAAGAACCATATTTGCCCCCAGGGCATAACTTACAACGCCTGCCCCCAGGCTCTGGGGGGTTGTGTTGACACCGGAGTTTTTGTTATATGATCTTCGAACTATCTTTAACGAAATAGCTATCTTAAAATTTTTATCGGATGCATTTGCGAAAAAAAAGTTTTTTTAGGGGGACTGCTTACCCTCCAATATCTTTTGACACTTAAAAAGTCAACTAGAACTATCAATTTCCAAACAGATGAGCCCTCTCTGAAGTTTATACGAGCATTCCTTCCATAAGAACCATATATGCCCCCAGGGCATAACTTATAACCCTTGCCCTGAAGGCTGTGGAGGGAGTGTCCTGCTCAAAGATATAATTTCCAGAACTTTCAACTACGTTGAACAAAATGGCTATCTCAAAATTTTATTGGATGTGTTTGGGGAAATGGTGCGCGTGGAAGGCGTATTAGTTGTCTTCCATTCACTTTTGACTATTAAAAGGGGCACTAGCCATTTAAATTTCCAATCGAATGAGCCCTTTTGAAGTTTCTACGACAACGCTTTCTATAAAAGCCTTATATGCCCCCAGGGCATAACTTACAACTCTTGCCCTGAGGGATATGGGGGCGGGGAGGTTGTCATCCTTAAAGACCTAATTTCGAGAATTTTTAACTACGTTGAACAAAATGGCTATCTCAAAATTTTGGTTGGATATGTTTCGGGAAAAGGTGGGTGTGAGAGGGGGATTAATTGCCCTCCAATCACTATTGACTATTAAAAAGGGCACTAGCCATTTAAATTTCCAATCGAATGAGTCCTTATTGAAGTTTCTACGACAAAGCATTCTATAAAAACCTTATATGCCCCCAGGGCATAACTTACAACCCATGCCCTGAGGGCTGTGGGGGGAGTGTCCTCCTCAAAAACATAATTTCTATCTGGAAATCAACTACGTAGAATAAAATGGCTATCTCAAATTTTGATTGGATGTGTTTGGGGAAAAGGGTGGGCGTGGAAGGGGTGTTAGTAGCCTTCCAATCACTTTTGATCCTTAAAACGGGCACTAGAACTCTTTATTTCTAATCGAATGAGCCCTCTTTGAAGTTTATACGACATATGAAGTGCCTCTGGGAAAAAATAATAATAATAAATCAGAGGCAACGCTAAAGCGTTGCCTATAGTACAGGCCATACGGCTCCAATGTTTTATTATTATTACTTTTTTTTTCCCAGAGGCACTTCATATGGAAGGGGTCGTCGTAGAAACTTCAAAGGGGGCTTATTCGAATGGAAATCGAGAGTTCTAGTGCCCTTTATAAGGGTCGAGTGATTGGAGGGCAACTATCCCCCCTCACGCCCATTATTCCCCCAAACACATCCAATCAAAATTTGGAGATAGACATTTTCTTCAGCGTAGTTGATTTTCAGATAGAAAATATGTTTTTGATCAGGACACTCCCTCACAACCCTCAGGGGAAGGGTTTTAAGTTATTTCCGGGGGCCATATAAGAACGATGTTGGCACAATGTATTATTTATTATTTTTTTCCCCTTACAGCAGGGCAATTCGTGTCGAAGAAGTTGTCGTAGAAACTTCAATAAGGGCTCATTCAATTGGAAATTTGAGTGGCTTGTGCCCTTTTTAATAGTCGAAAGTGATTGGAAGGCAACTAGCCCCCCCCCCACACGCCCTTTTTCCCCAAACCCATCCCCTCCAAATTTTGAGATAGGCAGTTTTTTTTGAAAATTGTTCAAAAAATAGATGACAGAACTCCGGTGTCAACACAACCCCCCAGGGCCCAGGGGTTAAGCGTTTTAATTGTTGTCCTGGGGGCGTATATGGTTCTTATAAAAAAGGATGCTCCTATAAACTTCGGAGAGGGCTCTTTTGATTGGAAATTGAAAGTTCTTGTTCACTTTTTAAGAGTCAAAAGAGATAGGAGGGCAACTAGCCCCCCCCCTCCACGCCCTAAATGCATCATATAAAAATTTTGAGATAGATATTTGGTAAAAATAGTTCAAAGTTCAGATAACAAAACTCCGATGTCGACACAGCCCCCCAGGGCCCGGGGGTAGGCGTTGTAAGTTATGCCCTAGGGGTATATATGGTTGTTATGGAAGGGATGCTTGTATAAACTTCATAGAGGGCTCAGTTGATTGGAAATTGAAAGTTGTAATTCACTTTTTAA
Source organism: Artemia sinica (assembly GCA_027921565.1). Classification (NCBI taxonomy): domain Eukaryota; kingdom Metazoa; phylum Arthropoda; class Branchiopoda; order Anostraca; family Artemiidae; genus Artemia; species Artemia sinica. Next base: position 72,028,918 of record CM051262.1, read on the forward strand.
GGGTCAAGAGTGATCGGAGGGCAGCTAGCCTCCCCCAACACTCCATTTATTTTTTTCCCAGATGTAGTTCATATAGAAGGGGTCGTCATATAAACCTCAAAGGGGGCTCATTCGATTGGAAATCGAGAGTTTTAGTGCCCTTTTTAAGAGTCAAAAGTGATCGGAGGGCAAGCTAGCCCCCCCCTCCCCAAGTCCTTTTTCCTCAAATACATCTGATAAAAAAAATTTGAGGTAGCCATTTTGTTAAAAATAGTTCAATGATCATATAACAAAAACTACATTTCGTATGGCCATTTCGTTGAAAATAGTTCAAAGGTCAGATAAGAAAAACTCCTGTGTCAACGCAGCCCCCCAGGGCCCGGGGCAGGCGTTGTAAGTATTGCTCTGGGGCATATATGGTTCTAAAGGAAGGTATGCTCGTATAAACTTCGGAGAGGGCTCATTTGTTTGGAAATTGAAAGTTCTAGTTCACTTTTAAAGAGTCAAAAGATGTCGGAGGGCAACTAGCCTCCCCCCTCCATATCCTTTTTTCCTCAAACCCATCTGATAAGAACTTTGAGATAGGCATTTTTTTTTAAAATAGTTCAAAGATCATTCAATGAAAACTCCGGGGTCGACACAACACCCCCCCCCCAGGGCCCAGAGGCAGGCGTTGTAAGTAATGCTCTGGGGGCATATATAGTTCTTATGGAAGGGATGGTCGTATAAACTTCGGAGAGGGCTCATATAAATGGAAATAGATAGTTCTCGTTTATTTTTCAAGAGTCAAAAGAGATCGGAGGGCAACTAGCCTCCCCCTCCTCTCCACGCCCTATTTTCATCAAACCCATCCGATGAGAACTTTGAGAAAGCCATTTTTTTCAAAATGATCCAAAGATCATATAACAAAAACTTCGGGGTCGACACAATCCTTCGGGGCCCGGGGTAGGCGTTGTAAGTTATGCCTGGGGGCATTTACAGCTGTTGTGGAGGGGATCCTCGTATAAAATTCAGAGAGGGCTCATTTGATTGGAAATTGAAAATTCTAGTTCAGATTTTAATAGTCAAAAGACATCAGAGGGCAACTATCCTCCTATGCCCCTTTTCCCTCAAATGCATCCCAAAAAAATTTTGAGATAGCCATTTCGTTAAAAATAGTTCAAACGTCAGAAAAAGAACTCCGGTGCCAACACGACCACCCAGGGCCCGGGGGCAGGCGTTGCAAGTTATGCCCTGGGGGAATATATGGTTTTTATAAAAGGATTGCTCGTAAAAACTTCAGAAAGGGGTGATTTGAATGGAAATTGAAAGTTCTAGTTCAATTTTTAAGAGTCAAAAGAGATCAGAGCGCAACTATCCTCCCTACGGCCCTTTCCCCCCAAATGCATCCGGTAAAAATTTTGAGATAGCCATTTTTTTAAATAGTTCAAAGATCAGATAACAAAAACTCTGGTGTCGACATAACCCCCCAAGGCTCAGAGGGCAGGCATTCTAACCTTTGTCCTGGGGCCGTATATGGTTCTTATGAAATGGATGCTCGTATAAACTTCAGAGAAGGCTCATTTAAACGGAAATTAAAAGTTCTAGCTCATTTTCTCAGAGTAAAAAAAATATCGGAGGGCAACTAGCCCCTCTCGCCTTCCACGCCTTTGGGCTTGTCGGATGGATAAACCCATCCGATAAAAATTTGAGGTGACCATTTTGTTAGAAATAGTTCAAACATCAGGTATTAAAACTCCAGGGTCAACACAACCCCCCAGGGTCCAGAGACAGGCGTTGTAAGTTGTACTATGGGGATATATATGGCTCTTATAGAAGGGATGCTTGAATAAGCTTCAGAGAGGGCTCATTTGATTGATAATAGAAAGTTCTAGTTCACTTTTAAAGAACCAAAAGAGACCGAAGGGTAATTAAACCCCCCCCCCCCCACCACGCCTTTTTCCCAAACCCATCCCATACAAATTTTGAGATAGCCATTTTGTTAAAAATAGTTCAAACATCAGATAATAAAAACTCCGAGGTTGACACAAACCCATTTTTTCACTTTGATATTGTTACTTTGATGCCAGTTTTGATACTTTGATGAACATTTGAATTTTTTTTAAAAAAAAGCTTGACTTTGAAATAAGAAATTTTTTAAGAACTTGAAACTTTTTGCAAGAACAAAAATTAATTAAAAAAAAAATTTCCGGAAAATAAGTTTTTCAAAGAAAAGTAAAGGTCATTTTAAAATTAAGCTCAGTAGATACAAATACCTGTTAAAACTAAAACGCAAAACGACCAGAAATTACTATTAAACAATAAATGAAACCTAAAATGAACAGAAATTAAATAAAGCGAGTAATGCTGAGATTGAATATGAAAATCAAGCTTAAAATGGAAAAAAATATTTTTCTATTGAAGTATAAATGAAACTTAAAACGAATAGAAATTAAATAAAAAATCAATGCAAATCAAAATGTAATAGATGTTGATATAAATGAATAAATAAATCTTAAAACGCGTTAAACTCAAACTGAATATGCAAATCAAGGTTGAAACGAACAAAAATCACTTCAAACAAGAGTTTGGGTATCGCCTCCTTCTCTCACTGTAAAAGTCTATAACCTACTGCGTCATTGGCTCTTTACTGATAACTATATGTGTCTTGGACAGTCTTGGAAAGTACAAATAACATCAAATTGAATATTTGATGTTTAATAATATTGATTGTGGAAAGATTCATCAGTCCAAGAATTTCTTTCACTGTAATTTCATTTTTATTTTCAATGCTGTAAGAACTGGAAAAGAAAATATTTGTAATATAACTCGTTTTCAGTTAAGCGCCAATGACGCAGTTGGCTTTTGGTTTTTATATACAGTTTAGGAAGGGGGCAGGATCCAAACTCTTGTTTGTAGTGAAACTAAATTCGTCTTGAACAGCTTTAGAAAGAGCTAATAAATTAAACTGAATATTTGATGTATAATGATATTAATTGCTGAAAGCTCATCAGTTTAAAATTTTAGTATAATTTTAATGTTTATTTTTAATAATATTAAGTACAAAAGCAAATATTTGTCATAAAATTGGTTTTCAGTAAAGTGCCAATGACGCAGTAGGTTATAGACTTTTACAGTGAGAGAAGGAGGCGATACCCTAACTCTTGTTTGTAGTGGTTTTTGTTCGTTTCAAGCTTGATTTGCATATTCAGTTTAAGTTTCACTCGTTTTAAGATTTATTTATTCATTTACATTAATATCTATTGTATGTTTGTTTGCATTGATTGTTTATTTAATTTCTGTTCGTTTGAAGTTTCATTTATGCTTCAATAGCAAAATATTTTTTTTTTGTTTTAAGCTTCATTTTCATATTCAATCTAAGCATTACTCGCTGTAAGATCTATTTATTCACTTATATTATTACTTGTTGGATGTTTTTTGCTATGATTGTTTATTTAATTTTTATTCGTTTCGTTTCATTTTTTCTTTAATAGTAATTTCTGGTTGTTTTGAGTTTGAATTTTAACAGGTATTTGTATCTGCTGAGTTTAAGCTTAAAATGGCCTTTACTTTTCTTTGAAAAACTTATTTTTCGGAGTTTTTTTTAATTAATATAAAAAATTGCCAATTTTTAATTCGGTTTCAGATTGTTTTGTAAATCATGCTTGAGAATCTCAAGCTCTCTTCTTGGAATTTTTTTTTGCACGTGGAAATCCCACAATAGAAAATTCATCTTCCAACTGCCCCCCCCCCCAAGTTTGAAGTAGACAAAAATTTGAAGTAGACATCTGGTTAAAAATAGTACAAAGATCATATAAAAAAAACTCCTTTACGTATGACCATTTCGGTAAAAATAGTTCAAAGGTCAGATAAGAAAAACTCCTGTGTCGACATAACCTTCCCCTGGGCCCGGGGAAGACATTGTAAGTATTTCTCTAGGGGCATATATGGTTCTTATGGTAGGTATGCTCGTATAAACTTCGGAGGGAGAGAGAGAAAATTCATTTTTATTAAAGACCAATATTCACAAAAAAATCATTTCAAACAGACCTACCACGTGAAAATCTATACAGATTTCTTTGTGGCAGGACTCACTATTTTACTCACTTACTACATATACATTGAAAAAAAAAAATGCAATCATGTAAATTAATAAGAAATAAACCTCATGGGAACTGTGAACCAATACTTACACAAGATAGAAGACAGAATACAGCCCCCCCCCTCACCCATCCTTATTCATTAAGAAATTCTTTAGCCTATTTTTAAAAGAGGACACACTCTCAGCCACCCTAGTGCTTTCTGGAAGACTGTTCCATACCGAAACACCCACGTGCCTAAATACAAAATTAGACCTAGCAGTGTGTCGTCTCTCATGTACTAGGTCCGCAGAATTGCTTGTATCATAAGAATGGTATGCAGAATTCGATGATAAAACATCACAAAAATGATTAGGTGCTAATTTATTTAAACACTGATACACGAAAATACCGGTCTGATAATCCCTCAACTGCCCAACATTTAATATTAAAATGACGATAACAATCCATTGTACGTTCACAATTTTCAAAATCACCGAGCAGGCGCAGTGCTTTATTCTGCACAATTTGTATCCGTTTCAAATTTACAACAAAATTACAAGCCCACGCAGAAGAACCGTATACAATGTAAGGATGAATAAGTGAATTATATGAAATTTTCAAAACTGAAACAGGAAAAACATGTTTAAATCTACGAATCAGCCCTAAGCCCCGCGCAACTTTCACCGATACAATTTCACTATGTTTTTTCCAATTTAAATTACAATCAATCTGAAAACCAAGATACCTTGTATCAAATATATGCTTAATCTCCGTACCATTAAAATTAACTAAACCGAAAACATTATCAATAACTCCAGTACGACTAAAAATCATGTAATTAGTTCTTCTTGCAATCACTGCTAAGCAACTAAGACTAGTAAAAATATGCAGGTTAAGTAGCACTTTATTTGCTTTTGAAACAAGCTCACTCAAAGCCTTTCCAGCAATCGTTATAGCTGTATCATCCGCAAAGGATGTTATGGCGGCATCAGAAATGTAGAACCATAATGTGTCAACATAAATTAAACATAAAAGCGGACCTAACACAGAACCTTGCGGTACTCCACATAGTACAGGACGAGGTGAACTGACAATATCACCCATTACTACAAGCATTGATCTACCATACAAATATTAACGGAACCAATCAATCCAATTTCCTTTTATCCCTAAATGTGACATCCTATCTAACAACAGCTCAAAATCAACAGTATTAAAAGCTTGGTTTTCAATCTGAAAACCAAGATACCTTGTATCAAATATATGCTTAATCTCCGTACCATTAAAATTAACTAAACCGAAAACATTATCAATAACTCCAGTACGACTAAAAATCATGTAATTAGTTCTTCTTGCAATCACTGCTAAGCAACTAAGACTAGTAAAAATATGCAGGTTAAGTAGCACTTTATTTGCTTTTGAAACAAGCTCACTCAAAGCCTTTCCAGCAATCGTTATAGCTGTATCATCCGCAAAGGATGTTATGGCGGCATCAGAAATGTAGAACCATAATGTGTCAACATAAATTAAACATAAAAGCGGACCTAACACAGAACCTTGCGGTACTCCACATAGTACAGGACGAGGTGAACTGACAATATCACCCATTACTACAAGCATTGATCTACCATACAAATATTAACGGAACCAATCAATCCAATTTCCTTTTATCCCTAAATGTGACATCCTATCTAACAACAGCTCAAAATCAACAGTATCAAAAGCTTTCTTAAAATCAATAAAAATAGTTAAAAGAGTAGAGCCGCTCTCGAATACATTGTTTAAAACATCAAGAAGGTGGTGCACTGCATGACTGGTAGAATGAGATTTTCGGAATCCAAATTGCGTGTCACATAAAAATCCAAGAGAATTAAGGTAGGAATATAGTTTCTTATGAACAACCTTTTCAAATATTTTTGAGAACAGTGGCAGAATTGATATAGGTCTCCAGTTTGACATTTCTCTTTTGTCACCACCTTTATGTAAAGGTATAATTTTTGCTTGTTTTAAATCATCTGGGAACTGACCTTTTTCCATAGATAGGTTCACCAAGTATAGAAGACAAGGTAAAAGGTAAGCGGCGACAGCCTTAAATGCCTTAAGGCTAAGACCGTCAATTCCTGCTGAATTGGATTTTATTGTTTCCAGTGCGTCCTCAAGATCAGACTGAGTGCACTTTACGAATTTCATGGAACGACCTTCCCCATGGTCATCAACAAACAGCTCATTTTCATACCCATGGTCAGCAACATCATTTTTAATATCAATTTCAACACTTGAAAAATATTTACAAAAGTCATCACTAACGCCTTTCTTACCTTTAACTTGTTTTTCACCGACTACAAGTTCATCCACTGGGTTTGTAATTTTATTACCATGTAGTGCCTCATTTATCACTTGCCAAGTTCCCTTAACATCACCGTTATTATCACGAAACTTCTCTGAATATTAATGTTTCATTGATGACCTTCTGAGGGAATTCACATTGTTCCGAATTTTCCTAAATTCTTCAAGGTTTTGTTGCGTTGGAGAATCAAGGTACAACCGATAAAGTCTGTTCCGTTCACTAATATTTTCCAAAATTTTATTCGTCACCCACGGTTTCCTTGGGACATTTTTCTTCTTACGACCAACCTTCACAGGGCTTATCATAAATAGGTGACAATATTTTAAAAAAAAGTGTCAAACGCCACCGATGCGTTTTCTTTTTCATTCATAACTTCCACCCAAGAAACTATACTTATCTCTTCTTGAAGCTGTTTAAGATTTTCCGGCTTAAGATCCCTAACTGTCGTTTTCTCCATTTTAAAAACCTTTTTTCCAGTGTCCCGAATTACGCACGCCAAAGGAAGATGGTCAGAGCCTGGACATATGATCACGTCACAATAACTTTTCGGTATAAGATTCGCCGATAAATAAATATTATCAATAAGGGTAGCCGACTGACTAGTAATCTGTGTTAGTATTTCTGCTACCGGAAAAAAATAGTACGACGACATAAGATTAAAAAAATCAAGGTTAGAACTACTTAAATTAAGAAGATTAAAATTGAAATCACCAATTAAAACCCGATCCAATTTAGTCGCCGCTGTATTGGAAATAAACTTATCAAAATCGCAAAGAAAATCCTCCGGATTAGCACTAGGTGGCCGATATACTAAACAAACTAACAACTGTTTCTTCTCCGAAACTTCAATTTCAATAGAAAAAGTTTCGATCTTACTTTCAATCCATCAATTATAATCCTTCTTTACTGTGTATCTTACTTGATCCTTAATTATAAATGCAAGTCCAGCCCGCATCATTGAATTTCTTGAATTTGAAAAGGGCTCATATGATTGGAAATTGAAAGTTCTCGCTCACTTTTTAAGAGTCAAAAGAGATCGGACGGCAACTAGCCCCCTTCTCCACGCCCTATTTTCCTCAAACCCATCCGATAAGAACTGTGAGAAAGCCATTTTTTCAAAATAGTTCAAAGGTCAGGTAACAAAAACTCCGGTGTCGACACATCCCTCCAGGGCCCGGAAGGCAGGCATTGTAAGCTTTGTCCTTGGCCCGTATGTGGTTCTTACGAAAGGGATGCTCGTATAAACTTCAGAGAGGGTTCATTTGAATGGAAATTAAAAGTTGTAGTTCATTTTCTCAGAGTAAAAAAAGATCGGAGGGCAACTAGCCCCTCCCACCCTCCACGCCTTTGGGTGTATCGGATGGATAAGCCTATCCGATAAAAATTTGAGGTGACCATTTTGTTAGAAATAGTTCAAACATCAGATATTAAAACTCCAGAGTCGACACAACCACCGAGGGCTTAGGGACAGGCATCGTAAGTTATTCTTTGGGGATATAATTTACATTAATATCTATTGTATGTTTGTTTGCATTGATTGTTTATTTAATTTCTGTTCGTTTTGAGTTTCATTTATACTTCAATAGGAAAATATTTTTTTCGTTTTAAGCTTGATTTTCATATTCAATCTAAGCATTACTTGCTTTAAGATCTATTTATTCATTTATATTATTACTTGTTGTATGTTTTTGCTATGATTGTTTATTTAATTTCTGTTCGTTTTGGGTTTCATTTATTCTCTAATAGTAATTTCTGGTCGTTTTGAGCTTGAATTTTAAAAGGTATTTGTATCTGCTGAGCTTAAGCTTAAAATGGCCTTACTTTTCTTTAAAAAATTTATTTTTCGGAAAGTTTTTTTAATTAATAAATAATAAAACATTGGAGCCGTATGGTCTTTATTATAGGCAACGCTATAGCGTTGCCTCTGATGTCGTTCGTTACACTAAAGTTTTCTAATGATATAAAACAATTTTTGTCCATAGTTTACTGTCCTTTTCGTTTCAGCAGTCGTGTTTCAAGGGAAAGGGGGGTGGCTAAAAATCCTATTTTAATGATATTTGACGATCAGTCGAAAGTAGTAAGGGTGTGCACAGTTATAAACTTACATGAAAACTTACATTGAATTGCGCAAGGAAAAGCCACTAGTACTTCTAATTACACATGAAAAAAATACATGGAATTGCGCAAGAAAAACCCTCTATATATTGAAAAGGGACATGAAACGAGACAAGATAATAGTGTAATAGATATGAAGCGTAGAAGAAACTGGTTTTTTCTTATTGATAAGAATTTCATAAGAATGTGCGTCGTGAGTTCACGTGGGCATTTTTTTTTTTTTTTAAAGCTGGCATGGTATAATGTGGTCTAACATGTTTTAGGAGCATAGTCGAAATTATGTAACTCAATCAGACTGGTTTTTGAGTCAACATAATATACGCTAACTCGAGTAGTGATTGGTTAAAAATAAAAGGACTGGTTTTTTATTCGTCCTTGAAATTTCGTATTAAATGGTCATGCGTTAGGATTTAATTTTCATTACGATTTGGTATATTCTAGATAGTACACTGAATTTTATTAACTTTGAAACAATGGATAGTTCATTTGTCAACGTGAGTATAGTTTACTGAATTTCTTAATTTATTTCCAAATAAAAAGTATTTTACCAGTAAATTCAAATTTTAGGGGGAATTAGCCCCCCTCCCCCTCCAACAACACAAACCTTAAAATATGATGAGTATATTCGCTAAAAAACGCAAAGTATGCTATTTTTTCCATTATGTAAATAAAATCTCTCCTCCACTGCTTTGTTTACAAGTTTTAATTCACTAGAAATAGTGAATTAACTATTTCTAGTGAATCTAGTGAAATTAACTTTTAACTATTTCCACCGTGCATTTAAAATGTGCTGTCTTTTTCCGGGCTAAATAGAACCATCTGTCTTACATGAAACGGTCACTTTTGAAGAACAGGCTTGGCACGCTCATGTCATGACAGAGATTAAAACCAAATGTGTTTATAATTACAGAAAAGGGCCCTTTTTGGCACCAAGATGGAACGATGCCACATTCTGTGTGTTTTTATCTTTACTTGGTGGTCATTCAAAAAGCGAGGATTTCTGTTAAATAAATAATTCTTCTACCTTTTAAAATAGCTTTACGGGGTTTGAGAGACTCTGTTGTTGTTTTATTCTGTGTGTTTTTTTTTCTTTACTTGGTGGTCATTCAAAAAGCGAGGATTTCTGTTAAATAAATAATTCTTCTACCTTTTAAAATATCTTTACGGGGTTTGAGAGACTCTGTTGTTTTATTCTGTGTGATTTTTTCTTTACTTGGTGGTCATTCAAAAAGCGAGGATTTCTGTTAAATAAATAATTCTTCTACCTTCTAAAATAGCTTTACGGGGTTTGAGAGACTCTGTTCTTTTATTCTGTGTGTTTTTTTTCTTTACTTGGTGGTCATTCAAAAAGCGACGATTTCTGTTAAATAAATAATTCTTCTACCTTTTAAAATAGCTTTACGGGGTTTGAGAGACTCTGTTGTTTTATTCTGTGTGTTTTTTTTCTTTACTTGGTGGTGATTCAAAAAGCGAGGATTTCTGTTAAATAAATAATTCTTCTACCTTTTAAAATAGCTTTACGGGGTTTGAGAGACTCTGTTGTTTTATTCTGTGTGTTTTTTTTTCTTTACTTGGTGGTCATTCAAAAAGCGAGGATCTGTGTGTTTTTATCTTTACTTGGTGGTCATTCAAAAAGCGATGATTTCTGTTAAATAGATAATTCTTTTACCTTTTAAAATAGCTTTACGGGGTTTGAGAGACTCTGTTGTTTTATTCCGTGTGATTTTTTCTTTACTTGGTGGTCATTCAAAAAGCGATGATTTCTGTTAAATAAATAATTCTTCTATCTTTTAAAATAGCTTTAGGGGGTTTGAGAGACTCTGTTGTTTTATTCTGTGTGTTTTTTTTCTTTACTTGGTGGTCATTCAAAAAGCGAGGATTTATATTAAATAAATAATTCTTCTACCTTTTAAAATAGCTTTACGGGGTTTGAGAGACTCTGTTGTTTTATTCCGTGTGATTTTTTCTTTACTTGGTGGTCATTCAAAAAGCGATGATTTCTGTTAAATAAATAATTCTTGTATCTTTTAAAATAGCTTTAGGGGGTTTGAGAGACTCTGTTGTTTTATTCTGTTTTATTCTAAAGTGCTAAGACATAGAGTGCTACAAACACCAGAATAAACTTTAGAGGGCAATTTATCTGTAAAAGAGGGCTTATTATTTCCTTACTAAATTTTTCTTCTTTTTCAAGGATGAGGAGGTGGATTCATTCAATTACTCTCCCCCCGAAAAGAGACCAAGATTGGGTGATATCACATCGATGCAAGCTGCAAGACCATCCATCATCAGATATGCTAGCTCAATTACAAGTTCTCTGGACCAGCCAGGAGCCTCTCAAGCCAGTATCAGCTCTGTACAAACCTCTATGCAACCTGGCAGAAAATTCAAGAGGGAATGGATAGATTCTCATAATGCATCAGCCTCATCTAGTCAAGATCGGGAGGACAGCCCCCTTCATGCTTTGCCAGGGGCTTCAGGCATACAAGTGCAGTCTGAATTTCTAAATGTATGTATTTACCTCTACCTTATAGGTAATTATTTACTTAAAAAAATGCTAGGAGGAATTAAGTTTTGTGAATGGGTTGTTGGGAAAAATGGTACGTGTTAAATATTCGGGTAAACATACGAGTAGAAAACGCTTCACTATAAATAAGGCTATTACATCTTTCTGAACTTTCTAGGGCGGGGGTAACTATTTACTTTAAATAATTTTAGGAGGAATTGAGTTTTGTGGATGGGTTGTTGGGAAAAATGGTACGTGTTAAATATTCGGGTAAAAATAACGACTAAGAAACGCTTCACTATAGATAAGGCTATTATGTTTTTCTGAACTTTCTGTGGCGGGGGTAACTATTTAGTTTAAATAATTCTAGGAGGAATTACGTTTTGTGCCTGGTACGGAAAAATGGTACGTGTTAAATATTCGGGTAAACATACGAGTAGAAAAATCCTTCACTATAAATTAGGCTATTACATCTTTCTGAACTTTCTAGGGCGGGGGTAACTATTTACTTTAAATAATTCTAAGAGGAATTGAGTTTTGTGGATGGGTTGTTGGGAAAAATGGTACGTGTTAAATATTCGGGTAAACATACGACTAAGAAACGCTTCACTATAGATAAGGCTATTATGTTTTTCTGAGCTTTCTGTGGCGGTGGTAACTATTTAGTTTAAATAATTCTAGGAGGAATTAAGTTTTGTGCCTGGTACGGAAAAATGGCACGTGTTAAATATTCGGGTAAACATACGACTAAGAAACACTTCACTATAAATAAGGCTATTACATCTTTCTGAACTTTCTGTGGCGGGGGTAACTATTTAGTTTAAATAATTCTAGGAGGAATTGAGTTTTGTGGATGGGTTGTTGGGAAAAATGGTACGTGTTTAATATTCGGGTAAACATACGACTAAGAAATGCTTCACTATAAATAAGGCTATTGTGTTTTTCTGAACTTTCTGTGGCGGGGGTAACTATTTAGTTTAAATAATTCTAGGAGGAATTACGTTTTGTGCCTGGTACGGAAAAATGGTACGTGTTAAATATTCGGGTAAACATACGACTAAGAAACGCTTCACTATAAATAAGGCTATTTTGTTTTTCTGAACTTTCTGTGGCGGGGGTAACTATTTACTTTAAATAATGCTAGGAGGAATTGAGTTTTGTGGATGGGTTGTGTGGAAAAATGGTACGTGTTAAATATTCGGGTAAACATACGACTAAGAAACGCTTCACTATAAATAAGGCTATTTTTTTTTTCTGAACTTTCTGTGGCGGGGGTAACTATTTAGTTTAAATAATTCTAGGAGGAATTACGTTTTGTGCCTGGTACGGAAAAATGGTGCGTGTTAAATATTCGGGTAAACATACGACTAAGAAATGCTTCACTATAAATAAGGCTATTATGTTTTTCTGAACTTTCTGTGGGAGGCGGGGGGTAAGTATTTAGTTTAAATAATTCTAGGAGGAATTGAGTTTTGTGCCTGGTGTGGAAAAATGGTAGGTGTTAAACATTCAGGTAAACACACGACTAGAAATGAACATGATTTTCCAACTTTATGAAATAATGCTTATTTCACATAGAAAATAAACCTTTTTCTATAGATTAATGAAATAGCAGCGCCATTGGGTCATGAAACATCAAAATTTACTGGACCTGAACCAATTCTAGCACCACCAATGGAGTTCAGAGATGAGCCTACATTAATTCTAGACAATATGGAGTGGCATAGTGGTTTTCTTAATGATGTTTTTGGGGACATGGCTAGCCTAGGCAACTTAAATTGTGACATTGACATGATTGAGGATCCGGAGTGGGCAGATAGATTTATGCGTGAGCATTTAGGGGATGTTACTAGTGCATCTGAACCGGGTCCTCAAAAAGAAATCCCATCAAAGGCCAATACAGGCTGGCTCGATCAATTGTCCCCAAACACCTTGGAATATGTACTAACAGGCCTAGGGGACTTCATGCCATCTCCAACAATTGCAATTGAACAGACTGGGGGTGGTTCTATTGACAACTCTATGTCACCCCCCACCATTCCGCTTAATGATATACCTAGTGCTAGTAGTAGTAGTAATACAGCAACAACAGAAGTATCCCCTCTTCCAGATTTTTTTCTGTCCAACTCTGCCTTGCACCACACAAAGGTCTACAGCGCCAAATTCGGTGATCCCTTCAACTCTCTAGTGTCGGGGGATATAATAACAGATCCCTCGGCCATTACACATTCATATACTAATAAGATTCGAGCCATTCTTGAACAACAGATGGGGGCGGGGCGGGGGGGGTCAGTTTAAAAGCATCAATAGAACTAAAAATATTTTTTTAATGAAAATGCGGGTGAGGTGCATTCGAAATACTTGCACACAGAGATGTTGGCAATTCGCCCGCATTTATCAAATTATGGGGATGTTTTTTCTAAATTGGGCTAATAGTATTCAAAGTAAATGGGAAAATTATAACAAGGGGGGTAGTGGATCTGTGGTTTTATTTATTGAAAGTTTAAATGTTAATATATGTAGGTTTAGAAAGGATTTTATTGTAAGAGGTGGTAGGGCTGGGGAGAGGGCTATAGTTTTAAAAAATCATTCAGATTTAGAGGGGTCTAAGGGGATACAACGAATCTGTTTCGATACGAGGCTGCAGTGTTTCAAGTATGCATTTTTAATTGCAGCTAACAGACCACTTCAAAAAGATGCATCCAAGAAAAAGTTCGACGAAATGGCAGTTAATGGTAGGGAGGGTTCAAAGTTCCCCAAAGTATATTTTAATTGTTTAAATGGTCAATTTCCCGTGACACTAAAAGGAATAGATATTTTTGAACGGGCTAATGCACATTTAAAGATTGGTGTCACGGTGTTACAGTATGAAACGGAATTCGAAGAGGGCCAGCGTTCCAATAAGAAGGGGGTATTATTTCCAGTGCGGGCTCCTTCAATTGAATCAGTAGAACATTGGGTGTGGCTTCTATACACTCCACCACATATTCCGATTCAATTGGTCATTTTAATCCAATTACGGATATTAGTAGGGTTCTAAGTGAAGGTAAACATCGGCGTGGTGTGTGTTATTACTGTCCAACATGCCTCTCAAGATTTCGCTCTGATTTAAAGTTAAAGCATCACATGAAACACTGTAAACGTCATGGATACCAGGCTGTGGAGACGGTAAGCGGGGATAGAGCGATCTTACGTTTTAAAAATTTCCAAAACACGCTCCTGCAGAGCAATAAGATTTTTTAGACTGCGAAGTGAAACTGACAGACGTGTGCGATCCGTCAAATTCAAATCATGTTAAAATACTTGAATCCATAGGGGTCTCTTACACTCACGCGCAACGAGATTCCAATAATACCATGCAAGTATTGGATGTAGTTGAGATGTTGGGTGACGGTGAAGACTGCATGCACTCGGCATTGGTCAGTCTAATCAAAACAGCGAACGGTGCAATTTCGCGCCTTTGTTACACAAACTATCCTATGCTCCTATCACCAGATGACATAGTGGCCATTAAAAATCGTAAAATGTGTTGGGTTTGCAAGGGAGAATTTGATGATGGTGTTAGGAACGGAGGGAGGAGGAAGGTGATTGAACATGATCATTTGTGGCAGGAAATTACATCGGGAGGGAGTAACTTTAGGGGGGTAGCACATCAGTCATGTAATTTAAACGTTAGACAGCAATATTTCGTACCTGTTTTTATACACAATTCCAATTACGACTTAAAGTTTGTTCTACCGGCGTTGGCTCGCATTGCCAAGGGTGGAGTTGTAGATGACGAATGGATAGATGGTTCTTTTTCATATAATATCATACCCAAATCATCGGAGAAGCTACTGCTGCTAGAATTCATGTGGAAAACAGTTGACAAGGGTAACACGTGCCTGAATAAAATCTGTCTTTTACATTCTTTCAGCTTCTTCCCCAAATCTTTAAGTCAATTGATTCAGGTACAGAAAAGTGATAATTTTGATAGCTTCCCCCTCCTCAAACAGCGTTTCCCCGATGATGAAATGTATGATTTATTAACGTGTAAGGGTATATATCCATATGATTATTACAACTCTGGCTCGAGGCTAGATGAGGTGTCACTACCGCCCATTGAAGCTTTTTACAATTCTCTTACTGAGAGTGAGTGCACCACTAGCGACTACGAATTTGCTAAGAGGGTTTGGGCAAAGGGCGGATGTAAAAATGGGTGGGATTATTGTAAACTATACTTGGCCAGTGACGTACTCAGTCTTCTGGACATTGTGTGCAAAACTACGGATAAAATCTATGAGGAATTTGGGTTGGATTTAGGTTATTATTTTTCCACTCCTCATTTGGTGATGGACTTGATACTTAAAATCAGCAAAGAAGAAATAGGTCTGATCGCGATGTGGATCAGCATCTGTTTGTAGAGAGATCAATGAGGGGTGGGTATGTTTTTCACGGGGATCGTATCATGAAAACTGATCCGACCGGACAGCACACCGATGAAAAGTCGGACGCAGTTTTTTTGGATATGAACTCTCTTTACCCATCGGCAATGTCTCACTACTGTTTGCCGTGTGGCAATTATAAATGGCTTGACAATCCGTGTGCTTCGAATTTCCCCGACATTGCCAGTGTTGAGGAGAATGGGGCACAGGGATGGTTTTTTGAAATTGACGGTGAAATACCCATGGAAATCCATGACTCGGTAAAAGAATTTGTTTTTCCGTGCATAATTAGATCGGTGGGTAGGGACTCTCTGAGCCCCTACAATTTATCATTAGTAGAGGATGGGAGTATGCACTGGGTACCTTCAAAACAAAAACTAATTGCCGACCTCAACCCGAAACAGAATATCGTTGTTAATCACGTGCTATTGAAATGGATGGTGTCCAATGGCTTCAAGGTCACAAAGATTCATAGAGGCCTCAATTTGATCAAAAGCCTTACATGAAAACGTTTATTGACACCTTTGTCAGTAAGCGTTCACAAGCAAAAACGAAAGTTGAAAAAGAAGTCTATAAACTCATTTTGAACTCAGCTTTCGGTAAAATGTGCGAGAGCGTACGAAACAGAAGTCGATGTGACATTGTAACCAACCCCAAACATTGTGCTCGAATCATTGCGGATCCAAACTTCACATCGTTCACAATCATAGACTCTGATATGGTGCTCCTACACCGTAAGAAAAGAAACATTGTTTTAAATAAAAATATTGCAGGGGGAGTGCAATAACTGAAAAATCCAAGAAACTCATGTTGTCATTTTATCATAATGTATGCAAGGTACAGTGGCCAATTGAGGGACAAGTTCAAGTGTATTACGGGGACACTGATTTACTCCTGTTAAAAGTCAAAACTGAAAATCTATTGAATGATTTGGAAAATGGCGAGTACATTAGCTCACGAATGGACTATACTAATTGGGACGAATCCCTCTACCCAGAGTCAGTGAAACGCCAGGCCCCAAATCAATTGTTAATGCTAAAATCTGAAACGGGTAGCGATCTGATATCCAGTGGTGTGTTTCCTGGTCCGAAGGTATACTGTGTGGAAACGTACAACAAGGATATCAAACAAGTTTGCAAGGGGGTACCTACACACTTTGTAAAAAATAATTTCGACATGAGTGTGTATAGAAACTGTGTGGAACATAGTTTATTGCCAAGAGCGAAAGTCATGCCGATTCGCTCTTTACAATTCAAAAACTACACAGTCAGAGTTGAGAAAAACGCCATGTCTGCCATATCGGACAAAGTCTATGTACTTGAGGATGGTGTGAAGGTACTACCACACGGTCATTATTTAATTTCAGACCGAGTTGAATGTGTAGAGTACAGAAAACAACTCGGTCTAGAAAAATTAACTTAAATTCATTTAAAAAAAAAGTATAAATTGGGTGGGAGGGTTTTTTGGGTAATTGGGTGTTTTTAAATTCTTTTTAATTCTTTTTTTCTATATCACAAACAATTTTCAATATGTGTGTGTGTGTGCAAGGCAGATCAATTTCCACTATTTAATGCCCCCGGACCGGGCCCGCCGCAGCGGGCCCCCCGCTTCCCGGCCCGAAGCGCTTCCCGGCCCGCCGCAGTGGGCCCCCTCGGCCGCCGCAGCGGCCACCCCCGGGGGTGGGGGGGATCCCAAAATTTAAAATGCTGTAAATAAAAGTGATATTATTTCAAGTGCATTATTCTAATAAATGTTGTATTTTTTCTATAAATAAACAAAAAAAAGTGTATTTATTTAAGTGTTTTTTTCTAGTGAATATGTAAATGTTGTATTTTTTATTTTAAATAAATTAAAAAAAA
Source organism: Artemia sinica (assembly GCA_027921565.1). Taxonomy (NCBI): domain Eukaryota; kingdom Metazoa; phylum Arthropoda; class Branchiopoda; order Anostraca; family Artemiidae; genus Artemia; species Artemia sinica. The sequence goes on from CM051262.1 coordinate 72,046,206, forward strand.
GTGTATTTTTTTCATGTTTAATGTGCTTTTTTCAATGTAGTATTTTTAAGTGTTGTTACTTTTTTATGCGTATAATAAAAGAAAATATGATTCTTTATTCGTCTTCTTCTTCTTCTTCTTCTTCTTCTTCTTGAACGGAGTAGTAATAGGGAAATTATTTAGTCATTAGACAGCCATAGTCTACAGTTAGTTGTCTAGGTGAACTGTTGAAGGGAACATGTATCAATTTAAAACACCATTCAGATCGTTTCTGTGTGGGCCGTCAATGTCAGGCAAAAGAACACTCTTAACTAAAATAATTAAAAATTGCGATAAAATGTTTGTGGAAAACCCGAAAAAAATCTACTACTGTTACAGTATTTGGCAGGAGTCATACGATAAAATAAAAGCAATTGCCACGACGGGATTGGTGCAGATACAATTCATACAGGGACTTGATGTTTTCACCATTATTGAACCAAACTCTTGGCTGATCATTGACGATCTGGCTGAATCTATTGAACAATGGTCCCAGGAAATGCTGCAATTGTTCACTGTTCGCTCTCATCATGAACAGATTTCCATTACTCTGTTTCTACACAATCTCTTTCATCAGAGCAAATGTATGCAAACACTTGCATTGAACTGCACCTACTATATCATCTACAGAGTTGTTCGTGATTCTAGCTCGCTAATAACTCTCAATAAACAAATCTATCCAGGCGCCTCCAAATTTCTGCTCTCAGCATACAATCAGGCAACTTATATACCCTACGGCTATATCCTATTAGATCTTAATCAAAATACACCCAAGGATCTGCGTGTAGTCACAGATATTTTCGACAATGAAATTACAGTATATCTCCCCGTGAACACTAAAAAGACCTATTAGTTGCTATCATGACACTGAAGAAACTACATGAAAATAGACATCTGTTTTCAGTTCTAAGCACTTCAAAACCCTCGCTTAGGAAAGCCATACTCAAACATGGTATTGACAATGATTTCATTAATCTAATATCTGAACTTTGTTTAAATTTGACCGAGGGCAATGTTCAACTGCCAGAAGTAGTTAAGCAACAGGCAAAGCAACATCGATCCATTGTACGTACATTCGCCTTTAAAAAGAAAGGAAAGAATTTTAAAAAGAAAAGACTTCTTCAGGCGGGCGGTAGCTTTTTCACACTTTTACTGCCAATAATTGCAGGACTTGTAAACAGTTTTCTCTAGTGAGAATGGCAAAACCCTATAAATTGACTCCAATAGAACTCGCTCTCTCAACCGTGGAACACTTTGAGAACAATCTGAGTAAATTCCTTGACAATGAGAATATTGAGGATGATAAAAAACTGCTTTTACTTCAAGATGCACTTCGCCGAGTGGACAAACATAAGCCCTATCGTGTGAAGGCCACTGCTGGTATTGATCACAAAAAGAATCATCTCCTCAGGATTCTGCTGGAACACAATTAAAGAAGGAGGAATTGGATTCAATTGTATTGAAAATTGGAAATCTAATGCCCCACTCATATCGTGAACAAAGTAAACGACTCCTAACCTATCTCATGGAAAGTGGTCAAGATCATATTCAAGTTGAGAGCAATGGGAAAGGGATTATAATTCAGGGCAAGAGCTATAATCTACTTTTTAATTTTGTTTTTCTGGACTACTTAAGCCAGTAGGGGAAGTAAATTTTTACTCAGTTCGAAACAGGGAGGATGTTATGATTCCGGCTACTCCCTCGGTTCGTTCAGACTTTGGTCTGGTCGTGACTGTGGGACGTGCTTGGAACTTGGTTCCTGCTGAGATTCGTCAGTCACAAACACTTGGCTCCTTTAAAAGACAGATGAAAAGTTTCTTATTAAAGCTAAATATTAATTAGTTTATAGTTGTTGTTTTTTTTTTTGTTGGCGTTGGATCCTCGATGATGTAGAGAATTTTTCATTTTTGATTTATTTTTTTATTGTCGGGTGATAGGAGGGTCGCTGTTTGGTGTGGACTGTCGGTGAGTTGACTTCTTTTCCTTATAGATTTATAAGTTAAACACTGTTTAGTATTGTTTATGCCAAGTTTTAATATTAGTCATTTATTCTGTGTCGTTTCCCAAATAACGGGCCATTGAGCCCTTTGGGATATTGTTTTTGTTATTGTTATTTATGGAAATAAATGGAACTTGAACTTGACTTGATTTAATGTATGATATGGTTAAAAATCGTAAAGGAATATTATCATTTGACGCTCATCTATACAACTTTCTAAATACATTAAACTTCCCCAAAAGCCTTATTAGCAATAGACAAATTCTAAAAAAATTAAATGAACATGCATCACCAACAACAACAACAACACCATTAAAACATGAACATGAAGAAGAAGAAGAAGAAGATTTTAAATCAATCTTGGAAAATACTAGCACACCTAGTGGAAACTTGACAATGATGGGGAGGAAAAAACGAAAACGTATCATGTCACCATCCACAACTAGTATACAAAAGGGTAGCGGACGTTACACAACGTGTTTACGTTCAAAATGGCTGAAGTTCTGCAAGGTGTTTATGAAAATATTGGTGAGGCGGGGAGTTTAATTTCCCCCACCACTCTTTCCAAAGTCACTGGTGTTCACACTAAAAGTGTACAAGACTATCTACAAAATGAATCAAGTTGCACTCTGCATAGAAATCATAGACTTCGTGCTAATCAATATAGAAAAACTAAAGCCTTTTTCCCATTGCATATAATGCAAGCAGATCTCCCGACTCTAGATGAGATTCAACGACGTCACAATACACCGTACAAGTACATTCTACTTGCAATCAGTGTTTATAGCACGTTATGCATATGCAATTCCATTGCGACCAAAGAGAGGCATTGAAGTTGCTCAGGCCATTGAAAGTATACTCGAACAGGATTCATATAAAAAAAATTCAAACGGATCGCGGTAGTGAATTTGTTAATCCCCATGTTGCAAAAGTACTAGCGAAATATAATACACTGCTCTATCATAGTCATAGTCCTATAAAGGCTGCATTGGCCGAACGATTGATAAGAACTATTCGACTTTTAATTTCAATATATTGTAAATTGAAAAATACACCGGTTTTTATTCATGATTTAGATAAAATCATGTTGATTTATAATCAACGACCTCATTGATCATTGTCCAACTCAACCCCAACGGAAGTTCATCATTCTGATCATGATACAATTGACACCTTTCTTAAACAATATTCCAATGAAACGATTGTCAAGAAGAAAAATAAATTCAATGTTGGTGATACTGTTCGAATTAATAGAATAACTAATGTTTTTGAAAAGGGGAATTACTTGTGGTCCACAGAACTTTTTTAAGTGGCAAAAATCCTAGACACTAAACCCATAACTTATCGCCAGCGCGATACCAAAGATGAAGAGATTCTCGGGGGCTTTTATGACTATGAACTACAAAAGGTTAAAAATAATACTGAAATCTATCAAATTGAAAAGATATTAAAGACTCGTACTCGCAGGGGTAAGAAACAGTTACTTGTTCGGTGGCTAGGATACAACTCTGATTTTGATTCTTGGATCGGTATTGAATATATTGACAATGCCCAATGATTTCTATGTAACTTTTATGTCCAATGTTTCCGATCCTCTCTACAACGACTTGAATAGAACAAGTGATTTTTGGACGAAACTCTCCCCCGCCATCAAATTTGACGATGCGTATGAAGTGGCTCTTGTCGATTGTATTCTCAAAAATACCTATGACATCCTGAGAAAGGATCGTGTGTATGATATAAAAGTTATACCATTCGATTGGACATTCTTTGTCGACTATGAATGGGTTGAAGCACTTAAATCTAGCGAATATCCACATGCCAAATTGAAATATATTGAATACGATAATATGACAGATTTGTGTCGTACAATCAATAGAAAAATTTCATATCGTAGGAATGGTAAATTCCATTTTAATTATTCATTGGAACACGATAGGATTTACATTACCTCACCTGTTGACACTGAAATAATTATTCTCAATGATAATCTGAGAGACGTTCTTGGCTTTAAACAGAATATGATCAGTGGGAAAAATTCTGGCACCATTTACGGGATGAATCAAGTTATTTTTGCTGATTATCCACCTGGTTTCGCCTCGGACTCTTGCATATTTCTCTATGCATCCTTTGTGGAAACATCGAGAGTCGGTAATTCAAATGTACCCCTCCTACGTGTTCTTGAACGAAAAACATCTGATGAACTTGTTCATCACTATAATATAAAGCATCTTCAGTATGTTCCTGTAAACACTTTGTATTTGGAACTCTGTCAGTTAACACTAAGAAGTGAATTGGGCGATCCTCTAGCAATAACAAAAGGCTTAGCAGTGATTACATGTCATTTTCGACCCATTGTTGGCGATAGCACAATCACCTAAAATGAACAATAGGAGAATTCCATTTGTCTGTCCCGATATCGATTGCTATGTTGGTGCTCTGAGTCCACGTCAGATAGGCAATGGATTGGACTACTACAAGGGGCGTACTACAATGTCTGGCTATGGTCTTGGTAGCTGGTTTGCTAGGCTATTTCGTTCTGCACTGCCCCTTGCCAGAAAATATCTTGTACCTGCTGCATCAAATTTTGCTGCCTGAACACTACAGGACTGGGGGTCGGACAAGAATTTCAAGGAGCGTGTTAAGGAAAATATTAGATCTTCGGCAAGAGCCGTTGGTGAGCAATTAAAATCTCAACAAAATAGAGAGGGATTGAAAAGGATGCGTGCACGTCATTCACTCATCAGTCTCCACCCAGGCGGGAAGCGAAGGACATCAACAAGGACTTTGAGGAATAAAACAAGGAAGACCAATAAGCAGCAGAAGAAGAAGAAAAAGAAAAAGATTGTTAGATCAAAGAAGGACTTCTTCTCTTAAGATGACTTATCTCCCCCACAAGGAATCATATCCATCAATTAGTTCCTCATTGAATCTATTCAATGCTGAAAATGTTGATGTCAGTGTCAAGTATGGCTACTATGAACAATTTCACCCCCAACAACCCCTGTCGGAAAATATACACTTTCAAATATTTTCCAATGAAGACTATTTCATTGATTTGTCATCAACATTTATTGATTTAAATGTTGTGGTGAAGAAAAAGTCAGATAATACAACTCCAAATGCTGGTGATGGTCTCTCCTACGAGAACTGTATTCTACACAATCTGTTCAAACAAATTAATCTATTTATTAATGGTACTTTGGTGAGCACTAGCAATAATTTATCCAACTATGCAAGCTACATACAATTTATGATGATGACACCAAAGGCATACAAGGAGTTGAGAGGACAATCATTGGGCTATGAATATCGATCAGGTGTTGATACTGACGGTGAGTTGACTACTGCAGTGACCCAGGAGTATCATCTGGTTGGAAAATTAAATCATGAGATATTCAATGTATCCCAATGGCTACCCCCCAATGTCAAGATTGACATAAAGTTACAGCTGGCCCAATCGAATTTCATTTTGAGAAAAACACTTCCTGCAGCACCCGATGCAAATGTCATTATCACATCGGCAATTCTCCACGTCCGAAAACAACAGGTTATGAGCTCTGTTGCATTGGCAGTGGAAAAGCTAAGAGCCAATGGTAACAACATTAAACTTCTCGTCCCCCATACGATCACCAATCAACGTCACATTGCCACCGGCTCTCGTAGCTATAGCGATTCATCATTTATCAATGGAGAAATCCCATCCAAAATTGGCTTTGGCCTTTGTGAAGAGTGGAAGTGCCGTTGGATCCTGGACTGAATCCCCCCCCATGATTTTAATTTTTTTGGTCTATCTAGTCTTGTGTGCAAAGTGAATGGTATTCAACTGTACACTCTATCATTTGACAAAAAATCCTATAGAACTCTGTACGAGTTGACCATGCAATCCCTAGATCATGACTCCCAACTATTTGAAACTGGAATAACCGATTCAATGTTTTCAAAAAATCATGGGGTAATTGTTTTGGACTTGTTGGGGACTCAGGATATGCGCATAGTACGAACAGGGAATGTACGTTTAGAGTGTACATTTGCCGATGCTTTGACTGAGAGTATCACGCTAATATCACTGAGTCATTTTGAAACCTATTGGGAAATCACACCCGACGGGAGTGTTCTACTAGACCTAGCACCATGAACACAAACCAAATAATCAACGTATTTAGTATGGATCCATACATGTCCCAGTACAAGTCCTATTGTATACCTTCGGACTTCATTGAAAAAATTCCAAGTGTTAACAATACCTTAATCATTGTTAATAGCAGTCCATCGACTTTGAAGACCGGCCATTGGCTATGCATCTTTCAAACAGCGAAGAATATTGAATTTTTTGATCCTCTTGGCCTATCGTATAAATTCTACACTCCATACATCAGCAACTTTATTGAAAGCAGTGGGAAAACCATTATTCAAAATCAACGAAGAGTACAGGTTTAACGACTAAGACATGTGGCTTTCATGCACTACTCTTTTTCATGTTCAGATGTCGTGGCTACACCTACAAGCAGTTTCTTGACATCTACGTTGACTTACCTCAATTGACCGACTTTCTAGTGGAAAATCTACTTACAAGCGTATTTAATATTGATTTTAGTGCCCTACGAATAAAATGTTCTAAAAATGTATGTGAAATTGTTTATTAATAAATGATAGAAATTTATATACATGATAAAACGACTTTTCTACACTTTAGACTTCATCTTCTACTAGGTATAGGTATTTGTCGACAACAACTAATGCAGGTAGATTATCTTAATTCACAGTGTACTGATCCGGATGTACTGCAACGTCAGGGTCACATTTTCTACAGTAGAGTGTAACTTCACTCTTGTCATATCTCTTTGTATAGTCAATGATACTATTTTCATTCATTCTATAGAATTCACATGTTTCAATTTGCTTATTTGAAGCAATTTCACAAACAGTGTCCTCAAGTGTCGAATCACATTCCGTCACAGCCAAATAAAAATCAGTGGGCTTATAATCATAACACCCATTGTCTTCACAACGATGACGTAGAAACCATATTCTTTTGTTGTTCCAACAGTTGAATCACTGACCTGGCTCCTCCTCCCAGAACAATCTAAAACCACGACGATACCAATCTCGTAGCAATAAACTAAAATCACGCTTAGGATTCTTTCCAATCATACCGGGATATGTATTCTCCCACTGATTGCATTTATCATAGTGACAATTGGAGCATAGGTGGCCTCTAGGATGAGAGTCACACACCTCTTCAAGACAGGAATTACAATCTTTAATTTGTACAGCATATCCTCTATGCAATTTACACGGGTTGCATAATCTACACTTTTAATCATACTCATCAATCATTGTGCAATTCTCACATGATGACCAACTGCCCAGTGTGTACATACATAGCGGACATGTATGGAACATTTTTTCATGTGTTGACACTCTCACTGCCACAATGAAACTGAGCTAGCAACAACAAAAAATTGTCTGAGATAGAAAGAGAGAGAGAGGAGTAAATCATCTTTGAACACCATCTTTCTCATGAAAAAAAGTCCTAAATTTCTAAACTAATGTTTAAAAGCATATCCACAATATCATTTTACCGTGTCGTGATCAATATATCAAAAAATTGTGTAAATGCATTTGGACCACGATGTAGAAGCTTCATACAATAGTCTAATGATGGAGAATCAGTTTTCATTATATCGACGATCATTCCCCGAGAAAATATCTTCCTTTGAATAGACAACTCTAGAAAATCGTCATCTAGAATCAAACGTTTTTCTATAAGCACTAGATTCCTCATGATTCGCTCTTTCTCAAATCTATCCATTTTTTAGAGTCCTAACACTCTCACAACCAACTACAGACTAACCAGAATTTTTTCTACTCTAAAAAATATACGCTAGTCTACTATAGAAAGAAAAATACCTTTGATTTAGAAACAATTTTATTGAGCATAATTACAATAATAATATTCACTGATGCATTTTGTTCTCATCAATATATTTGGATAGGACATCTAATGCTGACCGAAGTTTATTTATATGGACAATATTCACTTTTCCAGCAAAACATAGTTGTTCCTCCTGCTTAAATTTGCTTAGTGATATCACGTATCTAACATACATATCGTCCCATTCAAGGCATAGTCTACAGCCACCGGTTAATTCCACAGCCACATTGGGTACTCGTATATCATTACTGCTACCGGCTCCATCATTAATCTCCAATAATGTAAATGCACCACTCATTTTTCTCTACTAATACCCTCTCAAATAAACTATTCCCTCTGAATTCAATTCTCTTACTAGTATGAATTGTAGTGAAAACCATTCCTTTTATTCAAATCCCAATCACCAATCAAGTTATCGTATATTGAGCAACCTCTAATGTCACTGATTGGCTCCTAAAAAATGTCTACGTCAAATGATACAACCATGTGCAATTCTTATCAATAACAAAAACCTTGCCAAGCTTTTTAGAATGTTCACGTGTAAGTAAAATGACACACGCGTGGGTTTTCCTTGCGTAATTCAATGTAAGTTTTCATGTTAGTTTAGAACTGTGCACACCCTTACTACTGTCGAACCAGCCAAGGTTACTTAAACAAAAAGGCGGGTGAATTCAAATAAGAAGCTTGGTAGCATTAAAATACTTATCTTTTAGTCAGTAAACACTTGAGAATTTGGATCTATAAAATCAGACAATAACCGGTTTATTGCTGTTTGTATACGGAGACCATTAGCTTCAACTCAATGGAAAACTGCATTGTAGCTATATCTTAATAAATATTTAGTTGGTATTTTGGTTTTGTTATGTTAGGTTATATTTTGCATGCAGCTCCGCTATACTTAATCCCCCCCTTAATGTATACAGACCAAATTGTGTATGTCCTATCTATCCCCCAAGCGTCTCGATTGTTTCAGCCCGTACCTGTAGATCAAAATTCTCGAGTGTATACTGGTTAACAGGTGTAGCAAGCGAGGGGCAGAGGATGGAGCAGTTCTTCTTTTATTTAAGAACTAGCTTTGTTCGTTTTAGGTTATAATGTTGCTCCTAACTTTCATTTAAAAAAAAAACGTTTTTAAATTTGATTTCCTACTTTTTTGCAAATAAAGCCTCAAATCCCCCCTCCTAATTGGAACCCTACCAATAAAAATTTCTCTCATAAAGAATCCTTCCCAAGAAAACACCCCTTCAATTGTTAATATCCTCTCCGATGAATCCCCATGATCCTTCATCCGACAAAAAAAACATATGATTTCATGGAACATCAAGGAATTTCCCGACAATTTTGGCGTTAGATTATGTTGACAATTTTTACAATTTTTTTTTCTCAACTGAAATTAAGGAGTAACATAAAAACTTAAAATGAACAGAAATTATTCCACATGTGAGGTGGATTAGTCTCACTTCAATGTATCGCTCTTAGCCTTCAAAAATTCACTTATCAAACTTGATAAGTGTGGTACGACAACCATGGCATCCATCCGGTGATTTTAAACACCCCTCCTGTTTACCTTCCCCATATTTCTTCATGTATCCATTTTGAGCTGGGTTAACTCTGCCTGAGCTTGCAGAGTCACGGCACTGACCCCTGTCCCAAACCAAATAACCAGTAATCCAGAACTCGAGCCTTAGCCCTAAAAGACGTAAGATTGCAATTTGAGCCCGCCACCCCCTGTTGAGCAGCAAGATGAGTAGGAAAATAGAATGGTGTTCCTTTTTAGTGTTATTAAATCTGTTCGCGTTATTCATACAATTGCTGAAAAAAGAATCTTTATTACCACTATTCGTGAATTTAGACAAGCCGCTACACAAATCAGGAAGGACTTAAATTAGATTTTAATCGATAAAAGGAATTGCTCTTAGACTTCGAACTTAAACAGATTATATTCTAGGCTAAATCGATTATTTTTTTCTTTTTGCAGTCTCGTGGGCCGATCTTAAAATAATTGATCTGCTTCAAAAAATGACACTGCATTTCTCTAGAGAAAAACGAATAAACTTGGAAAAGACCCAAGTATTCTGGAACTCAAATCTTACAAACTGGAAAAAACTCTTTCTTCTATAGTTAGTAGAATTAGGAAACCCCATTAACATTTTACCCCTGGAACTTAGTTTCCAACAGTGGACAAAAAAAACATCAAGTGCTGTGTTAATAGGACTAGCCTATCGAGTTGAGTTCAGCCTTAAAGATAAAATGCTTCCAATTTAGGAAACAAAGAAGTGATTGCGCCCAGACCTGCGGCAATAACTTATCAAAAGCAATCAAAGGGCAGATCGCAAACTGAAATTTTAAAGTCTCTATGTCTATAAGGAGATATTAGAATCTATATATGGCTCAAAATGAAAATAGAACACCCAAATTACTGCACTTGTGATTTACGCACGAAGGCTCTTCATTTCAAGTCCAAATGATGAAAAAAAAAAAAAAAATCAATTTCCTACATCTAGGAAACTTCAACTTCATGAATAGCCAATAGAATCATATTATTATGATTCTATTGGCTATATTATTATTATGATCCTATTAAATGATTATTATTTTGATATCTGTATGATATCTATATGATATCTGTATCTATATGATTATGATATGATCATGATTATGACTATGATTATGATATCTATTGTATGATTCTATTATATGATTATTATTATGATTCTATCATATTATTATGATTCTATTATTTGATTCTATTGAATCAAATAGTGATTCAATAGAATCACTATATGAATCATAGGGTTTTGAAATCTCTTCATGGTATTTCTTAAAATAAGGTGCAAAATGCCTGGTCCACTGGTCCACTAATTCTCCAGCCACAGAGAATGAAAATCTTCCCATGATTTCAATTCAACAAAAGGTGAAATTTTTCTGTTTTTTCTGCTAAAAGTTGCCCGTATGAAGATTGATGTTGAGGGAGGAAATGGAGGATAAGCATCCCCATCTTGATATAAAAGGACATTTGTATCATTCCTGTCTAGGATTGGAGTTCAAAAATTTGTTTCTCCTGCAAGAAAAATAATTTTAAAAAGATTCATCTGGTAAAAATATAGGCCTACTAGTGGCATGGTTTTTTAGTATTTATCTACAATACAAATCCAAACAAAATACCATTTTTTTTTAGATAGGTAAGGTTTCCAAGATGACTTAAGATACTTTCCTTATAATCAAACTCGCCAGCCAGATTTCCAATGACGGCGTCACTTGCTCTTTTTCATTAAACAAAATTTTCTATATTTTTTTATAGCTTCAAAGTTAATAACCGCCATCACCTTTTTTACTTCTGAAACCAAATTCCTCCTTAAAGTTCATTTACGATGGAATCTCTAACGTTGAGGCTCTTGACAGGATTCAGCCATAGCGACTTCAGAGTTCGTCTCTTTCCATCGTATTACCCAATCATAGCTTCCGTCAAAAGTGTTTGAAAGTCAGTTGGATGGTTTTCAACAGGGAGATTCGAACCCATAGAGCTGGAAAGATATCTCCAAACGCTTACACCTTTAAGATCTGTAATAGAGAGCAGAAGTCCAAGAAGGGTAAAGAAAGCGCATTTGCAGATCTATGGCATGTTTACGCCGTCATTGTCACTAGCAATCTTTTGTTAGGTCGTTAACAGCAAAATTAACTGTAGAAATTTTACTATGCACAATTCACAAAAACACACAAATGAGTATATCTGAAAATAGGACCTTCAGATGTAGGCTGAACAAAGGTTTATTACTGCATTTCAAACTCGGAATCAGGGAAATTAAATACAATGCAAAATTTTAAAACACAAAAGTCGTTTACGGTTATTTATGAAATGAATAGATTTCCAAGTTTTATTAAGAAATACTAATGGGGAGGGGAGGATAGGGTAAAGTGGCAATTAGCTCTATATTTTGAAGATACTGTTTTTGTACTTTCATTTAGAAGACTAGAATTTAAAAATGATTTTGAAAAATTCCATGTTTTCGTGTCTTCAAAAAAAAACTTGCCTCCCCACCCCTACATTTTCCTGAATTACACTTCCTGTTAAGAGTGTAGAAATCAATCTCTAATGAAGAAAGGGGCAGCAAAAAGTACTTGTAGGGACTTCAGAACCTCGGTAGGTCAACCTCTGACATACAAGAGAGCAGGTTTGTCCGCTGACACAACAGACGTGAATTCTTCAGATTTACTCCAATTGTTTGACAATTTTTATCTCTGGAGATGGCAATCGTTTTTGATGCTTGTGCCTTAATCAAAACACCGAAATAAACAACAACAACATTAACAATTATTATTTAGCTATTGTTAATATTATTAAAGAAATTGATTAAAATAATAGGAATAGAGATATTATAGTTATTGGTAATAGCACGTATCCGTCGATGGAGCTTTTTAGCTTTAATTGGAAAAAAATGATAAGGTTTAGTAATTTGACAATTGAGAACATTAAGCCTGATCGCGTTTCATACAGTAGCGTTATATAATCGCTCCGTACAGATAAACAGTGAGTATATTAGAAAGCATACTTACCCTCAAGTATTCAGCTTTTGGTCCATAGTTGTAATAAGGATCAACATCAGCACTCTGAAATAACAATAAATCAAATAAAAATAAATTATTAATAATAAACAATGCGTTGGTTGGTCTTCTTCGTAAACTAAAGTCACGACTTTGCCAGAGAACAAATCCCCATGCTCTAGCGCTAGTTTTTCCATTTTTTCTTCTGACAATGTTTGTAGCATGAGGCTGCTACAGACTTAAAGACGCATACTTCTCTCTTAGAGTTATATCTGTTGGAGTTTTTGTTTAAAGAATGCTGCAGATTGATTCTCAGAAATAAGCTTCCTTGGAAAAGCATGCGGAGAAGCAGCTTTCCTGCTGCAGATTATCCGATACTACTCTATTTCTTTGCGTTCCTAGTGTTGACTTAGCAAACAAGGGTGCTAGTCATTATAGGTGTGACCTAGACTAGCCTTTGACGAGGGATGAGCTATTAGCAAAATTTGAAATAAATAATTGAGATTCATCAGAGAGCTGTTGTTAGCAACAACCAAGAATTTATAAAAACAAAAAGGACCGAAAAAGGAGCTTAAAACCTAAAATAAGTGGGAATATCCCAATAGCCAAGGAGTTTGACATCCCTCGTCGGTTATTGCGGTGAAGTGACGCTCATATGCCACGCCGACAAGACATCGAAGCCTAAACACATGCGTCTGATCATGCACTTCCTCAGACCTAGAAATCCAGCCAGACATACATGTAAACACCCCCCCCCCTCAAGCGCAGATATCTACTATAGTATATACCAAGTGCATTACTACTACTACTAATAACTCACAGCAGCACCAAGCCACCTTAGGCCAACATGGGTATACACGCTCATCTTTCTTTACGGGATTCTCTCACACCAATTGCGGAAAACCTGCTTTCCGTTTAGCCCGAGGTGGTTGGCCGAAAAGGACAATCCTTGGCAATCTACCATCCTTCATCCGCAGAACGTGTCCTAGCCAGCTCATCCTTTCTTTCATTATAGCCCTAGAAAGTGGGATTCAACTAGGCTTTTCGTACAGCCTAGTGCTATACGGTCAGTCAGCTAGGTACTCAAAACAATCCGTAGGCAATTTCTCTGGAAAACATCTAGCAAATCTTCTTCCGTTTTTGGAGCGCCAATGCTTCAGAACCATGCTTGGCCACAGTCATCACTGTAGTTTCCAACAATCTAGTCTTGGTTCGAAGACTTGTCTTCCTATTCTTCCAAACTTTTTTTTAACTGTGAAAAAACACCCTGACCCTTGGCTATTCTACTTTTAATATCTTCACTGCTCCCACTGTCTTTACTAATACTTAATTAAAAAAACTTTTTCCATAAAATAAGTTTTTCAAAGAAAAGTAAAGAACCCTATTAAACCAAAAATGAGCAAAAATAAAATCAAATAATCTACCAAGCGTGAAACTACCACAAATCAGCATCGATAAATAAATGAAACCCAAAACGAACAGAAATTACGACAAATAACCGAGTAAAACTCAAAACAAGCAGAAATTAACATGAGTAGGGCTCAAAACCCTTCTGTCTTCCCAAGGCCCGAACATAATTTGCGCTTTACTGAAAATATATAAATGTTTTTACTTTTATAACTTTAATAAATCAAATAATATTAACATTCTGATTAATAAATATTAGTATATGAATATTAAACTGACAATGCACATTCATTTGTATTTTTTCAGTAAAGTGAAAATTATGTTCTGGCCTAGGGAAGGTATAGGGGTTTTGAGCCCTACTCATACGAAGTGCCCTGGTCTAAAAAAAAATAATACATTGTACCCACATCGCTCTTTACTATAAAAATGTCAAGCCTTCCAATCACTTTTGACTATTAAAATGGGCACTAGCCCTTTCAATTTTCAATCGAATGAGCCCTTTCTGTGTTTCTACGTCAACACTTTCTATAAAAACCTCATATGCCCCCAGGGCATAAAATACAACGCTTGCCTTGAGGGCTGTGAGGGGGTTGTCATCCTCAAAGACTGAATTTCCAGAACTTTCAACGACGTTGAATAAAATGGCTAGCTCAAATTGTTATTGTATGTGTTTGGAGAAATAAAAAACCTTATATGCCCCCAGGGCATAACTTAAAACCCTTGCCCTGAGGGCTGTGAGGGGGTTGTCATTCTCAAAGACCTAATTTCCAGAACTTTTAACTACGTTGAACAAAATGGCTGTCTCAAAATTTTGATTGGATGTGTTTGGGAAAATGGTGGGCGTGAGAGGAGAATTATTTGCACTCCAATTACTTTCGAATATTAAAGAGGGCACTAGCCCTTTCAATTTCCAACTGAATGAGTCTTTTTTGAAGTTTCTACGACAGCATTTTCTATAAAACCTTATATGCCCCCAGGGCAAAATTTACAACCCTTGTCCTGAGGGCTGTGGGGGAGTGTTATCCTCAAAGACATAATTTCCGGACCTTTCAACTATGTTGAACAAAATGGCTATCTCAAAATTTTAATTGGGTGTGTTTGGGGAAAAGTGGGGCGTGAGAGGGGGTTACTTGCCCTCTAATCACTTTCGACTATCAAAAAGGGTACTAGCCCTTTCAATTTCCAATTGAATGAGCCCTTTTTGAAGTTTGTACGACAACGCTTTCTATAAATAAAACCTCATATGCCCCCAGGGCATAACTTAAAACCCTTGCCCTTAGGACTGTGGGGGGAGCGTCATCCTCAAAACCATAATTTCCAGACTTTTTAACTAATTCGAACAAAATGGCTACCTCAAAATTTTGACTGGATATGTTTGGGAAAATGGTGGGTATGAGAGGGGTGCTAGTTATCCACCAATCACTTTCGACTACTAAAAAGGGCACAAGCCCTCCTAATTTCAATAGAATGAGCCCTTTTTGAAGTTTCTACAACATCATTATCTATAAAAACCTTATATGCCCCCAGGGCATAACTTACAGCCCTGGCCCTGAGGGCTCTGAGAAGGTTATCATCCTCAAAGACCTAATTTCTAAAACTTTTAACTACGTTGAATAAAATGGATATCTAAAACTTTTGATTGGATGTGTTTGGGGAAAAGGTCGGAGTGAGAGGGGGGTTAGTTGCCCTCCAATCACCTTTGACTATTAAAAAGGGCACTAGCCATTTGAATATCTAATCGAATAAGCCCTTTTTCAAGGTTTTACTACAAAGCTTTCAATAAAAACCTTATATGGCCCCAGTGCACAACTTACAACCCTTAACATGAGGGCTGTGGGGGGAGTGTCATCCTCAAAGATATAATTTCCGGACCTTGCAACTACTTTGAACAAAATGGCTATCTCAAAATTTTGACTGGATGTGTCTGGATAAATGGTGGGTATGGAAGGGGTATTAGTTGCCTTCCAATCGCTTTCGAATATTAAAAAGGGCATTAGCCATTTCAATTTCCGATCAAATGAGCCCCTTTTGAAGATTCTACGACAACGCTTTCTATAAAAACCATATATACCCCCAGGGAATAACTTACCACCCTTGCCCTGAGGGCTATGGTGGGGGGTTGTCATCCTCTCAAAAATATACTAAAAAATATAATTTCCAGAACTTTCAACTACGTTGGACAAAATGGCTATCTCAAAATTTTGATTGGATGTGTTTGGGGAAATGGTGGGCGTGGAAGGAGTGTTAGTTGCCTTCCAATCGCTTTCGAATATTAAAAAGGGCACTAGCCATTTCAATTTCCAATCGAATGAGCCCTTTTTGAACATTCTACGACAACTCCTTCGATGCGAAGTGCCATTGTCTAAAGAAAAAAAAATAAAATAAAGAATACATTGTGCCAACATCGTTCTTTACTTAGGCAGCGCGATTGCTCTGCCTATGATACTACCAAGGTACGTGAAGTTTTCCACTTGATCGATCTTTTCATTACCCAGCGTCACCTTTTCATCATCATATTCCTAGCCTTAGCGACTTAGTCTTAACATTAATTTTCAAACCTATTCTAGTACCCTGAACCAGCAAAACCTTTAAAAATTCATTCATTTTGCTCGCACTTTCATCTAGGATGCTTAAGTCATGAGCATACAATGGTGTCATTAAGGAGGGGCCTTGCTGGGGCTATAGCTCCACTCTGATTTTAGGAGGGGCCCCAAATCAGTTGTCACAATTTCTGTTGATTTGAGGTGTGAAAGAAAATTGTGTAAAAAGTTTTCTCAATTAAAATTAATCTGTTTTTATATAGCTGTACTTCACAATAATCTTGTGGGCTTCATTCCCAAACATATTTATTTATTATTGTATTCCTATTTCATATATTGTAACATATTTCTATTGTTTTGTTCTTCAAGTCATAGTGACCAACTTTCATTACATTAAAGTAATTGACCCAAGATCCGTAATAAAATTGTACATGTTAGTTACGTGATTCTGGAGCAGTGGTCCCCTCTTTATATACACAGTATGTACTCTACATTTCTTTGAGTCTGTTTGTGAATCTGTTCTGACTCTTTTCTGAGTTGTGTGTGACTCGGGTGTTCTCTGTTTCTGGACTTTGTAAATATAACACCATTTCGAAGTGAATGGCGAGAACTTGAAATGAATGGCATCTTTCTTCTCCACTCTTCAAGATCCGTACTGTTTTATCGCGAAAAGCAATGCACTCTACCAACTGTTTATTAATGCTCATAAAACTGCTAGCATAACTGTTCTTCAGCAGATATACTGGAATAGATTGGTGAACAAAGTACTGAATAGATACAACTGTACTATGGCCATTTTATCAATTAACAGAACATTTAGTGACAGGGAATCGGCAACTCTGGCCCACGGACTTGCAACCAGACCTTAGACATTTGAACTTATATGTATACTCCATCTAGCGGAAAAAAAGTGTGCCGCAAACTCTGTCTGAGCAGCTGCAGGAGGTAAACCTAGTTTTCTCTAGAGTTACTAATCTTATTGCATGTACGTGAGATAAAACTATAGATATGTGAACTGATGATGGCTTTGGTGAAATCTTTCATAAAACAAATGAATTTTCTTCTGAATGTAGTCTCACTGAAGACCTTTTGCAAAATTCTCAGAATTCTGATTCTTCGTGGAAAAGAACAAAACGTGCACAGGAAGTACCTTCCCACTTACGTGATTTTGTAACCATGTCGGCTTTGGAGAAAAAACAATCTTGCTGAAGTGAAAGAATCAACTAAAAATGCTTTCAGAAGGGATAATTGTCTTGTGACAGACAGATTGTGCTCCGAATTTGAAAGCCGCTTCCTGAATGCTCTTCCACTGTTAGAGTCAATCTATGCGTTAAATTCACCTCACTTTATCAATACTAGCCAACTAGCTATTGTAGCAGCGTATTAAAAAGAAGCTTACATTGACACAGCTCCATTGGCCTTGCAAATGGATCTTGTGAGAAGATATATAGACTCATTAGCCAATAATCCAAAAGAGCTCTTTGAACTAGGGGATTGTCAGAAGGTAATATCAATAGCGTATTCCGAAGTTTTGAAAATCCTTACTCTGTCTATCACAACGGCTAGTAATGAGATATTCTTTTCTACGCTAAGCCTCATCAACAGTGGGCGACAAAAGGCTCACTGATCTGATGTTGATATGATATCAAAGTTCCAGTTTTTAGAGTTTCGGTTACTATTTAGTCGAGTCGCTCCTTACTTACAGTTCGTTACCACAAACTGTTTAATACGAAACCGGCTATTAGTCTCATTTCCTATCTTAATCGCAGCAGTATTATTTTTGTATATAACACTAATCACTTTATTTTATTTATCTGGTATACCATGCAAGGATAAAACCTTCGCAGAAAAAGCTTTTCTATCTGCTGAATATAAACTGAGGACTAAAGGTGTTTGATGACTCAGGCACTCAATATCACAGTAGACAGAATATACCAGTATGATCATTCTCTATCTCACCCATTATAAAAACCCGGACCGGGGTGCGAGTGCTCCGGAGAACGTTTTAGCAGATATAAACATAGGCGAAGTCAGGTTAGCGGGAATGCAGGTTAGTCTGTTTCCGTCTGTTTCCATCAAAGTGCATTGAAACAATCGAAACAGACGGAAACAGACTAACCCGCATTCCCGCTAATGCAGAAATAAGTGGGAGGAGCTTTTTGTGAACGAAGACCAGAAATGATCTGCGATAAGCTTACTGGTATATTCTGTCTACTGTGCTCAATATAAACAACAGAGTAAAAATTATATTCATGATCCTCATTAACTTATTTTTAACCTCATGGTGCCTTGATATTTTTTCATTCTTTTAGTACTTTCACTATTTTTTCCTCACGAAACAAATTTTCCTTCAAATCCACGGTGTCACAAACTTTGTCATTTTCTTCTAAGTCTTTTCTTGTAACTCTATCCCAGTTTAGAACATTTTCAAAATGTTCTGCCCATCTCTGTTTAACTTTTTCTTTTCACTAATTATGTGACCTTTTCACTCTGTTTAACTTGTTCCTATCTTTACCTGGGACATGTCAAGATTGACTAATCCCTGGCAATTTCGTAGCATGCCAATACAATATTTATCATTATTCCGCCTAGCTGCATCTTCCATATCCTTGGCAATTTTGCCCATGGTCTCCACTTCACACCTATTTAGTTCATATTTTAACGTTTTCTCCACTTTCTCTACATTTCTCTTATTGTCATATGATCAATCATTCTGATCTGATCTATCACAGATAGTTCTTGTACAAACACCCCTTCTCCTCTTTATTAAACATAAAAAATGTCACTAATATTCCTAGTTGTGTTCCTAACTTTCTTCCCTAAGACACTATTATCAACTTCACAAATTATTATCCTAAAATTATTCCATCCATCCTCTACTTTGTCAAATACTGAACTCTTAAGTTTAGTATTCAACTGTTCCTGGAAAGTTTCTCTCCAGTTAAATGAACTCGGTTGACTATTATTTTCTAGAGATTGCACGTATCAAATACACCACTACATGACGTAAGATAAGATAAAATTTAGGTAAGATTTATTAATCCAACAATAAAAGGAAAACGTCAAACATCATATATTTCACCGCAAGGCTGTATGGTTGGGAATGCAGGAACTATATTTTTGATAGTTCTAGCTTCTAAGTTGATTTGCTATCTCAAAAATTTTATGATAGTATTTCGGTTCTCTTTTTTTAGGCATTATTTCCTCAAATAAAACATTGGTGTCAATATTGGGTTAACATTGATGTTAACCCAATGTTATACCACATAACGGTAGAAACTACCCCTTTGCTATGGCATTACGGCTTGTGCTACTTAAATAGGGTACTGAAACTTTTAATTTTTTGTTAATTGAAACATCTTCTGATACAAGCGATGGCTTCTTAGGTTTTGTGACTTCGATGAAGTATACTTTATCAACGTTGCCCCGCTTTTTAAGGTATTTTCCCCCCAATTTCAGAACTATTCAAATGTTCTTAGGCTAACTGATGGGTAGCTATAAAATTAAAAATTTGACATATGGAATCCCGAAGAGTTCAGACTATTTTGTATTTTATAATTCTTTTCTCAAGATCCAAGTTTTTAGGATTTCAATTACTATCAGCACGAATTTTCTCTCCTTTCAATTTGTTACGACAAACTATTTGATAAAGCAAACCTTCGAAAGATCTCCAAAATCCTATTGACTTTCTGGAGGCGTTTAAGATTCAGAGTAGTAAAGATATTCTAAATAGAAAATCGATTTAATTCAAGTTATTTCACTCTTTTTCAGCCCCTAAGGACACATAAAAGCTCGAATAGAAATCTATATGATTAAATTAAAGCTTCTGTTATCTTGTAAATGTCAAATTGCCTCAATCCGTGTGAAAGTTAATAGAAAATACTACCAAATATATACGGAGACGTACTTCTGACTATTTTGAAGATGCGAAAAGAGAGGGCAGGTGGCACTCAGGTATGTGCACGATATTAAAAACGCACAAATAGGCCAATTAAACGTCAAGACCGGAAAAATAGTAAAAATCATAAATTCCAAAAGAGCCAAGAGCCCAATAGATCCCCTCCTTCTGCCCACGTACCTGGTAATACCGAAGGGACGAAAACATGGGCGCCCATAAGCTTAATTCCAGGGGGGGGCAAACCTCGTCTAATTGGCACTATTAATGCTATATGAAGAAATCTCAGAACAAAAATATAAAAATAAGGCAGCACCATTCAGCCAGGGGGGCGGGTGCCCCCCTCCCCCCCCCTTATGGGCACCCACGGACAAAAATACCTTCATTTGAGTTATAACGTAATTTTTATCAGTAACTAACGATAAGGCTTCTATGTTTTATTTATTCTTTTTTTTTCGCCAGGCCACTTCGTAAGGAAGGAAATCCCAGACCATTTTTTTATAGAAGGAGATGTTCTAGCAACATCGCATGGGACTCATTCTATCGCAAATTGAAAGTTTTAGTGCTTTTTGAAGAGTGAAAAGTGATTGGAGGGCAAGTAGCCTAACTCCAACGCCTCTTTTAGCTGCCCTCCCCCCAGAGATACCTGATCTAAATTTTGTGGTAGCCATTTTGTTTGATTTAATAGAAATTTCCAGAAACTAGGGATGACATGACCCCACAGCCCTTGAGATAAGGGTTCTAAGTTCTGCAAGCTGCCTATTGTTTACATATATGTCTTGTTAATGGGAAAAGGAGGCTTATTTAATCCTGTTTCTCTAAAAAGGTTAAGGGTATTAAAATGCAACTTTTAGAAATGTTAAGGGTGATGCTGAACTAAATCAAAACAAACTACCACCGCTACGACTACTAAGGCTGCAATTACTATGGTGACTACTGGTGCTACGAATACTGCTGCTGCTAGTACGAAAACTAAATTAACGATCATTACTGCTACTACTACTAGTCCTACTGCTACTACTTCTACTAATACTACTACTGTGAATACTTATGACTGTGCCATTTTGACAAGCTGAATGCAATTAAAGTCTTTCGATTTAGTTTAATAGTCGTAGTGGTAGTAGCAGTCACAGTCGAAATCAAAGTAGTACTAGTAATAGTAGTCGCAAGTATCCACAGCCACAAGTAATAACAGTCGCCAAAAGTCGCAGTGGCAGTTGCAAGTAGTCGCTTTCTCAAGTAATCATAGTTGCAAGCTGGTGCAGTTATAGTCTCAAGCAGTTACAGTTGTAAGTAACCGTAGTCCCAAGCAGTCACAATCGCAGTCGCACATAGTCACAGTCGTAAGTAGATGCAGTCACATGCAGTCATAACCGCATCCGAAGGTAGTCGCAGTCGTAAGCAGGAGCGATTAAGCGTAATAGTAATTTCTGGTAGTTTTGAGTTTGAATTATTATAGTTTTCTATTTCTGCTGATCTTGAGTTTAATATGGCCTTTACTTTTCTTTGAAGAACTTCTTTTTCGAAAAGTTTTTTTTTAATTAATCTTATTAAGAAAAATCGTGTTAAACAAAGCAAAACTCGGTCGACCGATATAAAATTATTATTGTAATGCCGCAATGCGTAGTATTTAATAATTTCGGAGACCAAACTGCCTTTCCATGACGATAAATAGAAGTTCGAATAGGGATAAAATCCTTTTAATAGACAGTGATGATGACAACAGTGATATAAATTCACAAAAAAATACCAGATGTTTCGTTCACATATGCAGTGACCGTCATCATATGCAGCGCAAAAGCGCTGCCCAAGTGAAGAACGATATTGGCACAATGTATTATTTATTTTTTTCTTGGTTTTAGACCAGTGCACTTCCTATCGAAGGAATTGTCATAGAAACTTCGAAAATGGCTCATTCGATTGGAAATTAGAGTGGCTAGTGCCACTCCAATCGAAATTGACTGCAGGGCAACTAGCCCCCCCCCCACCTCAATCATTCCCTCAAACACATCCAATCAAAATTTCGATATAGCCATTTTGTTCAGCGTAGTTGATTTCCAGATAGAAAATATGTTTTTGAGGAGGTCACTCTCCCACAAACCTCAGGGCAAGGGTTTTAAGTTATGCCCTGGGGGCATATATGAACGATGTTGGCACAATGTATTATTTTTTTTTCTTTTTCCCTTTAGACCAGAGCACTTCGCATCGAAGAAGTTGTCGTAGAAACTTCAAAAAGGGTTCATTCAATTGGAAATCGGAGTAGCTTGTGCCCTTTTTAATAGTCGAAAGTGAATGGAAGGCAACTAACACCCCTTGCACACCCACCATTTCCCGAAACACATCCAATCAAAATCTTGAAATGGCCATTTTGTTCAGCGTAGTTGATTTTCAGATAGAAATTATGTTTTTGAGGAGGACACTATCCCACAGCCCTCAGGGCAAGGATTGTAAGTTATGCCCTGGGGACATATAAGGTTTTTATAGAACGCGTAGTCGTAGAAACTTCAAAAAGGGCTCATTTCATTGGAAATTGAAATGGCTAGTGCCCTTTTTAATATTCGAAAGTGATTGGAGGGCAACTAACCCGCCTCTCACGCCCACCTTTTCCCCAAATGCATCCAATCAAAATTTTAAGATAGCCATTTTGTTCAACGTAGTTGAGAGTTCTGGAAATTAGGTCTTTGAGGATGACACCCCCCCCCCACAGCCCTAAGGGCAAGGGTTGTAAGTTATGCCCTGGGGACATATAAGGTTTTTATAGAACGCGTAGTCGTAGAAACTTCAAAAAGGGCTCATTTCATTGGAAATTGAAATAGCTAGTGCCCTTTTTAATAGTCGAATGTGATTGGAAGGCACCTAACACCCCTTCCACGCCCACCATTTCCCCAAACTCATCCAATCAAAATTTCGAGGTAGCCTTTTTGTTCCACGCAGTTTAAAGTTCAGGAAATTATACCTTTGAGCAGGACGCTCCCTCCAGAGTCTTCAGGGTAAGGGTTATAAGTTATGCCCTGGGGGCATAACTTCTACTGAAATCTATATAAGTTTCTACTGAAATCTTTGTCATAAAAAGTTGAAAAAAGGTTCATTCGATTGGAAATTCAAAGGTCTAATGCCTTTTTTAATAGTCGAAAGTGATTTGAGGGCAACTAACCCCCCTGTCACGCCCACCTTTCCCCCAAACACATCCAATCAAAATTGTTAGATAGCCATTTTGTTCAGCGTAGTTGATTTCCATATAAAAATTAAGTTTTGAGGAGGACACTCCCCCAAAGCTTTCTGGGCAAGGGTTATAAGTTTTGTCCTGGGGTATATAAGGTTTTTATAGAGAGCGCTGTCGTAGAAACTTCAAAAAGGGCTCATTCGATTGGAAATTGAAAGGGCTAGTGCCCTTTTAATAGTCGAAAGTGATGGAAGGGCAACTAACCCCCTTCTCACGCCCACCTTTTCCCCAAACACATCCAATCAAAATTTTAAGATAGCCATTTTTTTCAACGTAGTTGAAAGTTCTGGAAATTAGGTCTTTGAAGATGACAACCCCCCACAGCCCTCAGGGCAAGAGTTGTAAGTTATGCCCTTGGGGCATATAAGGTTTTTATAGAGAGCGCTGTCGTAGAAACTTCAAAAAGGGCTCATTCGATTGGAAATTGAAATGGCTAGTGCCCTTTTAATAGTCGAAAGTGATTGTAAGGCAACTAACACCCCTTCCATGCCCATCATTTCCCCATAAATATCCAATCAAAGTTTTGAGATAGCCATTTTGTTCCATGCAATTTAAAGTTCAGAAAATTATACCTTTAATTAGAACACTCCCCCAAAGTCTTCTGGGCAAGGGTTATAAGTTATGCCCTGGGGGCATATAGGTTTTTATTGAAATCTTTGTCGTAGAAACTTGAAAAAGGGCTCATTCAATTGGAAATTCAAAGGGCTAGTGCCCTTTTTAATGGTCTCGAAAGCGACTTGATTCAACCAACCCCCCTCTCACGCCCACCTTTTCCCCAAACACATCCAATCAAAATTTATTCAACGTAGTTGAAAGTTTTGGAAATTAGGTCTTTAAGGATGACAACCCCTCCACCACCACAGCCCTCAGGGCAAGGGTCGTAAGTTATACCCTTGGGGCATATAAGGTTTTTATAGAAAGCGATGTTGTAGAAACTTCAAAAAGAGCTCATTCGATTGGAAATTGAAATGGCTAGTGCCCTTTTAAAAGTCGAAAGTGATCGAAGGGCAACTAGCCCCCCTCTCATGCCCACCATTTCCCCAAACACATTCAAACAAAATTTTGAGATATCCGCAGTATATAGGAAGTTGTTGTAGAAATTTCAAAAAAGACTCATTTGATTGAAAATTGAAATTGCCCTTTTTAATTGTCAAAAGTGAGTGGAGAGTAATTAACCCCCCTCTCACGCCCACCATTTCCCCAAACACATTCAATCAAAGTTTAGAGATAGCTAGTTATTTCAATGCAGTTAAAAGTTCTAGAAATTATGTATTTAAGTATGACAAACCCCCCAGAGCTTAGGGCAAAGGTTGGAAGTTATGCACTGGGGGCATATAAGGTTTTTATAGATAGAGTTGTCGTAAAAACTTCAAAAGGGGCTCATTCAATTGGAAACTGAGAGGGCTAATGCTCTTTTTAATAGTTTAGAGTGATTGGAGGGTAACTAACCCCCCTCTGACGCCCACAATTCCCCCAAACACATCCAATCAAAATTTTCAGATAGCCAATTTGTTCAACGTTGAAGAAAGTTCTGGAAATTAGGTTTTTGAGGTTGGCAACCCTCCCCCCCAGCCCTCAGGGCAAGGGTTGTAAGCTATGCCCTGGGGACATATAAGGTTTTTATTGAAAGCGTTGTCGTAGAAACTTCAAAAGGGTTCATTTGATTGGAAATTGAAAGGGCTAGTGCCTTTTTTATTAGTTAAAAGTGATTGGACAGTGACTAACGCCCCTCTCACGCCCACCATTTTCCTAGACACATCCAATCAAAATTTTGAGATAGCCATTTTGTTTAACATAGTTGAGGGTTCTGGAAATTAGGTCTTTGAGGATGACAAGCACCCTCACAGCCCTTAGGGTAAGGGATATAATTTATGCCCTGGAGGCATATAAGGTGTTTATAGAAAGCGTTGTCGTAGAAACTCAAAAAGAGCTCATTCGATTGGAAATCGAAAGACCTAGTGCCCTTTTTAATAGTCGAAAGTTATTGGAAGGCTTGAGATTTTTATAGTAAAGATCGATGTGGGTATAATGTATTATTTTTTTGTTGTTGTTGTTGTTTAGACCAGGGCACTTCGTATCGAAGGAGTTGTCTTAGGAACTTCGAAAAGGGCTCATTCGATTGAAAATAGAAAGGGCTAATGCCATTTTTAATAGTCGAAAGTGATTGGAGTGAAACTGATCCCCTTCCCACGCCCACCCTCCTATTTGCTTTTATGTTTAAAAAATAAATGTTGCCTTTAGATTAAATCAAAATGCACTGTGTTAATGCTAATTCCCAATGAGGCATTTGAGCAGTATCCCAAGAACGACTGAGGGTATTATGTTTAAACTTTCGGGGCTACTTATGCTCTTAAAATTTAACCAAATCAAAATAGCGTAAGTGTATCCAATCTATCAAAGGAAGTAAACAGATTTTTTTGCGAATGCTATCAAGTTTTCCATTTCAGGTCAACTAGAGGAGGTACGAAACTAAATTAAACACTACTATTTGTGTCCAGATTTTTAAAAGGGTGTATGTTGTTAAAAATTGCTGAAAATTTTTCTCCAGCATACAAATAGCAGGTCCAACTATCAATTCTTATAAAACGAAAATATTTAAAGTATTATTTTCTTTTTCCCTGAAAAGACGAGGTCAATATAAAACGAACAGAAATTAATTTAAAAGCTTTTTCCACAAAATAAGTTTTTCAAAGAAAAGTAAAGAACTCCATTAAACAAAAAATGAGCAAAATAAAATCAAATAATATACCAAGCGCGAAACTACCACAAATCAGCATCGGCAAATAAATGAAACCCAAAACGAACAGAAATTACAATAAATAACCGAGTCAAACTCAAAACGAGCAGAAATTAACATAAGTTGGGCTCAAAACCCCTATGCCTTCCCAAGGCCAGAACATAATTTGCACTTTAATGAAAAAAATACAAATGAATGTGCATTGTCAGTTTAATATACATATACTGATATTTAGCAATCAAAATGTTAATATTATTTGATTTATTAAAGTTATAAAAGTAAAAACATTTATACGAAAAATTTTGAATTTTTTCTAAACTTTTCATTTATTTATAGTATAAAATTGGAACATGCACCTAGGAAGTGCGCTTTGGTCCTTTCAATCACTCAGATGGCTCTTGGATGACTCTTATCCCAACAAGGTTCAGCATATTCATCATTTGCATACATACTTATTGCAATACATACTTATGATTTAGCTATCTTTATGATGTAGCTTATATATTTTCGATGATTAGCGTTAATGATTTTGGATAGTTCCTATCTCTGAGTGATCAAGAGTCGGAAGAGGTACAACACGTTTATGGGTGTGTATTTCGGGATGGAAGGAGGTGCTGGATTGGGCACAGGTCAAAGGACCCTCCAATAGTCAAGATTGGAAATCTCTGCATGACCCGGGTTTCAACAAGGGGTAACATGCACACCATTTTCGAAACATATATTTAACGTGTTCTGACTTTAGGCGTCTATAATGCAATACAAACCTAAGACGGCCACCCTAACCGAGTGGACAGCACACTGGACTTGCAATCCTGTG
The DNA here is from genome assembly GCA_027921565.1 of Artemia sinica. Lineage (NCBI taxonomy): Eukaryota > Metazoa > Arthropoda > Branchiopoda > Anostraca > Artemiidae > Artemia > Artemia sinica. The sequence goes on from CM051262.1 coordinate 72,073,322, forward strand.
TCATTTAGGATGCAAGTTCAAACCGTTTGGAAAGAATATAGAAAGATAATACTTAATGAAGCAAGTCTTCTTTATTTTTATTTGTTCAAAGAAGTTATTTGTGCTACCCTTTGAGATATATAGCATACCCTTTGATAGCACTATGGACTTGAGGTAACCATGAAACTCGTACCAACAGGGTTTTTTCACGCCCTGATAATTGCAGCTTCAATGGGCTAGATCACAATCAGTTCTCAAGGTCATGTCACTTTACGCTATGACGTCCAAGTAGAGGATAAACTGTATTAGCCTTCATCAAAAGAAATAATTTATGGTTAAATTAATCTTTCGTATTATTAATAAGTGATATTTGACTTATTAGGCAATTCTATAAAAATATTTACAAAGAATCAATAATTCTTAATTAAGAGGCTAATTAAAATCAATAATTTTAATTAACATCTTCCTTGAAATTTCTTGGTTGCATAGTTATGCTTCACCTTAAACATAACTGATACGTTTTACACCAGTTTCTGGTTTTCCATCTTTTTTTGTATATTTTTACGCCAGTTTTTTTGTTTTATACTAAACTTTTATTTTATTTTGATTACCAATTATTTTATTTTTTAATTTCTTGCGTAACAAATATTACGTTTTGTTTTATTATCTCAAACCTTAAAGTCATTTAGTTTTAATGATGTAATTTACCTATAACGAAATTAGTTTAGAAATTTTACAGTCAAAATACCCGTTACGGGTTCTAAAATATTGGATTATCTCTTTTTCGGTCATTGGAGAAATTACCTGGTAACCTCTTCGGCACCGGTGACAGAAGAGGTTACCGAATTATTTATAAGAAATTAACAAAAGGCGATCTAGTTTATGCATGAAACAAGGCCGCATCCAGGAGGTGGTTCAGGGTTTGAACCCCCCCCCCCCTAAAAAAAAACAACAAAAAAACGTCTGACTCATAAAAACATTACAACATGTATATTAACACATTTATGATGCTTTTTTAAAGCTTTTTATGTAAACACCCCGCTATAAAAGATACCCTACCCAACCAAAAATCCTGGATACACCCTTGAAATTCAACAATATCAATTTTGTTAATTCTAATGTATTTCTGCTGTGGCTGGCCGAGTCGTTGGTTATTTTTTTTTTTTTTTTTTTTTTTTTTTTTTTACGGTAACCACCATATTTGCTAAAATAAGTATAAAGCTATGAGAAACATAAAAACTTCGGACGAATATCACATTTTCCTGCATATGAAAGGGGCTATATCCCTCTCTTCTTAAACTCCAGCTGCTTACACAAAGGTCTTACAAGTCATGTACTGAAAACATTATTGAAGATAAACGAATGGAGCCGATTTGCAAATGTAAATGTTTTACTTCCCTTCCACAACTCGCATTAAAATGTAACTTCTGTATACCAATGATTTGAGGAACAGAGCTCATTTAGTGCCTTTGGTTAGTAAAGTAAAATAGAAATCTTATAAATTAACAGTTGTTTCTACAATAAGATGGGAGCTTTTATCCCCTTACTGCACGCTTGAGGGAAAGCCAGCTGTAAAATTCATTATCAATTCGATAATTGATTTCCTCTGAAGTACCTCTCTCATTGAAACTTTGAAAACCTAAGCCTAAAAACATTTTTTGGGGGTGGTTCAGATACTCACCCCTCCCAAATAAAAGAATACACAGGCCTTCACCCTTCTAGCTGGAGCTATGTATATATATATATATATATATATATATATATATATATATATATATATATATATATATATATATATATATATATATATATATATATATATATATATATATATATATATATATATATATATATAGTCTCAGAGACTGAGGAGTTGTAAATGCCTTCTCAGTAGTCTTCAAAAAATTGGCTCGGTAAAAGACAAAATGCCAGAAATTTGCACTTTGCTGTGGTGTGATTTTTTTTGTCCCTTAAGAGGGGGGGGGGCTTAATTTTTTAATTTTCATTCGAACGAGCCCTTTTTCGATAATTTACGATTTTTCGCTCGAAACTACCATACCCGAAAAGAACCTGCATGTGTGACAATCCTTCTCTGCCAAAATAAAAGATATCTCAGGGGATCTAAAAAAAATAAAAAAAAAAAATGAGAGAACCATATTCACGGTTTTGAATAAGATTTCTTCAAAAAACCTTGTTTACAGGATAAGGCCCCCACAGACTGAAGGAAGATCAGGGGAAATTCCTTCCTTCTGTCTATATTATCTGAAGCTCTATGAAATTTAGATAACAGTAAAAATAATTTTACCTCATATTTTTCCATTATATTTTCGAACACCGGAGATTCTCCATTAACTATTACAAAGCTAATGATTAAGATTACATAAAACATTTTCCAACTCTGTATTTCTCCTTCGAATTATGGAAAGCGACTGCTGAGAAATCAATAGACTCTGACATTTAATTCCAGTTCATGAACAGAACAGCAAGGGGGATTCAGGGATCTTTGAGGATAACGAGTCCAGAAGAAGGTTTCATCACTGAAAAGATATCAATAGATAGCCAGATAAACTGTCCATCTAAGCTTGAAATACACATCTCGAGCATTCCTTAACGTTTACCAATGGATTAATTCAAAATTATAGAACCATAAGATTCAGAAGTACCCCCCCCCCCCCTTTGAATACGTAGTAACATCATCGCAAAAGCCTTAGAATTCTTTTTCTCTAAGCACTAAGCGAATAGACATGGTTTTACACTGCTAAGTGCATTAGACATACCTTGGCATTTTTATTTGTTTTTTTCTTTTTTTTTAACAAAGAATGTTGAGATATGGCCAGTATGCTTAAAGTCTGCAGAACCCTCTCTGAAATATGTCCTATTTTGCTGTTAATCTTAAATAGCTTCTGCTAAGCCTTTCTTTTCTTCTAATGATTCATTAGTTTCTAATTAAGTTTCTGTTAATAAATAGTTTCTAAATATTAAAAAGTTACAAGTGCTAAAACTTATTACGGAATATGCCTTATCTCAGGAATGGCTTCTAAGCAGAGTTGTACGATTCCAAATCCGAGCTAAACTAAAAAAAATGTACACAATAAATAAATAGTTAGAACTAAATGTTATTCGATTCTCTGACCATTCTTAACCCTTTTATACCCAAACACTAAAGGAGTATTTTAAAAATTCTGAAACCTTGCAATAATAATCAACGTAAGCTTAGTTTCAATGGAATTTTAACTTTAATGATTTATTTCATTCACAAAATGAAATGGAAATGGTTACCATATGGTCACCTCAGGATAAAAAAGATTCATTTCACTTAATATGGAAGTTCATAAAACAGTTTCTATCTCCATTCAGATAGAACCAAACCTTACACTTAACGCAGACAATTTGGCTAGTTGCATTCCTTGCACATTTTTCGTACCGGTAGCGTACCTTTCGACTGTGTAGGGTAAATGGCCAGCACTTTCATAGCGCATCGATTCTGACAGCATGCCTGTTTCTGTAGCTTTTGTTTTTCGCTTTGTAGGAGCACTGACAGAGGGTCGACCAGCAAAAGGACTATTAACAACTCCTGAGACTATCAAGGATGTGCAAGTATCCATCTTGAAGTGCATCAAGGACATATGCTGTCTACCCAGGTCTTCGCACTCTCGCCTATGTAGAAGCCAAGCGTTGTTCACAGCTGAGTCAAGGAAATAATAGACTATCTGCATGTACAATTTCTTGGACCGTATCTCAGTGCGGTAGAGCTCCAGAAGCATATCAGACGAGCCTACGCCACCCATTGACTTGTTGTACTAACAGACAACACATGGGCGATTTATCTCGACTTGGCTACGATTACTTCCATCCTACCTTTGACAATGGTCGACTGGAGCTACGGCACAGTACGATGGCCACAAGCACCGGTTTATTGTCGAATCACTTCACAATGGAGACTTCAGTGTGCCTCTCAAGCCTATAATCATAGCTTCCACGCCCTTTCTTTTTCAATGATGCATCACTTTCCAAAATTACACCTTTCATACGATTACACCTTATCAACCCACATTATTCAATCCCGTTATTGGTGCGTAGGGCAGAAATAAGGTCAACAGATGTGTAAAAATTATCGAAGTACAGCTTGAAATTCATTCCCGTGGCACATTGTCGATTAGTCTAAGGACAACGTCAGCACCCAGCCCCAAAGGACTAGTCGGAACTGAGGCTTTTCGTCTGTAGATTTACCGTTCCTTCCATGTACCTAGTGTGTCTTGTAGTTCAGGTACCGCTTTCGAGCTTAAGACTGTCAGATAGCACAAGTTCAGTCCTTCGTTTTGCGATACCTTCTACTCTACTAGATGGCTCCTTATGTTGTCAGTTGATCAGTGAACAGAGTAGTTTTTTGCCTTTTTCTACTTTCAGGTGAGTTTTTCTACTTTTTATTATCTTGTTTTGTTCCTTAAAGTCTCTACTTTTAGCTTGCCCTTATAAGAATCTTATTTAGTTTTATCTTCATCCCCCATATATGGGTTTCTTTTAACGGTTACCATGTGACAACCTTAGGTTTTCAGACGGGTAGTTTTTGAAGATGCTCCTCTTATGCTATTTTGTTTTTGCTGGTTTATTGTGTTCTAGATTCTTTCTTTTACCTCACTTCTTTTTTATTCGGGAAGCACTTAATTCCGATTGTTCTAATTTAACGAAGCAGAAGCACCCATGTACCCGTGGCCTTATCATAATTCTCTCTTCCAGAGAGAGCGAGCCTCTCTTATTCCGCCAAAAACTCCAAACCAAGAAAAGAGGAAGAAAATGTTTTCAATGAGAGGAGCAAACATGAAAGAGAGAGCCTCACCCAAGAGCGAGCTGCAGTGATGGTTCTGCTACCAGACAGCGAATCTGAGATGGATATCATGTCTGATGATGATGACGAGTCTGATCCATTATGGAATCCAACCCCTGGTGACAGCTAAAACATACGCCACCCTACAGCCTGTTCAGCCGGTTGACGATCCTACAGAAGACTTACCTCTCAGTATGTTGTACCGTGTCGAAATTTTTACGGGTGCAGATGACCAATTTTATGGTGGAGAAGCCACTACATTCCCCACTACTGAAGCTCCACCGTGTCCCATCCAATCGACAAGCTTGTCACCTATTTCTTCTTGAACCGTCCCCACCGCATCAAGGAAAAATTAAGATGCCACAAAAGAATACAATTTGCTAAGAAAAGAGATTGAGCCCCGTGATATGACCTGGAAAGCTTTCCTCCCGAAAGCAACAGAAATTCACTTACCGATTGATTTATTCACAACTTTCATCATGGATAGCATGGTTGCTGGATTAGTTGACCAAACCAATCTGCATGCAACGGGGAAAATTAGCGATAGGATTGCCCTAAAGCTGACCCAGCATGAGATGAACAGGTTCCTTGGAGTACAGATGCTCATGAGTATTGCAAAGTTACCAGCTATGAGGATGTACTGGGAGCGCACTATTCGATACACTCCAATCGCAGAGGCTGTGAGCCGTGACAGATTTTGACGATTTGGCGGTTTTTCCATATCACTGACGTTAGCTTAGCAGTGCCGTCTGGTCAAACTGGTCATGATAAGCTGCACAAAATCAGACCAATGTATGACGGGCTCAGGGAAAATCTAAAAAACATACCGCCTGAGGAGAGACAAAGTGTAGACGAACAGATGATTCTTTTCAACGGTCCGCTAAGTTTCAAACAGTATTTGTAAGCCAAGTCTCATTTATGGGATGTAAAAGTGTTTGCGAGAGCGGGCGTGATTGGGATTGTCTATGACCTAGAAATCTACAGATGAAAAGCCTCAGTTCCGACTAGTCCTAACAGATTTCCCCAAAATAGACAAAAGTAAGCAAACGTAAAGTTGTTGAAAAAGAAGTCCCTCAATCACATTTTCCTTTTCCTTCTTTTTTGACTTTAAATGCGGAAAGTCTCGACGTTGATAAAATTGGGGAACTTGAGGGTTATGTTCATGTAACCGGAGCTGATATTATTACAGTTACAGAAGCACATAAACAAAGTCCTGAACATCTTACAATACAAGGTTACAAACAATTTATTAAACTAAGACATCAGAATCATCCGTTAGGTAAGAAAGGTGGCGGCATAGCGCGTTTCGTAAGTGAGCAGTTGGTGCCGCGGCTTCTGCAGATTCCCGATATTGATGACGACGATGAAATGATTTGGATTATGATTCGACCAAAAAAGCTTCCGAGATCTGTAATAGTTATTTTTATTGGAGTGTTTTATTGCTCACCTAGTATGGCATCTTTCCAAAACAAGGTCTTGGCTGAAAAGTTAGATTTGTGTATTGATTTTATTACTTCCAAGTACCCGAATGTTGGATTTTGTGTTACTGGTGATAAGAACGATCTAAGAATTGAAAGTTTCCTCAGAAGTCAAGGACTCAAGCAAATAGTAAAGTTTCCGACTACTAAAGGTAATACTAAACTCGACGTAATTTGCACAAATTTGTCAAAATATTATAATGAACCTCAAGACCTACCTCCCCTTGGTGGTAGCAACCACTACATGATAAAGTAGGCTCCGCTGCCTTCGTATAAAGTAAAATATGTCATTGAGAAAGTTTCCTACCGCCCTCTTTCGGACAGGGGTCTCTTAGAATTTGGAAATTGGATTACATCCGAGACCTGGGATGAGGTAGCAAATTTAGAGTCCTCTGATGAAAAAGCTAAATTACTTTTATAACTTTAATAACTTTTTTTAACTTTAATTTACTTTTATAACTAATAAATCAAATAATATTAACATTTGGAATACTAAATATCAGTATATGTATATTAAACTGACAATGCACATTCATTTGTATTTTTTCAGTAAAGGGCATTTTGTTCTGTCCTTGGGAAGGCATAGGGGTTTTGAGCCCAACTTATGTTAATTTCTGCACGTTTTGAGTTTGACTCGGTTATTTATTGTAATTTCTGTTCGTTTTAGGTTTAATTTATTTATCGATGCTGATTCGTGGTAGTTTCATGCTTGGTAGATTATTTAATTTTATTTTTGCTCATTTTTTATTTAATGGAATTCTCTACTTTTCTTTGAAAAACCTATTTTGTGGAAAAAGTTTTTTTTCATTAATTTCTGTTCGTTTTATATTGACATAGTCTTTTCAGGGAAAAAGAAAACAATACTTTAAATCTTTTCGTTTTTTTAAGACTTTATAGTTAGGCCTGGTATTGGAATGCTGGAGAAAAAATTTTCAGCAATTTTTAACAAAATACACCCTTTAAAAAATCTGGACAAAAATAGTAGTGTTTAATTCAGTTTCATACCTCCTCTAGTTGACCTGAAAATGAAAACTTGATACCATTCGCAAAAAAATCTGTTTACTTTCTTTGATAGCTTGGATACACTTGCGCTGTTTTGATTTGGTTAAATTTTAAGAGCAAAAGTAGCCCCGAAAGTTGGAACATAATACCCTCAGTCGTTCTTGGGATACTGCTGAGATGCCTTATTAGGAATTAGCATTAACACAGTGCATTTTGATTTAATCTTAAGGCAACATTTAGTTTTTAAACATAATGGGCAAATGAGAGGGTGAATGTGGGAGGGGGATTAGTTGCCCTCCAATCACTTTCGACTATTAAAAAGGGCATCAGCCCTTTCTATTTTCAAGCGAATGAACCCTTTTCGAAGTTCCCACGACAACTCCTTCGATACGAAGTGCCCTGGTCTAAACAACAACAACAACAAAAAATAATACATTATACCCACATCGATCTTTACTATAAAAATGTCAAGCCTTCCAATCACTTTTGACTATTAAAAAGGGCACTAGGCCTTTCTATTTCCAATCGAATGAGCCCTTTCTGAAACGACAACGCTTTCTATAAGCACCTTATATGCCCCCAGGGCATAAATTACAACCCTTACCCTAAGGGCTGTTAGGGTGGTTATCATCCTCTAAGACCTAATTTCCAGAACTTTCGACTACGTTAAACAAAATGGCTATCTCAAAATTTTGATTGGATGTGTTTGGGGAAATGGTATGCTTGAGAGGGGGTTAGTCACTCTCCAATCACTTTCAACTATTAAAAATGGCACTAGCCCTTTCAATTTCCAATCAACTGAGCCCTTTTGAAGTTTCTACGAAAAACACTTTCAATAAAAACCTTATATGCTCCCAGGCCATAACTTACAACCCTTGCCCTGAGGGCTGGGGGGGGGGGTTGTCATTCTCAAAGATATTTCCAGAACTTTCTATTACGTTGAACAAAATGACTATCTGAAAATTTTGATTGGATGTGTTTGGAGGAATGGTGGGCGTGAGAGGGGGGTTAGTTACCCTACAATTACTTTCAACTATTAAAAAGGGCACTAGCCCTCTCAATTTCCAATTGAATGAGCCCCTTTTGAAGTTTTAAGACAACTCTATCTATAAAACCTTATATGCCCCCAGGGCATAACTTACAACTTTTGCCCTGAGGGCTCTGGGGGGTTTGTCATCCTTAAACACATAATTTCCAGAAGTTTCAACTACGTTGAACAAAATAGCTATCTCATAACTTTGACTGAATGTTTTTGGGAAATGGTGGGCGTGAGAGGAGGGTTAATTACTCTCCACTCACCTTCGACTATTAAAAAGGGCAATTTCAATTTCCAATCAAATGAGCCCTTTTTGAAATTTCTACAACAACTTTCTATATAAACCCTATATGCCCCAGGGCATAACTTACAACCCTTGCACTGAGGGCTCTGGGGGGTTTGTCATCCTTAAACACATAATTTCCAGAAGTTTCAACTACGTTGAACAAAATAGATATCTCAAAATTTTGATTGGATATGTTTGGGAAAATAATGGGTGTGAGAGGGGCGTTAGTCGTTCTCTAATCACTTTCAACTATTAAAAAGGCACTAGCCCTTTCAATTTTCAATTGAATGAACCCTTTTGAAGTTTCTACGACAACGCTTTCTATAAGAACCTTATATGCCCCCAGGGCATAACTTACAATCCTTGCCCTGAGGGCTGTGTGGGGGGGAGAGGTTGTCATCTTTAAAGACCTAATTTCCAAAACTTTCAACTACGTTGAATAAAATGGCTATCTAAAAATTTTGATTGGATGTGTTTGGGGAAAAGGTGGGCGTAAGAGGGGGTTAGTTGCCCTCAAATCACTTTCGACTATTAAAAAAGGCACTAGCCCTTTGAATTTCCAATCGAATAAGCCCTTTTTCAAGTTTCTACGACAAAGATTTCAATAAAAACCTTATATGCCCCGAGGGCATAACTTATAACCCTTGCCCTGAAGACTGTGGGAGGAGTGTCCTGCTTAAAGGTATTATTTTCTAAACTTTAAACTGCGTGGAAAAAAATGGCTATCTCAAAATTTTGATTAGATGTGTTTGGGGAAATGGTGGGCGTGGAAGGGGTGTTAGTTGCCTTCCAGTCACTTTCGACTATTAGAAAGGGCACTAGCCATTTCAATTTCAAATCGAATGAACACTTTTTGAAGTTTCTACGACAACGCGTTCTATAAAAACCTTATATGCCCCCATGGCGTACTTACAATCCTTGCCCTGAGGGCTATAGGGGGGTTTTCATCCTCAAAGACTTAATTTCCAGAACTTAACTACGTTGAATAAAATGGCTATCTCAAAATTTTGATTGAATGTGTTTGGGGAAAAGGTGGCCGTGAGTGGGGGCTTAGTTGCCAAAACGGCTGTCTCAAAATTTTGATTACGACAACTCCTTCGATACGAAGTGCCCTTGTATGGAAAAAGAAAACAAAAAAGAATAATACATTGTGCAAACATCGTTCTTTACTTAGGCAGCGCAATTGCGCTGCCTATGATTTCTACAACAACTTTCTATATAAACCTTATATGCCCCCAGGGCATAACTTACAGCCCTTGCACTGAGGGCTCTGAGGGGATTATCATCATAAAAGACCTAAGTTCCAGAACTTTCAACTACGTTGAAAAAAATGGATATCTCAAAATTTTGATTGGATGTGTTTGGGAAAATGGTGGGCGTGAGAGGGGCGTTAGTCACTCTCCAATCACTTTCAACTATCAAAAAAGGCACTAGTCCTTTCAATTTTCAATTGAATGAGCCCTTTTGAAGTTTCTACGACAACGCTTTCAATAAAAAACTTATATGCCCCCAGGGTATAACTTACAACCCTTGCCCTAAGGGCTGTGAGGGGGAGGGGTTGCCATCATTAAAGACCTAATTTCCAAAACTTTCAACTACGTTGAACAAAATGGCTATCTCAAAATTTTGATTGGATGTGTTTGGGGAAAAGGTGGGCGTGAGAGGGGGGATAGTTGCCCTCAAATCGCTTTCGACTATTAAAAAGAGCACTAGCCCTTTGAATTTCCAAGCGAATGAGCCCTTTTACAAGTTTCTACGACAAATATTTCAATAAAAACCTTATATGCCCCCAGGGCATAACTTATAACCCTTGCCCTGAAGACTGTGGGGTGAGTGTCCTGCTCAAAGGTATAATTTCCTGAACTTTAAACTGCGTGGAACAAAATGGCTATTTCAAAATTTTTATTTGATGTGTTTGGGGAAATGGTGGGCGTGGAAGGGGTGTTAGTTGCCTTCATATCACTTTCGACTATTAAAAAGGGCTCTAGCCATTTTAATTTCCAATCGAATGAGCCCTTTTTGAAGTTTCTACGACAATGCGTTCTATAAAAACCTTATATGCCCCCAGGGCATAACTTACAACCCTTCCCCTGAGGGCTGTGGGGGGGAGGGGGGGGGGTCATCCTCAAAGACCTCATTTCCATAACTTAAAACTTCGTTGAATGAAATGGCTATCTCACAATTTTGATTGGACGTGTTTGGGGAAAAGGTGGGCGTGAGAGGGGACTAGCTGCCCTCCAATTACTTTCGACTATTAAAAAGGGCACTAGCCCTTTGAATTTCCAATCAAATGAGCCTTTTTTGAAGTTTCTACGACAATGTCTTCTAAAAAAACCTTGTATGCCCCCGGGGTATAACTTACAGCCCTTGCCCTGAGGGCTGTGAGGGGGAGGGGTTGTCATCCTTAAAGACCTAATTTCCAAAACTTTCAACTACGTTGAATAAATTGGTTATCTAAAAAGTTTGATTGGATGTATTTGGGGAAAAGGTTGGGGATAGTTGCCCTCAAATCACTTTCGACTATTAAAAAGGGCACTAGCCCTTTGAATTTCCAATGGAATGAGCCCTTTTTCAAGTTTGTACGACAAATATTTCAATAAAAACCTTATATGCCCCCAGGACATAACTTATAACTCTTGCACTGAAGACTGTGGGGGGAGTGTCCTCCCCCCTTAGTTGCCCTCCAATCACTAACGACTATTAAAAAGGGCACTAGCCCTTTGAATTTCCAATCGAATGAGCCTTTTTTGAAGTTTCCACGACAACGTCTTCTATAAAAACCTTATATGCCCCCCAGGGCATAACTTACAACCCTTGCCCTGAGGGCTGTGGGGGAGTTTCCTCCTCAAAAACATAATTTCGATCTGGAAATCAACTACGCTGAACAAAATGGCTATCTCAAAATTTTGATTGAATGTGTTTCGGGAAAAGGTGGGTGTGGAAGGAGTGTTAGTTGCCTTCCAATCACTTTCGACTATTAAAAAGGGCGAAAGCCACTCCAATTTCAAATTGAATGAGCCCTTTTCAAAGTTTCTACGACAACTTCTTCGATACGAAGTGCCCTGCTCTAAAGGAAAAAAAAAAATAATAAATAACAAATTGTGCCAACATCGTTCTTATATGCCCCCGGGGCATAACTTAAAACCCTTGCCCTGAGGGTTGTGGGAGAGTGTCCTCCTCAAAAACATATTTTCTATGTGAAAATCAAACTACGCTGAACAAAATGGCTATAACAAAATTTTGATTAGATGTGTTTGGGGGAATGATGGGCGCGGGGGGGGGGGCTAGTTGCCCTCCAATCACTTTCGACTATTAAAAAGGGCACTAGCCACACCAATTTCCATCCGAATGAGCCCCTTTCAAAGTTTCTACGACAACTCCTTCGATACGAAGTGCCCTTGTATGGAAAAAAAAAAACATTGTGCCAACATCGTTCTTTACTTAGGCAGCGCGATTGCGCTGCCTATGATAAAGAAACTTAAACGAATTAGTATAACTCCCATAGATATTCCGATTGAACTTATAAAAGCATTTCCTGAAAAATTGACTAAGCCACTAACACAAATTTTTAATTGCATTTCAACTTCTTCAGTTTACCAACAAATATGGAAAGCGGGGTATGTTACTCCAATCCCTTAAAATATACTGAACTTAATTTCGATGGTGAGAGGCCAATCACTTGTTCAGCAAAATATATGAAAGTTTTGTAGCAAATTGGCTAAAAGGTGAAGTTGAACCCCTCCTTGATCCTCATCAGTACGGTAACAGAAAGAATACATCAACATCCCATTATCTAGTCAGTCTTCTACATTTTATTTTTAAGCATGTTGATGAACCTGGTAAATGGCTAAACTTAACAACAATCGATTTTAAAAGGGGTTTCGATTTGATTGATCATAACATTTTAATTTCTAAGCTTTTAATTGATTTTAGAGTGAATGTTGCTGTTTTGAAAATGATGCAGAGTTTTTTAATAAATAGGTTCCAAATTTTAAAATATAAGAGGTCTTTCTCTGAACCCGAGCCAGTTTTTTGTGGTATACCTCAAGGTACCATTCTGGGTCCTATTTCTTCTAGTTATGGTCAATGATATTGCTAATGATTGTGAAGACCGCTTGAAATATGTTGACGACCTTACCCTTGGAGAAATTTGTGAAGCAAATGAATGTAGCAAGGCTCAAATTTTAATTGATAACGTGAAGACTAAAGCTTCCAGTTCAAATATGATAGTAAATGACAGTAAATCTTCAATTTTAATTATTTCATTTATAAATTCTTCTGAACCAAATTTTCTACCAACTATCTCTGATTGTCTTAAAGTAAGGAAGATTAAACTCTTGGGAGTTATTATTACCAGTAATTTAAATTTGGAAAGCAAGCACATCTAGTATAGTAAAAAAGGGGAATGCTGGGCTGCAGATGCTCAAGCTTATTTCGAAACATGGCGCCCCTCCAGATCACCTCCTCCGAATATTTACATATTATATTCGCCCAATTCTGGAATATGCAGCTCCTGTGTGGCATTTTGGACTTACTACTGAGAAAAGCACCAGGATCGAAAGAGCTCAGAAAAGAGCTCTATTGATAGTATCAAAGCAGGCAGAAATGTCGTATGAAGAGCCGCTGACAAAGTTTAAAATGCAAATTCTAAAAAAAAGAAGAGAGAAACTCTGCATGGATTTCGGAAGAAAATCTCTGATCCGCCAAATCCACAAAACCCTTTTCCCTCCTCAATCCACAACAAAACGACTCCCGCGCAGGGTTGCAGTGCCTGTTGAGAAACTTCAGCCGGTACGCTGTGCCCATCAGTGGTTAGCGAAAAGTTTTATACCTAGTTTCGTAAATATGTACAATAAAAATTTCTAATTATGACCCATTATATTTTTTATGTATTTTCATTAATTTTATTGTTTTGTATTTATTTTTAATTTTGACTTTTTAACTAAGTGTCATTTTTTTAATGTATTTTTTTTTACAATGAATTATGTTTGACGTGAACGTCACGTTCTGAAGATGATATATATCTATCTATCTATATTATGCCGACGACATTTTAAACATTAGTAGAACCCTGAATGGAATAAAGAGTTGTTTTAGTGCATTAAAGGTAGAATATGCTCGTGTCGGCCATACATTTAATCCATCGAAAACTGAATTGTTATTTTTCAATTATAAAGTGTCGACTGAGGACATATGCGTTATGCTAGATGATACGGAAATCAAACCTGTTCCATCACTTACTTACCTTGGAGTCCCGATCGGTACGTCACTCAAGGCCACACGCGTACTTATTATCGCTGATACCCTTAGAAAAGTTCGTTCTGCATATGGAAAGCTTGTCCTGAGCAAGGCGAGATTTAGTCGTGATATTTTAGCCCGATTGTATAATGCATTTGTTTTACCGAGTTTTCTCTACATCTCTCCGTTTTGGAGTTGCTTCACACAGACAGAGAAGAAAAAGTTGCGCACGATTTATTTTAAATATGCTAAGTATCTGCTTGGACTACCACCATGGTCCAAAAACCGGTATTTGATCAGTAGATTTGGATTGATAGACCCTGCCTTGGCAGTTCCTGCCAGAGTAGCGAGTTTTCATAAAAAGTTCGTGACTCTAGGTCATCCTTGGGTAACTCTTCAGGGACAGACTTGAGTTGAATGTGTTATTTGAATGTCGATGTTGAGGGCCCATTTCATTGTATATATTCGTGTTAAACCGTACTTTGTTGTTTGTCTTTTTTTTTTCTTTTTGTATTTTTTTCACTTTTTTATACTCTGCCGCCCATTGTATCTTTTACAGTTTTGGCAGGTAATAAATCTATATTATATTATTATTATATATATATATATATATATATATATATATGTACAGTGCTTTTGAGATATATATAGTGCTTTTTTTGGACGTAAAATTTTAATTCGGCGATCATGCTGTGATAGTAATTTTTAAAATAAAATTCTATTCATTCAAATAGTTATTCTAATAAATATAGTGAGCCTCTTAGTTGAGCCTCCAGGATCACACTGTTATTTTCAGAATTTTTATAAAAAAAAACCCTTTTTGGTTCAGGTTTGTTAATGTTAATGACTATCTGGGCTTTTTTTGCAAAACTCTCTGAGCTTTTGACAATCCTAGACAGTCAAACCTAAGACACAAACACAGACAGTCAACTAAATATGAATCAGCCGATATTTAATTAATTTTTTGTTACCACAACTGTCTTAGCTTATAAATGGGTTCACTCGCCTAACACTCTAGGCAGACAGGCCCTTTTAGGTTTTGGACACTTATTTCCCTTGGAATTCCAGGCAACTTGTTGGTCCAACTAATATTGAATTAAGTTTTTGTTAGTGCAAATGTCTCGGTTATATAAATTGGGTCACTTGCCTGCCTCACACTCTAGGTAGTTGGGGCCCTCACTATTAGGCTTTAAACGCTTGTTTGCCTGTCATTCCAAGCAAGTTAACGGTCTTGTGTCAATTCTATATTCTTGGTCAACCTGCCTAAGACCATAGGCGGGTGTGACTTGTTTGCCTCTTATTCCAGGCGATCTAACGGTCCTATGTGTTCTTGGTCAACCTGCCTGAGACTCTAGGCAGGTTGACCAAAGGTTGGCTTTTTTCCAAAAGCTAACACAAAAGTATTTGTCCAATAAGAGAGTCATACTTACTTCCGCCGTTTACCCGTGCCATTAACCAAACCCTTGGGAAACTATATGTTTCACCGTTTGCCTGCAATTCCAGGGGACTTGTGACTTGTCCACTACATGTGGATAACTACATCCACATGTAGTTATACTAATTTTGGCAATAACGGGCCCCAAATTAAAAAATAGAAAATAGAAAAACAGAAACAAATAAAAATAAAAAATCGAAAAAATAGAAAGACGAGGGCCATTAGACTTTAGCTAGTGAAACAGACATCCACATGTAGTTATGCTGTTTTTGGCAGTAACGGGCGCCAAATTAAAAAATAGTAAATAGAAAAACAGAAACAAATAAAAATAAAAAATAGAAAGACGAGGGCTATTAGACATTAGCTAATGAAACAGACATCCACTAGAAAATATAGTAAAATAGCAAAAAAATAAGCTAAAAACATATGGCCCCAAACAACCCGGGAAGGTGTAGCTTTCCTTTGAAAGTATAGTTGTCTTTGTAATCCACAGATTGTTGATGTTTAATTTTTACGGACGAAAAATATGATCAAATTTAACTAATTTGTTTTAATAATGTAACTAATTGTTCTGCTTATTTGTTTTCAAGGTTCAACAGCTAAGACGGGTCCAAGGGGCCAAAAATGTTTTTATTTTGATGTCTTTCGCACTTTAGCGAAATGGAACTATGGAGGATAAGAGGTATCCCAGCTAAATTACATAAGATATAATCCAGTTAAATAGGAGAGAACAAATAAAAAGACACAATTGATTAGACCGGTCTTTATTTAATTAAATAGCACTGAAAAATGAAAAAAAAACAACAAAGTTTACGATTATTTCAGATTCGGCGCTACCCATTTTTGATTTTGTGAAATCACTGGCTTATGTGTAGCTTTAGGTACGACTGGGTGAGTGAATGTACAATCGGGACGCGTACACGCCAGGCCGTATCGGCAAATCTGGAAAAAAAATTACAATCACTTCGATGTTATACAGTATTTAGTAAAACTAAAATCAGTAATTTGATTTTAGGCCTGCGAATCAAGATTAGAATATTAGAAGATACGGTGATGAAAGAGGTCAAGTTCGGTTCTTAAATGTGGGCATTCGGACAGGCCGAGGAAGATTTGTTAAATCTTTTCCAGAGGGATTGTTTAAGGATAGTCTTAAACACACGTTTATTTACCATACGCCAAACAATAAGCTGTACAAAAAATATGGTTCGACCTCACTTTCTAGGGCTATAACGCAAGAAAGGGTAATATGACTAGGCCATGTTTTACAGATGAAGAATGTTAAATTGTCAAAGTTTGGATTTTTTGACTATCTATCTTGGGCCAAACCAAAAGACAGGTCGTCCCCGAATGGGGTGGGAGGTAGTCTTAAGACAGGAATTAAAGAACATTGGTACTTCATGGGAGGGGTAAAGGATGAAGCTGTGACTAGATTGGGTTGGAGGAGGAGTGTACAAAGCTGATTTGACCCCAGGGTGCTTGGTGCTGAAGTGAATTGTTAGTAGCAGTAGTAGTAGTGATGGGAAATGCTTAATACACAAAAACTTGGAAAAAACAACAATTTACGCCCTTAATTGGAAACTAAACTAATGAAAAGGGTATTTCTCTTTGTATTTATATTTCATAAATATTTCAGCTAGCCAAGTCATTAACGACAGCAAAAATTTGGTTTATCTTACTGCTACTACAACAAACTTACTGCAGCTAAGGCCAATTGAGCTCCCCCTCCCAATCTATTCAAGGCTTCATTCTTTACCACGTCCCATGCAGTTCCAATAACCTTCAAATCCGTCCCTGAGCTCTTCCCCCACCCCCCTCAGGAACGACCTACTTTTCCTTTGGCCCCAAATGGATGACCAAAGCAGAAGATTTTGAAAGCTCACAGAATGGGTTGCTCTCTCTCTCTCTCTTTTTATATGTTGTGCAGGTATCGATAAATAAAAGTTTAAATAATGATAAATCCTTTTAATAGAAATTGATAATTCACAAAAAAATACCGGATACTTAATAAGGATTTATACTTATTTGAACTTTTATTTGTCGTCATGTCGTCGGCTTCGAAATTATCTAAGCGCAGATATCTCAGCTGCGTTTCGACTCAATTGAGCAGTCTCAGGGTATCTTGAAATTACTCGAGTCTACGGTTTTCATGCCGTAGAACTGTTCTTTTTCTGATATTCTGTCAGTTTTCTGAAAGTTTGACTGATAGGGGTTCGCTTCAGCCGACAAATTAAACTTGTTCGAGGTCTTCTGCAAGGATCTGTATTAAACTCCATCCTGTTTAACGCTCTGACATCTAGTTAAAAAAAAAAAAAAAATAGACCAGATTTCCAATGCCAACCACCTCCTGACTCTAAGATACTTCTCTACTAGAGAAAAAAGACCGCCTGAAAAAAATGGATACAAAAACAACGGTTTTTTCTCGTTATTTGACAATTGAGAAAATTAACAACTGTATTTGCTCACACTAGATCAAGCTTGCCTTTGTAACCTGAACAGGAAGATTCTTGCAAATCTTTGCGCAACTGCTGCTCCCCTCGCCTGCCTTACTCGTCGCCGTTAGTGGGACTGGTTTACTCAAACTGAAAACCCTGGTCTGTTTATAGTAAAACTTCATGCTCTTGCACCAATTACCACCAAACGAGAGAAGCAAATTCGTCTTAAGATCTCAAAACATGGAAGATCCGACTCTCTTGGTGCCATCTGCCGAAGAAAAGTGCCCAAAAAAGAAGTCTGGAAAATTATTTGAGTTTCTGCTTCCACACCTGATTTACGAGTGCAAATGAAGAAGTTATTATTTAATTTTATTATTTGTTACTGAAGTGTTCTTGCTTTTTTTTTTTTCTTGTTTTCTATCAGTCCGCTTTCCTCTTTTTTCTCTGTATGAGCGGGCGAAAAAAAATTACTATCGTTA
Organism: Artemia sinica; assembly: GCA_027921565.1. Taxonomy (NCBI): domain Eukaryota; kingdom Metazoa; phylum Arthropoda; class Branchiopoda; order Anostraca; family Artemiidae; genus Artemia; species Artemia sinica. The sequence goes on from CM051262.1 coordinate 72,091,512, forward strand.
TTATCAGAAGATTATAGCTGAAGCCTTAATCAGGATTCTAAGTCAAGCAAATCTATAAATTTAAAACCAGGATGACATTTTAAGTTTTCTCAAGATTGAAAGATAAAAATGCAGAAAAAGTGGGTTGTATCTTTCAACCTTCAAAAGGGTTGGAAAATAAAAATGCACTGAAGTCCAGAATCTTTCGTTTTGAGGACTTACAAATAAGTTATGCAAATTAAATAGAATATATTAATCTAATATGATCAAAACCAATTTTCGTTTGATGGTCTTCGGATCAATATAAAGGAGGAGGGGTATCCTAAAAATTTCCTAAATTTGAACGAATAAATTTGGACTAAGACGCAGACAGTTTGACTCAATTCACTCCGTGCCGGTGTGAAAATGTTTACCAGCAAAACAGTTGAAGTTTCCAAAGCTATAGTCCAGAGGTTCCCAAACTTATTTAACCTACTGTCCACTTTCCAGAATAAAACATTGTTTACAGCCCCCTGGGAATGAATTCTTTTTAGAGTTTAATAGCAATTAAACAGAAAAATACAGCAAAGAAATCTATATTACTTTTCTACTTTGAGAATAGGTAAGGTTTGTTCCGGCAAGGAAATAAGGACTGATGCCTGCAATGTAAAATACACCTTACTCTAGAAAACATTTGATAGAAAAAAAACGTTGAGGTATATTTGTACATTACTAGGCTAGTAAAACGATATAATGTCACGTTCTTATGTTGCTGGTAAAAAGGAAGAACTACTCAAAATTTAATTCGTTTTCAGTAAGGTGGAAGGTGGACATAACACTCTAGCTCTTAATAGTGGTGCAAAAGGGGGGGGGGCAAGGGTGCATTTTAAGTCACTATTTTTCTCCTTTTTTTTGGGGGGGGGGGGGTCCTTCGGAGTGAATTCAAAGAGCAAAGGGGCTGGAGGCTTGAACTACCCTCATTAAGGTGTGAATACTTCACCATTTTGCAGGCTAAAAAAGCGCGTTACCACTGTGTCTGAATCTACCATAATAAAGTTAAAATAATAACTTGCTATATGTAAATTAGAAACACTGATGTTGTAAATTATGGAACTATTATTTGAATGTAATAAAAAAGAAAAAAAATGCAAATATTCGAAATTATCTTATTGATAAGAATGAGCCTGGTGTGCTCATTCTTATCATAATCCCTTTTTTAATTCGTTAATCCTTCCGTCAATCCATTAATCCTCATTCTTTACAATTTAGTAATCCTCGACTCTTCTTTTTTCAGCAGCAATCTCAAATAATACGTTTAACTAATTGCACTGCACCACATTTGTGGTCCAGTGCATTTGTATTACTCCACAGTGGCGTTAATGCGCAAACATTTAGAGGGTGTGGGTGTATTTTTCAAATCTAGGAGCGGGGGCAAACTGGTCATTTCTCAGCTTTTTAATGAAAATATAAAAAATGCCTTTTTTAATCAAAGTGCCCCCCCCCCCCCCAAAGAGGTAGTTTTCAAAATCTAGGAGGGAGGGAGGTATGGGGCGAAAAACTAGGGTCAACATACACCTCCCAAAAAATGCTGGACACTCCAATGCTGGACAAATTACAGACACTTTAACAAATCTGTTGCCATAACCGCCCTCTGAATCACTTCATTACCAATCAGGGAACGGTAGCATTCATTTTGGGACTCATTGGTTTAGTTTAAATATATATAAAAAAAAGCACAACAGCAACTAACCTTTGGGTGAAAAAAAGGGCAGCTTGGGTTAATGCAATTCGGAAAGAATTTGCATGCTGGTGCACTGCTTGACTGAGAATGAGGGAAACCTCCATTGTACGTTGAAACAGCTGAAAAAAAATATGAAATTACATCAAACGAAATGTTCATAAACCGAAAAAAGACAATATGATGACAATGTTAACGTCCCGCAATTCGACAAGAACAGTTCTAATGAAAACCAAGGGGAAAATTCCAATTTAAACAGAAATTTGACCGTTCAAATAGTGGATAAATCTTTCCAAATCGACCATAAAATATTATTACATTCCTGACAAAAAAAAAAAAAAAAAAAAAAAAACGTTCTGTATATAAAAATGGTATTTAACATATATGAGTTTAGTATCCGAACTAAAAGGAACTAACTTATGAACCTAATCGGATTATCTTTTGTACGGTACTGTGTTAGATTGCGCAATTAACTTGCGGATTTAATTGTGAGGGATTGCTTACTTCATACAAAGTGAGTTATTATTTATCATAGTGGATAATTTATTTCCATAACTGAATATTAATTGGTTATTGCCATCAGCAACCCTCCCTGGATATTGTGTGCCATTGATTAACCTACTTAACATGGAATATATTGGTGTTATCGCTGATTAAAAATTGTCACATTTACTTTTGGCAAGTAATCTTGAATTATAACTGATTAACAGTTCGTGAATCCGCAGTGTCTCGTCGGAATAAATATCGGGAAAAAAGCAGCCCCTGAGGCTACCACCCGAGAAGGATACTCCCACCAAAACCCTTGGCCAGTCGCCATTCCAACCTACTTCTAAAACTCTTCCTAAACCCCCCCCCCCCAACTACGCGGTCCAAAACAGTTAGCGACTTGTCAGGAATTCAGGCCTTAGCCGCAACTAACTCTAATGAAAGAGGTGAGACGCCTGGCAAAAAGAGGAAAAAGGATGAAACTCGTTCGCCAGAGATAGTGCAACCCCTCTCTTCAAGTGTCCCAGAAGCTAGTACTACCGATTACCCCAATTATTATACTGTCCCAATCAAGAAAATCAATGGCCAACCCTTTTCAAAAGACCGAATAATGCAAATTAGGAAAGCTGTCTTTCTGATCTCCAAGGTAAATTTTGAACTTGTTTTCAAGCAGGACGAGACTATTGATATTTACTTAACGTCTTCTCAGGCGGCAGACCATGTCCTGGCAAAATCCAAAGAAATAATTCTTGATGGCTCGAAAATTTTAGCCACAAAAAAAGATGGGGAAAAGTTACACAAGTATGTGCTGTATGGTGTTGATACGAGTATAAAAGTGGAGGAAATGCAAACTGAACTAATAGATTCTTCAGGCCTTCTCATAAATCCTTCAACTGCAATAAGGCTAAGTTTAAACAAAGAAGGAGTCCTTCACCCAAGCCGTTCAATCCTCATTTCCTGCTAAGTTAAGCTAAACAGAGAAATATTCTTGTACGGCATGTCCCTTTTTTACAAGATTTATAAGCCTAATCCCCTACAATGCTCCACTTGTCTAGCCCACGGCCACAGCAAAAAACACTGCAAACAGTCCCACCCGTCTTGCCTTAAGTGTGGGAAAACAGGCCATGCAATTAGTCAGACCCTTCCTGCAGAAATTGTAACCGTAAGAGACATACAGCCCTCCAAAAACAATCTTGCCCGGCTCACCAAAAGCGATTCGTAATCCTTAGAACATCTGATAAAATGAACATACCCTACTCAGTTGTAGCTGCAAGAATCCCTCGGCAACCCACACCCCATCGGCCCAGTAGAAGCCAAGCAACAGTTGCTGTAGAAGATGTAAAGACAGTATCATTTCCAAATGAGGCAAACAATATTCATACTCAAGGTTCTAGTCAGTCCCCCCATCCCTTACCTAAGTTTACTCCAATATCCTGCCCTCTAAAAGATTCATCTGAAAGTAGCCAAGAATGGCAAAGGCTTGCAGCTTATCTCACAGTCAGTCACTTAATCGTGGTTAGTAATGAACCTGAGGAAACCAAAAATTTTCTCAAGAAGAAAGCTGTCACTAAACTCCTAGGTGATGACATCTTACAAACAGCTTTAGCTCATCTATCTTCCATCAAAAAGGACATAAATTCCACATCGAAGCTAGTTAAGCCTGTAGACTCAACTACAAATCAAATTAATACAGGCTCTGACAATGCCATAACCCCTGAGACAGTAGTCGGTGCCACTGCCCTAGTCAAAGGCAAGAAATCTAAGAAAAAAAACCCGCAAACTTTCCATCCCAGTCCAAAATTACCACCAATGATATTTCGTCGGCTGAAGAAGAATTCCAATATTCAAATCAAGGAAATGATAAAACTCATACCGCAATGGATATTTAAATGTGTATTATGCAAGATTTTACGTTTCTCACGAATTTATCACTGTGCAATAATGTTGTTTTTAGCTATACAATGACCAAAATAATTTGCCCACCAACCCCTTAGCTAGCCCCGATAGCCCCTTAAACCAAATTAACTGTGAATATCTCGACACTTTTGATTTGTGAAAAATGTGAAGCCAAAGCTAATGGAAGAGACCAAACTTAATGTAATTTGCTTTAACATCAGACGCATACGGAATAAGTGAGCTAATTTTAAAGATCTAATTTTAAATAACGATTACTGCTCTTTCGACGTAATTGGAATAACGGAGACATGGCTTTCTGAAATTGATGATACTAATGATTTTTCCCTTCCTGGCTTTCAAGCTATTCATATTGAAAGAAAATAAAAAAGTCCTCTTGCAGCATTTCTCTTTACATCCAGTCAAGTCTAAAATTCACCAGGCTATTAGACTGTGAATCCTTATTCTCGCAACCAATAAATAATAGATGCATTTATTCAATAATCGTAGACATAAGTGCTGACGAAAATTCTTTTATTTTTTCATTGTTTTATAAACCACCCTCATTTCCGACACCATTCTTTTGTAATCTGTTTGATGACTTTTCTAGTTTTATTAATTTACCACAAAAGAAGGCAATAGTTTTGGGGACTTCAATTGTAATTTACTAAATGTTAGCAATAATAATGATTGCGATACCTTCTTTGAAACATTTACCTCAAGTGGTCTTCTTCCAACAATCCTTTTTCCTACTAGAGTTGATCCTATGAGGTCTACAGCTACTGTAATTGATAATATTTTTGTGTCCACTTCCATGGGAAACCACCTGTCCTCCAAAATAATATTCTCTGACATGTCAGACCACTTTCCGATCTATCTCTCCCTACCCTCTCTGCCAACTACTCAACCCTCTAAAACTAATACCCCTACGTCTAATAGTATATAATACTGTGAATATGAATCGGTTCACGGATCGATTGATATCCTTTGACTGGTCCAAGGTTTTGGATTGTCAGGATGTTAATTCAGCCAAAAATGGTTTTACACAGGGACTGTGTGATCTTATCAGTTCAACCTTTCCAGTCCGTAAATCAAACCGAAAAACTACCCATATACGCCCCTGGATGTCCAATAGCCTGATAATCTCTTCATACCGTAAAAATGACCTATATAAGTTAGCTTGCAAAACCAGTAGCGTTATTGACCTAACTAATTATAAAAAATACAAAAACTCATATATCAAACTCGTCCGGGAAGCAAAAAAAAAATTATTATTATTCAAAAATCTCTCACTGCAAAGAGAACTTGCAAGAAATTTGGTCCACAATAAATGGAATTCTTAAAAAAAAAAAGGAATTCAAGGTCTATACCTATTAACTTTAAGGACATCAGTGGCAGATTAATTGACCCCATTTCAGTACCGGATGCTTTTAATAATTATTTCATCAATATTCCAAATGCTAACTCCTGTTCCCCCTCCCAGTCAGTATACCCTAGTAAGAATCCCAGATCCATGTTTTTCTCTCCAACTGATAGTAAAGAGGTGCTTCAAGTTATCGAATCTCTCTCGAATAGTAGTACACCTGACTTCTTTGGCATAAGTAATAAGCTTCTTAGGACCGTATCTTCCTATGTTTGTGAACTCATTGTGTACATAGCAAACATGTCTATAACCAATGGAGTCTTCCCAGAAATATTTAAATCAGCAATTGTTATCCCGATTCATTAAAAAAGGCGATCCGTCTGAGATAAGTAATTATCGTCCAATCTCACTTCTCCCAGTTATATATAAAGTGCCCGAGAGAATTACCTTCCGACGTCTTTCTCCCTTTTTATTTGGGATTCATCCTTCAGATTCGTTGATTTCTCCTCATCAATATGGCTTCCGTTCCAAATTTTCAACTACTCATGCACTAATCGACGTCAGACAGTTTATACGTTCCCAACTTGACCTTAAAAATACTGTATTGGGCTTATTTCTGGATTTTTCTAAGGCCTTTGGCATGGTTGATCACAGTGTTTTATTAAGTAAACTCAACAACTTAGGGATTCGTGGATTTCCTTTCTCATGGTTTGGCTCTTATCTCTCTGGTAGAGTACAGAGTGTGAGTCTGGGCGGCATGACTTCACATCCTCTATGTGTCCGGAAGGGCGTCCCACAGGGCTCTGTTCTTGGTCCTATACTTTTTCTCCTTTATATTAATGATTTGGTTATGGACCTGGGTCCGTCAGTGCACCCAGTACTTTTTGCTGACGATATCAACTTTTTCATCACCAGCCCTAATTTACCAACTGTCGTCACCTCTGCTCAAATCCTTCTGAATAGAGTAGAGGAGTGGTGTCTCGTTAACTGCATGACCAGTAACAGCAAGAAAAGTCTGGCTGTATTATTTCGAACTCCTTACAAAAAAAATGAAGCTCAGCAACCACTTGGCCTAAAATATTTCACCAATCTCCTCCCGCAGGTCGAAGTTGCCAAGTTTCTTGGTGTCCACATCGATTCCTCCCTATCATTTGCAACACATGTTTCCTACATCAGAGCCATAATCTTGCGAAAAGTAAGCATGACTAATAGTGTGAATTATTTTCTTCCTTCCGATATCCTTGTCACCCTTTATTACTCTTTTATTTACCCATATATCTCATACTGCGGATCTGTTTGGGGCAATACTTGTCCTTCAGTTACCAATAAATTAAAATCTGCCCAAAACCGTGCCGTCAAAGCAGTTTTTCGGCTGCCCCGACTATATCCCACCAAAGACTTGTACTCCAATTTTGGTATTATCCCTTTTGAACAAATCATCAAAAAATTAAATCTATCCCTTGCATACTCCGCTTACCATAAAAATCTTCCTCCCCAATTATTATCTTATTTTAATTGTAATAATTCTGAAGGCCTCTGTCTCCGTTCATCCAACCGTTCCTTCATTGTCCCCAAGTGTGTCTCTAGTTCCGCCGACCGATCCCCCATTTATAAATCTATACTTCAATGCAAAATAATATCCTCTAGTGTCAAGCTATCCACAAGTTTTTGCACGCTGTACAACAATGTTAATAAACTTTGACATTGTAATTCTCTAAATTTTTAATCAATTTGTTTTAATTTACCCGTGTTTTCTCTTTCTTTTTCTTTTTTTTTCCTTTTTTTTCTCTTCTTCATTTTCAATTTTTTGTTGTTATGGTCCTCAACAAGTTCGCTTCCAGGATCTTTATTATTATCGGTGTTATGTTTTATTTTTATTCGAATAAATTGAATTGAATTGAAAACATACACTTCATTAAACCAATTTACTTGCAGAATTCCATAACTGGCCCTCCACTGAATATTTTTCATACAAAAACAAATTAATTCTACTTTGTAATCTTAAACCAACATAATTTTCCTTCCTTTTCTTTCACTTAACGAACAAAATAACAGCAAACCCTATAAGGCAGCTTCTTATCACCGAAATGTCATTTTCATTATAAATAATAATCCAAAGTAATTCAAATAATTATCTTCAATCCAAATCAAACCTTTTTTGTTAGTTTGACTGGGGCACCCCGTTCCAAACCAAATAGCCAGCAACACCAGGACTCGAACCCCTGACCTCAGGATTTCAAGTCTATGGGGCTAACCGCCCGGCTAGGACGGCTCAGTGTAGAGACAAGCACATAAAAAAAAACGTAAATATACTGCTTGAATTATAAACTACTGGTTAAGCTTGTAAATATTAGATAAAAAAACAGCTTTTCTCAACTGAAAGTAAGGAGCAATATTAAAACTTAAAAAAAAGAAATAATTCCGTAAATGAGGGGGGCTTCCTCTTTCTCAACTCTCCTTCTTTATGCTAAAGTTAAGTTCTTTAAGTATTTAAACTTGACGTCTTTCTTAAAGAATTGAGACAAAAAATCCAAACTTTAATTTAAAGAGCGACGAGTGAGGAAGGGGCGGCCCCCCTAACATACGATCACCCTTGGAAAAAAAAAACACTAATAAACATGCATCCATGATCTGACAAATCCTACATTTTTGTGGATAGGAGCATGAAACCTCTACAGTGGGATTCTCTGATATGCTGAATCGGATGGTGTGATTTTCATTCAGGTCACTTTGGGGGTGTTTCCCCTCTCTTTAGTAAATTAGGGACAATTTTCGCAGGCTTGTAGCTTGTGATGTGTAACATGAAACTTAATTAACCTAATATATTTAGAATTAGCATAAAAAGCCGATTCTTTTGATATAGCAATTGCTATTAAATTTCTCTTTTTTAAAGTTCTGATCACTATTGAGCCGGGCCGCTCCTTACTTAAAGTTCGTTACCATGAACTGTTTGAAAAGGAATGAACATAAAATAAAAAAAGAAAAGGTAATAAAACTTAAAGGAAATAACTGGAACAGGTGCTAGCATCTATGTAATAACAAGTGCATTAAACTCATAAATATACTGCTTGAATTATAAACTACTGGTTAACTTTGTAAGTGAAGAAAAAAATGTAACAAAACAAAGGACTTACCTGGAATAGGAGTTAGCTTCTTAGGGGACCATTCAAAAAAGTTCTAGGTCCTGAATGTGTGAAAGGGCAATCTAGATTTTTACAGCCCAAATCAAAGCGACACTTTGGATGTATGTTTAAACAGCGACTACCAAAAGGACATCCGGGAAACACGCTAAAAATAGGGTTGAATTAAAGCAAAAGAAGAAAAAAAAAAAAAAACAAGAACAGAGCAACAGCATTAGTCGACACTGCCATCTCGGGTATCTTCAAGTTTGTTTGCTTTTATTTATTGAGAGTTTGACTGATTTTGATCCATTTTGATTTGTGAATTAGATTCATACTTAATTAAAAAGCCAATCAGTAGACAAACTCGTCACACAAATTTTGAAAGATAAAATATCTCGTCCAAATAGCAAAACCCAGAACGCTTTTTAGAAAGTAAATCTATATGAGTCATTCAACTGCCAAATTGATAAACCTATTTTAGCTCGTTTTATAGTCCCAAATAAGCAAGGTAAACACACATTATATTGTTTCGATTGGCAACTATCCCGTTTACTTTTGGACACAAGTGGCAAAGGCTGTTATTCTGAACTGCTTCTTTCGAGATGCGACCACAGACATTTAATGCCACCTTAGAACAGACACAAAATAATCCTATTCTTTGCATCCTATTCTCTGTGCATTTTTCTAACAGTATCCTACGATCTGCCTAGAGAAGGATTATACAGAAACTCAATTTTCCTCATTAAAAAAAAAAAAATACTTTTTCACGAGGGGAATGAAACCACATGTATTGAATTAGCAAAAAAAAATGATCACTAAACAATTATACTTCAAATCCCAGTGCTGAAATAGGCTTTGTTGTCGGAAGGCCCTACTTTATCATAGGCAGCGCAATAGCGCTGCCTAAGTAAAGATCGATGTTGGCACAATGTATTGTTTATTTTTCTATTTAGACCAGGGCAATTCGTATCGAAGGAGTTGTCGTAGCAACTTGGAAAAGGACTCATTCGATTGGAAATTGGAAGGGCTTGTGCCCTTTTTAATAGTTGAAAGTGATTGGAAGGCAACTAACCCCCCTACCATGCCCACCATTTCCCCAAACACATCCAATCAAAATTTTGAGATAAACATTTTGTTCAATATAGTTGAAAGATCCGGAAATTATGTCTTTGAGGATGACACCCCCCCCCCCCCCACGGACATCCATCATATGGCTAATATGGGGGTAAAGTTCATTTGTGATGCAAATGAATGTTATATTTAGATTTAGGATGCAATTCAGGGTATATATTTGCACATTATGGGGGTGGGGGTATATACTCTGTAAATATAAAAAAGAACTTATATATGTAAATATATAAGTTCTCAAAAATCCATGACTTTCTTAGAAAAACTAGAAAAACAAGGAAAGAAGTGAAGATAAAGGTTCTTCCCCTGCCAAATGTGTTAACTATGATTATTCTACCTATTATGGAGTAAGAATTGTTTTCTTAACATGTTTCCGTATGTCCAGCTGGTCTCCTAGGCTTATGATATTGGTTGGCTGGTTGGCTAATTTTAAAATTTGTATATATATACACTGTCAAATTAGCAATCTGGTGGTATCCTCCCCACAGCCCTCAGGGCAAGGGTTGTGTGTTATGCCCTGGGGCTATATAAGGTTTTTTATAGAAGGTATTGTCGTAGAAACTTCAAAAAGGGCTAATTCAATTAGAAACTGAGAGGGCTAGTGCCCTTTTCGATGGTCTAAAGTGATTGGAGGGCAACTACCCCCCCCCCTCCACGCCCACCATTTCCCCAAACACATCCAATCAAAACTTTGAGATAGCCAATTTGTTAAACGTAGTTGAAAGGTTCGGAAATTATGTCTTTGAGGATGACAACCCCCCCTCTCCACATTCCTCAAGGACAAAGGTTGTAGTTTATGCCCTGGGGGTATATAAGGTTTTTATAGAAAGCGTGGTCATATAAACTTTGGAAGCGGCTCATTGGATTGGTAATCAGAAGTTCTACTGCTCTTTTAAGGAGTCTAAGTGATTGGAGGGCAGCTACCAAGGGCATATAACGTTTTTATGGACTGGGCGGTCGTATAAACTTCATATGGGTCTTTTATGGACTGGGCAGTCGTATAACCTTCATATGGGGCTTATTTGATTTGAAATTGGAAGTTATGCTGCCCTTTTTAAAAGTCAAAGTGATTCGAGAGCAACCAGGAAAATACCACCGTTTTTTTTTCCGAGATGTATTCAATAGATATTTCGAAACAGTCCTTTTATTCAAAATAGTCCAAAAATCATATAACAAGGCTTTTGAGGTTGATACAAACCACCAGAGCCTGAGGGCGAGGGTTGTAGGTTATGCACCTGGGGCTTTTAAGGTTCTAGGCATTCAGCCCACCGTTCCAAATACGGTCAATCAGCCGGGTACCCAGAACAATCCGTAAGGCAATTTCTCTCGAAAACATCTAGCAAACCTTCATCCGATTTACGGAGCGTCCATGCTTCAGAGCCATATTTGACCACTGCCATCACTGTAGCTTCTAATATTCTAATCTTGGTTTGCAGACTTATCTTTTTATTCTTCCAAACTTTTTTCAACTGTGAAAAAACACCCTGAGCCTTAGCTATTCTACTTTTAATATCTTCACTGCTCCCATCGTCTTTACTAATAATACTACCAAGGTAAGTGAAGCTGTCCACCTAATAAATCTCTTCATTACCCAACGTCACCTTTTAATCTTCACTTATTCCTAGCCTTAGTGACTTAGTCTTCTTAACATTAATTTTCAAACCTATCCTAGCACCATGAACTCGCAAAACGCCAAAATGGTGATTCATTTTTCTCACACTTTCATCTAGGATGATTAAATCATCAGCATAATCTAAGTCCAAGAAAGTTTTTCCTCCCAATTTGATTCCGTGGTCTCCCATTGCCTTTCCTATGCTCCTTAAGACAAAGTTCATCAAAATGATCCATACAGAGCAGGATAGAACAAAACTCTCCTAAACTTCTGATTTAATACGAAACCAGCTGCTAACCTCATTTCCTACCTTAACCGCAGCAGTGTTATTCTCGTCTATAGCACTAATCACTTTAATGCATTTGTCTGGTATATCATACAAGGATAAGACCCTCGCTAAAAATCTTCTATCAACAGAATGGAACGCTTGCTCTTAATCTACAAAACTGAAGACCAAAGGTGTTTGATAACTCAGGCACTTTTCAATCATTAACCGTGAAAATTTGGTCAAACACATCCTCTACCCTTCCTAAAACCGCACTGTTCTTCTCTAATTACTTTGTCTACAGCATCTCTCAGTCTAAAAAGTATTCCATTACTCAGGCTAATGTCTCGATAATTACCACACTCACTCTTATCACCTATCTTATACAACCGTTTAATTAGGGTTTTCCTAAAATCGCTAGGTACTTCCCCTTTTTCAAAAATCATATTCATAAAAATCAAATCATAATCATATTCAACCTCATCGACTACAAGAAACAATGGAGCGTGTTTATTTTTGGATGGATGCTAACAAGATGATGAGAAATGTAAAGAAATCTCATGTTTTGCAATTTCACGAGTAAGAAAGCTCCAGCCTTCTTTTAAATGTCTCGAAGCGTCTAGAGGGGTGACTTTCAGAGACCAGATAGTGGATCTGTCAAGTATCTGAGGGTGTGCATTGATGAAATATATCTTTTAAACAACATTCTGCAGCGGTGGGCCTAAAAATTTCAAGAATCTGGAAATTTAAAAAAAAATTAAAGCATTTTTTTCCTATTAAGATCCTTCGTCTTCGGTACTTCGCACTGATCCAATCACATATCCGATATTGGTCTCTTGTATGGATGGCGACATTTAAAGTTCATGCGAATATTATTAATAACATAAATAAAAAAGCATTAAACCTAATTAAAGAAACGGGTTCTTTATATTCTCTAGATAGTTTGGAAGTGTTTAATTGTTCAGTTTCTGTTTACAAATATTTCATTCTCTATTACCAAAATGCTTTTCAGGAATTTTCCAGAAGTTGAAACACGTAAGGGAAGATCACAAGATAGAAGCCTGTTGGTTGTTCCGTTTACGTCATGCTTTCGGTCTGATTTTTCTTTGGATATTTTATGTTCACGAATATGGAATTATGACGGAATTACCACAGGAATTATGACGAAAACCTAGTCTTGCTTCATTCAAATTAAATTTAAAAACATCTGAGTAAGAACCCTTAATAATAGTAAATAATTTAATATGATTAAAAATAAATGAAAATCCATAAGAAAAAAAAATATAATGTTAAATCAATAATTGTTTTTTGTAATAAAATAATAAGCTATATCAGATCTTGTATTATCCCGTTGAATTTGAAATTTAAGTTAAATTTTATTATTGGTATTTGTAAAGTATGGAGGTAATTTGAGTTCATGCTGGTAGGCATAGGGAGGACCGCCACTATATGATATATTTAACAGTGTGATATAATGTTTCTTCGACAGGATTGACCGAGAGGGCCAATTATGGCCCTTAGACCTAGATTATGACCTAGAGGGCCAACTATTATGGATTATGGCCCAGAATTTGTTTGTTAAAGGTATTTGTGAGCATTTGTAATTTAAGTGTAAAGTATTAATAAAACCGATCTGAATTGAAATGAAGAGCCACCATATTTAAGAAGTTCATTTATCACAGTATCAGCACCTGAGGCCTTATTATTTTTTAATCTTTTTAGAATAGTCGCTAATTCTATAGCATTTGATTTGACTAAAGTTTTATTATATAGTATTGACTAAAAGATATCGTGTTAACACCTTGCCTATGAAAGTACACCTTGTTTTTTTTTTTTTGTTTTCTTTTGTTTTGTTTTTTTTTTTTTTTTTTTGTTTAGGTATCTTACAGTTTAAAATTTGTCCTAAAATCTGCAGAAAACTTTTGCTTATTAATTATACATCCTAATATTCTAATTTTCAATAAACAAGCCTTGAAGAATTATGAATTTCTAGCTTTAAAATGCGTATTTGAGTAAGTGTTGTCAGGCTAATGACCTATATCTTTCACAAAATTTTAGGCGTCATGCTGCTTCCCCCCCCAAACCCAATTTTGCCCCTCTGCTAAATTATATTACAAAAAATAAAAACAAGCTTACATGCAGGACTTTGAGGGGTGAATATAGCGACATTCCTTTCCATAGGTGCACCAGGGCCAATTTCTACATCGTTCATTAACTTTAGGGACAACAGGCTCTACTTTGGCCGCTGGAACAGGAGATGTCACCACCTCTTCTTCTATTGTTTCTTCCATAATTGTTTCTTCTGTATCTTCTGTTTCTTCTTCCTCATATTCAATTTCGTACTCCATGTCTTCATCCTAAAGGAAGAAATTATTCATTGAGCTAGGATGTATTTTCTGGAACTGGTCTTCCCCAAAATGTTAAAATCCTTGTCACATTTGATGATTTTCATACAATTTACCTGTCTTTGTATTTCTTTTCATTCCCCCCCCCTCCCAAAACAAACTTTTCGGTAGGTACAGAGTCAAAGCCAAGACTTGGGTACAACTGCTTTGTCAACATCAAAACAAAGTCTTATCAATTAAATAGTTTTCGCAGTGTAAATACTACAAATGATACGACTAACGTCATCCCTCCTTCCCGACAATATTAAGAAACCTCAGTCATTCATAATCTAGGCGGACCGTACCTACACAAAAGATAGATTCCTCCAGAGAATTTGAACCCTCCCTCCACCCCTAAAAAATTACAGAAAACTGACACAAGTTTAAAATATGCCAAAAACTCAAGTTTCGGGCCAAATCTCTTTCCTAGAAGTGTCAAACCTTTCAGTCAATAAACAAGCATTTGATTTTCTAGCATCATAAATTCTGGCTGATTTGGCTTAGCACGGACGTTATCTTGGTTATAATTAGTAGGGATGGGACGATGAAAGAGAATCGTGAGAAACATTTAGTTTCAAAAGATCGGAATCCAAACCGAGCCTACTTCCAGATTTTTGGAAAGATTCTGCTCTATTATTCAGCCTTTCACATAAATAAAAAATTAGGTCTCTTTTCCTATTAAAATAATTAGTTGAACTCGCCAAGACTGAATAATCAAAAATGTTTGTAGATATTTGTATGCAGTTGAAATACTTATGTAATTACTATTATAACGGTAAGCCACAATGCCACCAGTATTGGTGTTGTAAGGTACGGGTGTCACCACTTATTGGTGCAAAAATGGTGCTACACCACTTACTGGAGGGAAAAGCCCCCGGCGGCGCCCAATATTATAATGGGATTCCCGCGCTTACCACACCGGTTCTGTAAATATCGGGTTTGGTAATACCCAATTTACAGTGTAGCCTACCCTGTCCCAGGGTATGATAACGTGATCGAGCGGTCAAATGGCCACTTTAAGGACAAGTGTGTACCCAACTCGGGTCACCACTAAAAATCTTGGAGGTAACGAACCCCCCTGTCAATATAATAATGACGGTATCTCGTAACTCTGTTCCTACCCTGTCTGGGTTCCTGGAAAATTTGTACACAGTTGTAGAAAATATCTTACTTTTAATCTTCCAAAGGTCACATATCCCAAAAAGAATAGACTTCCTCAAACGGGGTCTAAATGCAGACTAACTGAAAAATAATATTCATTCTGTACACAAACTTTGCATAGGGGTGGACCTTCGCTTGGCCCTGGCCAATCCTCTAAAGCCCCATTCAAAATCCATTCTACTTTTTCTTAACTTTACCTTTCAATGACTCAAACCAGGAAGTCCAAAATAGAATTTGGTTCAAAGCTTACTTATTGCGAAAGAATCTAACTTAGCAACCATAATTCAACTTAGGATTAAAAATTATCTTATAGGCAAATATAATTACAGAAAAGAAAAAAAACAGGGGTGGAACCCCAACAATTAGCTGCTACTGCTTTACAAAATTTGTTTTTGTTTATTCTTTTATTTATTAGTATTACTCAAGAAAGTCCAATGGCACCTTTGATATTCAGGGCTCAGAATAAAGATCCTCCAGAGCCATTGCTGGCGTATAGGGCACCGCCATAGAAAAAGTGGGGTAGCAAAGTAGCAATGTTACTTGGCAGTTTTCAAATTTGTTGGCAAATTTTGTCAGAAAATACCATATTTACATATAAAAATAATTTTTGCGCAAAGAAAAGCTGTCAAAACGCAAGTTATGCGGCTAAAGTGTCGGCAGCTTTTAAAATTCTGTCGAATTCAGCTACTGGCAGCTTTAGAGCTTTGTTCATACATAATAGGGGGTTGAATCAATCTTTCAGTTTCTGGGTATTTTTTTATAGGAATGGGTACCTGTAACCAGTGGCAGATCCAGGGAGCGTCCCCCCCCCCCTAGCGTAGTCTAAAGTAGTGTAATCTACTTAATTAACGCAAGTTTGCGTTAATTAAACTTGCTCCTAATGCAAGTTTATCGGATCAACCTATTTTGCCCCCCCCCTAAAAAAATCCTACATCCGCCCCTGCCTGTAACTCAAGCTTACGACAGCAGGAATTGAACCCTGGGCCCCGTAATTCCAAGCAGTGCATCAATTCACTGTACTACCATAGGTTATCACACATAGTTCATGAAAAATTATAAATTCAGCCAAATAAAAAAACGACTAAACTTAGCAATCCTCGTAAATCTTAGTTATCTTAAGCATATCTTAGAAAATGAAATGTAAGAGTTCATTAAATATATTACGACTGAATGCATTTACAAAGACTGGAAATCCATAATGTTAGATAAACAGCCAATTGAAGGCATCAAAAACAGATTCGTTTTTGTTTTTTACTCGTTTTGCTCAAAAATCTGACTTTGTTTTTTCGTTTGTCTGTCACAATTATTAGACTTGATAGTGAAGCGGTAAGAATACTAGCCTGTGACCGAGATAACTTAGGTTCGAATCCTAGAAGATAAATTTTTAAGAAACTCAAAATAGAATTCAAAATCAAACTGTCTTTAACTCATTCTTCAAATAGTTTTAACTCGTTTTCCTCACTTCGCCGACTTTTTTCGTTTATGCAATTATAATTAGGTCAATATGTTATCTATGTTATATAGAGCCCAATCCGTCTGGCAACCCTCGTTTTCACTGGCACTCGAAGACTCTCGAAAAAAAATCTACTTTTTACTCCATTTTGAAAAGGAGTTTATTTTTTATTATTGTTATTCATTATTTAAATACTAAATCCCATTTACCGCAACGAAAAAATTCTGCTTCTGCTTTCTAAAAATGATGAATCTTACCTGTAAAACCTTAGGTAGGTCAGACAGGTCACTATTATACAAATTAACGACTACTTGTGATTCACTCTTGCCAGTTGGTAGTTGAGATTTGATCTTTCTGAAGATTTCCTTCATTTTGTTCTGCCTCTCCTCAGTACGAACATCAATAACATCATTGTCTTGAATTTGATTTGTTTCACGACTCTGAATTCGATAGCCAAGCCTATCTTTGATACTGCGAGGCTTCTGAAAAATATTAATAAAAAAAACATGTTCCATGTAAATACGAGTTGTATGTATATACTTGTGTGATGAAACGTGTATATTACAAATTTAGGTCCAACTTTCCATTAATTTTTAAATACGCTTGAAAAAATGTGGTGTCAATTCGCAAAAATATAGGGAGAGAGGGGAAGGTTTTAATTTCGGCTTTTTTAAATTTCTATTTTTAATAATTAGACTTTAAATACTTTCCCTGTGAATACCTTTCTCAAAGTGTTGTGATTTTTTAAGCACTCATAACTATTACAATCTTGGATCCCACTTCAGAATCAAAATTCTTGAATAAAAGCCTTCAATTCACGAAAATATAGGGGCGAGAGGGCTTTTTTTTTTTTTTTTTTTTTTTTTTTTTTTTTTTTTTTTTTTTTTTTTTTTTTTTTTTTTTTTTTGCTTAGTCATTATCTATTAAGATAAAAAAAAAGGTAGTTTTCCATCAAAATGACTATTACATAGTTGAATCAAACTTCAGATTTTTGTAAAAATGGTGGCTCCACAAAAATTTAGGTGGGGGACGACGCTTTAATTGTCCTTTAATAGATACAAAAAGAGTACTTTTCAAAACCTGGGGGACAAGACTTAATCGATTTCTTTTAAATGAAGGTACAAAACAGGTACTTTTCAAAATCAAAGGGGGAGAAATTAATCCACCCTCTAGATCTGGGGTGAGTACGCACAAAAATATTGCGTTTTTACATGATCTTAGAAATCCCGCCTGAGTGCCAATTAATCTCACTAACACCACCTGTCAAAGCTACCTGCTGCAAGAGCATTCCACCCCAAAGCGAAATGTGTCCAAGCTTTTTACTTATACCCCATTTAGTGTAGAAGCATAGTAGTTCAAAACAGGTTTTTAATTGAATTTCAGGTATTTATCTGAAATCACCCTTTTGCTTTGATTCCATTTTCCGGCATTTCAGTGGGCACATAAGGCAAAAAAGAGAGAAAAAAACAAAGGGAAAAAAATCTGAAGATTTACTTCTTGGTGTAGAGGTAGCTTATTTCTGAAACTATTTTTTTTTATTGAATGTCGAGAATTTATAATCAACCAAATTCAAAATAGCCGATATAGTGGCAACAATTACATTGATACATATTTAAATTCAACAGATTTTAGAGCGTTTTGCTGTTAAACTTTAAATAGACTATTTTCAGACTTGAAAATACTAATCACCCATTACATACATTTCAATTCAAAAATGAGTTATGCAATAGCGTTAAACTAACATGAGCATTAAAATATATAAAAAAATAAGAAAAATACTGGAACAAAGAGCTACAAGAACAGCAACGACACTATGCAAAGTAAAAAGTGCTCAGTATCCAAGTGCTAGGTAACCAAGCAACAAAACGGCAACGACAGTGCGCAAATCACAAAACTGAGCTTAGTACCCAGGATACAAAAACAGCAACGACAATATCCAAATCAGAAAAATGAACTCAGTATCCAAGTGCTCAATGCCCAAGGTACAAAAACAGCAACGACAGTATCCAAATTAAAAAAATAAGCTCAATATCCAAGATATAAAAGCAGCAACGACAGTATCCAAATCAGAAAAATGAGCTCAGTATCCAAGCGCTCAGTGCCTAAGATACAAAAACACCAACGATAGTATACATATCATAAAAATGAACCCAGTATCCAAGTGTTCAATACCCAAGATACAAAAATAGCATTGACGGTATCCAAATCAGAAAAATGAGCTCAGTATCCAAGTGTTCAGTACCCAAGATGAAAAACAGCAACAATAGTATCCAAATCAGAAAAATGAGCTCAGTATCCAAGTCCTCAGTACCCAAGATACCAAACAGCAACGACAGTATCCAAATCAGAAAAATGAGCTCAGTATCCAAAATACAAAAACAGCAACGACAGTATCGAAAGTAGAAAGTGCTCAGTATCCAAATTCTCAAATTCCAAGCTACAAAAACTGCAGCGACAGTATCCAAAGTAGAAAGTGCTTAGTAAACAAGATACAAAAACAGCAATGACAGTATCCAAAGTGGAGAGGATCAACATATTTAAATATAAAGAAATCCGAAGCGATAAAATCACTACACAAAGAAATTACATTACATTCCTTCTGCCAAATAGGAAATTATATATATATATATATGTATATATATATATATATATATATATATATATATATATATATATATATATATATATATATATATATATATATATATATATATATATATATATATATTATATTATTATAATTTGTTTAATGCTATTTAAATGGAATTTAAGGTCTTTCTTTAGTCCCCTCCCTGTTGATAGAGAAGACACAAAAAAAGGCACCAAACCCATGTATAAGTTAATAAGATTGCCTATGGCAGTTACATCTAATAACACAGTAATACCAATAACCGATGAAAGATCTTTTCATAGATCACTTTAAAGTGAAAAAAAACATACCGCTCCCTCCAAAAAAAAAGTATAAAATGAAACTGTTTAAGACAGTTATATTGTTTGACACAGCACTGCCAATAACTAATAAAACGTTTGTTGATCAAAAGCTTTCTAAAAATATCCTACCTTAATTTCTTCGTCTGTGCTGACAGGTTTGGCAACTGCTTTTTCGGCACTAATAATTGACTTGGTGGCGTCTACTACTGCTTTCATGATGAGCGTTTTGGTTGCCTGATTAGATGCAATGGGTCTCGGCCTGAAAATAAAACCCTTAAGTTCAAACTGGTGTGGTAATTGGTATTACAAAATAGGAACGAAACTATTAAAAGAACTATGTTGCAAATGATCAAGCATCATGACAAAACTGACTTCTTTTTAGTATCACCATCCTGTAAAACAGGTTAAAAACTAAGTTAGCTACGTCATAGGTTCATTATATTTTTTTGGCAAGAGTCAAAATCAATATTGTTTTTTTAATATTGCCTCAAGTAATTAATATTAGCAAAAATAACAATTAATTAATCAATGTGTCCTATTATATGTGTGAATATTACCTTAATCATTGCTGTCTTAATTAATTATTATTGCTAAAAGCTAAAATTGATTGAAACTAATATTTGAACAAATTAATTGGCCAAAAAGCCTGAATGACGGCAGCAAGAACGCATTACCCCATTCCCTCCAACACAAATTTTGGGTGATCTTACCCTCCCCCGACCTTAAAAAACGATTTTTCCCGCAAATTCTTCCAAACAAACCAGGGTAGACATAACAGTGGTACGAATAAAATTCGTAATTAAAAAATTTTAATTAGATATTCCAATTAAATAATTTCAAATATAATTTTTTTAGATAAACATACGAACTGCATACTGAGGAGTGTTTGTTATCTTCGAGCTTTAGATACCAGTTGTAAAAACCCGCACAACTATTCTCAGAGCTGGAGATTAGTGATTGGTTGGAGTTATTGACACAAGCAATTATGGAGGTATATCAATTGAGCTTGATTACCTGTTATATCAGGCAAGGCCCAATTTTTTCATTAGTTATTGATTAATAGATACTTCATTATTTTTTGAAAATTCAATTTATGTATACTTACAAGAAACATATTAGTCAGTAAAAACAGGTAGGCTACTTCATATATAATTGAAACAAAATGAAAATATTAAATAACGGGTAAAACCTGTAACTATACACACAATTTGGCAAAAGAAAACAAGCAGTTTTTTGTAAAAAATAATTATAAATATCTGGATATTGTTGCGCGAATTATATTATATTCGGCTTTCTTATAAACAACAGCTATAGTTTATGAAATGCAAGTTTCTTTGTTATTTTTATTTATTTGTATAGCGTTTGTCTTTTCTTCTCGTGCTCTTAAGTGCATATTATTTTGTTTAGCTAATTCTTGTTTGTTTTTTCCCGTTATATTATATTGTTTAGCTAATTCTTATTTGTTTTTTTTCCCTTTTTTCGTGTATGTTTCTTTTCTTCTTGTTTGTTTTCTTCTTTTCCCTTTTTCCCGTAAATGCTTCTTTTCCTTTTTTGCCGTTATATTATTCTATTTATCTAATTCTTATTTGTTTTATCATTTCCCTTTTTTCCGTTTATGTTTCTTTCCTCTTTTTCCCGTTATTTACATTGCTTAGTAAATTCTTGCTTTTTTTCGTTTCCTTTTTCCCCATTTTTTCCCGTTTCCCTTTTCCCCAGATGTGAAGCCGAAATATTCAAACTTTTTTCGTTATTTATATAATTAATTAAAAAAAAAAACTTTCCGAAAAATAAGTTTTTCAAAGAAAAGTAAAGGCCATTTTAAACTTAAGCTCAGTTGATACGAATACCTGTTAAAATTCAAACTCAAAACGACCAGAAATTAAATAAACAATCATAGCAAAAAATATACAAAAAGTAATAATATAAATGAATAAATAGATCTTAAAGCGAGTAGTGCTTAGATTGAATATGAAAATCAAGCTTAAAACGAAAACGAATGTTTTACTATTAAAGTATAAATGAAACTTAAAACGAACAGAAATTAAATATACAATCAATGCAGACAAACATACAATATATATTAATGTAAATGAATAAATAAATCTTAAAACGAGTGAAACTTAAAAAGAATATGCAAATCAAGTTTGAATCGAATAAAAATAACTACAAACAAGAGTTTGGGTATCGCCTCACTGCAGAAGCCTAAAACCTACTGCGTCATTGGCGCTTTACTGAAAACAATTCTTTGAAATGTTTTCACTTTTGTAACTTTAAGAAATCAAAAATTAATTAAGATTTTAGGGTATAAATATCAGCATATGTATATTAAATTGACTATGCATATTTTTTTTCAGTAAACTCATTTGAATTTTTTTTCAGTAAAGTACAAATTATATTCTGGCTTTTAGAAAGCTTAGGGGTTTTGAACTCTACTCATATTAATTTATGCTCGTTTTGAGTTTGACTCTAATATTTATTTTAATTTTTGTTCGTTTTGGGTTTCATTTATTTATTGATAGCCTACTGATTTGGGGTAGTTGTATGCTTGGTAGATTATATGATAGTCCGGACGCCAGGTGTTGAAAATGCGAATCATACCACGACGGAATGGGGCTGCTATGAGAATTAGCCTACCCTCCACCCCCTAAATTGACCATGCGGATTCAAAAATACCAATGGCACTTGCTTGCGAGTGGTGGAACACTCCGAAACTTGACATTTTATTATATTTTGGTGTTTCATGCAAGAAAATGCATGTTCCACAAAGTTTGAGGTGCAGTTTTCCGCTGAAATAGAAATGCCTAGAAGCCATAGAATGTTTTCATAACAAACTAACACGATTAGTTAGAAAAAATGGCAGAGCTAAAAAAAAATGGCAAAACTATATGAGTCTTGAACAGTCTTGGAAAGTATAAACAAAATCAAATTGAATATTAGATATAATATGATATTAATTGTTGAAAGATCCATCAGTTCAAGGTTTTTTTTCACTGTAATTTTTATTTTCATTTTCAATGCTGTAAGAACTGGAAAATAATAAATTTGTAATATACGAGTAATTCGTTTTCAGTGAAGCACCAATGAAGCAGAAGGCTTTAGGTTTTTACAGTTAAAGAAGGGGGCAGTATCCAAATTTTGTTGTAGTGAAACTATATTTGTCTTGACCAATCTTGAAAAGAACTAACAAATTAAACTGAATATTTGATCAATAATGATATTAATTGCTAAAAGCTCATCAGTTCAAAATTTTACTGTAATTTTAATATTTATTTTCAATATTAAGTACAAAAGAAAACATTTGTAATATAATTCGTTTTCAGTAAAGCGCCAATGACGCAGTAGATTTTAGGCTTCTGCAGTGAGGTGATACCCAAACTCTTGTTTGTAGTTATTTTTATTCGATTCAAACTTGATTTGCATATTCTTTTTAAGTTTCACTCGTTTTAAGATTTATTTATTCATTTACATTAATATATATTGTATGTTTGTTCGCATTGATTGTATATTTAATTTCTGTTCGTTTTAAGTTTCATTTATACTTTAATAGCAAAACATTTGTTTTCGTTTTAAGCTTGATTTTCATATTCAATCAAGCACTACTCGCTTTAAGATCTATTTATTCATTTATATTATTACTTGTTGTATGTTTTTTGCTATGATTGTTTATTTAATTTCTGTTCGTTTTGGGTTTCATTTATTCTTTAATAGTAATTTCTGGTCGTTTTGAGTTTGAATTTTAACAGGTATTCGTATCAACTGAGCTTAAGTTTAAAATGGCCTTTACTTTTCTTTGAAAAACTTATTTTTCGGAAAGTTTTTTTTTAATTAATTTTTGTTCGTTTTTGATTGCAAAAAGTTTCAAGTTTTTATGGCATGGAGGGGGGGGGGTACTTACTGTCCGATTATTCTTGACTTTAAAAAACAGATCTAAAACTTTCAATTTAAATCGAATGAGGCTTTTTTCAAAGTCTATACGATTACCTCTTTGATAAAAACCTTATATATGAACAATAGACAGCTTGCATAACTTGTGGACAGCGATTGACAACAATGAATGGATTGAAAAAATAGCTCAAATAAGGGGGTTTAGACCATTTCACTTGCTGACACAAAGGGATCACGACTGTTTGGAATTGACCCATACAAAACCCCTTCCCATAAGTTATAAACCCCCCTTAATAAGTTATGCCCCAGGGCATAACTTAAAACGCCTACCCCCGGGCCCTGGTGGGCTGTGTCGACACTGGAGTTTTTTGTTATCAGAACTTTGAACTATTTTAACAAAATGTCTATCTCAAAATTTTTATCTGATGCATTTAGGGCTTGGAGGAGGGGGGGGCTAGTTACCCTCCAATCTCTTTTGACTCTTAAAAAGTGAACAAGAACTTTCAATTTTCAGTCAAATGAGCCCTCTCTAAAGTTTATACGAGCATCCCTTCCATAAGAAATAATCGGAAGGATTCGGAGAATCCTTAAATTACAACCCTTGCCCTGAGGGCTGTGGGGGAGTTGTCATCCTCAAAGACCTAATTTCCAGAACTTAAAACTACGTTTAATTAAGTGGCTGTCTCAAAATTTTGATTGGATGTGTTTGGGGAAATGATGGGCGTCGGGGGGAGGGGGCTAGTTGCACTCCAATCACTTTCGACTATTAAAAAGGGCACTAGCCCTTTAATTTCCAATCGAATGAGCCTGTTTTGAAGTTTCTACGACAACGCCTTCTATAAAAACCTTATATGCCCCCAGGGCATTACTTAAAACCCTTGCCCTGAGGGTTGTGGGGGAGTATCCTCCTCAAAATATATTTTCTATCTGGAAATCAACTACGCTGAACAAGATGGCTATCTCAAAATTTTGATTGGATGTGTTTGGGAGAATGATGGGAGTGGGGGGGGGGGGAGTTGCCCTCCAATCATTTTCGACTATTAAAAAGGGCGCTAGCCCTTTAATTTCCAATCGAATGAGCCTGTTTTGAATTTTCCACAACAACGCCTTCTATAAAAACCTTATATGCCCCCAGAGCACAACTTAAAACCCTTGCCCTGAGGGTTGTGGGGGAGTGTCCTCCTCAAAAATATATTTTCTATGTGGAAATCAACTACGCTGAACAAAATGGCTATCTGAAAATTTTGATTGGATGTGTTTGGGGAAATGATGGGCGTGGGGGGGGGGGGGAGGTGAGCTAGTTACACTCCAATCACTTTCGACTATTAAAAAGGGCACTAGCTCTTTAATTTCCAATCGAATGAGCCTGTTTTGAAGTTTCTACGACAACGCCTTCTATAAAAACCTTATATGCCCCCAGGGCATATCCTCCTCAAAAATAATTTTCTATCTGGAAATCAACTACGCTGAACAAAATGTCTATCTCAAAATTTTGATTGGATGTGTTTGGGGGAATGATGGGCGTGGGGGGGGGGGCTAGTTGCCCTCCAATCATTTTCGACTATTAAAAAGGGCACTAGAAATCTCGATTTCCAATCGAATGAGCCTGTTTTGAAGTTTCTACGACAGCGCCTTCTATAAAAACCTTATATGCCCCCAGGGCATAACTTAAAACCCTTGCCCTGAGGGTGTGGGGGAGTGTCCTCCTCAAAAATATATTTTCTATCTGGAAATCAACTACGCTGAACAAAATGGCTATCTCAAAATTTTGATTGGATGTGTTTGGGGGAATAATGGGCGTGGGGGGGGGGGGCTAGTTGCCCTCCAATCACTTTCGACTATTAAAAAGGGCACTAGCTTTTTAATTTCCAATCGATTGAGCCTGTTTTGAAGTTTCTACGACAACGCCTTCTATAAAAACCTTATATGCCCCCAGGACATAGCTTAAAACCCTTGCCCTGAGGGTTGTGGGGGAGTGTCCTCCTCAAAAATATATTTTCTATCTGGAAATCAACTATGCTGAACAAAATGGCTATCTCAAAATTTTGATTGGATGTGTTTGGGGGAATTGTGGGCGTGGGGGGGGGGGCTAGTTGCCCTCCAATCATTTTCGACTATTAAAAAGGGCATTAGAACTCTCGATTTCCAATCGAATGATCCCCCTTTGAAGTTTCTACGACAACCCCTTCCATATGAAGTGCCTCTGGGAAAAAAAATAATAATAAATAATAAAACATTGGAGCCGTATGGCCTTTACTATAGGCAACGCTACAGCGTTGCCTCTGATATAGTTTTTATTCTTTTTTTCTTATAAAGTTCACTGTCTCATTAAAAGTTTTAACATTTTCATATATTTTCAATTCTATCATCAATATTTTTCTTATTATCCACAGGAAATTTTCTTTTCTTTTTTCCTATCATCAATATTCTTTGTCAATATTTTCAATTCTAATTTAATTATTAAGGTAGTATCCTCTAAGAAATAATTGACTTCATATAAGCATTTGTCCTTTTTTGTTTTTTTTACCAACTTTAACCCCCATGTAACCCCAGTTTGAGACATGACATGAGAGTTAAGCGAAACTTAAGTTTACCATAGCCTATATTTCAAAGACTACAGTTTTTTTCAAATGATCATAACATCAACAAAATAAGAAAAAAGAACCAATTCGAATTTGAAATCCCAGAAATTTACGCCCGGGACTACACGTAGAAAATTTAGCGACATTTTGATCTTCGCTAACCGTGTTACCACTTAGAATAGCTAAAAAAAAAACATCACTAAAATTATGTTTTACTTTTTAGTGTGTTTTAAGATAAAAGCGTTTCTTTCAGTATTTTTAAAAATCCATTTTTAATATTTTTACTTTACTTTTTTAGTCTTTTGCAAACCTTAAATTCAACGCAAATCTCCTTCTGAGAAGGAAAACTATAAGGAGAAAAACCTTCTGAGCTGGAAAAGGAGGAAGCACTCTGGCCTCCTTCTGAGAAGCTTTCTCTTCTTTCTCTACTGTTCACGTGCGAAAGCTCTAGAAACTATAGAACGGAATTCTTGAGCAACACCTTCCTGTAGCAGAACACCCATGTTTGGAATTGGGGTGCTATCCCACTTGAGCTATCCCATCAAACCTATATATTGATTATTCCAAACAAAGACTCAATATTTATATTCAGCCTACAACAAGCATATAAGGCATTTCTGGCGTGTCTGGAATCGTGAATTCTATTATAAAAAAGCATAAAATACCTGGCCTTCACTTTGATAATACTGCTAGGAACAGAGTGGAGCGATGGCTTTCTTACACCTTCAGGTGAAGTACTTTGTCTGATAACACGATTCGGTTTTTCATCAGGTTGGACAATTGATCCAAGACGAGACATGATGGATGGACGCACACGTGCCATTGTTTTTATCGGTTTTTCCGCTTCCTGTAATATTTCATACAATTTATTCAAGAATGTTGCTAGTAAAGGTGAGAGCCAGGTAAAGAAAAAAAAATTATTTTTGAGAGCTAAGTAGCAAAAAAGGATCAGGTTTTAGTTTTGAAACTGGAAAAAAAAATTAAAAAAGAAATGCAGGCAAATAAAGTTTGATTTAATAAGACTCCAAGATAATTTCGAAAGTTCAAATCGGAATAAATCCTTTTAATTGACAGTGATAAATTTCACGAAAAATACTAAATGTTGCTATCACATATGCAGTGACCATCACCAGTAGTAATAGCAAGAACCAGGAAGGTTCAGGAGACTCACTTCCGGAACCGGGAAGGTCAAAGAAACTCGTCCCAGTTTCGCTTTGAAACAATATACTGTGTATGAATTATTTTTTTTAATGGTTTTATTTTAGTATTACTTCTGATGACGGTCACTGCATGTGTGATCGAAATATCTAATATTTTTTGTGAAATTTATCACTGTCTAATAATAGGCTTCATCCCTATTCGAACTTTTATCTAATAAACCACATGTTCAAGGCAAGGAGGTTATTTGAACACCGAAAAATTTATATTATGCGATATCTACTGGCTTTTCATTGTTGGTAGAATACACCTAATGCCATCTATTAAAAACTTGGGGAATGGGGGCATTAAATAAAGAACTTGCTAATGAAAAGTAAAAAACGATTAAATAGTGTTACATGTCAGGTTGCTAACGATCTTTTTGTACACTCAGCATCTATCTTAGATCAAATGATTAAATGTTTTATTTGCCTCATAAAACTGATACAAAATCCTTCAAAATCAATCTTCTCGTTGTACTCCACAGAAATATGTACAGGCCTTCTCTGGCGAACAAGTTGCTAATCAACAATCTTGATCTACAATTGCAACTGATTTTTTTTTATCAACAATCGTAGATCAACAAGCATTTTCGCGAGAAAACAAATTATTATTATAATTGTTGTAGGAAATAAACGGCAATATTTTCAAAATTCATTGAACACTGTTAGACTTTTTACTCCTTATCTTTACTTTACTTATTTTTACCCCTGTAGTTTTCTCTGTTTATACACCTTTTCACAGTCTGATAAAATTCTGAAAGTTTCAGTTAAATACAACAAAATTTCCTCAGGGTCTTTAGGGATAAAGGGATGGATAATTCAGAAATCACCATCTCTTGTCTCATTTTAGGTTAGAGATAGAACTAAAAGTCAATATAACAACCTTTATGACAAAGAACAGTTTTTCTCTTCTGAAGTTGTAAGAACAAAAACAAAATTCCCCAATGATATTCATCCTTGAAATTTCCCCCTCAAATTTGGCCAAGTTTGACAAACAACGATTTCAACTGTGGGTCATTTTCATCCACAATTTTGATCAACAATACGATTGTTGTTCAACAAATTCTCGAAAAAAATAGATTGTTGATCAACAATATCGCCAGAAAATGTTTTAGACTTTGAAAGATTTATCCAGGATTGGCTCTTTAGCTAAAAGATTTGGCCATATTACCAAAGGTCTTAGGCTAAATTGGTTGTGAAATGACCAATCATGTTTGTTCTACCCAAACAAAGTCAAAATTATTTAAGGTTCCCCGGTGTCAGTTATCAACATTCTAGTCTAATAATATATTTGTAGTAAGTATGTAAGGTTGCACAGAAAAATAAAAATAATCAAATTTTGGCTGTATATCGTAGTTTTCTAATATCAGGTTATTTAAATTATATCAAATTATTACTTATTATTATTATTTATTATATCAAAGTAATCGAAGAGGACATGTCCTAACCAACCAAAGTCATAGCTACTTTAGACGAAGCTGGTCGTTATATGTTAGGAATGAGGGTTTAGATCAACGACCACATGGGATAATCAAATATATTATATACTAAAACAAGGTCAAATTAAAACTTGACAACACTGTGTACTTTTATACTGGGACTACACCGTGCAATCCCAGTGATATGTTATTTTAATTTTTTACACTCATTTCGAACTTCAAGAGAGTAGCGAATAGAGCCCTGGACAGAAGGCTAGAGGAGGAGCGTATTAGACAGCGTTAGCTGCTGGTGGCCAGTGTCTTGGGGCTTATGTGAATTGTCATTCAGTACTTTTAAGAAGCTATTGAATGGGTTTAATCTAACCGTTCAAATTGTAAGAACTGTCTGTTTATATCATACTTTGATACTTCTAACAGGTGTCTGATTAAAAAAACTAAAGACAAATAATTAATTTCTGTTTCTGAAAAATCTGGAGAGACAACATATTGTTGCTTTGAAATTAAATCCATAGGAAAAAATAAAGAAGAATTTCATTCCATTCTTTTTCATTCCATTTCATTTCGTTTCGTACTTCAAGGATGAAGAAGAAGGAAGCAAAGGCAGAGTAAATTTTTCAGAGGGTTCAGTTCAAAGAAATATCATTTCATTACGTATTGGCATATGTTGCTGAAATTATGCCAAAAGAAGTTATTCCTAAAAACACAGGTTTTAAGTCATCAGACTCACACAAAGTTTCAGTTCCTCTAGCTCAAACACTACATAACTATTATTATGTTATTCATGCTACATATTATGTTACTGTTATACATGTGTCATTAGTTTACATATTGTGTTATTGTTATTATGTGTCATATCGCCCCATCGGTATATGAAGGGGATATATATCCAAAAATGGCAAATTGAGTGATGCGAATTTTTCTGCTGAGCCGATAGGTGAAGTCTATCTATTAATTTTCCTTCAATTAACTAAATTTAAAGGGAAATGTCTTAGTATTCCTTAAAAGCATGGATACACCGTTAAGTATATTCCTGAAATGTGCTTCTTTTCCAGTAGTTTGAATGTCAGATTCACCTAACTAAGTGATTGGCACGCTGGACTTGCCATCTTACGTCTTTCGGGCGAGGGTTCAAGACCTTATGGTTTGGGTTTTGACAGGTGTCAGTGATATGACTGCAAGCTGAGCTGCGGTTCATCCGGGGAGCTTATGGCTAAACAAATTCCCACGGAGCATCTGAATTTCAACTGCCTGGTGAGACGGGAAAACACCTGCTCCAGTTGCAAGTACAAGTAGTAATTTTTATGTCCATCCGACCTTTTGCCGTCAAACCGTGAGGAAAAATAATATAAGCTGGAAATGGACGTTGGTATTGTTTACTACATATGGCACTTCACTCTGGTTTGGTTTTCTGTGTGCAATCAGGGCTGGGTTGCTGTTTGTCAACTTTTTTTTCTCCCTGCACCCCTAGCCCAAGAGCCTTGAGGGGAGAATGTGATTACGCATTTATCTTTTATTTTCTTAAACTATTGGTAATATGTATTTATCAGCCTAACCTCATTATCAGGTTTATTATGACTTCGCAGAAAAGCATGTCAGAAGTTTTCCCACTCCTTTAAAGCTCAGATTTGTCTCCTTTATCTTGTAAAACTAAACACAAATATCAGCATTTGCAACCCATACTTTTTACCTCTGAAATAGTTTCTTTTTTACAGATTTTTTCTTGCTTAAGTCCTAAAAAAAACTCCAGGGGAAAACTAAGCTTTCATTTTCATGCGAACTAATAAAAAACGTCAGAAGAACCCTTTTGCTTTGACAATAACGACACAAGAAAGTGACAAGCCAACCTAAGGTCTTTAAAAAAAGGAGCAAAAGGAGCAAGAAAAAGGAGCAACTCACGTTAGTTTGGCTACGCTCCAAGGGTTCCATAGCTTTCGGAATCACAGACCTTTTAAGTTTAATGAGTCGTTTTTGTACTTCTGGCTCTTTTGGTGGAGAGGGAGCCTGAATTAATTCTTTAATCGGTTCAACTGGAGCCTTCTCTTCAACTTCCGTGGTTTCAAGTGCTAGAATACAAAAAAATGGATACATAAAATATGTGTTGGGCATGAACTACTTCTGAGAATACGATACCATAAAATTATTTTGTTAGTCTCAACTTGGGGTTACCATTCAAGACAAAGGGTCCATTAGCTAATTCTCCTAGGGGGGAGGGGGGCTATCCATCATCTAGCGTTGAGAATCTGTTAGTTAACAATGAAATTTTATTGAAAAGATAATGACATTTTACGTCTTTTTTCAGCAAGCTTGTCAATCAAAGCGGGTAGTACTACAGGGAACTCCCAACACTACTAAATTGCTCAAATAGTATTTCCTTTAAACTGATTTTTAGAGTTTTCCTAGCAGGTATGCGAGAAGATTTTTTGGGACTGTCTTTCCTGAATTTTAAAAATAAATTCACACCCTCTGATGATACAAATTTGGTTATAACTGAATATCTCTATCTCCGGCGCAAAACGAGTGAAGTTAGTTGGTTTTTCTAATATTTCTGAGAAAGTATGAGTCAGCTTCTAGTTTTCTGTCATTTACTCTGATCTCTTCTCCAAGCTGTACAAATTATGGCAAGACCGTCCAATCAATTCTAAATAATTCGGCCATAGAACTAAAACAGTTTATAATGGATAAGATAGGATGATTCTTTACGGTACCGCACTTAAGTACTTAAGTACTTCTACAACATGTGTGAATTTAGTTTTTCTTTGCGTGACTAGAGAGTCTTGATTGCAATCAGACATATTTGCACCAAGATAAATCAATTTTGTTCCATCTCTTCCAAAGGGCATATGCTCTCCCCAAGCCAGGTTTACAAAGACTGATATTGAATAGAAGTAATTATGCACAATTCATAAATGAAAACACATGGATCTATAGTCCAAACTTTAAAACTAGATAACCGTTGTAGTAGTTTTTGTTGATTATCAAATATTTTCGGGGAAACCTTTTTTACCTTTTACACCAGTTTTACTTCATTTGCGGCACCGGGCGTGAGCCAACTTTTTATTGCTTAGAGCAGTGGTTCTCAAACTTATTTAGACGCTGTACCCCTTTTAACCCACAAAATATTTTAGGTACCGCTTCTCAGTTACCGGTACTAAGTAAAATATAGCTAAAACATAAATAGAATTGCCAGTCCTAGAGTTAAAGGGTTGTTTTATTTTTTTTTTTTTTTTTTTTTTTTTTTGGCCGGCCACGTACCCCTTACAAATTTTTGCGTATCCCCAAGGGGTCCGCGTACCACAGTTTGAGAACCGCTGGCTTAGAGTACTATTTTGTTGGTAAAATAGGGATTTTAATTTTAGCGGAATGGTAAACGCCAAACAAAATCTAAAGGTCAAATCAATAACCTTACCTGTATTCAAGATTAGACTAAAAAAAAACCATTTTTTTTCCAACTAAAAGCAAGGAGCAACATTAAAACTTAAAACGAATAGAGATTATTCAGTATATGAGGAAGTTGCCTCCTCCTCAATCCCTCGATCATTACGCTGATTTTAGCGTACAGAAAAAGGAATTGAGGAGGAGCGAAATATACAAAAATATGGAAAATAATAAGGAGCTACGGAAGGAAATTATGAACATCTGAGAGACCTGAACGCAAATAATAAATATGACCCTAATCACAAACAGGTTTAGCCCCTCTAAATAGACGGGGGAAAGGGGACAGAGTCTAAGGGTGGTTAAGGCGTTCATTTAAATAACTGTTTTTCAACATCTCAACGAGAGGATCTGAAGAACAACTCATAGCTGATGATTCCTCTCCCTCTGATTTTTATACAGGTATATGAATACGTTATTTAAAAATCGAGCTTTTGACGTGATGAATAGCATGATAAACACTAATCAATAATTTCCACAAATTTGAAAATCACGAACCAGGTAGATAAAAATGAACCAAAATATAACCACTAACAAAAAGGAAAAAACTAAAGAAGCTAAGTAGGCTGCATCATTTAAACACAGCAGAGATTTTAGAAGATCCCATTGGCGTTGCTTTTCACTGTGACTTTGTAGGGGCAGGATCTGTTGTTGGAGGTGTGCAAGGTGGAGCGGATTTTGCTTTAACCCATGGATTAATCCTAGATTTAATATTTAGAGGCAGAATTTTAGAAAAATTCATTTTCAGAGGTAGTAGTTTGTTCTGTCAACAACTTTTCTGAAAAACACATTCACAACATTGACACTGCTTACAAAGTCATGCTACAATGAGACTATCTAATTTTAGACCGTTAAAACTATTTCTTAAGGAAGAAATTCCTCCGTTATTTCCTGTTTTTTTTTTTTTTTTTTTTTTTTTTTTTTTTCACTTGAGTGTAACTAAATATTTGAGCACAAAACTCTAGAGTAACTAATTTTTTTTTAAATTTTTGCCTATACAGCTTTAAGTTTACAAAACTTTCTATTTTTAGAAAACGTTTTCTCAAGAGTATCAGGGCTAAATACAGTTGTCAGGCCCCACTAGAGGGATGGCTGGAATAGTAAATTAAGAATCCCCAATAAAACACCAGATTCGAGATTGTCTTTCTAGGAAACAGTAGCTGACTCGTATAACTTCCAATACATACACCTAGAATACATACAGAAGTAAAAGAAGTTCTGATAAGTTCTGAATTAATTAGTGTTTTTAGACCTGATGAATAACTTATTATATAAAAAGTTACCTGTAAAATTATCAGGCTTCTCGTCATCGAGTCCGATTTGCAAAATCTCTTCATCACTTTCATAATCAGGCAAGGCTTCTTCTGCTGGCTGTTTTAGCGGACTAAAATTCTCAGGTTTCCTTTCAAACTCCTCAGTTTTTGTCTCTGTAAGCAAAGCCCTGTATCACTAAACAAACACGAAAAAAAATTATTGTGACTGAAAAAATCATCCAGCGAGAACATGTGGAAAAGATGAGTTTAAAACCAAAAAATACATGTTTTTTGGAAAAGGAGTATCATAGACACCCCTAGGCTGTTAAAGCCACTGTCGGCCCAGCACATTCAATATGTGGTGTATGTGCACTTATACATGATGCTATTCTGGGGGAGCTGCATAAACATTTCCTGAAATTGGGGGAGAAAGGATATATAAAGTAATGTTTCTTTGACTTTGAAGCCTAAAAGCACTCAAATTCCATACATACTATATACGAGGAAAAACTTTCAAAACACCTAATAAATGAAATTTTAAGAAATTGGTTATCATTCCACATTAGTAGGAGATTCGGAAAATTAAAGACGTTTACGACATCGTATATGAAACGTGCATGTAACGAAAGTACAACGACGTCTTCTGCCAACCCCCTTGGAGAAAAATTTCATGTCACTAAGACATCCACAAGAATGCATTGTAGAATATTGGTCAAATTTGATGGGAGGTATAAGTAAGTGTCCTAGTTGCAAATCCAAGGGAATCCGAGGATGATCCAGCCTCTATAGGGAAGAAAGATGTAGGGGAGCTTAATTCTTGTCCTTAGAAAGCATCTACTAAAGTAGGTATCGGGTCCTTATTAGGCGTTTTGGTTATGCAGGCACAACCCATTCTGGAGGAATGGGATGGGGGAGATATGGGATTTACTGACCCAAAAAAGATTTTTTTAAACATCTTGTCTCATTCCAAATTAGAAGAAATCAGCTGCTATATTCTAATCTCTAACCAATTGTAGTTCTCAGCATGAAGAAAATAAAAACAGTAACAAAATAAAAACAATAAAACGAGGAAAATAAAATCAATTACAAGACACATCAACAGGTTGACGGACAGAAGACCAGTCTTAGCCAAACTATGAAGTGTGCTAACATTAGATTAATCTCGTAATTGTATTTGTAAGTTTTTTCTATGTACACAGGAGGGGGGGGGGGCTTTAAAGGTTTCAAAGTTTCCAACGTTTATCTGTTTTGCTTCATTTATAGTTCTTACTGGTTCTTCAAGGACATTGCTGAACTACAACTTTCGATTTAGCAATCATGTGCAGAAGAAGCAATTTTTCTTGATACAAAATGCTGGAGTGGTATTCATTTTTATTTGGATAATCTTTGCTTAAAAATGTAGGAGAAATTAATGAGAGAGTAAATTATAGTTTGTTTAGAAAAACAACAACAGAAAAACAAATAAATGTTAAGTTTGCAATTAAAATTATAAAACGAATTACTGTATACAAATCTAGATGAAAATATCATTTGTATTAATTTTTTTATTTTTTGCTTACCTCCAAACCTCCAGACAGAACACTCAGTTTTACGAAAAAGGAGCAAAACATTCTTTTTTAATTTTACATATTTTTGCTTCTCTTTACTTCTTTTTTCATTTTGGATTTTAATTAAGATTCAGATGTTAATAAATTACAGTCAAGTCTTGTTATGAATCGTCCTGATACTACTCCGCAGTGCTCAATTGCGCTAGTACAAATGCGCTTCTTCTGTTTTGTTAATGTTCACTTCAAAGATTAATATTTTTGTTTTTTTTACCACCAAGGACAGCTCCAAGCAGAAGTCCTTGCCGACATATCTGCTTTTGCCTTTCCACTTCACTTTTTCCACGGGCTGAAAAACCCCTACATTTTTGTGTTTTTTTAATTAAATATTTTTTTTTTCGTTTTTTGTCAAGCGTTTGTGGTGGTAGCAGTATGAAAGTCCCTGTTATCTCCATGATAAAGCATCAAAGATTTATTTTTATTATTCCGATTTCAATCTTCTTTTGAGGCTCACCTTACGCTTTTATACAGTATGCTAAAGCCTATTGAATATTAGGTTTGTCTCGTAAAATCATTTGTAGGTTGTCTTTCCAGCTTTTATTTAAATTTTTTAATCTCTTCTTGCTTCAGACATTGACATATAATTATCATATTTTAAACTTACTTAATATATATATATATATATATATATATATATTATATATATATATATATATATATATATATATATATATATATATATATATATATATATATATATATATATATAT
The DNA here is from genome assembly GCA_027921565.1 of Artemia sinica. Taxonomy (NCBI): domain Eukaryota; kingdom Metazoa; phylum Arthropoda; class Branchiopoda; order Anostraca; family Artemiidae; genus Artemia; species Artemia sinica. The sequence continues at coordinate 72,127,110 of CM051262.1, forward strand.
ATAATTATAAAATGTTAATTATAAAGTTTATATATTTATTAGTTAATAATACTGTATATCAATTATATCTTAACACTGCTTTTAAACTCTATTGATTATGTGTATCAACTATACATAGCATATGTATAGTTGATCAACTATATATCAATGTATATCAACCTGTATATCAGCTATATTCTTGACACTGTTTTTAAACTCTATTAATTATCAGTTTCTTAGACAAACTTTTTATTCTAAATCAGAACCTAAGCATAAACAACTAAAACAATTTTTCAGCCTGAAACAATGACACTTAGTTATTCGTTCATTTCAAGGGATTTTGCAAGCAATTTTAAACATTATTAGATGTTGCAGTAATTTTTAGGGAAGGGATTATTGGGAATAAGTTAAAGGGGATGCTTTGTGTGAAGATATGTTTATGCAGATATGTAAAACTGCTAATTACATTATTTAACTTTCCTTTTTTGCACACAACTATTTATGTAGCTGCGTACTCGTTAGACTTTCCCCAGACTGCAACTGAAAAGGGGCCAAAGGAAGGGAATACCTTTTACTTCATTGATTGATATCTCTTGCTTGTCAAGACTTTCATCTAATGTTTTCCCTTTTTCTTCATCTACTTTAACTACCTCTCCTTTGCTTTTATCGGCTTTGTCTTGTTTCCCATTTTTATCTTCCTTCTTCTTTTCTTTGTCATGATGTTTTCTCTTCTTCTTCTTTGAATCGTCTTTCAACAGCTTATCATCTTTTTTCTTTCTTTTGTCATCTTTGACTTTCTTTTTCTCTTCTGTACCTCTTTTTTGCTTTTTATGCAAAGTTTCTAATTCTGGTTCATCTTGGCTTCTTTTCTTTGCTTTGGATTGTGTTTCTCCTAGAATGTATAGGTAATAATAAAAAAGAATAGCAGAAAGAGAACTTCTACGCACCAAAAGACCTACAGATCTAAATTTAACACCTGAAAAAGGTAGGTGATTTTAGGAAAACCTTAATTGAGCCACTTTATAAGAAAGGTGATAAAAGTGAATGTGGCAATTATCGAGACATTAGTCTGGTCTCTGTAGGTAGTAAATTACTTAGTAATATGATACTTTTTAGACTGAGAGATGCCGTAGACAAAGTTTTGAGAGAAGAACAGTGCGGTTTTAGAAAAGGTAGAGGATGTGTCGATCAAATTTTCACTCTTAGGCTAATAATTTAGAAGTGCCTGAGTTTTCAAACACCTTTGGTATTCAGTTTTGTAGATTAAAAGCAAGCGTTCGATTCGGAGTTAAGCAGTGTTGTGTTCTATCCCCCTTTATATGGATTCTTTTGATGGACTTTGTATTAAGGAGCATAGGAAAGGCAATGGGAGACCACGGAATCAAATGGGGAGAAAAAAGTCTCCTGGACTTAGATTATGCTGATGATTTAAGCATCCTAGATGAAAGTGTGAGCAAAATGAATGAAATTTTAGAGGTTTTGCGAGTTCAGGGTGCTAGAATAGGTTTGAAAATTAATGCCAAGAAGACTAAGTCACTAAGGCTAGGAATAAGTGAAGATGAAAAGGTGACGTTGGGTAATGAAAAGATTGATCAGCTGGGCAGCTTCACTTACCTTGGTAGTATTATTAGTAAAGATGGTGGGAGCAGTGAAGATCTTAAAAGTAGAATAGCCAAGGCTCAGGGTGTTTTTTCACAGTTATTAAATGTAAAAAACAACTTTTTTAACTGAAAGTAAGGAGCGACATTAAAACTTAAAACGAACAGAAATTATTCCGTATATGAAAGGGGCTGTCCCCTCCTCAATACCTCGCTCTTTACGCTAAAGTTTTTTATTGTTTTAAAAAAATAAAGTTGTGTGACAGATTCAAAATTTAGCGTAAAGAGCGAGGCATTGAGGAGGGGACAGCCCCTTTCATACACGGAATAATTTCTGTTCGTTTTAAGTTTTAATGTCACTCTTACTTTCAGTTAAAAAAACCTTGTTTTTTTTATTTAATTTCTAAGCGTTTCTGAATTAATGCAGCTTTGATTTTGGCTCACCGTACATGAATAATTAAAACGAAATTTGCATATTAATTTTCTTTTTTGGCTAAATGGCTTTCACGAAATTTTGTTCTGACGTAAGTTACGAATTAACTTACGTAACGAACTTCTATATTCGTATGTTTTATTACGTATATTAGGGAGTTTGCCCCCTAGTCGATACCATGCTCTTTACGCTAAAGTTCGAATTTTGTTCGAATCACAAACCCCTGAATCACAAAGGCCGGTTAATTAGAATAGATAGCTCATTTGAAACTACTAAAAAAACTTTAGCGAAAAGGGCGAGGTATTGACTAGGGGGCAAACCCCCTCATATACGTAATAATTTCTGTTTGTTTTAAGTTTTAATGCTGCTCCTTACTTTCAGTTGAAAAAACTAGTTTTTTTTATATTTAATTTCTGATCGTTTTTTAAATTGTGCTGGGAAATCCGGCCCCCCTTCATAGAAATGTCCCTTCCCCCAAGAAAACATCCTCCCCTGTAACCCACTCCTCCAAAACCACCACCACCCCCCCCCCCCCATCAGAAAAAAATCCCTCCTGAAACGTCTTTATACTTCCCATTAACCAATACTATATGTAAAACAATGGCAAAGTTCATAACTTCCAGCCCTTCCCCCGGGAACTGTGGGGGATTAAGTCATCCTCAAAGATATATTTATTAGATTTTTGACTATGCTGAACAAAATGGCTAACTCAAAATTTTGATTGGGTGACTTTGGGAAAAAAATGAGCGTCGGAGGGCGCCAAGTTGCCCTCCAATTTTTTTGGTCACTTAAAAAGGGCACTAAAACTTTTAATTTCCATTCAAATGAGCCCTCTTAAGATATTCTAGGACTGCTGAATCGATACGATCATCCATGAAAAAAAAAAAAAAAAAAAAAAAAAAAAAAAACAAAAAAAAAAAAAAAAAAAAAAAAAAAAACGCGCATCCGTGATCTTTCTTCTGACATAAAATACAAAATTCCACATTTTTGCAGATAGGAGCTTGAAACTTCTGCAGTAGGGTTTTCTGATACGCTGAATCCGATGGTGTGATTTTCATTAAAGTTCTATGACTTTTGGGGGGTGTTTCTCCCTTTTTTTGAAAATAAGGGAAATTTTCTCGCGTAACTTTTGATGGGTAAAACTAAACTTAATGAAACTTATATATTTGAAATCAGCATAAAAATCTGATTATATTGATGTATCTATGGGTATCAAAATTTTGGTTTTTAGAGTTTCAGTTACTATTAAGCCGGGTCGCTCCTTACTTACAGTTCGTTACCACGAACTGTCTGAAAAAAAGTTTGGAAAAATAGGAAGATAAATCTGCAAACGAAGATTAGAATATTAGAAGCTACAGTGATGACAGTGGTCAAATATGGCTATGAAGCATGGACGCTCCGAAAAGCGGATGAAGATTTGCTAGATGTTTTCCACAGAAATTGATGTTTTCCAGGGGAAAACCCCTCAGGGCCCGGGGGCAGGCGTTGTAAGTTATGCCCCGGGGGCACATATGGTTCTTATGGAAGGGATGCTCGTATAAACTTCAAAGAGGGGTGATTTGATTAGAAATTAAAAGTTCTAGTTCATTTTTCAAGAATCAAAAGAGATTGAAGGGCACCTAGCCCCCCCCCCCTCCACGCCCTTTTTTTCTCAAACCCATCTGATAAGAACTTTGGACATTTTTTAACAAGTAGTTCAAAGACCATATAACGAAAACTCCGGGGTCGAAACAGCCCCCAGGGCCCGAAGGCAGGCGTTGTAAGTTATGCCCTGGGGGAATATATGGTTCTTATGGAAGGGATACTCGATTTGCTCGGGATACTCGTTTTAAGCTTGATTTTCATATTCAATCTAAGCATTATTCGCTTTAACATCTATTTATTCATTTATATTATTACTTGTTGTATGTTTTTTCCTGTGATTGTTTATTTGATTTCTGTTCGTTTTGGGTTTCTTTTATTTTATTTTAGTAATTTCTGGTCGTTTGAGTTTGAATTTTAACAGGTATTTGTATCTGCTGAGCTTAAGTTTAAAATGGCATTTACCTTCTTTGAAAAACTTATTTTTCGGAAAGTTTTTTTTTAATTAATCTACAAAATGTAGAACTTTTGCATTTTTTCCATTAAAAAGATCCCAGATGTGTGTTATATATGGTTCTTATGGAAGGGATGTTATGGAAGTGTGTTTAATTGTTACTGTTTTCTTATGAAGTAATTTTAATAGCAATATCATCCAAACCAGTCATTAAAATGACCAGCTAGTCGGTAAAATCCATTGCCCCCCCCCCAAAAAAAAAGCCCATCGGAAGTAATTATCCGTAAGTCTTAGTCCTAGCCTGTTATTTTCGTGTATATCCATCATAGGACAACTCTTCTACTGTTCCCACTAATTTCATTTCTTCAAATTATTTTCTTTAACCTTTATCTCACCCCGCTATGATAAATCAACCCCCCCCCCCCCAAAAAAAAAAAAAAACACGAAAAAGAGTTAATTTAAATAAAAATACAAAAATAAATATTGAAGAATATTGTATACATTTTGGAATATAGGTAGAATATTCCCAGATTCCAAATTATTATTATTTTTATTTTCATACTTTCTTTTTAGCTGCTCAGTTTTGTATGCGGGTAAAATTTTCCTTGGAAGCGGGTTGGGGTAAATTCCACAGGAGAATTTCCTAGGGGTATTTTCTGGGGGGGGGAATACGCCTAGCACCAAAAAGTAGGATAACCAAGGTATAACATATTTTCTTCCACTTGGAAAAAGTTTAAAAATACTAGAAGTTAAGTCCTGGAAGTAAGGTTAGGATGTTAGAAGTCACATTAACTGTGAATAAAGTATATGTGAAAAGTAAAATAGTCAAGGGACAGCATGTTTGTTTCCAGTTAAGAAGCTCAAGGAAAAACGTAGTTTTATCCCCAAGTTCATGGGGCTATGATGAAAGAATAGCAATATACAATTGTATAGCCTTATTGTAGCCCTTATACAAGTGATATAATGAAAGAAACTGTAAGATGGTTAGGTAGCTGTTTACACTTGAAGGATAATAGTGTGGAAAATTTCGGCTTTTGCAATCGAGTTGGGGCTAAAGAAAGAGCAGGATGTCCTCAAAAGAGGTAGGAAAAGACCATAAGAAACTATACACATGAGCACGAAATTCACGGGAGGGAGTGAAATGCAAAGCTCTAAATAGATATGGGAGGCGGAGGAGGAGCTAAGTTGACACTACAATGGTTTTCAGTATCGTAATATAATAGTGAGAACAATTAAATGAAAAGTAAAAAAAGCTGTTTGGATCGAAGCGAGTTCAGTCATCACAGCACTTAATACAGAGTGGGAAAAAACAATTTTTTTTGTCTGTTTAACTTTTTTGTCCTTTATCTTCACACTTCCCTATTACCTCTCTTGTTAGGCATCGACACAGAAACGCCAGAGGTTATTGGTACTAGGTCACTAGTTTCTATTCGCCATGCTGGTCCTGCCGTCAGAGGTTATAACGCCAGAGGTTATTGGTACTAGGTCACTAGTTTCTATTCGCCATGCTGGTCCTGCCGTCAGAGGTTATAACGCCAGAGGTTATTGGTACTAGGTCACTAGTTTCTATTCGCCATGCTGGTCCTGCCGTAAGGAATAATTTGCTAAGCGCTCTACTATTGGCCTATTCAGGCCACATTTTAACCGTCATGGCGTCATGAAGGATATCATACAAAAGAGAAAGGCTAGCCGATTCATATGCGTTTCTTAATGGCAATGCGATCAAGATCCTTTGTATTAATCATTACAGGTTCCTTTCAGCATTAGAGTCAATCTTGGCAATGCCTTAAATCACAGTTCAAGGAAGGGGGGATAAGGAGTATTTGGGATTACTCCCTCTTTTTTTACAGTATTAATGTAAGACGTAACCTTGGAATATTTTAAACAAACTATGGCGTTTTGGTTGTTTTTTTTGGCACAAAAAAAACTTTTTTCAAGCCTATCCCAACCTAGATTTTATTTGAAAAATGCAGAAAAATGCAAAAATGCACTGTGAAAAATGCAGGTCTATGTGGCTGCACTTGCAAAAAAATATATTACGTGAATATGAGTACTAACTGAACATTATTTCTTTGAGCTTCCTTCTAATCTGACAAATTCAACAGTCTAATTTGACGTTCTGTCCAAACGCAAATATGTCAGTCACCTTTTAAAAGTAGAGCGGCCAGCAATTGTATTACAAAAAAATTATCCCACTCCCAGCATATAATTTGAACTCACTTTGCAATCCCCCCCCTCCCCCTCACAAAAAAAATTCTCCTGAAACTTTCGAATCGATTCCCCACCCATAAGACAAAACAGGATAAATATAACAAAACCATAAACTTGAAAACATTCATTCACAAAAAGAAGGTTTATAAACCTCTTATGGCTTACGGCTTTATGGTTTATGGCTGTCTTTGTGGGTCTTGTTCATATATGGATTTATTTTCGTTTTTTTTTTCAAAATTATTTTCTTCTAATTCTTCTGTATTCTTTCCCATAGCTCGACCACACTCTCCTCCAAAATCAAGCTCTGCCCCATCCGTTTAGCAGCTCCAAGAATTACACTTATAAAGCCAATAAAACTGATACTCTCATAAACTAGGGGTCATCGACTTGCACAAATCATGTACACCAAGTGGCGCGTTCCAAGCGTGACGAAAGTGTGCCGAGAATTGCAGGGATTGTGTCGCACATGTCCGAACTGTGTGGCACGCGTGGCATTCGGAGATGTACACTTGGTGACAGAAAGCAGGCGACCCTCCACTCAAAACTGATTGGAAAGCTCCCCCATATATATTTTTTAGTACTAAAAGAATATGAAAAATAAATAAATCAAGAGCCTACCTTTACTAGCGTTACTGAGAGTGACCTCTTTAAGTCTATTTAAGACCTGATGAAGCCATGAAGTGAATTGGTCTGTATGAGATCCAAGAAAAAGACTTAAATCAGAATCCATCTGTGTTTTGGTCCTCTTATTGGCTATCATAACCATTATATAATCAGGCAGTTCATCATCTGAGAAGAAAAAAGAATTGTTCAATTAATATTAGAATAACATATTAATATTTTTTTTTTTTTTACTATAGTCTAGACTGGAGCGATTTCAATGGTCCAGTAAAACATAAATATTATAGGTGATTTTATGATACTAAAATCAATTTCAATATAGAATTTTACGCTGTTTTTTTTTAATATGGAATGAAATGGTCACATAAAAATTTCGATACAATATTTATAAACTCAGGAATAAACAAGATATTGTTTTAAATTCAAGAATCAAATGGGACGTTTCTGAACTAGCACTTTTTACTTACTTTTATCAACTGATCAACTATTTAGAATGCTTAAATTATGATAGATAAACTGATTTAGAATGCTTAAATTGTGATAGATCAACTGATTAAAATGCTTAAATTGTGATAAATGAACTGATTCAGAATGCTTAAATTGTGAGGAATGTGGGGTAAAACTATCAGCTTCACAGGAAGTGATACATAGCACTTCTTTTTTATTTACTTCAGCATCCCTATCCATCGTTAAATCTGGATGCAGAGGACATATAACAGCAGAAAGTTCTCCTTTAAGGTCAGTCTAAACTGACCTCAAGGAATTAATCCAGTTTCCAAGAACAATTGCCACCTAAAATATGGGGCATATAAAATGACAAAAATATTTTTTAGTCAGATGGTAATCCCTCACCCTTATATGGAGGTATAAGTGAGGCGGAGACCAGCTACACTTCAACGACAAAAAAGTTGATTTTGTAAACTTAATGAGGCTATTACAATTTAGCTCATTGAGAATTACCAAATGGTATTGGTGATGGTGTCACAAAGACTAGCTCAAACTTCAAGTATTTATCAAAAATCTTTGAATAGCAACAAAAAAAAAACTTTAAATATGATCAATAAATTGTTTTATTACTATCCATGTGAACCTATAAAGATTAGGGCCCTGGAATAATTTTCAACTTCTCTCCTAAGCTAAATCTTTGTATAAACCAGTTTTCTTTTTTGATTACCGATGTGACGACCCCTGACCAGCTCTTGCAATTATAGACCATCTATAGAATTGAGTTTCCAATTAACATTACAGACGAGCAAAAAGTTGATAGAACACAGAGGAGAGCCACCAAGATGACTCCCCATCTTTCTAATCTTTCATTTTCCCAGAGTTTCTCCAGACTCTCTTCATTCCAATATTTCAGGAGCCAAAGCGATTTAATTACTGCTTGTACAATTATTAAGGTGACTGATGATGCCCAAAATTTGCACTTTACTGAAAAAATATAAATGTTTTTACTTTTATAACTTTAATAAATCAAATAATATTAACATTTTGATTACTATATATCAGTATATGTATATTAAACTGACAATGCGCATTCATTTGTATTTTTTCAGTAAAGTGCAAATTTTGTTCTGGCCTTGGGAAGGCATAGGGGTTTTGCGCCCAACTTATGTTAATTTCTGCTCGTTTTGAATTTGACTCGGTTATTTATTGTAATTTCTGTTCGTTTTGGGTTTCATTTATTTATCGATGCTGATTTGTGGTAGTTTCACGCTTGGTAGATTATTTGATTTTATTTTTGCTCATTTTTTATTTAATGGAGTTCTTTACTTTTCTTTGGAAAACTTATTTTGTGAAAAAAGTTTTTTAATTAATTTCTATTCGTTTTATATTGACATAGTCTTTTCAGGGAAAAAGAAAATAATACTTTAAATCTTTTCGTGTTTAAGACTTTATAGTTTGGCCTGCTATTTGTATGCTGGAGAAAAATTTTCAGTAATTTTTAACAACATACACCCTTTTAAAAATCTGGACACAAATAGTATTGTTTAATTTAGTTTCATACCTCCTCTAGTTGACCTGAAATGGAAAACTTGATACCATTCGCAAAAAAAATATGTTTACTCTCTTTGATAGCTTGGATACACTTACGCTATTTTGATTTGGTTAAATTTTTAGAGCAGAAGTAGCCCCGAAGTTTGAACATAATACCCTCAGTCGTTCTTGGGATAACTGCTGAGATGCCTTATTGGGATAGTATTGTTTAATTTAGTTTCATACTCCTCTAGTTGACCTGAAATGGAAAACTTGATACCATTCGCAAAAAAAATATGTTTACTCTCTTTGATAGCTTGGATACACTTATGCTATTTTGATTTGGTTAAATTTCTAGAGCAGAAGTAGCCCCAAAAGTTTGAACATAATATCCTCAGTCGTTCTTGTGATACTGCTGAGATGCCTTATTGGGAATTAGCATTATCACAGTGCATTTTGATTTATTCTTAAGGCAACATTTAGTTTTTAAACATAATGGGCAAGTGGGAGGGTGGGAGTGGAAGGGGGACTAGTTGCCCTCCAATTACTTTTGACAATTAAAATGGGCATCAGCCCTTTCTATTTTCAATCGAATGAGCCCTTTTCGAAGTTCCCACGACAACTCCTTCGATACGAAGTGCCCTGGTCTAAACAACAACAACAACAAAAAATAATACATTATACCCACATCGATCTTTACTATAAAAATGTCAAGCCTTCCAATCACTTTCGACTATTAAAAAGGGCACTAGGCCTTTCGATTTCCAATCGAATGAGCACTTTTGGAAACGACAACGCTTTCTGTAAACAACTTATTTGCCCCCAGGGAATAAATTACAACCCTAACCCTAAGGTCATTCTCAAAGACCTAATTTCCAGAACTTTCTACTACGTTGAACGAAATGACTATCTGAAAATTTTGATTGGATGTGTTTGGAGGAATGATGGGCGTGAGAGGGGGGTTAGTTACGCCCCAATCACTTTCGACTATTACAAAGGGCACTAGCCCTCTCAGTTTCGAATTGAATGAGCCCCTTTTGAAGTTTTACAACAACCCTATCTATAAAATCTTATATGCCCCCAGGGCATAAACTACAACCTTTGCCTTTGCGGCTCTCGGGGGTTTGTCATCCTTAAATACATAATCTCCAGAAGTTTCAACTATGTTGAACAAAATGGCTATCTCTAAACTTTGATTGAATATTTTTGGGGAAGTGGTGGGCGTAAGAGGGGGGTTAATTACTCTCCACTCACTTTCGACTATTAAAAAGGGCAATTTCAATTTCCAATCAAATGAGCCCTTTTTGAAATTTCTATAACAACTTTCGATATAAACTTTAATGCCCCCAGGGCATAACTTACAACCCTTGCACTGAGGGCTCTGAGGGGGTTATCATCGTAAAAGACTTAATTTCCAGAACTTTCAACTGCGTTGAACAACATGGATATCTGAAAATTTGGATTGGATGTGTTTGGGAAAATGGTGGGCGTGAGAGGGGCGTTAATCGCTATCCAATCACTTTCAACTATTAAAAAAGGCACTAGCCCTTTCAATTTCCAATTGAATGAGCCCTTTTGAAGTTTCTACGACAACGCTTTCAATAAAACTTTATATACCCCCAGGGCAAACTTACGACCCTTGCCCTGAGGGCTGTGGGGAAGGGGTTGTCATCCTTAAAGACCTAATTTCCAAAACTTTCAACTACGTTGAATAAAATGGTTATCTAAAAATTTTGATTCGATGTGTTTGGGGAAAAGGTGGGCGTGAGAGGGGGGGTTAGTTGCCCTCAAATCACTTTCGACAATTAAAAAGGGTACTAGCCCTTTGATTTTCAAATCGAATGAGCCCTTTTTCAAGTTTCTACGACAAAGATTTTAAAAACCTTATATGCCCCCAGGGCATAACTTATAATCCTTGCCCTGAGGGTTGTGAGGGAGTGTCCTCCTCAAAAATATGTTTTCGATCTGGAAATCAACTACGCTGAACAAAATGGCTATCTCAAAATTTTTATTGGATGTGTTTGGGGGAATGATGGGTGTGTGTGGGGGGGGGGCTAGTTGCCCTCCAATCACTTGCGACTATTAAAAATGGCACTAGCCCTTTGAATTTCTAATCGAATGAGCTTTTTTTGAAGTTTCTACGACAACGCCTTCTTAAAAACCTTATATGCCCCCAGGGCATAACTAAAAACCCTTGCCCTGAGGGCTGTGGGGGAGTGTCCTCCTCAAAAACGTATTTTCTATCTGGAAATCAACTACGCTGAGCAAAATGGCTATCTCAAAATTCTGATTGGATGTGTTTGGGGGAATGATGGGTGTGGGGGGGGGGGCCTAGTTGCCCTCCAATCACTTGTGACTATTAAAAATGGCACTAGCCCTTTGAATTTCCAATCGAATGAGCTTTTTTTGAAGTTTCTACGACAACGCCTTCTTTAAAAACCTTATATGCCCCTAGGGCATAACTTAAAACCCTTGCCCTGAGGGCTGTGGGGGAGTGTCCTCCTCAAAAACATATTTTCTATTTGGAAATCAACTACGCTGAGCAAAATGGCTATCTCAAAATTTTGATTGGATGTGTTTGGGGAAATGATGGATGTTGGGGGGGGGGGCCTAGTTGCCCTCCAATCACTTTTGACTATTAAAAAGGGTACTAGCCCTTTGAATTTCCAATCGAATGAGGATTTTTTGAAGTTTCTATGACAACGCCTTCTATAAAAACCTTATATGCTCCCAGGACATAACTTAAAACCCTTGCCCTGAGGGCTGTGGGGGAGTGTCCTCCTCAAAAACATATTTTCTATCTGGAAATCAACTATGCTGAACAAAATGGCTGTCTCAAAATTTTGATTGGATGTGTTTGGGGGAATGATGGGCGTGGGGATGGGGAGGGGGAGCTAGTCGCCCTCCAATCACTTTCGACTATTAAAAAGGGTACTAGCCCTTTGAATTTCCAATCGAATGAGCCGGTTTTGAAGTTTCTACGACAACGCCTTCTATAAAAACCTTATATGCCCCCAGGACATGACTTAAAACCCTTGCCCTGAGGTTTGTGGGGGAGTGTCCTCCTCAGAAACATATTTTCTATCTATAAATCAACTACGCTGAACAAAATGGCTATCTCAAAATTTTGATTGGATGTAGTTTGGAGAAATGATGGGCGTTGGGGGGGGGGGGGGGGCTAGTTGCCCTCCAATCACTTTCGACCATTAAAAAGGGTACTATCCCTTTGAATTTCCAATCGAATGAGCCTGTTTTGAAGTTTCTACAACAACGCCTTCTCTAAAAAACCTTATATGCCCCCATGGCATAACTTAAAACCCTTGCCCTGAGGGTTTTGGGGGAGTGTCCTCCTCAAAAACATATTTTCTATCTGGAAATCAACTACGCTGAACAAAATGGCTATCTCAAAATTTTGATTGGATGTGTTTGGGGAATGATGGGCGTGGGGGGGGGGGGGGGCTAGTCACCCTCCAATCACTTTCGACTATTAAAAAGGGTACTAGCCCTTTGAATTTTCAATCGAATGAGCCTGTTTTGAAGTTTCTATGACAACGCCTTCTATAAAAACCTTATATGCCCCCAGGACATAACTTAAAACCCTTGCCCTGAGGTTTGTGGGGGAGTGTCCTCCTCAAAAACATATTTTCTATCTATAAATCAACTACGCTGAACAAAATGGTTATCTCAAAATTTTGATTGGATGTATTTGGGGGAATGATGGGCGCGGGGGGGGGGGCTAGTTGCCCTCCAATCACTTTCGACTATTAAAAAGGGTACTAGCCCTTTGAATTTCCAATCGAATGAGCCTGTTTTGAAGTTTCTGCGACAACGCCTTCTATAAAAAACCTTATATGCCCCCAGGACATAACTTAAAACCCTTGCCCTGAGGGTTGTGGGGGAGTGTCCTCCTCAAAAACATATTTTCTATCTGGAAATCAACTACGCTGAACAAAATGTCTATCTCAAAATTTTGATTGCATGTTTTTGGGGGAATGATGGGCGTGGGGGGGGGGGCTAGTTGCCCTCCAATCACTTTCGACTATTTAAAAAGGGCACTAGCCACTCCAATTTCCAATCGAATGAGCCCTTCTTTAAGTTTCTACGACGACTCCTTCGATACAAAGACCCCAGGTATGGAGAAAAAAAAAACACATTGGGCCTACATCGTTTCGCAACTACCTATGATTACATTTGGTAATTTGTCCCTGTAAATGGGCATTTGATATGAACAAATTTTGAGACAAAAGAGGGTGTGCTGTAACTTAAAAGTTTATGTCATAGAGAAAAACTGAGGCTATTTCATATTCAGAGATCAAGAGTTAGTCAAAACAAGCCACTGATCTAAGTCAATCAAATGACTGCTGTCCACTATTGTCCACACAATATAAATTAACTAAACAGGCATGTGAGAAAATAGCCTTTGATATATCATATTGTAGAAGCGTTGGGATGGAGGAAGAGTGTGCATAACTGCATTGGCCTCATTTGGCTTTACTATGGTGAGTTGTTAATAGTAGTAGTAGTTTATTGTAGAAGGAGATAAAGTATCAAACTAAACTTACCAACATTTTGTCCAAGCTCCACAAGTTTTGCCTTTATAGCACTCTGAAAAAAATAACAAGATTTAGAAATCACTTTGTCAATGAATAAAAATCAAGAATTGTAGAATGGGTATGACAGTGGTTATACCAGCACAGAGAAGGCCTAATTTGTCCATTGGTAAAGGATACCTGAAAAATATAGGGTATTTATACCACAAACTGCACTTGTTTGTATTTGACACACCCCTTGAAGAAATTGCTCTGATGCTTCCTTAAAATATTGGCTATGCTCACCTGTGTAGTGTCGTAACAATCATTCAAATTTAAACTACCTACAAAATTGCATTTAAGTACCAAGAACATCAAAATAAAAACATTTTTTGCCCTTGGATCCATGTTAGTTCAATAACACCTGAAACCATAATTTTCCAAGATTTTTCTTCTAGTTGTTTCAAAACTAGAAAGTTTTTAAAGCAGTATTGCATTTTCATTAGTCTTGCCTGATGATACTTTGAACATAAAAGTAAAACTAATTAGTTAAATTTGACAACAGTTTTGTCAGCAAAAACTCAAACACTAGCAATTTATTGATTCCTCTACCACACCTTCAAAAAGAAAGCTAAGTCTATGGAACCTATTTGGTGCCATTTGTTTCACCGTTATTTTGTCATTTGTTTCACCCTTATTTTTTCATCCAAGACTCTTTTTTTCATTTTGGTGCCTGCTACTACCAAAAACTGAATAGCAACATATGGAAGCATTCTTCATCAAAAATCGAATTTCCAATTTCTCCTTATTTTAAAGATATAATATCATATATATATATATATAATATATATATATATATATATATATATATATATAATATATCATTATATATATATATAATATATATATATATATATATATATATATATATATATATATATATATATATATATATATATATATATATATTTATGACTTAAAGAGAGATTATATTCTCCTGAAATATTTCTTTTGCCTTATTCCAAATGAACAGAGAGTTGCCAAACCTTTTCAGTCAAAGCATCCACTTTAGCTCTTAATTGGAAACCTACTGTCTATATCCTGACTCTTTGGTTTTTAGACATCTAGCACATTTTGTGCTCCCATGAGTTCTCTGAATACCAAAAGATACTTAAAGTCTCATTTTGGGAGCTTTTAATGTTAGTACAGAGAAACGCAAATGAATCTTGAACACAAATGAATATAATTCCCAATAAAATACATATATCTACAAATATTTCAATATAAGGATTACAGATCAAGATAAATCCTGAAGTATCAAGGACATCAAAATATGCTTGTTTTTTTACCCCCCCCCCAGGACTCATCCAAGGTCTTCTTATACCTGACAACTGCAATTTTTAAGATTTTTCTTTTGGCAGTTTCACAATTATGGAATTTTAGTACAATAACAAATATTGTCAGGGTTGTCGAACTGAGCAGGCTTTTCATATTGAGCAGTGAAAATAAGCAAGCAAAACTAGTCATTCATTAGTCAAAATTGAGTGTATTGCTGTGTTGTTTACAAGGCTATAATTTTCTTGAGGGGTGCCACTCCCCAAGGTCATCCTGCAGTATTGTCTGCAGCCATGGTTCTGGTTAGGCAAACTTGTAAAAGGTCAACTCCAATGATAATAAGAATTTAAAGGAAACCATATACAACCTCCAAGTATTGCTCTCGGTTTTCACTTTGATTTCTTTTTAAACATCCTCTGTTATTGCATTTCATGTTATATTATTACCATCTACATTATTCTCAAAATGCAGTTACAGTGCTATAATCTATGTCCTATAATGTTTGGTCCATTAAGCCAAAATTTCTGAGGTTAACTGAAATTCTGGGTAGACAAGCAGATGAGGCCTCCTTATACAGCAGGAGTCAGGTGAACATGGGCTGACACTTTCCTTGCTAATTGGATTCTCCCTTGTTCATTCCTTCCCTGTCCTTATTAATATATACTCATTCCTTCAGTATTCATTCAGCACTCAAAGCATGAACACCTCTTGCCTGTGATTATTGCTAATTATGCTTGTCTTATGTTCTTATCCAATCTTGGACTAATTTTTGGACTATGATCCTTGGAAATGTGCTGATTTGCAACAATGATAAGTTAGTTGCAAGTCAACTAAATTGATCTTTTTTTATGGAAATCCAGAGCAAGATTGCTTTAGAGTTAGTTGTGAAGATTGCTTCAAGTTATTCAGCAAGGAAGTTGTTCAAGATGTAATTCATACTTGTAAGGACAAGCTTATGACAGACATTCATGAGACATAATGAGGCAAAATGCCATTGGTTGCATCTATGAATGATATTTTAATGTAAAGGGCAGCTACAAAATTCCAAATTACCCACTTCATGATATTTGATCCCTTGGATGATCCAATGCTATCAGACCATGCTAAAACAGCTTCAAGACTGAATGACTTCACTTAGATGAAAGAAAAGATTACAGGCTTTGTGCAAGTGATAGAAAGCCAATTATTTGTCTACCCCTGTGCAACCAAAGCTGGTGAGCTACCCAGTTGTATTATCTGACATACCAGCTGCCCTACAGTCTAACAATGCCCAAAAAAAGCATGAATTTCTTGGAAAGCTATGTTAGATTGATAAAATGAAGCATATTGAACGTATTAGAATGCTTCTAGCACATTCAAGTAATGAATTCATTCAAGCACACAAAGCATTGATGTAAAATTGGCTTAATAGCATAGATGAATAAAATACATATGAAAAACATAACAAAATATTAAACATCATTTAAGTTCTATATAAAAGGAAAAATGTTGCACATAAAGAGAAAATTTCCAGAATTTGGATATAAATTATCTCTATTAATCTTAGCTAATTCAAATAGCTCTTTCACTTTAAATCTAAAAACTAACTCAGTGTTACTAAATCAAATTGGAAAATCAAGTAAGAATTTACATTATTTAAAATAACAAATGCAAATTGAAGACAAATCACAGATCTTAGAAATTCAAAAAAGAAGGGCAGGATAGAGAACATGCAGAAGGGTAACTGTGCTAAAAAGAGCACCTAAAATATCACAACAATAGATATCACAAATACATTGAGCCAAATGCCTTTCTAATTTGTTCTTGAATATTAGAAATTAGAACTAACTTCAAATATTGAGCTGAAGTACAATAAGGTAACCCAGATAAAGAACAGTATCAGAAAGTGGAAATGAAGTACTCCTGTTGCAAATTAGTTCAGCTTGGTTATTGAGCCTTTATTGAACTTTGACCCCTTGGAAAGACAAAAATAATACTTGAAGTGCCAATATTTTAACCATGTAATTGCACAAACCAACCAAAGTCTAAAAATTTGCTGGTGAACACACACAAGAATCCCAGTAACAACCACAAAAATGCTTGTACTGAGCTAAGTACCAAGTAAACAAACTGTGGTGACAGTCAAATCAGCTCCAGCTTTCAGTGAAAAGAACTGAAAAACAAGCATCAGGAGGACAGAGTAATTAGTAACTAATTACTCTGACTAAATGTTACAAACTAATTAGTAACACTGAATTAGCTTTGAGATTTAAAGTGAAAGAGCTATTGGAATTAGCTAAGATTAATAGGGATAATTTATATCAAAGTTCTGGAAAATTTCTCTCTATGTGCAACATTTTCCCTTTTTTTCCAGAACTTAGTGATTTTTAATATTTTGTTATGTAAGCATTCTACACTGAGAACTAATGATAGATGCAGTGAGATTTGTCTTTGCCTTTCTTTCAAAACCCTTTTACCTGGTGGTTATCATTGAACATGATTATGACTCTGCCTGCTGTGCTGCCTCTCCATTGGGGGCAAGAACATATCCACCCCACTTTCTTCCGTTTCGCAAAATATCTACTGAGATATCCAATTTGGACACGCAATTAAAAGCTCATCAATAGTCTGTGCATAGCAGATCCTACTATAGCCATTGCTAAACTTATGAAAAAACCTAACCTATCCTGACAGTCAAATCAGCTCCAGCTTTCAGTGAAAAGAACTGAAAAACAAGCATCAGGAGGTCAGAGTAATATGCCAAAACAGGCAAATGGACTTATGTTTTTTGCTTGAATCTTAATGGAGCAAAAGAAAAGTTAAGCATTCTACAGTGAGCCTTTAGGGTATTTATTATAGTTTGTATTATTAAACATCTTCCAAATTCTGACAATTCAAGAAAGTTGGAACTTTTGACCAATCAGGAATTTTTATTTCCCTGGCAATATCTGCCCTAGGTTGGCCCTCTGACAGCAGTTCACAAAAAGTATCAATGTGTGTATCTTGATATTAATGTTTTTTGTTTTTTTTTTAAGTTGATTTTAGTAATATGGTACTTATATGTGTGTATATGCTGATGGATTACTGTGATAAGAATTTGTCTCAGAAATATGACATGGCTTGATCATTGCTGTTTCAAACTATACACCAAGTATGGTCTTCTTGCAAAAAGTTGATAATTCATGGTGATTTTAATACTGATTTTTCAAAAGCTATGTCCCTCTCTCTTGCAAATGCTTATTAGTACTTGCCAATAGAATATTACCTGATTTAATGCTCTTCCCAAATACAATAATCAATTCACTTGCAAATGCAAATCAATTCACTTATATAATAAGTTATTGCAAATCTAATTGCAAATCAATTCACTTATATAATAACTGTGACAAAGGTTATTTTGACCAAGGTGCAGGATATTACATTTGCTCAGGTTAAACTCAAGTCTCAATGGGGTTACCCATACACAGGAGTTTAAAAAGTTTTATTTTATTATTATATTTACAAAGAGCATACAAATGAATTAATTAGTGTCCCCATCTTGTCTCTATTCTAGTTATGGAATATTGTAACCTATATATTTACTAAATCATAATGTATGCTACCCCTATTCATGGTCCTATATATAGACCTAATTAATATATTTCACTGCTGTATTACATCTGTTGATGCTTTGTTTTCTTTGTCAATGGGTTCCTTAATCTTTCAATAGCCATTAGACCTAGCCTATATTTGATTCTAAAAGAATTCCAGGTCTGTTGGTCATCCAATGTGATTTATGAATACAGATGACAATAGGCTATAAGTAAACATGATAGTGTGATAAATAGAAAGAGGCTATATACTGTACAGTAAATAACTCAGCTTAGTCATTTTTCAGCCACTCAACCAAACTTGTATAAACTGTATCAGCCATGAGTGCACATGAAAATAGGTCAATGTAGCTTTATTAACCAAGCAACAAAACTTTGGAATAGTTTACCTGATACTGTAGTTTCTGTGCAAACATTTAAGAGTGCTATTGCTGAAACTGAGTTCTATGAAAAACAGTTTCTGTACTATAGTTAGTTGTTTAGCTGTTTTTACTAAAGAAAATTTTTTGTTTTGTGTTTTGCAGTGTTGCTGTTTAAGCTGTCATTTCTTGTGTTTGTATTACAATAAGCCTATGGCTTTCTCCTGTATTGAATCATTTTGCTCCTATATCAGTAAAGAAAACTTGCACATATTTGCGTAATTAAATATTGAAAAATACTAGAATACTTTAAATGATTAAAAATGTGGACAACAACAGAGGAAAACAAGATAGCCTAGTTCAATTAATAGAAATATGCTGCATAGGCCTACTATAAACTCAAAATTATGTTGTTACAATGTTTTTTTAAGTTTGATATAGCCTATACAGTACCCTATAGTTAGGTTATATATGGGTCCATTAAGGGGGAGAGGTATTGTCAGAGAAGCAGCCATGATATTTGATTTGCACAAGGTGAGGAATTGGTAAAATTCTAGTTTAGCTGCTTTTTGTTATCTTGGAAAGGTGTTAGTTTTGGAAAATGAAACTTTCAGGGATGGGTCTACTGACTAAAGTATGTCACAGGAAGTATTTTGAAGTACCTACCTCCACTCCTTCTCCCTCTAGAGAGCAGTGACCTTTGATGACCTTTATAAATTTCTGTGTTATGAAAATGAAACCTAACAAAACAGATTTTCTGCTTAAATGAAGTACAAGAAAACTGTTTTCAGCTTCACAGACTTGCTCAATCCCAATTTAGGAGGTTTTGAAAAACTGCCAAAACATTTCCTAAATTTAGAAGAAAAAAACATTGATAGGCCTATGGCTTAAAATTCTATTCAAATAACAGGAATTGCATTTTATAACTAAAACCAGAAAAAAAGAAGGTATAAATTTTAGGACCAGTACTGGTCATAAGATAGGGAGACATGTTAAGAAAACAATTCTTACTTCATAATTTCCTGGACCTCTCAAAAGCATTTGACAGGGTTTGCCATGAATTCCTCATTACCACACTAAAAGCAGCAGCTGTTGATGATGTTATTGTCCAGTGTCCAGTGGATACTGAGTTTCTTTTCAGAAAGAACACAAGTTGTAAGAGTTCATGACTCTTGAGGTGTCCCTCATTGCTCCTTGTGTACAACTGTTTTAAGCAGCATTCCCCAGGAAACCATTCTTGGGCCAAGTCTCTTCAATTTATATATAAATGATGCACCCAATCTGCTCTCAA
The DNA here is from genome assembly GCA_027921565.1 of Artemia sinica. Lineage (NCBI taxonomy): Eukaryota > Metazoa > Arthropoda > Branchiopoda > Anostraca > Artemiidae > Artemia > Artemia sinica. The sequence continues at coordinate 72,147,047 of CM051262.1, forward strand.
ACCTCCTCACTCTTTATGCTGATGACTCAATACTTGTTGGTAAGGCACCACAACCTCTGACTGGTATTCATAAGGACCTTAATATTCTTGGGAATTGGGCTGATACATGGCTCCTCTTGTTCAATATTTACAAATGCCATGTAATCCACTTTGGTAATCATAACACACATCAGCAATAAAATCTCCAAGGTAACCCCCTTTCTGCAGTCTCTGAAGAGAAATCTTGGAGTCATTGTTGATTGTCAACTGAAGTTCTGCACCCATGCAAAATCTGTATCATTGTCTGCCCTCCAATCTCTTGGAATGATCAAAAGAACTATCTCTAGCAGACGCCCAAGCATGTTTATGAAGCTCTACAAGGCACTAGTTTGCCTATGCCTAGAGGTTGGAATGTCCCTGGCATCACCCTATTTCAAGAAGGACAAAGAAATTCTAGAAAGAGTTCAACAAAGAGCCACCAAAATGGTCAAAGGCCTCAAACAAATGCCATACAAAGAGCAATTACGTCACTTGAAACTTCCTAATCTTGCATACAGGAGGAAACATGGTGACACAATAATGACCCACAAAATTATTTCCAAAAATATTCTCCCTTGTCTCCTTACCCCTCCCCCAGAACATTCTGTGACTAAGGGTCATTCCAAAAAGATCTTCAAGCAATGCTCCTTAGTCCAAGAAAGAAGCCATTTTTTCAGCCAATGAGTAATGAACTTGTGGAATCTACTCTCTGAAAATACAGTGACTGCTGATTCAACAAGGTGCATTCAAGAAAAATCTAGACAAAGAATGGCTACAGCAAGAGTTCCTGTACAACTGGGAAGCTGCTGAGTCCTCAACCAAAATTTATCAAACAACCCATTGAAGTCATAACAGAGCATTACAAGGATGAAAATCCTTAATTTTGCTCCAAGCTGTGATTTAAGGTAATTTAAGGATTTAAGATAATATGCACAATAATCCTAGTTAACATTTTTTCCAGGGAGAGCACCTTTATCACCACTATTTTCACTGTTGAAAATTATTTTTAACATAATTGTGAAAAATAAACATATTTGATTTATTTTTCCATTTTCAAATATTCTATATAGCATAAGTTAAACACTGTCACTGCCATCTACCAAAAAGATATAAATAGACTTATATTAATAAATTTAGGTTAGGTTAGCTAGATGGCTCTTGGGTGTTTGTTTTAAAATGATTTTCAAGACTTGGAGAAAAGACAAAACAACAAAAAATGGTATTGTAAAACTGGAAAAACAAGGACAATAGTCAGGATAAAGGTACTCCCCTTGGATAATACATTAACTAGGATAACTGTGCATATTATGAAGAGACAATTGTTTTCTTAACATGTCTCCTTTTGACCAGTACTGGTCCTAAATTTATGACAAAAAGAAACTTATAATTGAAAATTAGTGTAAACAATGTTTTGTCAAACTCCAATTTTATTTCTGATGTAAATGAGAGGTAAGTTTAAACTTTTCCCCTACCACCCCCCCCCCCTAACATGCAAATATATACCCTGAATTGGTATATATAGGGGTGGGAAAAAATTCATTTCCAACAAAAATGATTATTATATTTGGAAAGAGCATAACAAAAGGCATCAAGTGGTATGTTTACTTTATTCATAAGTCAATAATATAAACAATGAAAAATTTACTGCCTAGGCTATAGACCTGTCAAGTAGGCAAATTTCTAAGACTTAGAAATCAGAAGAGAGTTAACATGGAAGCTTGGAAATACCTTCCCAGAGTATGTTTTGGCCCTGGATTCATTGCTGAAAGTTTCATTTTCCCAACCTAATCCCTTTCCAAGATAGCAAAAAGTAGCTAAACTAGAATTTGACCAAGGAATCTAATGGTTTTAATTTTATTTTATTAGTACTTTTTTTTCAGAAGAGTCTTAGCTTTTTTCAGAATGGTATACACTTAGCCTAGGAATGATAAAAGTAAGAATTTTGGGTAAAATTATACTTTAGCTACTTTTGGCTATCTTGGAAAGGGGTTAGGAAAATGAAACTTTCAGGGATGGGTCTACAGGCTAAAGTATGTCCTGAGAAGGTATTTTGAAGTATTTACCTCTACTCCTTCTCCCTCTAGAGGGCCCTGACCTTTGATGACCTTTAAAAATGTGTGTATTATAAAAGTGAAACTTTCGAAAAATAGATCTTCTGCTTAAATGAAGAACAACAAAATTGTTTTCAGCTTCACAACTTTGCTCAGTCCAAGAAATCTAATCCAATCCAAAGAAAAAAAGGACAGATACTCAGATACTCTTTTGTCTTCAGCAATAACACCTTATCCTGAAAAAATTCAACTGCCTCTTTTTCTGTCTTTGACAAATTCTAAATTATTCATTTTAAATCATACATTCAATTTATTCAAATGAATAAATCATTCATTTTAGATCACCCATTTCACACAACTTAACCCTAACAACAGTTTTACAATTGGGTATCTCTCCTGCATCTGTCCTGGTAACTGCCACATCTCATTTGACATATATAAAAGAGTGGGTACAATGCACAGAGATACCACCAGATGGCTAATTTGACAGTGTATATATATACAAATCTTTAAATTAGCCAACTGGCTAACCAGTATTTTAAGCCTAGGAGTCCAGTTGGACATAAGGAAACATATTAAGAAAACAATTTTTAGTCCATAATACACAGAATAATCCTAGTTAACACATTTTGCAGGGGAAGAGCCTTTATCTTCACTCCTTTCCTTGGTTTTCCAGTTTTTCTAAGAAATTCATGAATTTCTTAGGACCTATATATTCACAGAATATATACCCCTACCCCCCTGATGTGCAAATATATACCTAGAATTGCATCCTCAATCTAAATATAATATCCATTTGCATCACAAATGAACTTGGTAAAGTTCTACCAAATCATATTATTGACTTACGCATAAAGTGAATATACCACTCAATGCCTTTTTTTATGCTGATTATGAATATAATAATCATTTCTACTGGAAATGAATTTCAGCCCCCCCCCCCTATATATGCCAATTCAGGGTATATATTTCTACATTAGGGGGGGGGGGTAAACTTACCTCCCATTTACATCAGAAACAAAATTTGCCCCCCCCCCTAATGTAGAAATATATACCCTGAATTGGCATATATAGGGGGGCTGAAATTCATTTCCAATAGAAATGATTATTATATTCATAATCAGCATAAAAAAAAGGCATTGAATGGTGTATTCACTTTATTCCTAACTCAATAATATGATTTGGTAGAACTTTACCATGAACTTTACTCCCATATTAGCCATAGCCTATGGTGGATGTCTTAATGCACAAGTACTAAACATTGATATTGCTTAAAATTCTACTCAAACAATAGAATTAGATTTTCAGAACCAAAGCCAGAAAAAAGAAACTGATAACTGAAAAGGTAAAATTCTACTTTAGCTACTTTTGGCTATCTTGGAAAGGGGTTAGGTTAGGAAAATGAAACTTTCAGGGATGGGACTACAGGCTAAAGTTTGTCCTGGGAAGGTATTTTGAAGTACCTACCTCCACTCCTTCTCTCTCTAGAGGGTCCTCAAATTTGCCTTCATGACAGGTCTATACCAATTGAAATTTTGACAAAACAACATTTTATCTTAATTTTTCAGTTATCAGTTTATTTTTCTCTAAGTTTAGATCTGTAAATGTAATTCCTGTTATTTGAGTAGGCCTAGCATTTTAAGCCATATGAATGTTGTTTTTCCAAAATTTAGGAAATGTACTTGCATATCTTTAAAACCTTATAAAATGAGATTGAGCAAAGTTGTGAAGCTGAAAACAATTTTGTTGTACTTCATTTAAGCAGAAGATGTATTTTGCAAGGTTTCACTTTTATAACACACAGAATTTTAAAGGTCATCAAAGGTCAGGACCTCTAGAGGAAGAAGGAGTGGAGGTAGGTACTTCAAAATACCTTCCCAGGACATACTTTAGTCTGTAGACCCATCCCTGAAAGTTTCATTTTTCCTAACCTAACCCCTTTCCAAGATAGCCAAAAGTTGCTAAACTAGAATTTTACCACTGAAAATTAAGGTAAAATGCTGTTTTGTCAAAATTTCAATAGGTAATAGACCTGTCATGTAGGCAAATTTCAGGAACCTCTAGAGGGAGAAGGAGTGGAGGTAGGTACTTCAAAATACCTTCCCAGGACATACTTTAGTCTGTAGACCCATCCCTGAAAGTTTCATTTTTCCTAACCTAACCTCTTTCCAAGATAGCCTAGCCAAAAGTAGCTAAAGTAGAATTTTACCAAATTTTGGAATGTTTTAAGTAGGATCCTATTTTCCTGAATGTTACTAGATTTCCTTTCAAAGAGTAGGAATACCAAAATGATACCGTGAAGCGCCTATTGAAGGGGAAGGGTTGGAGCTAACTAAATTACACCTTTGTATGATGCAGCCTAGTTTATATTTTGGGTCCATTCCTGAAAGTTTCATTCAACTAAATTAACTAAACTCCAAGGTAGAAAACATTGTACTTTCTACAGTTTCAAAGAATATACCTTAATTTTCTGACTAACTTCTCCTTTTAGATCCATTATACACTTTCACTCTGGAATCTGCTAAAATCCTTTCATTTTCGTTTGCTTCTTCCTCTCATGTTTGAAGGTTTTAAGATGGGAAAATACAGCTAGCGATACTTGTAGTGATGGCAGGCGGAGAATTGGCAATGCTTAAAATATTGAAATTTTAACAAGCCATGATCATTGAAATACAAATAAAACTGGAATTGAAGCCAAATCCTCTCTTGCACGGAGAAACCTGAATCCAACCATCATAAAAAATAGTCTTCTACTACTAATAACTTACCACATCATCAAGCCACCTGAGGCAAACAAAGCTGCGCACGCTCCTCCTCCATCCCCATCTTTTCAAAGCCTCCCTTTTTACAACCTTTCAGGAAGTTCCCATTTCCCTTAAACATTTCTTTACGACATCCTCCCACTTGAACTGGGTATGACCTGCTTTCCGTTTAGCCCTAGAGGGTTGGCCGAAAAGGGCAATCTATCATCCTTCATCCGCAAAACGTGCCCTAACCATCTCAACCTTTCTCTCATTATAGCCCTAGTAAGCTTAAGAATAGTAGCTTAAAAATATGTTAAAACTTGTTATTGTAGGAAATTTTGATGAAAGCTTTAGTTCAAAAACCGAAAAAATACCTCACAGATAAGACATTATGATAGCCAACCCCCATAGAAAAAAAAAGAATATAGTAGATTTCAAAGGCTCAAAGTGAGAATTTTGCTATTTGGTCCATCTGTAAAATTAACATCACTCCAGAGTAATTGCAAAATTTGATCACAAGAATTTGCAGAATGTGGCCTTTATTTTTTGTCTATCTCTATGGATTAGACAAGTTTACAAGGTCGTATCCAGAGGGGGGTGGGTGACGGGTTTCAGCAAGGTTTTTTCAACCAAGTCGATTCGTATGAAAAGAATTGTCATATAAATTTCTTGGAAGGGTCTCATTTGACTGGAAACTGAAAGTACAAAAGCCCTTTGTAGAGTCAAAACAAGCTGGAGGACAACAGGCCCCCTAGCAGGTTCTCAATTCAATTTACCCCTGCCAAGATCCCCCCCTCCTTAACCCCCAAAGACATCTGATTAAAATTGGGAGATAGCCATTTAGGTTTTAGCCATTTAGGAGATAGCCATATAGGTTTTTTCATTGGGAAAGAAGGCCAAGTTTGATCCTGGATTTGTAACTAGGCCAATTGCATTAAGGTAAAAATTTTGGGCCATGTTAAGGGAGTGTTTGACCAATTCAAAAATACTATATGAATCTGCGTTGTCAAAAGAATATATCTGCAATGTCTCAGGAATGGCTAAGGGTTTGAAGTCGGAGCTTTCGGGGCATGTTGAGGCGGATTTAGGCAGGAAAAGCTGAGAGGGATATTAAGCTAAACCAAAAGATTTAAATACATCGACACTGCCAAAAGAGCATATATACAGCATCGTAGCAGCGCTTAATACATTAAGTTCAAGCTTTCAGAAAAAGTTGAAGGGAGACTTTCAGATCAGAAGACTTGAGACAAAGACTAAGATGCAATTGACTTGAGTTTATCGGCCCTTAATTTAACATGATGTTCCTTTGCCTTCGGAATATCCTTCGGATACCTGCTAGATGGCGAATTTCATAACCTTTGGAGGATATACGAATGTCATAAAGACACTTGACCTTCATGTGGAAAATGGAAAGCGGAATATTGTTGACACTCTGAGTGTAAGGGCCCGTTGGAGAAAGCGTATTTCAGGTCTAAAATAAAAAAATATACATTTTGACTTTGCTGTTGGAGCTCAAGTTCAATTGATTTCGATAAATAAACTTTCACAAAGACAATATCTTAAAGGGCTCGATAAATGAGTGCTTATAGCTGGCTAGTTCATTTGTGGGCGCGACAGTGACAGAGCTATCACGAGGAACGGGACTGCCTTCGTTTGATCAAAAATCTGTTTCAACAACTTTCATGATTTTAGGAGGCCTTTAGGTGAAGTGGCCGTACGTCTGTGGAGGAAGGGAGCTAAGAGCTCTACTTCATGTTCGTAAAGAACTTTTATGTTTCTGGGTCCCAACGTGTCAAATGGCACAGAGTAGTGTATTTAAGATTGTACATCGCCCTTTTTATTATATAAATCCAAACGAACCTTGAACTGTTAATAAAACTTTATGGCAAACCGGATCTAAAACAACTCTGCTTACCCTCGTCTGAGGCTGGACTTCGGGGAACATCGGATAATTTCAGGTCTTTTCTAAAGTTCCCAAAACACATTAAACTATGTCTGTGTTTTTTCTAGAAATTGATTTCATTTCTCGATTTTTTTTTTTCCATAAAGGCATGTGTAACTCTTAAGACCACCTTTCCACCATACAAAATCATGGATTTCAAATTTTGGCGTAAATATTTCCTCATATGACCGTATTCATGATTAATTAAAAAAACTTTTTCTACAAAATAAGTTTTTCAAAGAAAAGTAATAAGTTTTTTCAGTAAAGTACAAATTATGTTCTGGCCTTGGGAAGGCATAGGGGGTTTTTGAGTTCAACTTATGTTAATTTCTGCTCGTTTTGAGTTTGACTCGGTTATTTATTGTAATTTCTGTTCGTTTTGAGTTTCATTTATTTATCGATGCTGATTTGTGGTAGTTTTACGCTTCGTAGATTATTTGATTTTATTTTTGCTCATTTTTTGTTTAATGGAGTTCTTTACTTTTCTTTGAAAACTTATTTTGTGGAAAAAGTTTTTTTAATTAATTTCTGTTTGTTTTATGTTGACATAGTCCTTTCAGAGAAAAAGAAAATAATACTTTAAATCTTTTCGTTTTTTTATAGATTTATAGTTTGGCCTGCTATTTGTATGCTGGAGAAAAAATTTCAGCAATTTTTAACAATATACACCCTCTTAAGAATCTGGACACAAATAGAAGTGTTTAATTTAGTTTCATGCCTCGTCTAGCTGACCTGAAATGGAAAACTTGATACCATTCGCCATAAAATCTGCTTACTTTCTTTGATAGCTTGGATGCACTTACGCTATTTTGGTTTGGTTAAATTTTAAGAGCAGAAGCAGCCCCAAAAATTTGAACATAAAACCCTCAGTCGTTCTTGGAATACTGCTGAGATGCCTTATTGGGAATTAGCATTAACACAGTGCATTTTGATTTAATCTATGGCAACATTTAGTTTTCAAACATAAAGTTTTCAAACATAAACATCAGAGTGGAAACACCTTTTTGGATTCACTCACTTTGGACAGAATTAATTAAGAGCTTTGAACATGAATTAATTCAGTGACCCTAGCTAACTCATCTTTAATCAGCGATAATATATCAAAACCCATTCTGGTTCAAAAAATGGCAAAGAGAGTATGCCAGGAATGCAGATTAAGAGTTACTATTAACTCTATTCAGTGCAGTAGCTGTGAGTTTTACTTCCATGAACATTGCTCCGGTATAGAACGTTCTAAGTGGTCAAAACATTGGCTTTGCCAAGATTGTACAACAAAAGAAGATACTAATGACAAGGTAGTACCCTTTGATGACTCTTTGCGTTGTTCCACCCAGACCCCGTCTACCCTTTTGACACCTCCACGTCACCCATTGGGAAGTGACCTAGTCAACATTTTGAAGGAAGTGAGGTCATCACCCTTTTCGTCTCTCAAATCAATTCCTTGCCAAACCAGTTCCATGCCCCAGGACAGTCCCCCCTCAACCACGTCCGATGTGTCCTGCCAAACCAATTTCGTTTCAAAAACAACTGATTTCAATTGCCAAACCCCTGACCAGGCTACAGTATTCAAGACCTGTGCTTCCTGCCAGTCCAACTTGTTAAACAACGTCCCTACTGCACCTAAAACAAGAAACCTCCTCCCTCCAATGCAGCGGTTATTATCATTGATGAGTGAAATTGAAAATGTTATTATAGAAATGTCCACCCTAACCACTTCAAAAAGTGTTAGAGTTGGTAACCCCCAGTCTTTTCCAATCCAGGAAAAGGAGAAATCCCCAATTTCTGTTAAAACCAATATTAAAACAAGACTTCTTGATGCTAATGTCGCTCCTGATAACATCATCAAAAATCAAAATTTAACAGAAGACAAGGTCAACGACAAAATTATAGAAACGAATCCAGTGATTTCCGGTTCAACTAAGATAAAAAGACAAGTTTGTGTGTTTATGGGATTAAACTGTCTTGGTTTTAATCCCCTCTCAGGCACAAGTGTTCAAGGTCAAGTTCATTCTGAAATTGAACCTAATTATGCATGTAAAAACAGGTGTGAGCTCAATACTTGTGATGAACTATCCAGGAAACAAGTTAATGTTAATAAAGGTATATGCAAATATGCCTGGAGAGGGATTTGCAAGAAGGAAGAGTCGTGTAAATACCTTCATTTGTGCAAGAATTATTATTTGAAGAATGAATGTAGTGTCCCTGGGTCCCTGGGTGCAAACTCTTGCATTCCAGGGTTTGTGACAGTTTTAGAAGTGGGCTTTGCTTCGGTGAATGCAGTCAAATCCATTTGAAATATGGATACAAATATTTTAAAAAGCCCTTAAATAGTGCCGAAAAAAATTTAAACCCACAGTCAGAACCCCCTCCAATTCCTTCTCTCATCAGTTTGGACCTGTCAAAAAACGATTTACATCAAACCTTCCCACCATTACATCAAAGGTCAGTGAGATACTACAAGCAGTTCAGCTCAACGAAAACAAATTCTCCCCCCTCCAACAGTGCCAAGAAAACTCTGTCAAAAAACGAGAGTCACCGAGCCTGTCATGTAACACACCAGTGTCCATTGAAGCACCACCACCAGCTTATTCCGGGGAATTTAAGACCCCCACCGTATTCTATCACCACAAAGAAGACCCTACTTCCATCCATTCGGGTTATGGAAGCATCGAATTACGTGACTCTAGTGTAAACCTGTGTTTTAGTTCTAACTTATGTCCCCCCAAATCCCTACTTAATAATATCCCCCCTCCCCTTCCAGATCCACGTTCCTCTCACCCCCCACTGCCTCCTACAATTAACAAACAAAAAATTGCCCTCTTTAGTAACCGTTTTACCTTTCCAAAGTTGCTTGTTACGAACGCCGAAAGCCTGAATTTCGACAAATTGATCGAGCTAGAGGCCCTTTGTCAAGTACACAAAATTGATGTAATTGCCGTAACTGAGGTCCAAGCACAGAACCCTGATTTATTGAAAATTAATAACTACTCCCAATTCATAAAACTTCGTCCCCATGATCACCCCCTAGGTAAAAAGGGAGGTGGAATACTATTATTTGTAAATAATTATCTCTTTCCTAAATTAATTCATACTCCCAACCTTTCAGATTACGATGAAATCATTTGGGTAAGTGTAAGACCCAAAGTTTTACCACGCCCCTTTAATTTGATTGTGTTTTGCTGCTTCTATTATTCCCCAAATCAAAACGCTGCACAAAGACAGCGATTCTACCAACAACTGCATAGTAGTGCCGACTTTGTCCTATGCAAATTCCCGAACGCCGGTATTTTCTTAGTAGGTGATGCTAATGATCTAAAGTTAAATCCCCTTTGTAGTTCCCTAAACTTAAAACAAATAGTAAAAATACCAACAACAAAAGGAAATTCAACCCTTGGTTTGATTTGCACCAATTTGCAGGCTTTCTATGCCCCTCCTGTCCCCTTGCCCCCGTTAGGAGGAAGTTACCATTTTTGTTTATTAACGAAGCCTCTCAATAGCTTTAATCATACTTTTTCTGTTACTGAGTTCTCTTATCGCCCAATTTCCAATGATGGCCTTTACACACTTGGATCTTGGATTACCAATGAAAACTGGCTGGCCCTCAAAGCAAAAAATGACATTAATTTTAAAGTCTCCGAATTCCAAAATCTGATTAAAACAAAATACATAAATTCCTTCCCTGTGAAAAAAGTAAAAACATGTTCTAATGACAAACCATACATTACTAGCCAATTGAAAAAATTAATTAGAATTAAATTGAATCTACTAAAGAGTGGTAAAACATCCGAAGCGAACTCACTGCGTAAACATATAAAAAAAAGAAATACGTAAATCTGCTTCTTCATATCACAAATGCAAAGTCCAGGATTTATTTTCTACAAAGCCAAAACAATGGCATAATAGAATAAAGAAAATTTGTGGGAAAACACATAATAATATAGATTTCCATTTCCAAGAAGACCCTTCAGTTACAGCCAATGATCTGAACAGGTTTCTTTCTTCCATAGTTCAGAACCTCCCTCCCCTTTCTTTTGACACTCCTTATGATTTGTGCTCTCTCAATTTTCCCGTTATTTCGCCCTCGGATGTAGAGGCAAAAATTAAGAACATTAAAAAGTGTAGTACATGTCTATTAGACATTCCGATTGTACTAATTAAAGCCTTTGCCGACAACCTCTCAGAGCCTTTGTCCTTACTTTTTAATGATATTACCTCTACTGGTAAATTTCCGAATTGTTGGAAATTAGGTCTTATTACTCCTGTAAAAAAGAAAGGTAATAATCAAGATTTTGATGGTGTCCGTCCCATTACTCTTACTCCAGTTTTTTCGAAGTTATATGAAAGCTTTTTAGCTGAGTGGTTGAAAGTAAAAATAATCCCAAATGTTGACCAAAGACAATTCGGAAACCTACGCTCTACATCTACTACCCACTATCTTGTTCACCTTATGGACACAATATGCAACACACTCGAAAAACCCAATACCTGGCTCAATGTTATCGCTGTTGACTTGCAAAAAGCTTTTGATTTAATCAACCACAATATACTATTAGAAAAGCTATCTAATGACTTTCAAGCTGACCCTTATTTAATTAGAATAATTGCGTCTTTCCTCTCTAACAGAACGCAAGTCGTGAAATACCTGAATGTATATTCTGATCCCCTCCCAATTTATAATGGTGTGCCCCAAGGAACCCTCTTAGGTCCAATTTTATTTCTTACAATGATAAACAACCTTGGTGTTTATTTCCCGGATAGACGGAAATTCGTTGATGATCTAACTGTCTTAGAGACATGTTCCAAAAATTCCAAAAGCAACCCATTGTACATCTTGGAATCGATATCAGCCGAAGCTCTTACTGATGATATGAAAGTCAACCCTTTAAAGTCAACTGTTCTTACTATTAATTTCCTTAAAACTCCTCCTTCTTTCTCCTGTCCAATCCCCCCTGAAATGTCCGTTACCACTATGAAATTACTGGGCGTTACCATCTCAAGCGACTTAAAATGGGATTGTCATATTAATGACATCTTAAAACGTGCAAATGCCGCATTTTCCCTCCTTAAGCTCCTTAAAAAATTTAAATGCCCTAAATCGCACTGTTTGAGGATTTTCTTGTCATTTGTACGCCCAACCCTTGAGTACGCCTGTCCTGTTTGGCATCCTGGCATGTCCATTGAATTGTCGGACAGAATAGAGGCAGTACAAAAAAGGTGCCTAAGAATTATCTTCAATGAGGGTAAAGTACCTTATATTTCCCTTCTTAGGAGAGCTAATCTTGTCACCCTTAAGGAAAGGAGAGCAAAAATTACCTTGCGTTTTGCTAACAATGCCCTTCATAACCCTCGAACAACTCCCCTTTTCCCCGGTCAATATTCACCCCTTCGACCCCGCCTCCCGCGTTCTGTGTCAACAAAAATCCCCCTTCTCGCCCCAATAAGAGTTTGCACTGAAAGATATAGAAGAACTTTTATCCCTTACATAGTTGACATTTTCAACCACTGAATCTCCGCTGCCTCCCCCCCCCCCTCACTCACTCTTTACCTCATAGTTATTAATTTTAATGCCCATTTTGCAAATTTGGGGTTTTATATTTATGTTTGTTAGTCACCAACTAACTTATGTTTTTGCTTTAATTCTACTTTATCCCCTTGTTAATTTTACGAGTTTTTTTTTTTGGGGGGGGGGGCATTTTTGCTGACTTGACATTGGCCTTCTAATTTTATGAGTTTACTTTGTACTTTGTTTTGTTTTTAACGTTTTTACGTATTTGACATTGACCCTTTTATAATTTTCTGTTGTTGTTTGATTGTTTGTTTTTGTTGTTCTTTTTTCGCTGTATTTGACGCTAAAGTGCGAATTCGGCCCTTTTGGGCTTGTGATAGCCATTTTTCAGCAATAAATCTTATCTTATCTATCTTAAGTCAAATGGGAGGGTGGGCTTGGGAGGGGAATTAGTTTTCCTCCAATCATTTTCGTACTATTAAAAAGGGCATCAGCCCTTTCTATTTTCAATCGAATGAGCCCTTTTCGAAGTTCCTACGACAACTCCTTCGATACAAAGTGCCCTGGTCTAAACAACAACAACAAAAAAATAATACATTATACCAATATCGATCTTTACTATAATAATGTCAAGCCTTCCAATCACTTTCGACTATTAAAAAGGGCACTAGGCCTTTCGATTTCCAATCAAATGAGCCCTTTTGAGTTTCTACGACAACACTTCCTATAAACACCTTATATGCCCCCAGGGCATAAATTACAACTCTTACCCTAAGGGCTGTGAGGGTGGTTGTCATCCTCTAAGACCTAATTTCCAAAACTTTCAACTACGTTAAACAAAATGGCTATCTCAAAATTTTGACTGGATGTGTCTGGGAAAATGGTGGGCGTGAGAGGGGCGTTAGTCTTTCTCCAATCACTTTCAACTATTAAAAAAGGCACTAGCCCTTTCAATTTCCAATCAAATGAGCTTTTTGAAGTTTCTACGACAACGCTTTCACTAAAAACCTTATATGCCCCTAGAGGATAACTTACAACCCTCGCCCTGAGGGCTGGGGGGGGGGGGGGTTGTCATCCTCACAGACCTAATTTCCAGAACTTTCTACTACGTTGAACAAAATGGCTATCTGAAAATTTTGATTGGATGTGTTTGGGGAATGGTGGGCGCTGAGAGAGGGGTTAGTTACCGTCCAATCACTTTTAACTATTAAAAGGGCACTAGCCCTCTCAATTTCCGATTGAATGATCCCCTTTTGAAGTTTTTACGACAACTATATCATTAAAAACCTTATATGCCCCCAGGGCATAACTTACAACCTTCACCCAGGGGACTCTGGGGGGTTTGTCATCCTTAAATACATAATTTCCAGAACTTTCAACTAAGTTGAACAAAATGGCTATCTCTAAACTTTGACTGAACGAGTTCGGGGAAATGGAGGGCGTAAGAAGGGGGGGGGGGGGTAATTACTCTCCACTCACTTTCGACTATTAAAAAGGGCAATTTCAATTTCCAATCAAATGAGCCCCTTTTGAAATTTCTACAACAGCTTTCTATATAGACCTTATATGCCCCCAGGGCATAACTTACAACCCTTGCACTGAAAGCTCTGATCATCCTAAAAGACCTAATTTCCAGAACTTTCGAATACGTTGAACAAAATGGATATCTCAAAATTTTGATTGGATGTGTTTGGGGAAATGGTGGGCGTGAGAGGGGGGTTAGTTACCCTTCAATGACTTTCGACTATTAAAAGGGCAATAGCCCTTTCAATTTTCAATTGAATGAGCCCTTTTGGATGTTTTTACAACATCAATTTCAATAAAAACCTTACATGCTCCCAGGGCATAATTTAAAACCCTTGCCCTGAGGGTTGTGGGGGGGGGGATGGGTTGTCATCCTTAAAGACCTAATTTCCAAAACTTTCCACTGCTTTGAATAAAATGGCTATCTAAAAATTTTGATTGGATGTGTTTGGGAAAATGGTGGGCGTGAGAGGGGGGCTAGTTGCCCTCCAATCACTTTCGACTATTAAAAAGGGCACTAGCCCTTTGAATTTCCAATCGAATGAGCCCTTTTTCAAGTTTCTACGACAAACATTTCAATAAAAACCTTATATTCCCCCAGGGCATAAATTACAACCCTTGCCCTGGAGACTGTGGGGGGAGTGTCCTGTTCAAAGGTATAATTTCCTGAACTTTAACTGCGTGGAACAAAATGGCTATTTCAGAATTTTGATTGGATGTGTTTGGGAAATGGTGGGCGTGGAAGGAGTGTTAGTTGCCTTCCAATTACTTTCGACTATTAAAAAGGGCACAAGCCATTTCAATTTCTAATCGAATGAGCCCTTTTGAAGTTTTTTACGACAACGCTTTCTATAAAAACTTTAGATGCCCCCGGGGCATAACTTACAATCCTTGTTCTGAGGGGGTTGTCATCTTCAAAGACCTAATTTCCAGAACTTTAAAATACGTTGAACAAAATGGCTATCTCAAAATTTTGATTGGATGTTTGGGGAAAAGGTGGGCGCGAGAGGGGGGTTAGTTACCGTACAATCACTTTCAACTATGAAAAAGGGCACTAGCCCTTTGAATTTCCAATCAAATGAGCCTTTTTGAAGTTTCCATGACAACACCTTCTATAAAAACCGTATATGCCCCCCGGGCATAGCTTACAACCCTTGCCCCGAGGGTTGTGGGGGAGTGTCCTCCTCAAAACATATTTTCTATCTGGAAATCAACTACGCTGAACAAAATGGCTATCTCAAAATTTTGATTGGATGTGTTTGGGGGAATGATGGGCGTGAGGGGGGGCTAGTTGCCCTCCAATCACTTTCGACTATTAAAAAGGGCACTAGCCCTTTGAATTTCCAATCGAATGAGCCTTTCTTGAAGTTTTTACGACTACGCCTTCTATAAAAACCTTATATGCCCTCAGGCCATAACTTAAAACCCTTGCCCCCTGGGTTTTACGGGAGTGTCCTCCTCAAAAACATATTTTCTATCTGGAAATCAACTACGCTGAACAAACTGGCTATCTCAAAATTTTGATTGGATGTGTTGGGGGAATGATGGGCGCGGGGGGGGGGCTATTTGCCCTCCAATCACTTTCGACTATTAAAAAGGGCACTAGTCCTTTGAATTTCGAATCGAATGAGCCTTTTTTGAAGCTTCTACGACTACGCCTTCTATAAAAAACCTTATATGCCCTCAGGGCATAACTTAAAACCCTTGCCCCAAGGGTTGTGGGGGAGTGTCCTCCTCAAAAACATATTTTCTATCTGGAAATCAACTACGCTGAACAAAATGGCTATCTCAAAATTTTGATTGGATGTGTTTGGGGGAATGATTGGTGTGGAGGGGGGCTAGTTGCCCTCCAATGACTTTCGACTACTAAAAAAGGTACTAGCTCTTTGAATTTCCAATCGAATGAGCCTGTTTTGAAGCTTTTACGACTACGGCTTCTATAAAAACCTTATATGCCCCCAGGGCATAACTTAAAACCCTTGCCCTGAGGGTTGTGGGGGAGTGTCCTCCTAAAAAACATATTCTGTATCTGGAAATCAACTACGCTGAACAAAATGGCTATCTCAAAATTTTGATTGGATGTGTTTGGAAGAATGATGGACGTGGGGGGGGGCTAGTTGCCCTCCAATCACTTTCGACTATTAAAAAGGGCACTAGCCACTCCAATTTCCAATCGAATGAGCCCTTTTCGAAGTTTCTACGACGACTCCTTCGATACGAAGTGCCCGGGTATGGAGAAACCAAAAACACATTGTGCCCACATCGTTCTTTACTAAGGCAGCGCTAGTGCGCTGCCTATGAAAATGTCAAGCCTTCCAATCACTTTCGACTATCAAAAAGGGCACTAGCCCTTTCAATTTCCAATCAAATGAGCCCTTTTTGAGTTTCTACGACAACTTTTTCTATAAACACCTTATATGCCCCCAGGCATAAATTACAAACCTTGCCCTGAGGGCTGTGAGGGGGCTGTCATCCTCAAACACCTAGTTTTCAGAACTTTCAACTACGTTGAAGAAAATTGCTACCTCAAAATTTTGATTGGATGTGTTTGGGGAATGCATGGGTGTGAGAGGGGGGTTAGTTGCCCTCCAATCACTTCCGACTACTAAAAAGTGCACTAGCCCTTTCAATTTCCAATATAATGAGCACTTTTTGAAGTTTCTACGGCAACTCTTTCTATAGAAATCTTATATGCCCCAGGGCATGACTTACAACCCTTGCCCTGAGGATTTTGAGGGGGTTGTCATCCTCAAAGACATAATTTCCAAACCTTTCAACTACGTTGAACAAAATGGTTACCTCCAAATTTTGATTGGATGTGTTTGCGGAAATGGTGGGCTTGAGAGGGGGGTTACTTGCCCTCCAATCACTTCCGACTATTAAAAAGGGCACTAGCCGTTTCAATTTCCAATCGAATGATTCCTTTTTGAATTTTCTACAACAACGCTTTCTATAAAATTTCGATACGAAGTGCCCTGGTCTAAAGGAAAAAAAAATAATACATTGTGCCAACATCGTTCTTTACTTAGGCAGCGCGATTGCGCTGCCTATGACACTGGTGATATATGATACTAGGACGAATACAAGGGGCTATATTTTCCGTTTTAAATTTCCCCTTTCGAAAGTTACCCGTCTTTCACCAAGTGCACAGAAACTTGCTAGATTTACGGAGCTTCCACCCATTTGGTCGTCCTTAGTTGAGTAGTTTTCGCTTTCTCTCCCCTTATAGGGCTTTCTCCCTCTGTCATGATTTTTCTACTCTTTGATATTATCCCAGGACGTACATAGTAGGCTGTAAGTCGTTCCTATGCCCACTGAAAGAAATTCTTTCGATGTTTAAAACCAAATTTTAAAACCAAACAGATTTAAGAATTTGTTCTGATTTTTCAAACTATTTCGGAATCTCATAGGCTCCTTCCAAAGTAGAAAATGTTCTTTTTTTTCCATGAACGTGTGTTTGAAAGCTATTTGAAATCCTCGACCAAAGGTTTGAGGTACTACCGGCTAGAGGCGAACTGGGAGCGAAAAGCTAAGGGGGCATTTGGTCCTTCTTATACAAGAATTTTTTTTTTTTCGTGTTTAATCAGAAAGAGCCTTGAACAATGAGTGGAAATCACACTCCGTGTCATTCACGCCGAAATTTGCGCTGCCAGGCAAATTAGTGCTACCCGCTAAGTAAGAAGTAGACTTACAGCAGGAAGAGGACGGATACCGTTAATCATTTTTTGTACCAGATCTCCCTGGTACTCAGTTAGACTCGGTCTTACTCAGCTTTCCACTCAAAGGGAGAGCGGCAACGTATTTTCAGCTGTATGAAATTTTCAGCTTTCGTCCCGCATCATGGAAATCTGGGCCAAAGGACATTCACGGTATTTGTCCTCTTCAGAAGGATGTTTAACACCACTGGGGGTTTTTAGACTTTCCATCAGAACACGAAATATACATTTTGGCCAGATACAAAACAAAATAACTGGAGTAAAAGAGGAAAAAACTACTGCACTGACAAAAGCGATGTTGAAGTCTTCGAATCTCTTTTCATGTCTTCTAAAACATCTTCAAACTGTAGTTCAGTTTCCAGAAGGATCTTTCACAACTGACTTGAGAAAACGAAATCGTTAACAGATATTCGTAGGCCAGAAAAATTGAAGTGTAAGCTGATGAGCACAGATTGAGCCTTAATAGCAGCCGATACGCGCAAATTATGCAGTTTTTGCACGAACTGCAAGCTCGCACATTAGCCCCTCCACAATCAGCTCCAAGTTCATCCTCATATTCTGCACCAGGCCTATCCTGGCTATTTTTACAACCCGTGCTAACAATTTCTTCATAAACTGAGGCAAAGCTTTTCAGTTCTGACCTCAGCTCGTCATGAGAAACCTTCACCATCTCTTAAACGTTTCGACTTTGGCATTTCACCTCGACGCACAAGGCTGAAACGTGGTGGGCTACAAGAAATATACGACGGAAACAAGCTGTTTATTGTCTGAAAATCTTTCTTTTAGGAACAAATTTTTCTTTTCTGTTATTTTGTCAATTACTAAACTGAACACTTCGACTCGACATCATTGTTCCGGATCTCCAGGTCGAGAATCTTTTGCCGCTTCTCCCGGCATGCATTTTTTTCTTGGCAACGCGACAAGCTGGTAGCTCTGCTCTAATTTTAAGGTCCAAGGAAGTGGTCTCTAGAAGGCCCAGGATCTTTGACACGAGCTTGGAGACGTTTACTTTGACGCTTTCGAAAAAAATGCTCTCTAGATCTTTTCTTGCTTTATCAACCGTGTTCCAGGCCGTCAAAAAGTCCAATCCTTTTGTCTGGAGATACCTTGAAATAGGGCCAATGACTTCAAATACAGCGAGAAACAAGTAAGCAGTTAGGATTGTTTTGTACTCCATACAAAACAACTTCAACTTTCCTTCTTTTGTGTTCTCTACTTATTGTCGCCAAAGGCCCATGCGTTTGCGCGACTCAACAAATAAACATGAAATTCTGTTCATGGTACCAAAGATAGTTCTCGCCTCTGTTGCAGTGCAACAATCAACCACGCAAAGATTTAGAACGTGACTGTAGCACCAGATATAAACCGAATCTGGAACGCGGTTTTTAATGTGAGAATAAAATCTGCTAAATTCGCCGCTCATGTTAGAAGCACTTTTAAACGATTCCCCGGCTATCTTTTCGTACTTTAGTCCATGCTCTTCGATCTTGGCTTGTAGAAGTTCGTTCATTCCCTTCCCACTGGAAGCTTGAACAGGTACAACAGCAAAGAGCCGCTCGTGACCTCGAATGGGTGGGGCTCTGTCAGAGCTGTGGTGGCCTAAGCACCTAATTTGATCAATAATCGGGCGAAAAGAAATGATATAACGGACGCAGCCTCAACAGACTTTTATCTACCAAGATCTGCCCCTAAGTAATCAGCAGTGACAGTCATGCGAAAAAATACTTTGAATCTAAGACCAACTTAGAAAAAACTACGAATCCTAGCCCAGAAGTTGAAAAAAGTTTTACTGACCTTAGTTTTCCGCATAAATGATAACTTTCTCTGTTTTGGGTCTTTTCCAGCCTTGGAAAGTTCTTTTCTTCGCTTCAGTCTCAGTTTTTCTGCGCCTATCTTAACCTTTCCATCATTCACCTCGTCAATCTTCTCACAAGAATAAAACTGATGAACGTGATACCCAAAATGATTTTACTTTTTCAAAGTTAAAATCCTTTTACTTAGAAAAACGAGACAAATTTATCATGTAACACTTCGCAACAGAGCACCTTGACGTTCCAGTATGTATTCACTCTCCTACTTTCTTGTAATGGAATCGGGCACACAATGACACACAAAAATCCAACCCCCCAACCAAGTAACAACCTCCGAGCAATATTTATAAGGTTTTAGCCCACGAATGATCCTGTTTGACAGCAGCATCCGTTCCTTCCTAGGGCACGATGCTCGTATCTAAGCTAAATCCGTATGTAGGGGCATAATAACAGCTGAAAAATTGTCAAGCGGATTTCTTGTTGAACATTATGTCAACTGCACTTTTGTACGTAGAAAAAAAAAAATAAACGACCGGCCCGAAGCAGCCCAAAACTGACCGGCCCAGAGGGCAATTACCCCCTTGCCCCCCGGCTCAGTCCGCCTCTGCCACCGGCATCAGTCTCTTAGAACGCAAGTCGTCTAAAGAATTAACAAAATGTCCTATGCCATTATAAAATCTACCAATTGTCACCCTGCAGCCCTGTTTGCTGTCAAAATTCTGGTTGGGTAAACTCGTGAAAGGTCCACTTTGACGCCACTACGAGGTCGCGCAAGCAGGATTTCTCTTCCAGAAACCCCGAGCTCTATATAAGCCAGCAATTCATATTTAGTATATTTAGTAACCAGATATTCATAATTAATATTACATTATACAAACCAGATATTCGTATTTAGTATATGTATGAGTAAATTCAAAATAAGGAGCTACAACCCTTGAAGAATGATGACTCAGAAAATAAAAAAAGATAAGTCTCAAAAAAGCCACGTAAAACTTAAACAGAAAGGCCTATCGAATGCAGTGTCTTCCGAATCAAATTTCACTACTTTTTTTTAGCTTTCTAAAAAATGATAGTTTCAGAGCACTGTTCTTGCCTCCAAAACCGTCACTAGCCAACAGTTTGGGAGGGAGTTTTTTTTTCTTGTGCGAACCAACAACTGCGGAGGGGGCGGGGTACCACCCATTCAAAATCAATTGGACATTCTCTAATATGGGGCATGGATCTCTTCATACCTCTCTGCATACCTCAAAGGGAATCCACTTTGGATATAAAAAAGACTTTTTGTCATTTACGAAAAGGAGATCATTAAAGTAAACACATTGAAGTCGCTTTTCAAAATCAGCCATACTGCTTCAGATGGTAGATATAATCTTTTTTCAAATAACAATTCGACTAATTTCTGTCAAAAGCCGCGTAATAATTTAAAAAATCGGAGTGTTTATAAAGGGGCATATCCAGGACTTTCGTTCGGAAGGGGGGGGGGGATAAAAAAAAAACTTTACAAACACATCAACAATTTCTTTATGTGCATTTTGTAACTTTCCTACAAGTCAGAAAAAAATTGCGGGAAAGGCCAATTGAATACCAATAGGCCAAAAATGCCTAAGGGGGACCACCGGGTTTAAACTCGGTAATCTCCATTCCCTAGATGCGGACTTAGTATTTACAGAATGTGGTAACAACGACCTAAGATACTGCAATAAAATTAAAGGTTGAACGAAAAAGGTCCCTAGTTGACAAACTTTAAGAGAACACCATTTAAATAGTCAACAAAAACTCTTGTATTTCTTTGTACTAACAAACTGTACAAATAACTATTGGTCCATATTTATATTAGAATATATTCAAACAGTTTCCTTGCAAACCTTTCCTAAAGACATGAAAGTCAGAAAAAAAGTATAACCAACAAGTCACTAAATTATGGCGAAACGAAGAAGTAACAGGAACAGGAACAGTAACAGAAAGTCGGGATTGATTGTCTAAAATGAAATAAGAAAACTTTACTCTTTAGAGCTCAGGCAGAGTATAAATCAGTGAATAAAAAGGTGAATTAGAAGAAAACAATGAGAAAGAGGCGCCAATTCACCAAAACGAAGGGGGAGGGGGAACATTTTTTTTCAATAAAATAAAAAAAGGTATTCTTTAAAATCTAGTGAAGCATTTTAGATTTTCTTTTTTTCCATGTGAATACCATAAAAAAAAAAAAAAAAAAAAAAAAAAAAAAAAAAAAAAAAAAAAAAAAAAAAAAAAAAAAAAAAAAAAAAAAATCGAAATCACAAGGGAGAGGGGGTAAAAAGATAAATGAAGAGTTAACAGAAACAGGAACAGTAAAAGAAGTAACAAAGAAATCGGCATTGATTGTCTAAAATGATAAATAAAAGAAAACAAATAGCACCAATTATACCACAATTATTTCTATTTGTTAATAACACCTACTGCGGCATTGGGTAGAATGACTCCAAGGATGTGATCTGTGACTCCAAGGAATGACTCCCAATGCGGCATTGGGTAGAATGACTACAAGGATGTGACCTGTGACATATCTTCAACAATTGTACAGGAACAGTTCAGGAAGGGTGTAAATCAGTCAATAAACAGGCAAATAATAAGAAAAAAATGAAACAGAGGCGTTGTGGGGGGATGGGGCACTGTTTTTCCTTTTTTTTTATTTTTAAAGAAGATATAAAAAAGCACAATTTAAAATCTAGGGAAGCATTTTAGTTTTTCCGATTTTTTTTCCCATGAAAAAAAAATCAAAAAAATCGCTGTTTAGTGTAAAAAAAGAAGAAAAAAATTTTCTAAATCTCGTTAATAATCGGGGCGGAGGATAATAACAGAATGAAGAAGTAACAGCAACAGGAAGAACAACAGAAAATCGGGATTGATTGTCTAAAAAAAACCCACTAACTATACAAAATTACTTCTAATTAATCATACTTTAACTTCAATCACAATATTTGGGACAACTAAATGTCACAACTAGTACCTGATTATCAAATCTTCACGCCTTATCCTTATTACTAGAATAATAACTAAATTTATTGTTAAGTATGATAAAATTTATACTTGGAAGCGCGAAATTATCCCCTGAAGGCCTTTCAAATGACCACTTTGTCAAAATAATTTCTATGAAATTTTATTTATGACACGCAATTATATATGAAATATGCTTATTGTAACATCAGTGACTTAACTAACATTGGTGCTGCCCCTCTCCAAGTTCAATATAGCCCCACCCCCTCGCCGTTGTATTACAAATTATGGTTGCTGTATATCTGTATAATAATTATTTTCAAAATTTTAACATGGAACATACTTTGCATGCAATATTACACAAAAACATAATTTCCCTGTTTTTAATAATGTATTTTGACATATTCAGTTAGTGTGGCCCGTACTTATTATATCTTATTATGTTTAAATTTAACGTAATAACAAAGGGTAATAAGAGTTCAAAGTACAGTAATATTTTTGAGTCTCAGGCTGCTACGATATATTTTATGGGGTAAAAACTAAATATAGGAAGAATAGTCCATGCAAGTTGCTTTATTTGGGTTCGATCTCAGATGATATTTCCAGGAGCAGTGTTGGAAATATAAAAAAAAGTTCACTTGAAATCCCTCGTATTTACAATTTTCGTTGGGGATAGGGAATTACCCAAATAAATTAAATGCAAACTGAGTCACATTTCACTAATTTTGAAAAGAGGTTAATTCTCAGTTTGCCGAGTATTAATTAACTTAATTAATCAATTTAACGAAGTATCTTAGAACTTTGGCGGTATGCTACATCGTCTTAAATGCACACAAGTTCTTAAAAGAAGCAAGCAAGAATGTCTTTCATCAATTTTCAATTAGTTATGCAAATTTAAGGTTTAATTCTTTTAAGATGTAATTATAATACTGATGTCCAAGGGTAATATTTAAAATTCGTTAACTAAAAGAATATTTAGTTCATTAGTTCGTTCTTAAAGCAAAAAATCGCTGCAGGTGGAGACATTCCAATTCATGTCAGAGTAAAAAAAAAACGTGACTCCGGGGTTTTGTAGGGGAAAAAAAATACAAAAAAGCATCACAAAGCATTCTGCTTTGACTGTAATTATTAACAACAAGGGGACCAAATATTATCCCAAAATTTTCAGGAATGCTCAGAAAGAAAATTTCAAATAAAAGCCTTCACGATTTTTTTTTTTTTGGGGGGGGGGGAGGGATTCCGGAGAGCCCAATTTTCTTTCATGGAAACCCGAAAAACTCGGGGACACTCACTGGGTGTGTCCTGATGACTCAACCCAGAGGTAAGAGATAGTACACAGTTTGTTATTTTATATACGCTTTTGATACGGGAGACGGAAAAGAAATAAAAACGAACATTTGTATTCCTCGCTCTTTCTAAGTTTAAATGTGTGTTTCAACAAGATGTACATTGTTTTCAATTCTTACAAGCACGGTTTGCTAAGAAGCTAAAATTATGTTTTCTAAACCAACTGCAACAAACCTGTACACTTAATCGAACTGACATTTGAAATAAATGAGTAATTAAGCTAATGCCATTTTATGAAGAGTTAGTGAACAGATTTTGCTTGGCAACATTGATACAAAAAACAACTTCAAAACTAAGCATAACTGCTTAGTTTTGACTAAGCAGAACAATAATTAAAATCCGTATGATTTTACAAAAAGTGAAGCCTAAAAGTTGGAATACTGGCAATAATTAGCCCAGCTACAAATTGCAAAGACCGCTATTTTTAGAAGAAGCATTTATAAGTTTTTCCATTGAATTTCACCTGTCCCACAAGAGTGCCCAAATTAAAATTTCATATTCTTCCTTTTAAGTTTTGGCAAAATTAAGTTTTGGCATTGCTATGCGGCATCCAATCTAAAATCAACTCATTCTAAGAATTGAGTAGTCATCAAAATATGTTTGACCATAATAAAAGCAACATCTAAAAGCTAAAAAAAACTGACAGAATTTGAGGCAAATTACAAATTGCCGTGTATATACTTAGAAGAAACATGATTAAATTCTGGAATTGATTCCTATCCTACAGCAATGCCAACATAGGATTTGTCCAGTTAATCTAGGTTAATTTGTAACTGGGCTCATCGGGAAGACAATAATTCAATTTAAAAACTTCAAACTTAAAAAAAAAAAAACACGATATAAAATAGATACACGATATAATTTTACTTCAATTTTATGTTTCAATACTTGGTGGAATAAGCAATAACTGCAACTTAGTGAAAGTTAAAACAAAATGTATACTTAAAGCCGTTTTTTAAGTCAAATTTAATTTAATTTCTAACTTAAATTTAATGATTATTAAAATTATTCTCTTTATTTCACCAATGCCGAACTTTTGAAAGTCCGTCATTTAAAAATGTCAATAAGTATTATTTTTAGTTGGCGAATCCCTACCCCTCCAACATCTGTTCACGTATCCCATTCAATGGGATCCTTTATTTCACTTTCAAAATATTTGTGTAATAGGAGGGGAGATTTTAGCTCCCTCTGCACGCATTATACATGCGTTTTCCTGTTACATACTTTCAATTGAAGGGAAGCCAGGGACTAAATATCCTCCCTCTCATCTGAACGACATCTCACGAGAAATTAGAAAACCTTTTTTTATTTCTAAAACCAGAACTTCAATTTTAAGTTAATACAATTTTTAATTTTAATATTAAAAAAATTAAAAGTTTTTTAAGCTTGAACTTCAATTTTGAGTTGGACTTTCTAGACTTCGTTAAGTTGGACTTTCTGATTTTCTTATGATTAAAACTGAATGGATAATCCTTTCGCTACTGTTTTCCCTTCGCCTACGCGATAAAGCAAGAACTGTAAAAATTTGCAACTTTTCGCAATAAACAGACATATTAAACTTCCCTTACGTAGGCTTAGTCATCATCTATAATTTTTTATTCGAAATTTTATCCAGAATTTCACTACGGGAAACTTACCCATAGACTCTCTGAGGCACCCTTCAAAATGATTAGTTAAAATCAAATGAACAATATAACTTTTGCTTTTTATGGTAGAATCCATGCGTCAAACTATATAACTTAATTTCTCTAATATCTCGAAGAACCGAGATTAGGAAGATTTGGTCAAACTGAGTATCCTACAACACATCAAAAGAGGCAAACATTAATTAAAATTTAAATATACACAATATACAAATGCAATAAACATGGACGTATATATATACAATTCTAATTTTTGGAAAACTTTAACTAGGCAGAAAATCTTCAGATATCGTCTGCTTTAACTGACGACAAGTATATCACCGGAATTAATCTGCTGCCTTCTGCATAGTCGGGAATTCTCTGTCATTATAAAACAATTAACTAGGTCTGTCACCTTTCAGCCAAATAGCGGGGACCCACTGGGGCTCCCTCTCAAGACTATTCACTTCTTGTAATAGCTGGCCATATGTCCGGTCATCATCACTATTAACAATTACTAAATCAAAGTAATGTCCAAAAGTCTCTTCCATCTCTCGAGCCTTTTCGATAATGTCCTTCAACTCTTCGTCCTACGAGGAAAAAATTATCAGGTAAAAAGCTGAATAATATAATTATAACTGGAAAAAAAGACACCCTCGAATAGGCGCAAAGAGTTCAGAAGAAAATAGTTTAATGAAAATGAGAATTTAATGGGAAGGAGCAAAGTCGAGGGCCAAGACAGAGGGAGCCGGTGCTCAACTTTATTTGCTTTGGAATGCATGGTACTGTGACAAGCTGTTAATAAGTGTAGTAGTTATCATCTCATTCCGTATTTCTGTGCAGGAGGGAAAGCAAAGGAATCTTTCCAAGAAGAGGCAGGGGGGAGGGTATTAAAACATTTCCTGGGGGAGTTCTAAAACGCCTTTATGCCAGAAGAGCATTAAACTTTCTGCAAATGTCAGCACTTGCTTTCACATTTTTGGCCTTCTGGAACAAAAGAGAGGGGAAGCCCACCAGTCCCTCTCTCCCAATGAGTATCCTTGGCCACGCATGAATATTCAGTTTATTTTTAAGACAACCTGACTTAAGAGTGTCATCTACATTCATTGGATCCAATTTTTTTTTAATTAAAAAAGAGCATAATCTGAAAACCCTTTTATACTCGACGTGGGAGGGAGGCCAGTTAACCTCTCATTATCTTTAGCTCTAAAAAATTCACAAGAACTCGTAATTTTCATTGAGTTTCCTTCTCAAGTTTTACGGCCATTGGTTCGTTACGGTTATCCATGGTACAAAAAAACAACAACAAAAAAACAAAAAACACAAAAAACAGACATTTTCGTAGTAAGGGGCTTAAAACCCTATAAGGAAGTTCCAGAAATCCCCAATTACCTATCATTCTAGGTAACATCACTATTGAAAGATGTTTCCTCCTATTCAAGGGCATTATGCGTCATGCTCCTAACTTCTAATGGTCACCTGTAGGTTTAATACATTTAGATATTTAGAATCGACGCACAATGAAGATTCTTTCGTCATATATTGCTCCCGAACTCTCATTTTTTCAGTTTCGGTTACTATGAATAAGGATAACCCTTGACTTATGGTTCATTACAATGAACTGTTTGAAAATGAACAAAAATTAAATACTCAAAAGCTGATCATACAACTTCTTCTCAGAGGTGGAACATTTTGTGCTATATCGGTTTCTGCTAAACAAGCCTATCTTTAATTAATACTTCAGCCTAATCAGGGCCAAAAAGTGGTGGCCTTACCTGACCTCTGGCACCTTGTCTGGCCTCCCTCCCACCTGGGACTGAAGATTGGATTCGAAGTTCCTAAGACCATATTATTAAACATATTTATATGGAAACAGGAAACATATTTATGAAAGATTGATCAACCTAGCCACTCCCAAGATAGCCATGTTTACCCCTTTTATAGGGCAACCATCTTTTAGTCTTAGAAAAATCATTTACTTCAGCTGTTCGTAGTCAATACAAATTTGTGAGGATCAGATAAATTATTTAGAACCCCTTAGCCCCATCCTATCATAATTTCAGGTCTCCATACTTACAGAAGCATCATTTCAGCTTCTTCTTAAAGATCACCGCCAATCTCAATTGCAGATTGGATTATTTTTTCAAAAGGTTTATTATTAAAAATGAAATAAAGATTAAATTTGTAGAGCTGAAGTTCTGCACAAGTATACCAAACGGAAAACAGGCATTCTTGTTTACTTATACATTAATTAACGACATATGCTAGTCAATCGCAGATTCAGGGTGCAGTTGGAGGCATCGGGGTCGAATTGCCATGGATGCACTTCACTTTCGTCAAGTGCATCACTTAAATTCATCTGAAAATATTGAATCAAATTCTGTTTCAAAATTACAGTCCTTAACTAAGCCTCCCCCCTCAATCATTTTTTCAAAAAGGATAACAAAATCGTAGAACTCAATATTTTTTCGACTGAATATAGTCCATTATGAATATACCTTAACAGGCTCCTGTTTGGAAATTCTCTTTCGCGTTGAGATTACAGTCCTAAATTCTAGACCCCCTCAAGCATTTTTTCAAAACAGATAATAAAATTCAAAACAGCTCTAGCAACATTTTCTTCAACAGAATACAGTCCATACCTAAACATGCCTTACCTTACATACCATACCTTAACACACCAAAATGCACATACCTTAACAGGTTCCCGCTTGGTAATTCTCTTCTGTCGTAATTTCTCGAGAGAAGGAGGTGCAATAAACACCACATATGGCATCAAATCTGAAGTTCTGAGAAGTTTCAAACTTTGAGGATGCAAATTTAGAACACATATCCGACCTTGATTTATAACAGCTCTTATTGCATCGATAGACGTACCTGTAATAAATTAGAATATAATTAGAATTAGAGTAATAAATTAGAAATATGGGTTCTCATTAATCATTGAAGGAATAGATATTGTTTTATTGGTCAAATAATGCTTAAGCTTACAGGAAAGCAAAAAACACTGATGCATGATTCTTTACTATCAATGAAAGATTTTGGTAAAGCTTCATTTTTCAACTGTTTCGTCCATTCAAGAAAAAAAAAAAGAAAAAACAAATACAAAAACCTCTAGACATCTCAGGAGCTAAAGGAGCTTCCAGATAAATGGCTTGGCCAATTATCAAATTGCAACTGAAAAATAATTGAAATCATTAATAAGTATATTATTTTTGTTTTCAATTATTTATAAAAGATTTTTTTTTATTCATTATAAACAGTTAAAGTTATAAGAATAAATCTGATACATCTCAATTTAACGGTAAAAAAAAAAAAAAAAATAAAAACACTACAATGTCTTTTGCCTTTTGAATTACCATTTCTGTATTTTTCTTTAACATAAGCATCTAGTAGTCACTAACAAAAGGGTCTCTCCATCCTTGAAAATGATTATGGAGAGCGACTATAAATGCTCATACTATAAATGATTGGAAACAGAAATAAAATATCGCAAAAAATAAAAGAGTTCAAGATGTATTTTCCATGATTAGAAATTACTTTTAATAAACTGTCATCTTGGCACAGTGGTTAACACTTATCTTCCTTTTCTTCCAAATTTTTTCAACGGTGGAAAAACACGATGAGCCTCCGCTATTCTACATTTAACATCTTCAAGGCTCTCACCGTCTTTACTAATATTTAAATAAATAAAAAAAAAAAACTGAAAGTAAGGAGCGACATTAAAACTTAAAACGAACAGAAATTATTCCGCATATGAAAGGGACTGTCCCCTCCTTAACGCCTCGCTCTTTACGGTAAAGTTTTTTATTGTTTAAAAAATAGAGCTGTGAGAAAGAGTCTAACTTTAGCGTAAAGAGCGAGGTATTGAGGAGGAGACAGCCCCTTTCATATACGGAATGATTTCTGTCCGCTTAAGTTTTAATGTCGCTCCTTACTTTCAGTTAAAAAAACTTGTTTTTTTAATTTAATTTTTGAACGTTTTTGAATTAATACAGGTTTTGATTTTGGCTCACCATACATGAATAATTAAAACAAAATTTGCAAATTAATTTTACTTTTATTTGGTTAAGTGGCTTTCTCGAAAGTTGTCTAAATTTATTTACGAACATTTTTATTAGTAATAAATATACGTAACTTACGAATTAACTTACGTAACGAACTTCTATATTCAAATATTTTAATACGAGGGTTCAATACATATATTAATACATATATTAGGGGATTCGCCCCCTAGTCAATACCTCGCTCTTTACGCTAAAGTTCGAATTTTGTTCCAATTCTTTAAAAATGACCCCTTAATCACAAAGGCCGTTAATTAGAATAAATAGCTCTTATAAAACTACAAAAAAAAAATCTTTGGCTTAAAGAGCGAGGTATTGACTAGGGGGCGAACCCAATCATATACGTAATAATTTCTGTTCGTTTTAAGCTTTGATGTTGCTCCTTACTTTCAGTAGAAAAACTTGTTTTTTTTTATTTAATTTCTGATCGTTTTTTTAAATAATGCTGAGGAAATCCGGCGCCCCCTTCATAGCAATGTCCCTTCCCCCATGAAAAGTTCCTCCATGGAAAGATCTTGCCACATAACCCCTGACCCCTCCCCCCACTACCAGAAAAAATCCCTCCTGAAAACGTCTGTATACTTCCCAATAACCAATACTATAAGTAAACATTGGGTAAAGTTCATAACTTTCAGCCCTTCCCCCGGGGACTTTGAGACATTAAGTCATCCTAAAAGACATATTTATTATATTTTCGACCTTGCTGAACAAAATGGCTATCTCAAAATTTTAATCGGATGACTCTGGGAAAAAATGAGCGTGGGAGGGGACCTAGTTGCCCTCCATTTTTTTAGTTACTTAAAAAGGGCTCTAGAACTTTTAATTTCCGTTCGAATGAGCCCTCCTACGATATTCTAGGACCAATGGGTCGATACGATCACCCCTGGAAAAAAAAAAAAAAAACTACAACAAATAAACACGCATCCGTGATCTTTCTTCTGACAAAAAATACAAAATTCCACATTTTTGCAGATAGGAGCTTGAAACCTCTACAGTAGGGTTCTCTGATACACTGAATCAGATGGTGTGATTTTCATTAAGGTTCTATAACTTTTAGGGGGTGTTTTCCCTCTTTTCGAAAATCAGGCAAATTTTCTCAGGTGCGTAACTTTTGATGGGTAAGACTAAACTTGATGAAACTTATATATTTGAAAACAACTTTAAAATCTGATTCTTTTGATGTATCTATTGGTATCAAAATTCCGTTTTTTAGAGTTTCGGTTACTATTGAGCCAGGTCCCTCCTTACTTACAGTTCATTACCACGAACTGTTTGATACTACCAAGGCAAGTGAAGCTCTCCACTTGTCACTTGTTCGATCTTTTCGTTACCCAATGTCACCTTTTCGGTTATATTGATATATATAAATATATATAAATATATATATATATATATATATATATATATATATATATATATATATATATATAAATAGTTATATCTTAAATACAAAAACGCAGTATTATTTTAACTCAATTAAAAATACTCTGTTATTCCCTATATTCGGCAATTATTATTCAATTGCTTGGAAGAAATATCGAAGAAAACATTTTTATTCCCTTGTCAAGATGATTAATGCCCAGCATAATTACATTTGTTTTGAAATCGCAGTTCAAAGAGAAGCCATACCAACCATAAAGATTTTATGACCGCCTATTCAGGCTTTTTTTTTTACACAGGAATGATCATAAAGTGAGCAGTTATTAGCACTTTTTTAATATTTTAAATAAAGTTTGACTTACATATTTCATAAACAAACATGCCATTATAAAGCACACACACGGGAAGTTTTGACAATTAATCCTTTCTCATATCAACAACACTCTCTTGTACATTTTTTTTTTTACTAAAGGAAACCCCCTCTCCGTAAGCACTAAAACACTCAAAAATCTGCAAATAACCGTTGGAAGTGACAACCAATATGATATTGCCAGTGGAATAATACCCCACCAGTAGTAGCTACCCTACCTTGGGCGTGACAAATCGTTCTTGGCATCATTACTTACACTCGTTTTAACGGGTATTTTTCTTGATTTGCTAAGTAGCTCTATAGCTTTCAGTAAATGTGCATACATCAATAAATGCAGAAACAAATTAGCTATAAAACACTATACCAATACATAGCCAAATCTACTAGGCCGTTTTAAAGCTTTGTCATAAGACCGCGGCTTGCACACTGCAGACGGATTTTCTATTTTCACGTTTCTAACATGCCTTTGGAAAGGCCAAGAATGGCCATGAAAAACAGATAGCAAGAGGAAATTCATTCGTAGAGACTATACATTGAAAATTACCATCTGTTGTCTTCATACCTAGAACTACTCACGGCACATGCTTGGTTTCAACCAACAACAAATAACAAGAGTGAAACCAAAGTCAGTTTAGTTTTCAAAGTAAGTTTTTTTTTTACCTCTGTTGAAACAGATATTTCGAAATTTGATATATACGACACCACCTATAGGCATAGACAAGAACACGTTTCAGTACAAAGTTAGTTCATCACAGAAGGCTTATTCAACATTAACAATTTTAATATCGTAGACGTTTTAAGAACGAATTAAAAGAAGTACCTTAGGAATATACACAAGAATTTTCTTCGGAGGGGGGAGAGGACAATAATAAAAAAAATGTTGTAAACCGGTTTTAACAAGATTTACGCTAAAACATGAGTTATATCTAAAATAAGAGAAATTGTATCATCTTTGAGGGTTCGTAAAGGGCTTAAAATTAAGCTTGCGACGGAGATGAATGTCATATTCGGATTCAGGATGAAGTTCTGATTATAGAGGTAAGTTTTTCTCTTGGCTATCTGAATATTCTATTAATGTAAACCTTTACCAAAATATGATTATTTGACAATTAGATCAAGAAGTAACCCGAAATTCAGAATTTTTTTTACTCCAAACATAACCGACTCCTTACTCTTTAATTCCTTCCAGTTCGAGTCTGACCACTATCTTTGACATCTTGAATTTTCTGCCCCATTTTTTTTTAAATTTATGAAAATTTTTCAAAAAAAGAAAAATTTAGGATTCCGGGAGAGGGTCGGTGGGGTGGCCCCGAGGCCCCTTCCCCTGTGTACGTCCCTGAAGTCTACATTTATAATTTAATTATTTCCATGGAGGTCATTCTCCTAGTCCTGTCTTTGCTTATTTACCAATTTACAAATAAATAGAACAAATTATTACTAAATATAGCTTTTTGTATCAAATATAGAAAAATAGCTCTAATATAAATTTTTTCAAATATAACTAAATATAACTAATATAACCAAATATAACAAAATAGTTCTCCTTGTACTCTAAACATAACCGACTCCTTACTCTTTAATTCCTTTCAGTTCGAGTCTGACCACTATCTTTGACATCTCAGATTTTCTGCTCCATTTTCCCTGACATGTTTTTGTAAATACTCTTGTCGAGTCATTTCCCCTGAAACAAACTTCGATTGATCTACGGAAATTTCCATGTCAGCAAAATTTCATCTCCTTTGAATAGCCGTTTGACAATCGGCGAGATTTATCCCCTCAGCATTTTTTTTGACTTGTTTGTCTACAGTTCCAATTGAGGCGGAGGGAAGGGGGGCAGGGGGATTATCCCACCTTTAAAAATACTATTTTTTTGGTATTTTAGTGGGAAAAAATTGCCGCCGCCCCTAGGTTTCGAAAATAATCCTTTTTTTGTAGCACCAGTAAGAAAGTTTGAATAAAAATTCTTATCCCCACCCTCTTGGATTTTCGTAAATTGGCAACACTGTTCTTTTCTCTTAGTCGTGTAATATCTGCCAACTATATGAAAGACGAAGTAACTTACCATAATAGGCCCGTTCGTATTCGCCATGCTCAACAAATCGTCTTTGAATTATATCGGCTTCAAATTGAGCTCGGGATATGAAATGATAATCTTGACCATCGAGTTCATTGTCTTTCTTCGGTCTACTCGTATCTGAAATGATTACTCAAAATTACTTCACTATCCTAAGATTAACCTAAAAAAATTAGGAGTTCTGGCTCAATATATTTTATTCGGCTCCTTTATTTTATTATTAATCTTATCATAGATAATTCCGGTAATCAGAGCGGCTTTCTCTAATCCGAAGTTTACGAGCTGAAATAATAATCCTGACAGTCGAGCTAATTGTCTTTCTTTGGTCTACTTGTATCCGAAATGATTGCTCGAAATTGCTCGACTTATCAAAGATTAACCTAAGAAATGTAGGAGTTCTGGCTCAGTAAAGTGGTATATTTTTTTGGCTCCCTTGTTTTGTTATTAAACTTATGAAAGATAATTCCAGTAATCAGAGCGGCTTTCTCTAATTCGAAGTTTACGATCTGAAATAATAATCCTGACCGTTGAGGTCATTGTCTTTCTTCGGTCTACTCGTATCATGAAATAATCGCTCGACTTTTCATTTCCAAGACAAATGTCAAAAATTTCAGAATTCCGGCTTAGCATAGTGGTATAGTTTTTGGGCTCCATTGTTTGATTGCTAAACTTACCAACAGTGATTCCAGCAAATCAGAACAACATATCTTACATACATATTTGGTAACTCTAGATAAAACCTCTTTTAAGGAAACCCGTATGTTTTTATACAAATCTTCATTGAGTTATAACGGCTTCAGATTGAGCTCTCGATATGAAATGATAATCTCGACCATCGAGTTCACTGTATTCCTTAGTCCTGCTCAAACCTGACGTGATCACTCAAAACCAAACAAAATACAATTTCCAGCTCAACTGAGGCACGTACAGAGTAATAAAAGATTTAAACAGTGATATTTTTAGAATTTGATTAGAATAATAATAATAATAATAAAAAAAATCATTTGAATTCGTCGGCCAGAGTTCTACGATGTTTTTTTTTTTTCTTTTTTGCTCGAAAGATTTGAATGTAATTAAATATGTAGGTACATAAACAAAGAATAACGGTTTTAATTATTCCTTGAAAAATGGCTTTTTATAATATTTTCGTATCATATCATTTTCTTGTATATTTAAACTATTTAGTCTAGTTCTTCTTTTTACGATGAACTTCAGGGTAAAGATAAAATAATTCGATTGAATGGTCGAATAATAATCGAAATAAAAGCTTGAATTTAAGCAGAATCTGACTTTCAGCTACACTGCAATAGACAAAATAAATTACTTAGACGGAAAGGCCTTTCCGTTTATAAATAAAATGAAAATAAATAGACACACTGTTACTAATTTTCAACTTAAATAACAATGCATCATTGGATTTAATTCTAAAATGAAATTTTAATATCCGTCTAAAAGAGTCTATCCCTAAAGATTGACTATTATGCCTAAGAATAAATTGGAGACTACCTCCTCTTTTGACAAATACTGTGTATATGGCCAGGACCGTATTCACGATTTTTCCGAGGGGGGGGGGGGGGTACGAAAAAACACATCAAAAGTTTGTTTATATGTATTCTTTGCCCTTTTTACAAGTCGGCAAAAATTTCGGGGGGGGGGGGATCAAACCCCCTAACCCTACCCTGGCTCGCCCTTGCGAGGGAACGGCTTATTTAATACATTTTATTCTAAACTACAGAGAACATGGCTAATCCAAGTGAAAATGACATTTAAAATCCTAAAATATTTGTTTTTCGAGTCCCTTTTTTCGCTTCATGCCTTTTGCTTTTTTGCTACTTACACATACTTTTTTTGCACATACCCTCTGAAATATCTAAATTATGCACTAGCACAATTATCTTGCTATTCATCAGTTGAGTCATGGATGACAAATCAGCAATTTTAATTAAATTAAGAAATTCTGGCGTCAATTCATTTCCTCCTTCCTGTTTATCCTTCACACAATCATAACTTTTATAGAATTTGCATTCTCCAGCTTTACAGAATTTGTTATATATATACTCATACATTAATAAGATTTGGCTTGTCAATTTCAAGGTTCCTATGTTCTTTCCTTACGTTATCTTTCTACGATAACGTTATCATTCGTTATCTTTACGTTATCTTTCTATTATCTTTCTAGAACAGCATTAAATCTGCTTAAATTTTAGGCGTGAAATCATACAGCATTAAATCTGTATTAAGAACTGAATTACCGATTTTCCTTAATTTTTAAGGTGCGTTAAGTGCGTTAGATAGGACAATCTAACACCCTTAGGCAATAGAAACAATCAGATTCCATTACCACTGTCCATGGTACATTAGATTATTTCTCTCTCAGGAATTTGACGCACTCCAAGATGAACTAATTAAAAAGTACAATAAAAACAAATTAAGCGGATTAAGGTAGATGAACTCACTAAAACCTCAATTATCGAAATTACGGTTTCTTGAAACAAATCCGGTGCCTTCAGTTGGTGAAGTTAGCCATCAACAGACCCAAAATGGGCGTTGAACTTCGATTAATACACTTCGGGTATCATAACCTTCTTCAAGTAGATTTTCCCTTTTTAGTCATTTTCGTTTTTTACTCTATTTGTGCTCCACTTGTTCTTTTTATTTCCATGTGTTTATAATCGTTATTAATAAGATCCACTGGCTGGAGGAGAAACCCAAAAAGCTAGATCTTGCCAATATATTATTTCTAATCTCACAAAAAAGAAGAAAATATATTGCAAATTAAAAATTATTAACTTCCTGCAAAAAATTCCAGCCTTAGTTTCACAATTAATTCTAAGCAATTTCTATGAGACACATCCAAGATAAACAACAGTAATGTTATTCATAGACAAGTCGTTCCCTTCGTTGTCTCATAATTAAGATTTTTATCAACTTGTGACTTAAAACATTTACATTCATATATTCCTGTATTAAGAATAAATTGCACTACGAAAAATACTTAAGAACATTCCTATTGCACTTTTGCTCATTGAAGGCTGTCTATGACAGTAATTCTTAAAGCAGAAGAAGAAGAAAAAAACTTAATGACATACGAGGAACAGCTGCAGCGAATCGCTCAGAATCCAGCATAAGTCGTTGCCTAAGTTCTTGTCTGCCAATGTTTGGTGGTCCAATGAGAACTAAAGGTCTTTTGTGATATTCACGGGGATAATATAAGGCCACTTCTTCATAAGTTAAAATTTCTTCAGAATCTAAATCTACAGATGGAAATTTATGAATTTTTTTTCACAGCTATGACAATGAAACCAAAGAACATGCGTAAGGTCAATAAAATGCACTATATATAAAGTGTAAAAGCCTTGCTAAAGTAAAATTTCCAATACGAAAGACAGAGAGAGAGAGAGAGAGAGAGAGAGAGAGAGAGAGAGAGAGAGAGAGAGAGAGAGAGAGAGAGAGAGAGGAGAGAGAGAGAGAGAGAGAGAGAGAGAGAGAGAGAGAGAGAGAGAGAGAAGAGAGAGAGAGAGAGAGAGAGAGAGGAGAGAGAGAGAGAGAGAGAGAGAGAGAGAGAGGAGAGAGAGAGAGAGAGAGAGAGAGAGAGAGAGAGAGAGAGAGAGAACTACAGAGAGGGAGAGAAAGAGAGAGAGAGAGAGAGAGAGAGAGGAGAGAGAGAGAGAGAGAGAGAGGCTGAAATAGCAACAATAAAATAGAATAAGTATAAAAGAATATGAAGACTAAAAACAAAAAAAATTATTAAGAAGATCAATTCGTATCTAATTTCAAGTATCAAACAGTTCGTGGTAACGAACTGTAAGCAAGGAGCGACCCGGCTCAATAGTAACCGAAACTCTAAAAAACGGAATTTTGATACCAGTAGATACATGAAAAGAATAAAATTTTTATACTGATTTCAAATATATAAGTTTCACCAAGATCACAGGTGCGTTTTTTTTTTTTTTTTTTTTTTTTTTTTTTTTTTTTTTTTTTTTTTAAGGGTTGATTGTATCGATCCAGTGGTCTTAGAATATCGTGAGAATGCTCATTCGAACAGAAATTAAAAGTTCGAGTGCCCTTTTTAAGTGACCAAAAAAATTGGAGGGCAAATCTCATTTGTTTCCCTCCCACGCTCATTTGCTTCCCGAAGTCACCCGATCAAAATTTTGAGATAGCCATTTTGTCCAGCATAGTCGAAAATCGAATAAATATGTCTTTGAGAACGACTTCATCCCCCACAGTTCCCAGGGGAAGGGCGGCAAGTTATGAACTTTGCCCATTGTTTACAAACAGTATTGGTTATTGGGAAGTATACAGACGTTTTCAGGAGGGATTTTATCTGTATCTGGTGGGGGGGGAGGGGTTGGAGGAGGGGGTTACGTGGGAGGATCTTTCCATGGAGGATGTTTTCATAGGGGAAGGGACATTACTATGAAGGGGGAGCCGGATTTCCGAGCATTATTTAAAAAACGATCAGAAATTAAATAAAAAAAAACAAACAAGTTTTTTCAACTGAAAGTAAGTAGCAACATGGAAATGAACAGAAATTAGTACGTATATGAGGGGGCTCGACCCCTCGTCAACAATTCGCTTTTTACGCAAAAGTTTTTTAGTACTTCCAAAAGAGCTATCTATTCTAATTAAACGACCTTTGCGATTCAGGGGTGTGATTCGAACAAAATTCGAACTTTAGCGTAAAGAACGAGGTATTGACTAGGAGACGAACCCCCTCATAAACGTAAAAATTTCTGTTCGTTTTAATTTTTAATGTTGCTCCTTACTTTCAGTTGAAAAAACCTGTTTTTTGAGGGTTCGGTATTTTACATAAGAAACATAATTTCTAATCTTGGAGATATGCCATATATAATTTCTAATTTCTATATATATATATATATATATATATATATATATATATATATATATATATATATATATATATATATATATATATATATATATATATATATATGTGTGTGTGTGTGTGTGTGTGTGTGAGTCTGTGTGTGTGTGTGTGTGTGAGTCTGTGTGTGTGTGTGTGTGTGCCTGTGTGTCTGTGCGCCCGTGTGTTTTTATATTTAGGGTCACCAAGATCCACGACTGGACCCAGGACTAAAATATTTCTCACTTACCCCCCTTGTATGGCATCTTTAAGCAAAAAAAGTTAGAGAAAAACAAACACCACAAATATTTATTATTTGATTTCTTCCTTTTTTTTAAATAGTGCATTTATCGTCCACTGTTTCCGGTGCAGTTATGAACTAAAAACTGCAATAACAAAATTCTTGTTTCATTTTTTCAATCTCAATCTAGTTATCGTGTAAAAAACGAGAGACACAACTATAACAAAAACCACATCTTTTCCAATTGCCAGGCGATAGTATGGAAGGGGAAGGGGCAAATAAATCGACGAAAGCAACAAAGAAAATTCCCCTTTCTCAACAGAGGTTATTACTAAAAAGTATCATCACTGCAACCATTATGAAAATATATCACACTCCACTCCTTTCCTTAAGTACACTAAATAACATAAAATGAAAAAAAAAAAAAAAAAAAAAATCATAATTTGATTACTTTTCTAACAATTTTGAAATCAATCAAACCAATCTTCAAAATCGTAGTTAAAAAACAATATTTTATCCAACTATTTTTAAAATTCAATTGCATCGCAACTACTTTTAATTTCCCCACCTAACAAATTCCATAATTTGGTCCCTCTAAAAACCGGAGAAAAACCCAGCGTATACGTAGTCAAATTATTAATATAAACGTTATCCATCAACACAGAAAATTTTCTATCAATTGGACTTTCAGTGTGTCTCCTAGTTCTACTGTATCACAAACCCTTTCCCCTAACTCCTACACAACACAGCCCATTGGCTATACACAAAAGTTTGCTGCTGTTTTTTTTTTTTTTTTTTTTTTTTTTTTTTTTTTTTTTTTTTTTTTTTTTTTTTATTAGCAGAATATTTTGATTCGGACAATCATGTGAGTAAATACCCGAGTAAAAGCTAAAAAAATGTAAAGAACGATTATCCACTTACCATCAGTAAAATTTGAGTTATATTGAACTTTTTTCTTCTTTTTCTTATGCATTTTTCTGGCACATAAGAGAGTGTTTTTCTTAGACCGCTTGCTTTCCAATGAGTCAGCCATTATTGTTTGCTTCATAATTTCACGCCTGAAATTTAAGCAGATTCAATAATGTCTACTAATTAGCAATTCGAAGCTCAAATGATCCAAATTTTTAAGAAAATTTGCAAGACCAATTAAAGTATTCGATAAATATATACGACATTCTATAATTGATATATGGACAAGGTAAACACATTGCTCCATTCATTTTTATCATCTTTCCAAAAATAATAATTAATTCACTTGCAAATACAACCCCACTACAAACCTGATGGGCGCATACATAGTCCAGGGAATGTATAAAAATTTAAGGAAAAATGACTAAAAAACTGAAATACATTATTGGGGCTATACAACCCCACTACAAACCTGATGGGCGCATATATAGCCCAGGGAATATATAAAAATTTAAAGAAAAATGATTAAAAAACTGAAATACATTATTGGGGCTATACGACCCCACTACAAACCTGATGGGCGCATACATAGTCCAGGGAATGTATAAAAATTTAAGGAAAAATGACTAAAAAACTGAAATACATTATTGGGGCTATACAACACCACTACAAACCTGATGGGCGCATACATAGCCCAGGGAATATATAAAAATTTAAAGAAAAATGATTAAAAAACTGAAATACATTATTGGGGCTATACAACCCCACTACAAACCTGATGGGCGCATACATAGCCCAGGGAATATATAAAAATTTAAAGAAAAATGACTAAAAAACTGAAATACATTATTGGGGCTATACAACACCACTACAAACCTGATGGGCGCATACATAGCCCAGGGAATATATAAAAATTTAAGGAAAAATGATTAAAAAACTGAAATACATTATTGGGGCTATACAACCCCACTACAAACCTGATGGGCGCATACATAGCCCAGGGAATATATAAAAATTTAAAGAAAAATGACTAAAAAACTGAAATACATTATTGGGGCTATACAACACCACTACAAACCTGATGGGCGCATACATAGCCCAGGGAATATATAAAAATTTAAGGAAAAATGATCAAAAAACTGAAATACATTATTGGGGCTATACGACCCCACTACAAACCTGATGGGCGCATACATAGTCCAG
Source organism: Artemia sinica (assembly GCA_027921565.1). NCBI lineage: Eukaryota > Metazoa > Arthropoda > Branchiopoda > Anostraca > Artemiidae > Artemia > Artemia sinica. Next base: position 72,187,409 of record CM051262.1, read on the forward strand.
GGAATGTATAAAAATTTAAGGAAAAATGACTAAAAAACTGAAATACATTATTGGGGCTATACAACACCACTACAAACCTGATGGGCGCATACATAGCCCAGGGAATATATAAAAATTTAAGGAAAAATGATTAAAAAACTGAAATACATTATTGGGGCTATACAACCCCACTACAAACCTGATGGGCGCATACATAGCCCAGGGAATATATAAAAATTTAAAGAAAAATGACTAAAAAACTGAAATACATTATTGGGGCTATACAACACCACTACAAACCTGATGGGCGCATACATAGCCCAGGGAATATATAAAAATTTAAGGAAAAATGATTAAAAAACTGAAATACATTATTGGGGCTATACAACCCCACTACAAACCTGATGGGCGCATATATAGCCCAGGGAATATATAAAAATTTAAAGAAAAATGACTAAAAAACTGAAATACATTATTGGGGCTATACGACCCCACTACAAACCTGATGGGCGCATACATAGCCCAGGGAATATATAAAAATTTAAAGAAAAATGACTAAAAAACTGAAATACATTATTGGGGCTATACAACCCCACTACAAACCTGATGGGCGCATACATAGTCCAGGGAATGTATAAAAATTTAAGGAAAAATGACTAAAAAACTGAAATACATTATTGGGGCTATACAACACCACTACAAACCTGATGGGCGCATACATAGCCCAGGGAATATATAAAAATTTAAGGAAAAATGATTAAAAAACTGAAATACATTATTGGGGCTATACAACCCCACTACAAACCTGATGGGCGCATACATAGCCCAGGGAATATATAAAAATTTAAAGAAAAATGACTAAAAAACTGAAATACATTATTGGGGCTATACGACCCCACTACAAACCTGATGGGCGCATACATGGCCCAGGGAATATATAAAAATTTAAAGAAAAATGACTAAAAAACTGAAATACATTATTGGGGCTATACAACCCCACTACAAACCTGATGGGTGCATACATAGTCCAGGGAATGTATAAAAATTTAAGGAAAAATGACTAAAAAACTGAAATACATTATTGGGGCTATACAACCCCACTACAAACCTGATGGGCGCATACATAGCCCAGGGAATATATAGCCCAGCGATCACAAAATGGGAGCAAGGAAGGGAAGGTGCATTTGTGAGTGAATTAATTATTATATTTGGAATTAAAGAGCTATAACGAATTAAAGAGTTTGTCTCTATCTTAGTTATGGAATCTTGTATATATTTACTAATTATTCTATCGACTAGATTTTCTCTGAAGGTGTGTCCCAACTGTGTTTGAAGAGGCACATCTACGTCTCAATATCTACAGTCATGCGAGTCACCCTTGCTATTAGTGCTGCCTCCCTTTTTTCAAAATTTAGAAATCAATGGCTAAAACGTACACGGCTCATTGCACAAATGTACGAATAATCAAAAACTTTCGCATATGTAGTGTTTCACATAGCAAATGCCTATATTTTTGGATTTTTTTTTCTACCTGTTCTTTGTTATTGTTCAAAACACTTGGGTTTGATAGGATCCGTCTTTCCAAGAATCTTTCCAATAAAAAAAAAAAAAAAAAAAAAAAAAAAAACATATTAAAAATTACGAAGAAGCTGAGAGACCAATCTTTGGCGAGTTGCTTAAAAATAAGTTCAAAAATTAATTTTAGTATCATTAAAGAAATATTATTCCAGAAAAAAAGAAAAATTATTAAATTCAAGTAATTAGAATTAAAAAAAAATTTCATATACGGAATATAAAAATAAAACCAAACGGTCTTTCCAAAAAGATACAATCATGCATAGAAAAGCTTACTGTTGTTGGAATGACTTGCTCGGAATGAGTCCCGCCAAGTTGTGTTCCTCTTCCCCATCCCTATGTGCTTGCCACCAGTTGCCATCTTCTTGCGAGATCACATGGAGCACATCCCCTTTTTGAAAGGCTAAACCCAACTCTCGACAAGGAATGTAAAGGTCTTCATCGGGGTCATAATCAAAATGAGCTTTCACGTGCATCTGGAGTAAATAAAATATATCAGTCACTCTTTGATTTGCATAGGTTTTCAAAATCAATTAAAAATAATACCGAACAATAATATTTTAGTTCAAAACTGTTTTAAAAAGCATGTCCTATTGAACTTTCTTCGTGCACATACACATTGATATTAACCGTTTTTAGGGGGGTGAGGGAGTGTTGGGCATGTTATTTAAAAAGCAAATAGATGTAAATCAATTAAGAATTGTAAGAAGTTACAAAATGGGTAATCGAGAGAGCTCTTGGGTGTGTGTGTGTGTGTGGGGGGGGGGGGGTTGAATCCCTTCTTGGTTGCATGCTTGCTCCATAATTAGTTGTATTCCGGGATTTTCGACGGTAAGTGTAATTTTTACTACACTGTTTCTTCGTACATCCATCATTTTTTCAGCAAACAAACTGGAAGAAGATAAACAATGGATTCACGCAATGAAAAAACCATCTATATTTTCACCTACTCGGAAGACAGCGTTACGACAATAGTCGTAACGTCGTAGCCGACACCAAATCCACACATTATAAAAAAGAACGAATAAAAACATACGAGACGCGCTCAAACTAACAATCCACAGAGAGCACAGGGACACCCTTCTTATTTATCACCCCAGATATTACTTCTTCTTATTATTTTGGGTAGTATTCATTTATTTATAAAAAAAAAAACTGCAATAGGCCAAGGGCTTGTCGTAAATATTTATTCCAGAAATA